>CAOKZL010001119.1:0-583940 GCA_948472985.1 Iguana delicatissima | reverse complement strand
TCTCCCGCCACGCCCGTTCTGCCCCCAAAGGCGCTACTTCCTCCCTCCCTCTCAGAGAGGGATGCGCAAGAGGAGGGAAGTGGAAGAAACCTACGGGCTTCGTTTTCCGGGCACAGCCCTTAAATGAGCTGTCTCAGGTGCTGAGCCTGTTTTGGGCGGGGGAGAGAGCACGATCCCGTCTGATCTGGATGCTAAGCAGGGTCAGCCCTGGTTAGGACTTGGATGGGAGACCGCCAGGGGAAGGACGCCTTGCCAGAGGAAACCCTGCGAAAGATGCACTGGGTCGCCATAAGTAGTGGAAGGGAGGCGCACCCAATAAATAGCCTGCTCCTTTCTCGGGCCATTTCCGCACTAGTCTGTTATAGCGCTCCTGAGGTTTGCAGTTTAGGGAGGGACCGGTCGGATCCCAGGATTGCATAGGATGTTGAAAATGGAATCATCGCGCTATACAGTCCAGCGCGGAAATGGCCTCAGATAGCAAAGTCCGGACCCCCAAAGGCCGCGGAGCCCCGCCCGGCTCCCCCTCCTTCCCGCGGCCGCTTCTCCGGGTTCCGCGGCCCGCCCTGATTGGCTCCGCCGCGCCGCCTTCAGCCAATGAGCGCGGGGCGGGGCGGGGCGGGGCGGGGCGTGGTGTCGCCGCCGGTTCCGGGTTCAGGAGCGGCGTCGAGCCGAGTCACGGGGCGGGCGGGGCGGGCGGGGCGAGGGTCGGGATGGCTTCCTACTTCGAGGAGCACGACTGCGAGCCCGGCTCGGGGCCTCCCCCGGATGAGCTGCAGCGCCAGGCCCTGCTGGAGTTGGCCAGGTGGGCGGGGGCCCGGAGTGGCTCCGGATTGGGGGGGGTCGCCTTCTCCCGTCCGCCTGCGAGGTGGGCTGCGGGGGCGGGGCGGGGCGGGGCGGGGCTGCTCCGGGTCTCCCGGCGGCCGTGGGAGCGGCCCCCGCTGAGCCGGGGGAAGGGGGTCCTCCCAGCCCCTCCGCGCGGAAGACCCCCGCCTCGCCCGGCGCGGCCTCCTTTCCCAGCCGGCTCCGTCCGGCGCCTCCGGGTCGCCGTAACTCGAAGGCATAACTGGGAGGCACGCGGCGCCAGACTCGAGTGTGGGCCGCTTTCGAGACGAGGCTGGGGGTGCTTCGCTTCCGGGACCGGGTGGGAACTGTGATTCTGCCTCCTCTCCCCAGCTGGGACTCAGTGGATGAGGGGCACTGTAGTCCTAAAGAAGGCAGTCTCGCAAGCCCAAAGCAAAAAAAAGCAACCCGGTGCTTTTGTCTCCCGCCCCCCCCGAAAAAAAGGTGTTGCTATTAATGATTTGTTTGAATCCAGCCTGGAACTCAAGGGCAGCCTCTAAAAAGGAAAGCCAGGACACAGGACAAAGATGGAGTTAGAAACCCACAGCCACGATTTGAAACGACTGTAAAACCTGTATTTGTGGTTTCTGGCTGTGGTCATTTAGCGTTTAAGCCCCCTGAACGCAGATCCGTCTTGGAGAAGCAAAGCGGAAGCCCCAGGAGGGTGGAGTGCTGTTCAGGGACTCTCCGGTTGGCCCCCTGGGATTCTGGGCAAGGAGCCGACCTGGGGCGACCGACCTGAAGGTTTTCTCCTCTGCCCCCCACCCGCTCTCCCTGCCACGATGGCGCAGGTCCCTCTTCAACGGTCTGGAGATCGACCTGGGCTCCCTGGACGGCAGAGACTGGGAACACCGGCTCCCTCCGCCCGCTGCCAAGCAGGCCGTCGAAAGCCTCCCTGCCGTGCGGGTCACTCCGTCACAAGCAAGTACGGGGGTTTTATTTTGCAGCGTGGTGTCGTGTTCTGGGATGTGGGTGTGTTACTGGTTTTAAAGAGAGTGGGATGCAGCAGTTATAGAGCGGAAGAAAAACTTGTAGCCTGAGGATGGGGGGGTCTGTATCGCCAGAGTACCACCCCCCTTGATTTCCACACACAAAAGATTTGCTGGAAAAGATCTTTTTCAGTGGAAAAAAATCCTTTGGGGGCACAGTTTTCTCTGTAAATGTTGTTTCCCACCCTAGAATTGCCAAAACCCCAGTAAGATGTCACTTCTGCCCCCCCATCCGAAGTGGTGAGGAGCCCGAAATGAAGTCTTGTGCTCAGAGTCAGGAGTACCAGGCTTTAGTAGCTCACTGAGCCCGAAAATTCACTGCGTGGCCTTGGGCCAGTCATTCCCCCAGTTTCTCTGTCTTCTGCCCAGCCTCTGCCCGGCTGACCTTAGCAGAAGTAACAGCCCCACTCCTCCTCTACTATAGAAACATCCAAGACCTCAGCTCATTCTCTCCAGATCATTCCCTGCCGAGTTTTTTCCCTTGCCCACTCTTGGGCTTCTGTTGGCCCAGTTTCCTCTCTGTCACTGAGGCTGTTGTCCCCAGGACTTGGTGTCCCCCTGCTGTCTGGAATACTGGCCCCCTCTGCCATGTAACTCAGCCTGAAGCCCTCCTGATCAGATTTCTCAGACTCCTAGCAAATACATTCCTTCCAACTGCTGCGAGGTGCAGGCTGTCTTTTGCAAGATGTCCTTCTTCGGGGAAGCACGGAGCGTGATCCAAGAAGCCGCAGCTTTCTTGATCTGTTGTTCACTTGTAGTATTCTTGTCCCTCTTCCTGGGCTCCATCACTTAGCAAGAAGGAGCAATGAAATAACAACCTGCACCCCAGGTCCTTTAGCTTCCTACTCAGCCCCATAGTTCTTTGCAATATCATGGTCAAACAGATAAAACCCTCCCACTAAGAACATACCAAAGTTAAAATACATTTTAAACTATTGAAAGAATGGCTGTGAATCTGCATTGCTGGTAAAGCCAGCTGATCGATTCCAAAAGTGAAAAGTCAAGGGCTTTGCACGTCCAGGTCCGAGCCTTTGTGCCTCCGGGCTTGCAGAGTTTTTCAGTCGAGGATTCGGGCAGCTAGAGCTTTGGGACTGACGCCGTGCGGTGTCTTCTCTCCTCCCTCACTCCCCCCGGTGGCTCAGCTAAAGGCCTGAAGTGCCCCGTCTGCCTGCTGGAGTTTGAGGAGGACGAGACGGTCCGGAAGATGCCCTGCCAGCACCTCTTCCACTCGGGCTGCCTTCTGCCCTGGCTTGGCAAGGTGAGAAAACAGCGGGTCTGGGAGGTGGGTTTTGAGGCTCAAGGGGAAGCAGGTTTTGCACCTCACACAAGACTCAACTCTTTCTTCTTGAACCAGACGAACTCCTGCCCCCTCTGCCGCCATGAGCTCCCCACAGACAATGAGGAGTATGAAGAATACAAGAAGGACAAGGTGAGCAACAGGCCCAGGAGCAGCTGGCCTTGTGGTCAGAAAGCTATCTCCCTCTTGGGAGGGCTGCGGGCGGCATGTGCTTGCTGTGAAGCCGGCCCCACTTTGGCCAGGGGCTGGGGAGGAAGGGATACCTGCAGCCTTCCAAATACTGTTGGACTGCAGTTCCCAGCATTCTTTGCCCTTGACTGTGCTGCCAAAGGGCTGCTGGGAGCAGCAGTCCAGCAACACCTGGAGGGCCACGGGATGCCCACCCTTGCTCTGGAAGTTCAGAGTCCAAAGCTGTTGCGGTCGTTTGTTGGTCTGTTTATCGAAATGAAAACCCAACAGTCCAGAACATCTAAAGCACCAACGGAGTTTGATGCCTGAAACAGGCATGGCAGAACCAGAAGTTACTTCCTCGTGCAGCACTGGAAAAAGTAATACAGGTTAAACCGCCTTCATCCAAAAGTCTGAAATCTGAAAACCTCTAAAACCCCAAACTTTTTGCACTAGCCAGCCCCTTCCACCTTCCAGGTGGCGGCTGCGGTGCTCCTGCGTTCGTCTCTCAGATCCTCGTCCTCTCTTTTTGCCGCCAGCCATTTGCTTCCACCTGACTGAGGATCTGAGAGATGATGAGCAGGAGCGCTGCAGCTGCCATCCTGAAGGCGGAAGAGGGCCGCTGGCAGCAAAAAGGGAGAGACGGAGATCTATGAAATGGGAGGAAGTGTGGATTCATGAGCACTAAGCTTAGACTCCTGCCATTTCACAGAGCCTTAGTCCCTCTCCAACATTATGTCTTGTACACAATACAAGTAGGGAACGAACGAGACACGAGGCTGTTCTGAAATCCAAAAAGTCAGAAACACGGAACCCCTCTGGTCCCATGCATTTTGGATCAGGGAGACTCAACCTATAACGCCCGTGAAATTCCTGTTTGCCCCACAAGAGAGAACTCTGGCCCACGTGCTTCTGCAGTAGGAGCCGTGCGGGAGCAGGAGGTGGCGGCGAGACTCAGAAGGCTACACAAACCACTGTGCTTAGTTCTCTTTCCTTGAACCCTCCAGGTGCGGAGGCAGCAGCAGGCCCATCGGCTTGAGTACCTGCACGGGGCCATGTACACGTGACGGGCTGCCTCCCTCTTCCGCCTCCTCCTCCTCTTCCTCTCGCAGATGGCTGCCAGAGCCCCGCCTGCTGCCTTCCTCTTGCCCAGTGGTGCCCACCACTGCAGCCTTTGCCAGGACAGTCTGGGACCAAGGTGCCCTGGGGAGGACCAAGAGGCACGCTTTTCCTCAGCACCGCTCCTCCCCCTTCCTCCACCAAGAGCTGGAGGTACCTCAAAATAAACACTCCCCCGAACAATTAACCTGTCTGCTCAATATAGCCTCCCTCCCATCCACTCAGAAGGATTTGTGGGCCCTTTGGGAAGGTTGTCAGTCTGGAGGGTATTCGCCCCTGGAGAGGGAGAGAAACCGTGGATGGCAAGCAAGTGGTCCAGAGAGGCTGCAACACAGAACTGCCTGAAAGGGAAGGACGCCGGAAAGAACAGGCATTTTGCTTCCTAACCCACAGAAGCAGCTGCGGGGAAGTGGCCCAGCGTGCCATTTGGTCCCTTTCCACTGGAGCCGTGTTCAGTCTGTATGCAGCCAGATGGCTTATCAGCATCCAGGGCAGAGGTAGGGAAAACCTGGCCCTGCAGCTCCCCCAATTTCTTGGTATATGGCAAGGAATTCACACCCACCCACCAGCACCAAATCCTACCCAACATGAACGTTGGTTCAGAACAGAAACCACAAATCACAGAGGCAGCCAAAGTGAAGTGCTCTAGATGGTGCTGACTGCAGCAGCCAACGGTGAGGAATGCTGGGAGATGCAGTCCAAAATGTGGAGGGCTGCACTCTGGCTGCCGCTGATCCTTGAAAGAGTCACCCAGAAAGAAAGACACAGAGGCTCTCCTGCTCCGATACAGCTCTTTTTATACACATTTTGTAATATATAGAGAGAGATATAAAAAAGTTCTAAAAAATACTAAAACATCTCACCCAAACCAACCAACTTGGATACTTGCAGGCCGAGAACAAGAGGCACTCCTCTCCTCCCTGGCACCCAACCTGGCTACCTGTGGGGGCTGGGCAGGGATGCTGGCATAAGAAGGCGGCAGTAGTGGGTGTCCATGTGTCAGACAAGGGCAGGGGGTAAGCATTCCCTGGGGTGGGGGGAGCTCCATTTTGTGGCATCTCTACCTTGAAGCATCCTGTTTTTGTTCCATTCAAAGTGAGACCAAATGATACTGTATTTTTTAAGAGGTCTCCCACTGCTCCCCAACCCCCGGCTTGCTGCTGCCCCTCTGGCAACGGACTCCAAGAGGGAGCAGAGCAGGGCTGGCAGTGAGAAACAATCCTTCCTCAAGGGCAGCCATGGTCTGAGGGACACCCTTACCACAATGAGCACCCCATGGATGAGCATGAGAAGAGGGGGGTCTGCTGTGCAAGAACCAGCAGAGACTCCCTTTGGCACTGATGCGTTTGCCCCATGGAGGGGCCGCTGGAGGGCCCAATCCTACAGCAGAGACAGGCCAGAAGGCTGCTGTGATGCGGGTGGGGCGTTTCTGCCCCATCCTGGAATGGCTCCCCGTCTGGTGCTGATGGAGAAAGAGGCAACGGCTGAGATCCTACACCAGCAGAAATCTCATTCTACTCCACAACCTGTGCCTTGAATGGCAACGCTGCACAATTAAATGCCCACACACAGCGCATGCGCATCCACATGTACAATGGCACCACACATACAGACACAGACACAACTCCATTTCCATGATTTGGAGCCAAATGTGGATGTGGTGCATTGGACAGAAATGTCCAACCGCTTCAAAGGGGGAGCTTACACAGGTGTGAGGTGCCCAAATCGGATTATGGCCCGTTTCCCACTTAGGTGGAAATCTGTTGGCAGGGGGACAGGAATTAGTGTTGGCAGCAGTGCTTTTCCTTTTAAAAAAAAAACTCTTTTAGTACAAAATTAAAATTACCAGAGGGAGAAAGGTGCTCCTCTTCCCCATTGGGGGAAACAAAGAAAAGGCAGCCAGCTGAAAGCTGCGCGGTGGGGGGGGCATCCCACCCATCCATTCATCTGTCCTTGCCCTCCCCTCAAATCATGGCGATGCTCTCAGGGTTGCAGTTGAGGTGGGTGGAGGTGCTGCTGCTGCCGGGGGACTTGCAGCCCCGGCTGTTGGAGTGCTGCAGGGCAGCCACCATGGTGTCCGTAGAGACGGCCCCAAACTCGTAGGTGAAAGTGCCATAGAAGACCAGGATGTCAATGACGAAGACCCATTCACAGATGGCTGCCAAGTGCTGCAGGAGGAAGCTCTCGTGGATGAAGAAGATGCCACCTGGGGGGTGGGGGTCAAGGAAAGGCAGGAGACTCTTCGGGAGAGGTAGATGGGGGGGCAGCGGAGAAGGGGCGTCCACGTCTCTGCAGAGCCAGCTGACGTAGCCCAGATGGCGGCAGAGAATGGCTACGCAAGCCTCCAGGCCCTGGGTGTGGGGAGAGCAAGGACAAGCCAGCAGTGGCCTCCAGGTTCCTGGGCCATCGGTGCCTTCCCTCCCTTCTCCCACAATGGGGAGGCAGCCAGAAAAAGGATACTGAGGACAAGGGAAATTAAGGCCACGGCGGTGAGGAAGACACGTAGATGTGCCATCCAGAAGTCCAGAGCAGAGGCGGCGACGTGGTAGGAGAGAACGCACTGGAGGCAGACGAAAAGCAGGCCTGCCGGGAAGGCCACTCCGGCACCAATGTAGTGAAGAGATTTGGCATAGTCCACCTGGAGGCACAAAGCCACGTTTGAAGAAACCACCACCTTCCCCGTCTGCTCCTTGTTCCACTTCTAGGCCCGAAAGCATCCTCCAGGAAACCCTTCCATCCCAACAGTCACCATGCCTCGGGCACTAAAAGGCCTTGGGCTGGCCAGGTAAGTGGCCTCCTTTCTCTCTGTCTTGGCCTCGATAGAAAGCCCAAGGCTGTTCTGCTGCACACACAGACTAAGACTGTGTGTGTGCACGGCTAAGGGATTACACATCTCATGGCTCTGTAGTGCTCGTGGGAGGGCAGGGGCCGACTGAGCAACACCTGGCTGCCATTTGCAGCAGGACAGCAAAAGGAGGCCATGCCTTCCCAGCCCACAGAGATCCAAGAAGGCAGACTCTCCTTTCACCCACCAACTGCAGAACTGCAACTGGGTGCCCCTCTGCCTGCTACGTGGCCATGGGGACTGCCACCTTCCTCCCCTGGGGGCTGGGGAGGGGAGATGGTGGATGGCTCTTTTTGCCTTTCCCCTGCAGCCACAATTCCTTCTGGCACCATCCTTAACAGCACCCCAAATCCACACTGCTCCCTTGGAAGGTCAACTTTCCAGCAGTACCAGGGCCTCCTCACTACTGTCACCACCTCCAAAGCAGCTGCAGGCCTCCCCCTCTGACCCACAAGGCACCTGCGTCTGGTGTCTGGCATCTGCTTTCATTTCCTTGGCCTAAGGCCGGTACCACCCCCTGTATCTAAGGTCAAGGAATGTGACTGTGGCATTCCACCAATGGGAGCTGCACTGCCACACAGTCCCCCATTGCTGTTCCCAAAGGCAGCTTTGACCCCCGTTACCCCTCTCTCAGCCAACCTGGAAATTGCCAACCACAACCAGGCCAGCAGCGTTGGTACAGCCCGTGATCAGTGCCGTGGTGTTCACCCAGGAACCGTGGCTCTGCTCAATCAGCTGTCCGTAGCGCAGGAAACAGATCATCACCACTGTGGAGGAGCCAAGCACGAGAAGCTCTCAGAAAGAGTTCAAGGATATTGGGGGGTGGGAGAGGGGGAGGGTGCTGGGATTCTCCTCCAAGAGGCGGCACCACTGGCACCTGACAGCTTCCATGTCACTGAAGAGAGTACTTTGCCCCAAGTTTTACTCTGAACTTTTCCAGGGCTAACTATAATGATGAACACTGGCCTCCAAGACAGATCTAATACTTTGGATCGCCACTTTAGAATAGACATGGGCACAGGGTGGCCTGTGGGCGTGCTACAATCCCTGCACCACACTTTTGGAGCTCCTGAACCCCCCCAGCCCCCCAAATCCCCAACACTTCCCCCCAATGAATCAATGCAATTTTTTCTTCTGGATCATGGACAAAGCCCCTTCCCAAATGCATGAAAACATAAAAAAAAATCCCAATCAGCTCCCAATAGAACTCCAAATATCAATTTCCTCTGCAGTCCATGTCAAAATGGCAAGAATAAGTGATGTAGCATCACTTTCTGTCACTGTCTTGGAGCACAATTTCCTGTTGCCATTTTGAGAGGAACTTTAGAGGAAAACTGAGGTCTTTGGGATGATTGGGGGGCTGGCCCTTGGCAGTTGCCCATCCCTGCCTTAAAGTTTAAATTAAAAGCATGAGTGGGTTTTCCATCCAATTGAGATGGGAGCTTCCCATTGCTATCCAAAGTGCTGAACCCAATCCTCCAGGAGGCCTTGGAGTGCTCTGCAAACATCAGGGGAAGCATTTCTCCTGGTCCCACCACCATTCCAGGCACATCTGATAAGGACATGAGAGAGAGGGTGGCTGCTCCCAAGTTAGGAAACTCTTCCCCAGGAAGTCCAGTTGGTCCCCTCCCTACTGTCTTTCCACCAGCAGATAAAGACCTTTACATTCAAGGGAGCTTTTGAGTTTTACCATATGTGGCAAATAAAGCATTTTATGGGGGCATAGTGTTTTTCTGTACCACTCTTGAAGGCCGGGGAAATAATCACATTGGGAAAAACAAAACTTCTACTCTTGGGGCTCAGGCCAATTACACCTGAGGAAGGACAACAGGACAATCAGTTTGGGCTGGTCTGGGTGGAGAGGAATGGAGGGAGCAGCTGGTTCCTCAGCATGCCAACTAGGTTATAAAAGCAAGACTTACCCATGAAAGCTCCAATATTCCCAATAAGGCTGAAGAGGCAGCTTTCGGGGGGGTAAGTACCACACTTGCTGCAAGAAAAGGGGGAAAAGGGCTAGCAAGGCCAAGAGGGGGCACCAAGAGGGCAGCCCTGCCAAACACGCCACCTCGGCTGTTGCCCAATGCCTAGCGTTCATGCACAAGCATATGTATTGGGGAGGGGGAGGCAAAACGAAGGAACTGCCTTCCAATAAGAATTCCGTTCCCACCAAATGAGCCCCGCAAATTCTTCAGTCCCCTAAATGCTAGCACTCCATAGATTGAGGCATTGAAAACTGTTGACAGTCCCTTGGCCTGTCCCTTTGCTTTGGATGCCTAAAATCTATTTTTAAATGCTCAGCTGAAGATACTGCTCCAGTTTTCAGTCAGAACTTCATAGGTCCATGATCCTGGGCCTATTTTACAGGACTATCACTTAGCACCTTGGACAGAGCTCCTTTAAAGTTCAGACTGCAAAACAGAACAGGTTCTCTCTCATGAGCACACCTCTCACATACATGTCACGATCAGAACTCCCAGCTGTAATTAGCTATGCCCAAGATGGAATCCATCTGGAACTGTCCCATCCTCAAGGAAACTGGGAAAAGCTGAAGGACACCCCCACAGAGCAGAAGGGCCATTTTGTTCAATCCCCCACTAGCGCAGGAATCCTCTGCCACAGAGGCAGCTCCACTGGTGGATCCCAAGCTCCTTCCCACCTCACCTGATCAAAGGGACATCTTCCAGGGTGCAGCAGCTTTTGGGATATCCATGCTTGGCAGAGTCAGCAGAACAGGACTCATTGTAGGACCTGCAACAGTTTGGACAGATTAGCAAGGAGCGACAGGGTGTCCTGGGAAAGGCAAGACGCAAGCACGAAGGCCAGGTTGGCAGGGCCATTCTGTGTCTTTGCAGAAGGACTCACCAGTTCTCAACGGGGCAGACGTGGTGGTTCATCACCGCCATGGCATACCTGTGAGAAGCAGAGAAAGAGTCAGACAGACAGCGCATATTACAAACAGGAAGAAAATAAGATGGTCCCTTCATACTAAGTTCAGAAATACTCCAAAGGTACCCCTTTGCTCTCCCTTCTGCCAACTTCCCAAAGATTAAGTGCACCCTATTTGTTCAAACCAAGTCAAACCAACAGCTTCATCCAACTTTTTACACCCCAACACGGGGCAGGAATGTCTCTTGACGCTGCAGAAAACAAGCTTCCTCCATCCTCCCCAGGAGAACAGCCCTTCAGATACTTGAAGGTGGGCATGTTATACGACCCCTCACTCTTCTCTTCTCTCCTCTGGGCTAAACAGACTCAGTAATCTCAAATGTTCCCCACAGGGCTTGGTCTCCTGACCTTTGGCTATCTTGTCACTCTCCTCTGGAAGACATACTCCAGCTTAAAACTGTGCCACCCAGAACTGGATACAGGTGGGCTCTCATCCAAGATAAGCCTGCCCAACTGTGATAGACAGTTTTGTATGTCTTCTTCCAGGTGTAATGCACACTGTCCTGCCCTCAAGCCCGCTAGCATCTTGGGCAGCCCAGTGATTATGTGCAAAGGATCTGAATGCACAGTCAGGGCTCAGGGACCAATTTGCTGAGCAGCGCCCCTTCCCACCCAGTCAGTCCTGGCACCGTTCTCCAGCACTGCTTCAGACCACAGGGGAGACCCTTCCGCTTCCACGTCCCATGAAAGTTTTCGCTTCTTCCTTCCTGTCCACCCCAGACCAAATTAGGAGCACAGGGCGGCGCTTACACAATCCATATTCCAGTGATTGAGAAGGCAGAGAGGCTAATGGGGAGGACGATCCACGCTGTCATTAGTGAGTGGAGGTCCACAACATCTGTGTGGGGGAGGGGGAGACTGAGATGAGGAAGGAGGGGAGGGGGAGAGAAGAGGAGAGGGGGTGGGCGGGCGGGAGGGTGGGTGGCAGCTACCAGTCAAGGCCTCCAACAGGAACCATCAGAAGGCAGCTCCTGGAAGAGAAGAAGCAGAAACAGTGGTCATTGGGTCAGCTGGCTGTGGCCGTAACCAGCTTTGCAAGCACCGAGAGGGCAGCTTGGGGCATGGCACAGACTGAGCCTGCCTCGCCCTGGCTTCTTTCCGGTTCAGGCCGGTCCCATGCACAAGGGAGCCACCTTAACACTCTTCTGCGCCCCCTTGCTGCCTCCCGTCAACCAACCCACCCTGTTCCCTCCATCATTTACCCTTGATCTGACTGCCGTAGAAAATTAACAGGGATTCCAGAAACAGGGGAAGTTTCACTGAGCAGGACAAAGCAACACATGCTCAGGGATGGCTTGTTTCTTGTGGGGAGGGAGCAAGAATGCCAAGGTGGCTTTTGGCAAGGCAGAGGGGCTCTTGCAGTCCAGAATCTGGCCTCCCCACCTTGCAGGCTGGGGAGCGTGCAGAGGCGCCTGTGTGCTCAGTCTGCCTTCCCAGAAGCCCAGGGCAAGGCCTCTCCAGTTCCAGACGGCCTGGCCTGGTCTCCCCTTGCAAGACGCATGGGGGGGCGAGGGGTAGCAGCTCTACTGCCTTCTGCCTCAACCCTTTAGCTAGGTGCAGAGAATCTATCATTTTCATCATCAATATCCCCCTTTTCCCCAGCCTGGACTCCAAGCAGCTCACAATTTAAAAGAACAATAGAATTAGAAACATACAAAAAGTGAGTATTAAAATAGAGTCAAACTATTTTTTTTACAATACTAAAACAATTAAATTTCAGTAAATGAATAAAATGCAATTAAAAAGACAAAAAGCACTTAAAAACAACAATTAAGACAACACAACACTCCAGAGCCTCTCCTTTAAAACCTGCCTATTTTAAAAGCCTGTCTGAATAGAAAGGTTTCAGCCTGTCGCTGGAGGGAAAACACAGAGGGAGTCGCTCTGGCCTCCCCGCGAAGGCAGTTCCAGAGTCTGGCTCAAAGGAGATTGCTCACAGGCCTCCCGCAGTTCTCAGCCAAGTCTCTCTGTCTGCCTCGTGAGTGGAGGAGCTCTGGGTCACAGGAGGACACAGTCCTCTGGCACACCTTGCCCAAAATACTTCCCCCTGCTCCCGGAGACTGCCCTTTACTGACAACAGGTCCTTGCCTCTCTCACCATGTTATGGTTAAAGACCAAAGGACTGCTATCAAGCTGACCGACCAGCCTGGGATCATAGTCCCTTCCTCTCCAAGAATATGAAATAGACATTGTTTTTAAGACTTCATGGAACAAGTTCTTGTGAATTGAAAAGCAGGCTGGATGTGATCTGATAAATAAAATTAGCTTCAAGGCTCAAAATAATCATCTCCTGTGCCCCCATTAAGTCACACCTGGTGGATTAGGCCCAGGGAGACTGGCTGCAGATCAAGACAGAGGGAGGACAAATGTGTTTCTAGTCGAACGTAGCTCCCAGCCACCAAGAGCATTTCTAGCAAGCTTGTTTTTGACACCAGAAACCAGTTCAGCTGGAATGTGGAAAGATTAGCAAGAACAAACACCAGTCTCCTGGGGCATCATCTGCAATGTGTCAAACTCTTTTTTGGACTTTCTGTGCAATTTCTGCAGCAACTTATCTAAAAGAGCTGCAGTCCAGAATGTCTCTTCTCCACTAATGTGCCCCAGGACCATTTTCTTCCACATAACCAGTACAAAATGGTCTCTTCCTTTTATTATGCTTTTAAACCTCATGCAGACAAAGTCCCGCTCTTCTGCAAACATTCTCAAGTCTCTGCAGCTAATCCAGGGTTGGGGCAGCCAGGCTCAATGGACTTCTCTGGTAACAGCCTGCCAAAGATTCCTGCTCTGTCTTTCCTAACTGAAATCCACTGTCGATGTCCTCTAGCAGACACATTTCAATGTATTTTAAACAACAGCCAACCAGAAGATAGTTTCTTGTTTTAAATCCTCTTCCATTGTTTCTATCAAAGCCCTTCCAGATTTCCCTGGGGTGAGAGAGATTACCTTCATTTTCCTCTTCTCATTTCTGAAGACTTCTCACCTGGTATACAGCTGTATCGAGTTTTGCCCAGCCAAGAAAAGTTTCTCAGGCCCACCACTTCATTTCACATGCAATGTTCAGTATTAAGCCTTCTGGTATTACAAATTTATCATTTCAAAAATCTATCATTTGCAACAGCCCTTTGAAATTCACCAAGTTTCATTTCTGAGAGTGGGTAAACGAGACTTTATGAGGTTTCCTCCTCTGCCCACACAAGCCCTGGACAGGTTCCCTGCCCAGACCGTGTACCACAAGTGGATATTCCAAAGGGCTGGAACCACTTTTGAAGCCTGGGAGATGCGTTACCAAAGGAACATCATTTGTTTCCACAATCACTTGTTTTCCACAGATGAATTCTGAGAACTTGGTGCCCATCCAAAAACCATCGCCATGACGTCCTTTCCTACTGGAGCACAGCACTCTGTGTGTAGTTGCAGGTGCCCGTACAGCAGGCAGCACAGAGCGTTTACTCCTTAGAACCGGCATCTGCTATCACAACTACAGGCTCTCTCCTACCGCAATAGTTCAACACAGAGTTGGTTTTGTCAGTCACAATTCCAGATGCTCAAAGATGCTTCCACAGGGAATAACTGTATCCAAATACTGTATCCACAGTGCCACCACACACAATGAATTCTGTGAGTTTTTTGGTTGGCCTGCTAAAGCCATCACCACAACGCGGGCTCCGGAATCTTTCTACAGCCGTTCCATTGGGTCTACCCTAGTGGGAGACCAGTTGCGAGTCTTCTGGTCATTTCTGACTTACGGTGACCCTCGGCAAACCTACCATTGGGTTTTCTTGACAACATTTGTTCAAAGGAGGTTTGCTATTCCCGTCGCCGTCCTCTGAGGCTGAGAGAGCGTGACTTGCCCAGTGTGTTTCCATGGCTGAGTGCTGGGAATCTGAACCCTGGCCTCCAGAGCCACAGACCTACACTCAAAGCACTATACCAGGCTGGCTCCAGTAGTGGGACACTAGCCGGCTGGACTTCAGCTTGGGTTCCACACCAAGCTTGGAAATTCTTGCTGCCCGAGCGTAAAACCAGGGAGGGTGCGTGTGTGTGTGTGGAGCGAACGAGGGGTAAGGCGACCCTCCAGAACTGCCAAGGCTAGTTGGGCAAGGAGGGCCGCCTGTAGGGGAGTGGGAGGGGGGCCGGCCTCCCAGAGGGTGGAAGGGGCAGCCAAGGGTCCCAGACTGCGCAGGGCCGGGGGGACTGGCTGGGCCTCGCGGGCCCCGGGAGTGGGGGGACAGCAAGAGGGTCCCCTGCGGTTGCACAGGGCCCTCGAGGTGGGCTGCCCCCCATGCAAAGGCCGGAGGGCTGTTGGGGGAGGGGCTCCTGGGAATTGGAAGGAGCAGCGCTTTAAGGGGGGCTGCGAGCAGGCAGCCGAGCGGCAGGGGAAGCGCGTGGGGGCAGCGGTCCGCCGGGGCCCCTGATGCCAGGCACATGTTTTGGGGTGGGGGGGACGGGTCCGAGCATGAGGGGGAGGGACAGGAACAGCCCAGGGGTCGCCCCGGATTGCAGGTAAAAGGGCGAGAGCAGGCAGCCGTTCACCAGGGGAAGCCCTCCAGTGGCGGAGGCGGGGGTCCCGCGACGGGGGCCCCTCTCCCCCCCCCCCCAGTGACCCCTTACCCGTCCCCGGCGCCTCCTCGCAGGACTTCCAAGAAGGACCAGGCCAGGCCGACCCCGCCTCGCCCGGTCCCGCCGCCCTCCCTCCTCCCGCCGCCGCCGCCGCCGCCGCCGCCGCCCAGCTGACCAGGCCGCCCCTCCCGCCCGCCAAACCTCCGCCGAGCGGGGAGGGGGACAGAACGGCGGGAGGGTGGGCGAGGCCTGGGCACGCTCGCGCGCGGACCGCTGGGCAATGTAGTCTCGCCGCGCCCGAGCCTTTCAGTCCCAGCACAGAGATAGGAAAAGCACCGAGATAGGAAAAGTAGAGAGCGGCGCATCTCGCCCGTACTGCGGCGAGTTTCCGGGCTCGCGTGAAAGGTGTGGGGGAACGAGCGTGTGTGTGTGTGTTTTGCAATACTAACCGATTTGTTTTAAAAGAGATGGCTGTGCCAATCTGTTCCGCTGCAAGAAGTAAGAAAAGAAAGGACGGCATCAATGTGGCATTAAGAGGAAAGGGTTCATTTTAGCAAGAGCTGTCGTGGGGGGTCGCAACCTGCTTCCTCAGGTGCATCGATGGGGTGCACTAGCAAAACCTCCGGTGTGTAGGCACAGTGCCACAGTTGTCTGTGGGCTCAGGCTGCAAAGGGAAGCAAAAAAGGTCGACTGCTCACACAGCAGTCCTAAAACCCTCCACCCTTTGGGGGCTAGGGTCTCCACGCAGGCCTCCCCATTTCCCCCTCTCAAGACCACAAAAGCCACAGGAGGACTTTTCAGGTGGCATTGGGTACTGTGGGCTGCAAACAAGGCAAGATCCAGGCTGGTGCAATCCGCAGGAAATCTTAAATGCCGTACTACTAGGAACCATGAAGTCTTTGAGGGGCTCCACAAATAAAGACCCTGCTGTTTCAGCTGCAAGAGACGTAACGCATCTGCTCCTGAAAGTCCGGCTGCCACCCTTTCTGCGGGAGCAGGGAGACCACCAACTGCAAGTGCAGGCTTCACTCCTCTGCCTGTGGGTGTCTTAGGCCATTTGCACACTAGGCTGTTACAGTGCTACGATTCCACTTGCAACATCCTATGGAATCCTGGGGCTGGCCGGCCCCTCCGGAAACTGCAGACCCCAGGATTCCATAAGATGTTGCAAGAGGAATCATAGCACTGTAACAGCCTGGTGCAGAAATGGCCCTAGTATGTCCATGTGCATTCCTTTCAGAGTGAAGCCTGCTTTACAGTCAGTGGCTTCCCTGGGAACTGTATATAAATGATATTTACCCACGTGGTTCTGCGTATGAGCACGCACACACAAATACATTTAATCATGTGGTTGAATAGCATTCATACACAGATGAACAATATTCAGCCACGGGAATCGTGAGTAAAGTCAAGATGGGTAATCCTTTTATTGAGCTGCTAAAGCATAAATACGTCACCTTCTGAGTCCTTCAGAATCCTTCATCTGAGCGTCTCATTGGCCACAGGAACCAGAACCAGGGGCTGGATGATTCTTTGGGCCACATCTGCTCTGGCACTTCGGTGTTTTCATTGTTGGTGCACAACAGGGGAGGACGCTGTGCATTGCTTCTTTGCAGAGACCAGTCAATGCTCAATGGCATGTACACACACACACAGAGGATTGCCCTTCTTTTCACATTTGCTGTACGTGCAGGGTGACTTTTCTTACACCTCCCCCTTGAGCAACTTAGGGTCCCGTTACACAATTTGAGAACCACAGGGCTATGCCGATATAAAGGAACCTCCTGTGTCCAAACTAATCACAAAGCAGATTTTAAAAGAACCATTCTTGTAGTCTGGATGCTTTTAATGAATGCCATTATAATTAGAATATACAAGCAGATAACAGATTTCAACAAGAATACAGGCAACTGGAAAGATTTGTTATTTTCCATCGAAGTCACAGAACGCAGAAAAGGCAAGGAACAAATTCAAAGGAGCTGCTTTCAGCCGCAGTGAAGAACCAAGAAGAAAGAGCAAGTTCCACTTGTTTATTTACAATCGTGTGCCATGCCATGCCTTAAAAAAAAAACATTGTGGGGGAGGAGAGTGCAACACAAGAGCACCCCCAGCCTCCAAAAGCCTGGAACCATGGAATTCTGTCCATACCAATCTGTGCAGCCTTACCAGGGTGGAGTGGAGGAGGTTCAACTGGATGATTTGGAAACAAAATGCTGTAGAAAGAGCTGTGTCTGTCTGGACCTGGCGCGTGACTTACAAAGCAACCCCTGGGAAGCCAATTTGCCCTGCAGAGCACAGCGGACAGCTGTCTGCAGACTCTTCCCCATCACCAAGCCCACAATCCAGGGCTGTAGCAGTGTTTTGGCCAGTTCTCCATCTAAAAGCATGCACCTGGGGTGGCTCCAGAGCGCCATGGCCAAGGCAAAATGAGGAAACTACTCAGCCTGTTACCCAAGGGCTTGGCCACAGGTGCTTTCCACTGTGCAGGGGAGATCATGAGGGAAAAAGCAGCGTGTGCCTGTCTTGGCACAAATTAATCTAATTTCTTAGACCCACGCAAGTGGCAGCACTTGAGCTACTGTTCAAGAGAGAGGCTAGGGTTGTTGGGCTACCATTATACAGGGGAATGTGGTCAGCCCAAAGCATAGGGCTTGAAAGAGCCATCTCACCAGCTTTCCATGGGACTGCTTCTTCCTCAAAGAGACCCTCAACCCTTCCCAAAGGAGACTTTGCCTCCGTCCCCACGACTCCTCCTAATCTTCCCTTTGAGCACAGGCAGTGGTTCCTCAGCCACTGCTGGGAAGGAGCCCGAGAGAGACCTCCTGCCCCATACCAGGAAGAGGGCTCAGCTAATCCCTGGCTTCCAAGCCAGACCTCCATGGGACAGGTTCCCTCCCAAAAAATCATTTCCCAGGTAGGCAAAAGAGCAGAGCCCAGCCCCCTGAGGCACTCAGCGCTTCACCCGCCGCTTCTCCAACTCCTCCTGCACCCGCCGCCTCAGGGCCTCATGCAGATCCGGCTCCAGCTGGTTCTGGGCACTGACCTTCTTGACCACATCATCTGGGTCATGGTCCTGCAGGAGGAAGTAAAGGAAAGAGCAGCTGCAAAATACAAGGCAAGGCCTTCTTAGCGGCTGCTTCCAAGCTATGGAAAGCCCTTCCAGGCAGGAGGTAAGGCACTGGGCCCCCTCTCTGCTCTCCTTCTGTCAGCAGAGAAGGTGGCAAAGCCATTTCTTTTATTATTGTATTATTAAATTTGTTTATTTATTAATAAATTACTAAAACAATTTATTATTTTATTCTTATTATTGTGGAACAGAACAAGGCCCAAGTAAATTAGAACTTTCATTCTGAGAAGGAATAGCAAGCATGGAAGCAACCACAATAACGTTTAAGCATAATGTATAACGTCCCAACTGTTTAGATTTAATCAGTCATAATAAGGGGGCCATGCTTCCTTTCTTTAGAAACCACAAATATGTCACAGTTCCATCTTTACTACCACGCAGCAGGTGAGCACATACCTGGTGGACAATGACAGAGGTGATCTTGCCGCTGTCAGCTTCATACTCCAGGCAGAAAAGGGCTGGTCCATTGACATCCAGCTCCGTTCCAGAGCTGCTCTCGCTAGATCCCTCATATTCCAGGCCAGGTGGGGCTTCGACTTTACCTGGAAAACAAAGAGGAAATGCCAGGAGAGGAGGCAGTTTTTCTCACCATGTGGTATCCACAGACCAGAGTGGTTCCCCCATTCACTCCATGTTCACCCCGTCCTGCTGTGTGGTTAAAAAAATCCTCTGGGGTAGAATGCCCTGCTCCTGTGGGTACTGAGCAAAATGATGAACCGAGTCCTTCTGGCATCCCCTTTCATCAGCATAACTGCCATGGTGGACACACACGGAACTCACTTCTCCGGCAGGGGTGATAGACCTGCTGATCCGGTTTCCTGGGCCGAGCGGGGGCCGGTGTGTGCCTCTTCTTTACCTTCTCCTTGGCCTGCTTCATTTCCTTGTCATAGTCGTCCCTGGAGTGGAGAAGGCGAGGACAACACAAGACTTTTCATGGCATGCTTTGAGCAGGATGAGGCACCTACGGAAAGGGTCCCCCCCATTGGCTGTTTGTCGTGCAGAGGGTAGCGTCTGTTAGGACTGTGGCAGAGAGGAAGGAAGGCTGAAATTCCCCCTTCTCAGGCATTGCACTCCTCCTCCCATGCCTTAAGAAAAGTACAAACATGACACCAGGGCATGCAACTCCATTTAGAGCAAACACACCGCAGGCCCATGAGTAAGCATACAGGTTTGTCTCCAGTGTTTAAAGCAGGGGTGGGAAGGCCACTGGACTAAAACTCCCACTGGTTCTTAACAGCACAGTCTGTAGTGAGGAATGCTGGGACCTGCAGGCGGCCCAACGACATCAGGAGGCTCACAAGATTCCCACCCCCAGTTTCAAAGCTGCACGGTGCAACACAGTCCAATTTCACATAGCAGCAAGTCCTTCCCCACGGAACAGAACTTACACCCTGGTAAATCTTAATAAGCAGGCGTGGCATTGGAGGCTTAGCATCAGGCCAGTTTCCAGCCCTGTTTTATTGCCTACACTTCTCAGTTTTAGTAACACCTGCATCTACCAAAAAAGACAACATCACAGAGCTATACTATTCCCTTGTCTCTTTGCTTGTGTGCGCGCAACTGAAGGATCTTGTTCCCTTCTGGAGAGAAAAATAGTCCAGACCAGCAAGACTGAGAGCAACCAGGCTACGGCACAGAAAGGGCACCTGCTGCGAACCAAGCGAAAGGGAAGTCTTATTACCAGCCCTGCGGGGCCACAGCTGGTCCAGGGCATTTTGCTGCATGAGGCAGATCAGCAAACTGACACCCCCACAAAAAAAAACCAAAAAAACAAATCAGGGTGAACAGCAGCCTAAATCCAGGTCAAGTGACGTCCTCACCAGAGGGGGGAAACGCCAGGGGCCCCTTTCTTCCGCCCACCTCTGCTGCCCTTCCTCGCCTTGAAAACAGGACAGCAGTCAGAGGGTTTTTGTACGGCCATTTCCGCACTCGACTGTTATAGCGCTATGATTCCTCTTTCAACCTCCTACGGAATCCTGGGGCTGGCCGGCCCCTCCCTAAACTGCAAACCCTAGGACTCCACAGGACCTTGAAAGTGGAATCATTGCGCTATAACAGCCTAGTGCGGACATGGCCTACCTTAGTGAGATTAGTCTTTCCCGTAGCGTAGCTGTGGTTTAGTTCGGTTGCAGTTTTAGTGACACGTACACGTTGTCTATCTACGGTTTGCTCCCTTTTCTTTTGCCCTATTCGCTTTTTCCCTGCAGCTACCAATTAGCCTGCCTGGTATCCCCGAACTAAAATGAGTAAATATTAAACGGCAAGGAGAACAAGAAGACGCAAGAGCCCGCTGAGGCTGGCGGGGGGGGCGCAGGCCCCCTCGGCCCAGAGGCCGGCCCCACACTGCTGCCGCCCCCGGGCCCGGCCCGCAGAGGCGCGCGGCCCCTCCGGGCCTCCCCGAGAGGGGCCCTCCTCGCTTCGGAGGGGCCGCGGGGCCGGGACCCTCGCCCCCCTCGGCGCCTACCTGGCGATCTGGTTGCGGCGGATGTGGCGGACGAAGCCGTGGCTCATGTCCAGGCGGCCCCCGGGCCGGCAGCCGCCCCGCGCCGCTCGGGAGTCCATGGGAGCCCGCCGGACGCGCCCAGACAGCGCCCGGCCCCGGGAAGGCGAGCGGAGCCCGCGGAGGGGGAGGAGCGAACGGGGAGGGGAGGCGCCCGCGCCCCCGCCGCCCGGCATTGGGGAGGGCGGGGGCTGCGAGGGGCCGCCAGCACCCCCTCCTCCTCCTCCTCCTCCTCCTCCGCCGGCGGGCGGGGCCTCCTCGGCACCGCAGAGCGGCCGCTCCGCGTTGGAAGCTGGTGGGGAGGCGGAGCGGGCGAGCCCCGCCGGGGCGCCTCCAGCGGCGCCAGGGGCCCCCCGGGCCGGACTCGGGCCGCCGGCCCGCCGCGCTCGGAAGCCCCGGGTCCGCTCGGAGCGCGACGCAACGGTCGCGCCCGGGTCCACCGCCTGCGCCGCGGGACGCGGGGCTTTGCAGCCCGGGAAGGGCTGGACCCTCCAGGCCCCCCGGCTGCTGCGAAACGCCCCCCGCTTCCCTTCCACGTCGCCGTGGCGGCTGGAGGCCGGGAACGGGCAAATCAGTGGTTCGTAAGCGAGCCTCTACGGCCGAAGGACGGGGTTTAATGCTCCAACCAAGTAGGTGCACAGGGCGGAAGGGCCTCGGGGCCTGCTTCTGTGAAAACGCACAAGGCAGGCCGCGGGCAGCGGAGGGGAAGAAGCCGGCAGGGCTCCCCCCCGCCCGGAGGGCCACCGAGCTCCGCCGGGTGCCCGCAACCGGGGCAAGGCAAGGGAGGCCCTGCAGGGGGCGGGGAGCCACTCGCTCCTCCCGCCGCCGCTCTGGAAGGCGCTGTTCTCCGCTGTCGCCGGCTCGCGGCGCCGCTGAACGGAAAGCCTCCGACCGGCCCCGCCAGGAGCGTTCGGCAGACGCGCCCCCGCCCTGCCCGGCGCGGCCTGGCTCCCAGGAGAGGCAGTGCCGGCCGGGGCCGGGGGGCCCAGCGGCCCGGGCGCTGGACACCGCCCTGGAGACCCGGGTTCGCTTCCCGCTCGGCTGGGAAGCCCGCCGGGAGCCCCCGGGCGCGTCACGCACTCCCAGCTGCAGGGCTCCCAGAACTCAGGAAAGGCCCGCGGGCTCGCGGCGCGCGCGGCGCGAGGAAACGTCCACCGGGCAACGCGCATGCGTCCGAGGCAGGACGCGCTTGCAGGAGGAGCTCTCCGCGGCCTGAGACGCGCCCGCCCCGGCTGGCGCTTCGGCGGCGGCGGCGGAAGCGAGTACCGGAAGGCCGGTGTGCGCATGCGCGGGCCTTTGTCCGTCGAGATGGCGGTGCGGGTGAAGCGCGAGCGCGACGCCCGGCCATCCTCCGGGCGGAGCTCCCTCGCCGGCCGCGTCCCGGAGGCGCCGGGGGGCGGCGGGGGTCTCGAGGCCCCGCGGTGCCACCGGTGCGAGTGAAGCAGGAGCCGGACGACGAGCCCAGGATCAAGCAGGAGCCGCGAGAGGAGGAGGACGACGACGACGACGAGCCCCCCGGTGGGCCGGGCGGGCGGGCGGGCGGGCCACCGGGGGCGTTTCCGCACTACACTCGTACGGCGCGATGATTCCTGGGGCCCGCCGACCTCTCCCTAAACTGCAGATCCCAAGATTCCGTAGGAGGTTGAAAGTGGAGTCATCGCGCTATAAGAGTCTAGTGCGGAAATGGCGTGGGACTCCCCGCCACAAGAGGCCGTGGTGGTAGCTGCAGCCCAGCCTCTGGAGGGGGAGCGCAGTTCCAGCCTCGGTGGGCCCAGGGCGGCCCGGCTGAATACCGGGGGGGGGCTCCTGTTGTGTGGAGGGCGGGAATTTCAGCAGGCCTTGCCCCCTATGACCAGGTTGGGTGACAAGCAAGGGCCCCTGGAACTCCCTCTTCCTACAACCGTTAAAAGAGGAGGGCCTGCTCTCCTTCTCAGTCTGACAACCCGAGCAAGGTCTGCCCGTGGACCCTTGGCCGGGGCGATGCTCTGTGGCATCTGCTTTGCCTGGCAGAGGCCTCAGAAGTACAATACGCTCCTCCTGGGCGGTGGAAGCAACAAGCAAGGGCAGGGGGGTGTTCTCTGGGTGATTAGAGCTACAGGTAGGAAGTGTGCCTCGTAGAAAGCAGGGCTGGTGGGAGGCCTTCTCCCCTGAGTGGATTTGCTGCTTGGGATTTCAATTCATGGGTAGGTTCTCATTTATTTGTCTCTCAAAAACAGTTAAGAATATTTACTGATGAATATGTGCAAAGCATTCCCGCAGGCATGTCAGATTTACTGCAGTATTACTTCTGTTTTTCAGACCTTTTTATGTTTGTTGAGTCTTTGCTGCTGAAGAAATCATAATATGCTTTTCATCTCTTTATCTGTTTCAGTCAAGTATGGTCGATTTGACCCAGAGGACCGACGAAGCAGGCACTGTCCATACTTGGACACGATAAACAAGTCAGTGTTAAGATGAACTAGAGGTGTATGTTGGTGCAGGGAACAATTAATAAAATAGAAAAAAAGGAACATACAAAGACTGGGAAAACAAGTTTTTAGTAGCGGAAAGGCTGAGCAGAAAAAAACTGAGCAACTAGATGGTGTATTTTGCTCAGATTTAAAATTTGTAGATGTTGAAGCCATGAAGAACTTAAAAACTAGCTGGGGCAATTTAAATATACAGAATACTTTCTTCTGTACTGGGTTACAGCTCAATATGTTATTTTAAGGGTATATGGTGTGTTGTGTATAACTTGGCACATTACCATGTTAGTGTGTACTATGGAAGACTGAAGATATTTGAGGTTTGGCTTTAGATGCAGTCATACTGTTCACATGTGCTGGGCCCACGTATCTGTTGCACACATCTGAGATCATTCCATGGACAGCGTAATGTAGACGGTACTCACGCTCTCAAATGATGTTGAATTCTTGGGTCTGGCTCTAGCGTGGCATTAATGTGATAATGTTCTCCCTTTGTAGGAGCGTTCTGGACTTTGACTTCGAGAAGCTGTGTTCTATCTCGCTTTCGCACATCAATGTGTATGCTTGTTTGGTCTGTGGGAAGTATTTCCAGGGTGAGTCTTCTTTCTTTTTTTGATTCAAAAGATAGTGGAAATGCATTCTCAGTAGCACATCCTGGGATGTCTTAGTGAGAGTAGGTTTCATGTGAAATGAAAAGCTAAAGAGGTTAATGATGAACATGTACTTTACGACTAGCGAAATTCTCATGAATGGAGGTGGTTGTTTTCTCTGGCTGTATTCTTAAGAGGTCTACACCATAAAACGAACTGGTCTGTTCAGATCTGTCTTTGGAGGCACAAGGATGTGCAGCAGTTCTTCTGTGACAGTGGTGATGGAAGCAGGCAAAATGGCATCTACTAAGAGTGCCTCCAAGGATGCCCGGATTATCCTGAAGGATATAGTGATTATTGAGTATGAGCCATAGGTTATAAATAAGATGTTGGAGTTTGCATACAGGTCCATGAGAACTGTCTTAGAATGTGCTAAGATTCATTCCTGCTGTCTTCATTTCACCAGTGTCCATTTCCTCAGGTTTCAGTCTTCAGTTCTCTGACTTACGTTGTCTGCTCCATACTTGCTTTTGAGGTCCTAGGCCCTTAGTTTTTGTGCATCCTTCTGGCTGGCCTCTTTGAAATTTTATCCCTGTCCAAACTGACAGACTTCCCTAGATTACAAGGTGCTTAGGTTCCCAAACAACTAGCTGTTCCTTGCCACCATTGCTGTGCAGCTAGCCTGTACTACTGTGGCTTAGCTCCCACAAACACGAAAGAGTAACACCAAGCACCATCATATGTCCACTGTAGTTCTTAGGGCTCTTTGGAAGAATTCAGCTCCTGGAAATCAGGCATCTTGTGGTCTCTTAACCAGGCTGTGTTGCCTTACCTACCTCTATTTGTTTTCCTCCTGCAGGTCGGGGCTTGAAATCACACGCTTATATTCACAGTGTCCAGTTCAGCCACCATGTCTTCCTGAATCTTCACACCCTGAAGTTTTACTGCCTGCCAGACAACTATGAAATCATTGACTCTTCCCTGGAAGATATCACTGTATGTGGTTTTCCTACTTAAGGATTTCGGGTTGTGGGTGGTGCACAGAGAACACAATAGATGTGTTGCCTGCACTTTTTCTCTGAGGTGCAGAGAGGTGGTGAACCTGGTCTTTCTTTTAATCAGGTTTACCGTGCTGTTTCTAGTTGCTTCCTCTTCCTTCCCATTTCAGAAACAATTTCTACAGTAGAAACTGTATTTACAGGATAAACTTTTTTTGCTTACAAAACTGGAAGGCTGATTACTTCTTGTTTTGAACTCATGAAGCTCATAGGGCTGTTCTGCTTTATGAAATTATTTTAATCTATAAATATATATACCATGCCATTGCATATTGAGGGAAATTTTCTCTAACATATAGAAATCACTCTGTTTTAAAATGTGTCCCATATGATTTCTAAACCACAGGCACTTGCTAACCAAGTTCTTTATTAATGGGGGTGATGGTGACACTGTGTTTATAAATTGAAGCTTACAGACCTCAGAATTATGCTTGGAATTATTTGATATTGTTCTGTTGACAATACAAAGGGTTTGGGTACTATTCATGTTTGCTCCTTGAAAAGTGTTAGGTTGCTCTGCCAGGCAGCCAGCTCTGAACTGAGCTTTTGATCCCTCAGTTGTTGGAGGTTATACTGAAGATGTCAACCTTGGGCACAGTCTCTCCTCCTTACTCTCTCCTTCTCTCTCTCTCTCTCTCTCTCTCTCACCTCCAGTATGTTCTGAAGCCCACCTTCACCAAACAGCACATTGCTAACTTGGACAAGCAGGCCAAACTCTCTAGGGCCTATGATGGCACCACCTACCTGCCGGGCATTGTGGGACTGAACAACATAAAAGCCAATGACTACGCAAATGTAATTCTCCAGGTACTGTAACATCTTTGCAATGAAAAAGAGTGAATATTGAGCAGACTGAGTTAACTGTAATGGTAACTTGCACAGGTTCTCACACTCACTTCAGGTGGGGGGCAGGAACCTTTTCTGTTACCTAAAAACTTCTTTCCACTTTTTTCCTGCAAGTTGTCATCTTTCAAAACAAAGTCTTAGCAAACGTTCTTTATCTTTTCATTAGAAATGTTTCATAGTTTGAAAATTCACAAGGTGACCCAAGAGCAAACAGGACTCCAGATTGCTACCTGCGCCGCTGTGGAACTTGCTGTGTGATTATTCATTAATCTTTCTGCCTCCCGCCCTTCTGTGTTCTGGAGTCTTGGCAGAGTGCTGAAGCCACTCCGTTGCCATTTGGTTGCTTTTTTCAGACTGTGCTGGAGGGTCCACGGCTGAGGAAGCTTCTGTGGTTTTGCTGCCCTCTTTTAAGCATCATTGTTGTGACTTCATGGTGAATGGACCTGTGAACCTAGATGAGGTCCTTCCAAGGACTGGAACAATGTTTTGTTTTCATTCTTCATAATTTGAGGAAGGGCAGGGGTAATGTCCAGATTACCTTGGGCTTGGACCTGTCTGCTGTAGGCCTACAAGGAGTCAATTATTTATTCAGCTTCTGTCCCATCTTCTTACAAAAGGGATTCGGGGTGTCTTACAGTGAATTGGTACAAATGCATAACATCAAGGAATGTGGAGGGGGGATCCTAATAAAGTTAGAGCATCAATCCAGTTAAAAGCTCCTTCTGCAGCAGATCTGTTACTTTGTCTTTTTCACTTTTTGGTTTAAAAATAGGGAGGTGGGGCTGTATGTTGAAATACATGCTTTACCACTGATCTCTGATGTCTCTGTGCCTAGGCACTCTCTAATGTCCCACCCCTGCGCAATTATTTTCTGGAGGAGGAGAACTACAAAAACATTAAGCGCCCACCAGGAGACATCATGTTCCTACTGGTTCAGAGGTTTGGGGAGCTCATGAGGAAGCTGTGGAATCCCCGCAATTTCAAAGCTCACGTGTCTCCCCATGAAATGCTTCAGGCCGTAGTTCTGTGCAGCAAGAAGAACTTCCAGATCACCAAGCAAGGTGGGACAGGACAGGAGCTTATGGGGGAGGAAAGGAAGGGTGTGGCCAAAAGTAGCCATCTGTCAACTTGAGCTGACCTCCTAGAAGTCAGGGGACTGTTCTACTGGCTCCCATTACCAGCTGCAGCTTCTCTTGTTGTGGCAAAGAAAAGTTCCAGACTGGAGCACCGGGATGCTATTTGCTGAATGGATCTTGTCCCACCTTTCCTCCCAGGGAGGAATTCTGGCTTCCATTCACAGCTCTCCAGCAGCAAGAGGAACATTGCTCTTAGTCTGCTCTCCTCTTAACCCAGTGGCTTCCCCCTCCTTTTCTGAAGTTTCCAGAGTATCCCTGCGCTCAATTCATGGCCTGTTTGTTCCACTCACCTGGCAGACTTTCACACCCCTGGGACTCCTCCCCCCTCAGTACTTCCGTTCCTGTTTTTTCTTTGCTAAAAAACTCTGGAGATGGAAAAGAAAGTACTTGATAAGAGGAAGGGCTACAGTAATTCTGGGTGCATTGCCCTCTTCTTTTGCATATTCTTCAACCTGTTACTGCCCACTGGAGGAAAAAGAGGAAGAGGAAGAGCAAGAGGAGGAGGGTTCTGCTCAAATTGTGGAGGCTGGAGCGTTAATGCTGTCACTGTGCCAGCCTCAGCTGTCTTCATGAGTTCTCTCTCTTTGCAGGTGATGGGGTGGACTTCCTTTCCTGGTTCTTGAATGCCCTGCACTCAGCTCTTGGTGGAACAAAGAAGAAGAAAAAGAGTAAGTAAGAGATGGTGGTAGCTCTGGCATGTTTTATACACTCCAAAATGCTCCAAAGTGCTCCAAAGACTGATCTTTGAAGCACTTTTGCTCAGTCATACTTCTTGTGATTTGATTCCATTGGTTTTTTCAGATGGCTCATACACGTTTTATACTGAGGTTTTAACTTCTTAAAACACATTTGTAGTTTTGCTACTATTTGTTTGCCATACAAAAAAATTATTTTCAGGGGTGAGAAAGCAGTGGTTAAAATAAGAGGAGAGGGAGGGAGAGCAATGAAACAATAGTTAGTTACTGTTTTGTTTTTGCTGTGTTGTTTTGTCTGTTTGCAGCCATCGTGACTGATGTTTTCCAGGGCTCCATGCGGATATTCACCAAGAAGCTGCCACACCCTGATCTGGTAAGCATGTGGCCAGGGCTGCCTCTGTATTCAGAAGAGGGCCAGGGTAGAGCGGGAGGATCTTCGTGGAGGAGAAGATGGTGGCGTCAGCTGTGCCTACAGCATAAAGTTTAATGCTGATATCAGACTTCCACAGACTATCAGGAGGATAAATGCTGTGTTTCGTGCGCTTGGCTGGATGGACTAGCAGCAACGTTCCCCTGCAGTCTCTCTGGAGCCCCTGCAGATGGGAGTGCTTCTGTTACGACCCGCCTGGCTGCATGCTTGCCCCTTCAGCCCCACGGCAGGGCCAGCTGTTTCTGCCCAAAGGTTCTGTTCTCCTGCCCTGATGGCCCTGCTTTGTTCCCCATTGTCCTCTTTCAGCCAGCTGAGGAAAAGGAGCAGCTGCTCCAAAATGATGAGTACCAGGAGAAGATGGTGGAATCCACCTTCATGTACCTGACTCTGGACCTTCCCACTGCCCCCTTGTACAAGGATGAGAAGGAGCAGCTCATTATCCCCCAGGTGCCACTGTTCAACATCCTGGCCAAGTTCAATGGGATCACAGAGAAGGTACTTTTTCCCGCCTTGGTCTGCTCCTGGGTGAGGTTGTCTTTTCTCTGGCTGAAGGAGGTGTGGGGGAAGAGCTGCAGGTTGCCATGCCAAGTGATTGCCCCAAGTGATTTGGCTCAGCTGTCCGGTGATGAAGGTATTTCTCCAGGTGCTGCTTTCTGTCCCACAGGAATATAAGACCTACAAGGAGAACTTCCTCAAGCGCTTTCAGCTCACCAAGTTGCCTCCTTACCTCATTTTCTGCATCAAAAGGTTTACCAAGAACAACTTCTTTGTGGAGAAAAACCCCACCATCGTAAACTTCCCCATCACGTAGGTACCTCCTCTCCCCCTTGGGTGCCGCTTGGCCCAGGGACTTGGTAATTTGTTGCAGCTGTTTCTCGTTTTCCTTTGCCTGCTGCGGGTGATAAGAGGCAACAGGTGTCTCTCATCCCTCAAGCCCTGCACTTTGGCACGGGGCGGCGGTGGTCTCCTTCGTTGTCTGACGCAGCTGGGTGTTGTCATAGGGAGGCAAGCCGCCTCAAGCAGAGACGTGCTTCCCAAAGTAGAGGGTCTCCATTTTGGCTCTGATTCCCCAGCAGCACCTTCCCTCATCCCAAGCTGGTGTCTCTCGCTCTGAATGAGCCATCACAGGAGGTACAAACAGTAGCACAGGCTGCTTCCTCCATAAGCATAGCAGAAAAGGGATCTTTGTGCTGAACTTGTTGGGCAGGATTGAAATTTAGCAGAGAGCCAGCAAATTATTGGGGCCCCAGACTATTTGGAAGGGAAGTTGAGGGTGCCCATGTATCTTGGAGCCTCTGAGTCGCATCCTTTTCTGTTGTAGGAATGTGGATCTCCGAGAGTATCTTTCTGAGGAAGTACAGGCCGTGCATACGAACACCACATACGACCTCATTGCAAACATAGTGCATGATGGGAAGCCAGCCGAGGGGGCCTACCGGATTCACGTCTTGCACCACGTGAGTCCTCAGTGGGGCCACAGCTTGGGGGCTGCTCTTATTGCCTGCTGTGATTGGAGGGGCCTTTGTAGTGTTCCAGATTGCTGGCTGTGCAGGAAGTATGCACCTTTCCTCTGTTACATTTTCCTGTAGTGTGCACGCTCTGCTTTCAGAAGCAGTTCCACCTGCTGTTGCTTCATGGGGGGCCCTTGGTTGCTTCTTTGGACTTGACTCTCAAGGTGCAGCACACCTCTCTGGATCCCCATCCTAGCTGGGCTTACCTGTTTGTACCATGCTATTCTCCTCGTCCACCTGTCTCCTGAAGTTGCTTTCCCTCTTTGTTGTGGTGACTCTGGCAGGGCACGGGCAAGTGGTACGAGCTGCAGGACTTGCAGGTGACGGACATCCTCCCCCAGATGATCACCCTCTCAGAGGCTTACATTCAGGTGAGTGCTGGAGCTCGTCAGTGGGGCCTCCGGAGGCTGGTCAGTGGTTCTGCTGAGTGGAATCTGCTGGAGACCCCTTCTGCCCTGGGCCAGGGCCCTTGGCCCTTGGGCGCATTTAGCCC
This sequence comes from Iguana delicatissima, assembly GCA_948472985.1. Taxonomy (NCBI): domain Eukaryota; kingdom Metazoa; phylum Chordata; class Lepidosauria; order Squamata; family Iguanidae; genus Iguana; species Iguana delicatissima. The sequence continues at coordinate 554,325 of CAOKZL010001119.1, read as the reverse complement.
CTGGCTTCTGCAGGACAAAAATAGCGGGGGGCTGCAAGTGCTTACATACTGGTGAGGCCCTTTCTGTGTGATTGCCTTTGGGATTTAAAGTATGCAGCCTAAGTAGACAGGCTGAAGTTGACAAGGGAGAGTCTGAGGTGCTGGTTCCACTGGTAACTTCCTGAAGGAGTAGTACGCCTGCTGCAGTTCATGCGGGACTGGAGCCATCTGGGTGAGGTAACAGGTTTGACACAGTGTGGTGGGCACAGCATGGACTGGACAGGTGAATCCAGTGCTTCCTGGGGCCAGCAGAGATGGAGCAAGAGATGACTGCTCTGGACCTCTTGTCTCATCTGGAATCATGCTGTCCTGCAGAGTCTGAGATCAGGATATCTGCAGAATTCATTGTAATTCTGGAATCGTAGCACAGTTGTATAAGCAGCCATGAAAAGTTTGGTACCTGTGTTCCCTACTAACGGGAGTGGGCTTGTCTTTCTTTCTGTAGATCTGGAAAAGGCGAGACAGCAAGGAAGAGACCAACCAGCAAGGGGCTTAAAGGGAAAGCGGGAGCCTCTGAAAGATGACATGGGCAAGGGGCAGCCACCCCATCTACTGCATGTGGTGGAGTCCAGGTGTCAGTCTGCCTGAGGCAAAGCAGGCACCCCTTTTAGAAACCACTTGTCTGTTGTTGCTGCTCCTGTGCTTTCTGCAGCCCTGCTGAGTGAAGGGGACTCCGCAGTAGCTCATTTGTCTCAGCAAGGTGCCGCTTGGCAGTATACCAGGGAGGAGGCAGCAACCAGGAGCACAGTTTGGGCACAGCTGAGCTCTGCCTGTAGAAGAAGTCAGTTCAAGAACCCTCCTGGGAGAAGAGAGAGTTGGAGGAAGGTCTCGTGGTCTCCTCCCATGTGTTTTGTTGGCTACTTCTGCTCTCATGTCTCTGTGCATTAAAGTGTGTGAGATTTGTAATATTGTCAGTCTTCTCTCTGCCCTCTTCTGAAAGCACACCTGTGGCTGGAACTGGACTGTGTGTTCATCACAGTTTGTCACCTGTGGAGCTAGGAAGTTCCACTAGATGTGGGCTCTGTTTTTATATCACGTTCTAATGTGTGCAGCTGTGCTAACTACTGAATTCTGTCTCAGAAGTGTAGTATTACCTGTCTGCATAGTATTGTCAAGAGGTGGCTGAACTGATGCTGCTCCAATTTATTTGGTTTCCTGATGACCTTCCTCTTTGCAGCTGGCAGCTCAGCAGCCAAGCCTGTGTAAAACTAAAAGGACAGCTTGCTTTCCCCTTCCCTCCCTCTGCCTGCTTCCAAATTGCTTTGATTCAGGAGAGGCTTTGCCCCCAGCCTCCGGCCACTTGCTCTTTGGCACACCGGATGTTTCCCGTCTGTTGACCTTCCTCTTTAGGCCCCAGGTGGCCTGTTGCCTGATTAGAATTCCTCTTGGATTTCTTTAACGTATCTGACCTGCATCGTTTATTAAACTGACACAGTGAGGAGGGGCTGCGTGTCCTGTCCTTCCAGGTGGGGAGGGAGGAGTGTCAGCCTTTATTTCTACAGCAAAATGACCCCAGCGGGGTGAGTGTGCAGTCATTGTACTGTCTGATCCTAGCTTTTGTCTCCACACATTCTGTGTTATGCTACATACAAGGAGAAGACTCAGTGCAGCATGATTTGGAATTTAATAGTTGAGAGTATGAGAGCCTCCTGTCCCTTTGGTCTGTTTCCCTGCCCCATTGCTCATCCAGCAGGAAAAATCCAAGTAAATGAGGGAAACAGGAGCAGGTCTTTAGCTGAAGGCAGTTGAGTCCTCATTTTTTGGCTACAGCCACACATGAGCCTGGCAGTGCTGTACAGCCTGGAAGGAGAAGAGAAGGGGAAAAAGTCAGATCACAGCCCTAAAGAATAAGGCTTGCACCTCTTAAGACCTCCTGTAATATGAGATTGCTCTGAATACCTAGAAACATGCATATTAAAAGAAGCAGAGTGTGTTTTAAATCCAGCAGCACATTAAAGACTAACTGGTTTATTTGAGCATAAACTTTCCTGGATTGCAGCCCACTTCTCCAGTCTGCTCACTTCCTGTACTCCATCAATGCATCTGAAGAAGTGGACTGAAACCTCAGAAGCTCCCACTAAAATCACTCTTAAGGGTGCTGCCAGAACCCGTCCCCTCTTTCCTTTTTATACTGAAAGAGAATTAACATCACAGTCTCTTGATGGCTGGAAATGTGTTGGGAAGCCCTGGGCATGAATCACAGATGGGTAAGAATCATTGCTGTTTGGGGCTTTTATACAGCATGAGGAACGCGCATGGGACAGTTTGCAGACAGCCCTTTTTTGCGTATAAAATTCTGTTCTGCTTATGAAAACCACGTCCATTTAAGCATACAATAGGTCCTGAACTGTGAATAGTCTTTGAAAACTGCAGCTTTTAATTACTTTCCTGAGGTGAGGAGAAAAATGGTAAAATTATTGTTTCTCGGAAGCGCAAAATTTACAAAAATTGACCTTGCTGCCTGTGAGGGAAGAGGGTAGCAGATGAAGTAAAGACAAGCTTTCTCACCTTGCATTGTTCAGCAGCACTGAAACTGGAGCACCAGTACACGGGGCCCTGGGCACAGTTTGCGTCTTCTGGGAAGCGTATCTCGGCTGCACAAGCACCTAGTTCCTATTAGCAAGAGGAAGAAACGGGGTGCTGATCAAACCCCTGCCCGCCTTTGGGCCTTTCGCATTACAGACCCTGCAGCCTCTTCCCACCAGATCCTCTCTACCAAGTGCCCACAGATGTCCCAGCCTGGAGAACAGCCATGACCAGATAGGTGAGCATTCTCTGGTGGTTAAAATAACTAGAAGACCATAGATCACAGTCCCCTTCTGCCTCTATAGCTATAATTAAAGAATAGAAGAACCCCCAAGTTCTAGAAGCATCTATCAGCTCTGTATTTTCTTTTGCACAGATTGCTTTACCAGTCATCTGGGACATACTGTGTACAGTAATCCCCCTTTATCCATGAGGGATAGGTTCCAAGCCCCCACCCCCCAGGTGGGTGCCTGAAACTGCAGGTAGCACTGGGACCTCTAGTACCAGACACATGGTGCCCTGCGCAATGAGAGGGCAACTTCTGTGACACCAGAGTCATTTCCTGGGGTGGGGGTGGTGCCAGTGGAGGGGCAATTAAGGTGGGGAGCAGGTAGGCAAGCTGTGGGTGGCATGAGCTGGAGCAGGCAGCCTGGGTGCTGTCAGCAGGGCACTGGGGGATGAATCCGTGCAAAGGGGGGAGGGGAACTAAAAGAAAGGGGAGTATGATAAATATTTTAAAAGGTGAGTATTATATGCACACACAGTGGTGGAGTACGTGGGAGGTAAAACTTGATAGAGTTAGATTCCTTCTGCAGAGGAGAGGGGAGCCAGAGGCATATCCTTGTCCTTTTACAGTAGGGTCACAGCTTAGTCGTTTAGTTCTTGGTGTCTTAATGTTTGTGTTGTAGAATAGATTAGGAAGGTAGATCAGTTCTGTTTATAGGCTGTTAGTATGACTTTCCTTATATGTTGTTTTATGTCATGGTATAAGCCTTTTAATAAAAATGTTTTGTAAAAAAGCAAGCAAGCTGTGGTCTGTTAAGAGTGATTTCTTCATACCTGGCAGATAGCCTGGGAGTCCCATAGCTTTGGGAGCAACGTGAACAGCTTTGGTTGGTGCTGGTAGATGAAGCTTTTGCACTGAAAAAGAGCAGGGAGAGACGGAAGCGTCATCCTGGCTTGCACCGAGCATCAGAAATGGGCTCCACGCTCCTTCTTTGGAGCTGTTCGCGTGTTTTTTTAATCTTTTCCAAATGTACTTTCCATCTCTGGTTGTACTTGTGAGGAAAACAGTTTATAGTATCTCTACCCAAAATGGGAGGGAATCATATAACTCCCAGCAGCCCTAGCCAGTGTCACCAACATTGGGGAATCCTGGGAGGTGCAGTCCAACAACCTCTGGGCTAGCACTGCTGACACTTGCATGTAATTCACTGTTTAGTATGTGGAGCACAGGATGCTTAAGACTGGCAGGGAGCAGGGGTTCTCGGCCGTGGGAAAGGGGGCTCGCTCACCTCTTCCCAGTCCAGAAAGGTGCTGCTGCAGGCTGCAAGCAAGGCCCTGTCCACTTCAGCCTGGGTGCTGTTGGCCTGGAGGACCCTCTTTGCTTGGCTGCTGAAGGTGAGGCAGGCCTGGCATCTGTCCACTGGGAGAGAGACTGGTGCTGCCGCTGGAGGGATTTCTGCATGTAGAAGCACAACATGGGAGAGAGGTTTACAATACTATCTCCCACATATACAGCTGTGTGTCACACATGCTCTTTTCCAGGAGAAAATCGCTTCCCTGGGTGGACTTTGGCCTCAGGAGCCAGATTCTTGAGTGGCTTGTGCCCAGTGTCTTTGCCATCCCCAGCTGCTGCCATGGCCATAAGAGCCGGACTGCAAGAGAGATCCCTCCTGGCCCCCTGGGAGCATCTGGCCCACCAGCTGTAGTCCTCGTGGACCCAGCCAGTGCTTTTGCTTCTTCTTGGGAAGCAGCATAGCAAGTAGTGCTCAACAGCTTTCTGGGAGCAGGAAAGGAGGAGAGGGTGGGGTACAGCCTAGACAGCAGCAAACCCTCTCCCCCCATCTCCTCCCTCCAAAGTATCTGAACCACCAGAGCTCGTGTGGCCATTGGGCCAGAGCGCACCTTCCACGTACCCTCCAAAGACAAGGAGAAATACAGGCACAAAAGAGGCTCTTTGAAACTCTTTTAATTGGGAGCAGGGGGATTCTATGCACTGGAGTTCTCCTATGTAACGATATTGGCAAATGCCTCTGGGATATTGAGCTAAGACAGGCCTCCTTCCACTTTGGTCCCCTCCAAGGATCTTATGCAGCATGGCATCGTGAAGTGGCCACTCCCTTTTGCTCTGGCTGCATCAGAGCCATCATCTTCTCTGCTCAAGAACCGTCTTGCGTTGGCTGCTGGTACCCCAGGCCGCTGGGGAGACACAGGGCTGGCAGCCGCTTCAGGCAGCAGGAGGTGGGAGCTGCAGCAGGCAGGCAGGCCGGCAGGCAGGCAGGTAGGCTACTTTTGTTAGCAGAAGATCTCGTGGCTTGCCACTGCCTGCGGAGAAGCAGAAGTGGGCCAGCTGCTGGCTTCTGAAACAGCTTAAAAAGAGCCCCTTGAGGCTACGGCACGTACCTGGACCACAGTTTTCATCCGTGGCACACATGAGAAGCATCCCACAGAGCACGCGCGGCCCTAGCTTGCCCACAATCATGTCCACGACGGTCGCGGTGTATTTCTCCATCAGGCACTGGCACATTCCCCCCACAGCCGCTGGCAGGACCTTGCAGACCTGGCCCAGGGTCTTCCCGATGGTAGCCTCAGAGGGAAGAGCAAGAGCCCGGAGTGGGGTGGGGACAAGGTCAGTAGCCGGCACAAGTGTTTGATGGCCTCTAAAAAGCAGCTCTCCTTCTGAGCACAGAAGCTCCAAACAGGGAGGCTCTGGGAGAGGGCTCAAGCTCACTTGCTGTCTTTCGTAAGACAAAGTTATGTTGCTCACAGAATTTATCCGTACCCACCCAAAAAAGAAGCAGTGCACTGAGGATGCATGCGACTGAAGGTTCCCCTTGGCCAGCAGCCTGTGGCCCATAGTGGCCAACAGGGAACCTCCCAGAAGGCCAGAAGGAGGGCCTCAGTGCCCACCGGAGCTGCTGCTGCTGCTGCTGCCGCTCTTCCCTGCAACTGGCATTCCAGACACAGACCCAAAGCAAGGCGGGGGGCTCGATGACAAGAGCTCACCTGCCCGTTGGGTTAGCCATGTCCTATGGGGAAGGAAACTTCCAAGGGCTACTGACCTTCCCTCCCCCTGCTTCAGTCTCTGGAGGGTCTATTCCACCCGCTTCCATCCTGGGCAATGGGCGTGCATTCTCAGATTTAATGCAGCAGAGTTAGAAACCTTCCCCTCCTTTAAAAAGGACTGTGTGGGCCCCGACCTCCCCCTCATACCTTTGGAATGATGGATTCGAGCCTTCCCACGAAGGATCTGCACAGCCAGCACATAGGAAGGGGGATTGGCAGCCCCTCCCCAGGCGCCCCCTAGGAAAAGGGAGACCCCCCCAGCACACAGAGGTTGATGCTGAAGACCGAGACACAAGACCCATCAGACCAGGCCCTGCGTGCATCCATGCGGCACAGCTATCGCAGTTTCATCCCACTTTAACAGCCTTGGCTCCATCCTACAGAATCCCCCAGCAATGCTGGCTGGAGCTTTGTGGCACTGGCCCAAAATATCTAGAGGGCCAAAGCCAAGAACCGCTGCTAGTCTACTCCACTCTCCTTGACTACCAACAAACTGTAGCTTTCTCCCCAAATTACACTTCATGGGATTCCTCAAAACATGGGCTGTGAGAGTTAAAGTGGAAGCATAATGCTGTAATTTTGTAGTGTGGATGCACTTCTGGTTTGGGGAGCATTGGTACTTTGCTCAAGCTGTCCCCTGTGGGTTGTTGCCCACCCTGTCCGTCTGGCTGGCACAGACCTGCCTTCCCTACAGCTGGGCTCTTCACTGCACCCCTTTCCCTTACAGGAGCCCCCAAACGGTTGTTGATTCCTCCCTCTCAAATCTCCCCACCTTGGGCTTGTCTTTCCTTGGCCTTGCTGTCTGCCTGCTTGTTGCCTCTTCCTGGCAAGGTGGCCCCTCGTCTCTGTCCTGCAGTTGCCCATGTCATGGCAGCTGATGCAGAAAAGGTGCTTACTATGCCCTGGGCCCTCCCAACCTCCCAGGCTCATGCATGATCAATGGTCCCCTGATGCACCAGGGCAGCGTCAGTGCCATGGGGAGGGAGGCAGCATCACCTGGGTCTGGCTGTGGGGCACGGAGAGCCCCATGATCTCTGGAAAGAGCACATCCAAGGCAGCCACCTCCGTGACTCCTGATGGGTCAGATGGGCAGAGGGCCAGCTTGGCACAGATAGTGCCAGGACTCTGAAAGGCAAAAGAAGCCAGGCTGAGAAAGAATAGCACTGGAAAGGACCCCAACAGCCGTATAGTCCACTCCAGACAGATGCAGGAGATCCACAGCTAAAGCACCCCAGAGGGGTGGGCATCCAAGCGCTGCTTAAAAGCCTTCAGGGATGGAGAGTCTGCTATCTCGCAAGGGCGTCCTTATTCCCCTGCTGAGTAGCCCTTACCTTTTGGAGGCTCTTCCTAATGTTGAGCCAAAGTTTACTTCTCCTTTGAACCCATCGGTTTGGGCCCCACCTTCTGGAGCAGCCTGAAAACAAGCCCACTCCATCTCTACCTCCTTCAGATATTTGAAGATGGCTCTCATGCAAGCCCTCCCTCTTCCTTTCTTCAGGCATAACAGACCCAGACTCCCAGTCCCCGGGGGATTTCTCCAGTGAAGCCCCCCTTGATTTGAATGGGAGCTGAGTGGGAGCCGGCATGCCCCTCAGCTGCCCTTCCCCTGCAAATGTCTCCCAGATGACCTTCCCCACATCTGGCTCCTGAGTCAGCCCTGTGGCCTTTTTTGCTAAGGGCAGGAGAGCAATGGCTCTTGGGGCAGTGGCCACTTGCCATCTGTCCTTCCAAGGTGGAGATGAATCGGGCATAGTAGGTGTCCACCAGAGACTGGCAGCGTGGGACCAAAGTCTGCAGGGGAAGCTCTTGCATTCATCCTCCAGGTACTTCTGGACGGCCTTCTGCAGAGGAGGGAACAGCCAGTGTGAGGGCCAGGGGAGGGGAGCGCTCTTCTCCAGGGGCAGCGTTCCCACCACCCGCTTCGTCTTATGGACACCCCTCTCCCCACACACATTCAGGAGTGGCTTCCTATTTCTTTGCAGGTAGCCAGGAAAGGAGCAAACATCCAATTTCCTGCACTCTGCAGGAAACTCTGAGAAGAAGGGAGAAGACAGAGATCCTCCATGGGATTTCTTCCCTCTGTCTGCCACCCCCTTACCTTAAAGGCTGACTCCTTGGCCATGCGGATGAGAATGGTCATGACCTGTTTGCAGTCCGCACACATGTCCTCCTGGAAGAGAAGGGGGGCTCTATCAGGAATGGGGTGGCAGCCTAGAAACATAGTTGACAGGGAGCCTGGCTCTGTGGGAGACCCACCATGGACACCCCCACTGCACAAATCCCTCCACACTCAAAATAAAGCCAAGCCCAAAGCTGGCTTTGCTTCTCGCTTCTACCCTGTTCTCCGTGGCGACTTCTCCACAGGAGTAAACAGCTCTTCTCTCCTAGAAAAAAAATGTTCCATCTATTAATCTGTCTTAATTGATTTGCCAACAGGACAATCCTGTGGCTCGTTCATGGGCCCAGTTCAAGCCCCACCCACTGCAAGAGCGTTTGCGCCACAGCAGGAACCATTACCACTGCTGTCACATGGCATATCTTCTGCCGAAACTGGTCCCACTGTAAAACTGGTCGTCTCCCATTTCCACCAAGATGGCCTGAGAGACACTTTAAAACACTTAAGCTGGAATCCTCTTGGTTCATCTCAACAAAAGCACACCCATTCAATCAGGAGCTGATGTGTGGGCAAATCCAGTGGATTCCATCACATTAATCTAGTTGGGACTAACAATAGGATTAGGCCTTTAATGTCTCTACTTTCCTAGCCACTTTTTTTTTCCAATAGCAAATTCTCAGTTTTCAAACTGCCCAATTCCTGCTCCGCAGCAGCCCTGTGTCTTACCCCATACGTAGTTGGAACCATTGGCTTTCTTTGGAGTGCAACTCCCAGAACCCTCCAGCCGGCTTGGGATTCTGGTGGCAGCAGTTCCTAAACTGAGCTTTAGATGGCAGAGAGGGAAGAGTGGGAGACTCTACCTTGGTGGCTGAATTCCATCCGGCCTGCATGCAGTGCCCCAGGGCCCCACACTGGATGGCCGTCATGAGGTTGCTGCACCAGTACGTTGCTCCCTCAGCACATCTGTTCCCCACAGAGCTCCCAATAGCCACAACTGGAAAGGCAAGGCAAAGAAGAGATGAGGCAGCATCACCAAATCAGTGGCAATGGGGAAGGGAAGAGGAGTGCTCTTGAAGGTGGATCTGTCACTTGGAGTCTTGGTTTTGCATCAACATAGAGTCACAGAAGAATCTCAAACCTGAGCCACCAGCTGCAAATGGCCCCACTTCCACATCCCCGCCCTGGTTCCACAGCCACCACCATTTTGTTGGGGCCTTGCCCAGGCCAAAGCTAGCTAGCCCCCGCCTCCCTCCCCAATGTCAGTGGGGCAGCAAATCCATTCTAAGTTCCAGTCCACATTTTACAGGGGCTGTCCAAGGCACCAGTGCTTTAAACCCAGATAGGTTCGGTACCTTGGATAGATCCTAAAGCACAGACAAATAGGTTCATCGCTGCACTGCTGTTGGAGCCACTGCTGAGCAGGATGTGGCTTCCAAGGGAAACTCACTGGCTAGCCAGAGACAGGTCCCTCCTGCCCTGTGTGGCTCTGGGGTGTGGGGGCGACAAAAGCTGCCAGAGCAAAGGCGGTGGCAACAATGATGAGTAATGAATCGTAGAACAGGGGTGGGGGAAATTTGGTCTCTCTCCAGATGTTGCTGGATTGCAGTTTCCAGCATTCCTCAGAAGTGGCTATGCTGCCTTGAGCTGCTGGGAGCTGCAGCCCAACAGCATTAGAGCAGAAGCCACACGATTGCCAGAGTTGCGGTAAGAGCTGTTCTTAAGGACCTGTAAGGGTGAATGAAACTGTGGTCCCTTCCCTTTTGACACCAGTGGAAACCTGTGGCTCTCTAGATATTCTTGGACTGCAGCTTTCAGTATTCCTCCCCCCAGCTACAGTGGTTGGGGCTGCTAGGAGCGGTAGTCCAACAACCTTTGGTTCCCCATGTGTCTCAGGCATCCTCTTTCCCCCCTCTTCCTCTGAGGAGGGGCTGCCAGAGGCACCATGAAGGGGAAGAGGCGTGCTCCCTTTCTCCATCTGTTTGCTCAGCACTCAAGTGCCACTTGTTTCGGAGGCCAGCTGAGCCCAGGCTCTTTCCAGGGGGAGACGGTGATGGCACGGGGCCCAGGAAGATTGCGCCAGTTCCCAAAACTCTGCCATCACACCCTTTCCAATACACACACAAAGACTTCCTCCAAAAAGCTCCAGCTGCCAAAATGCCTCTTCCTCTCCCTTCCTTCTCTCAGCAGCCTTGTGGACTAGGGATACCCAGGTCGAAGCTGGCTGGCCCAAGGAGACCACCTGGGAAGCTTTGGGGCTGGCTGATCATGTTGAGATCATTAGCACAGTCTTTATTCTTGGTAGCTGCGGGGGCTACAGGTAAGGGGGCCTGGCAGGGACAGGGAGTGGATTAAGCCCTCACAGCCCAGTGAATGGGATCCTCAAGGATCCTGCTCATCCCTCCAGGAACAGGTGAAGAGGGGCAGAGTCTAAGCTGGGGCCCTCCTGACAGTTGCTGGACCAACTAAACATATAACTAAAAACCATTTAAAAGCACCCAAAACCACATATTTAAAAGCAGTTCTAATTCCAGACAATTAAACTGCAGATGGTAAGTGACTTGGGCACTGAATGGGGATTTCTTTTTGTTTTGGCTACTCTGGAAAGCACCGTGTATGTTGCTAGTGATGTACAGCCTACCATCACCATTTCTAATTTCACCTCCTCATCCCACTACTATGAAAAAGATAGGAGATTAAATAAGTAAATAATTATCTAAAGCCCAAACTGGATTGTGGTGTTTGGGGCTCTGAAACCATTCAAAACACTAGATCTACCCATCACACCACACCCAATATCCACTTTCTGCATTCATGCAAACTCTCTGAGAAGCAGTGGGAGAGAAATTACATTAATGAATAAGGAACTGAAGACAAATGATGAAAGACAGGGACACAAGGGAGCTTGTTTTCAGTCCTGCAACTTCAGCAACAGTAACTTAATAATCCCTTGTATTCTCACTCAGTGTTAAAAGCTACTTGAAAACAAAAGCAGTACAGCATGGCAGAAGCACGAAAGGCCTCTAGCCAGCGAGGGCCCGGGGGTGTTGCACCCACTGCACCACGGGTGATCTAGCCCTGCCCGTGGAGAGGGGAATCTGGCCACGCAGGACGGCATGGCTGCACGGTCCACATTCTTGCTTTTGGTCAGGTGCACCAGGTGGGTAGAATTCGCCTTAGCTTTTGGGAGGGGAGCAATACAGATGACCAGCTTCCCACTGTCCCTTGATAAAGAGCCATTGGCATCCAACCTGAGGGAGTCAGCATGGTGTGGTGTCCTAGTCTGAATGTTAGACTAGGGTCCAAATCTCCGTTCTCCTACAGAAACGGCAGAAAGAGAGAGCGAGCCACACTCTCTCAGCCCAAGACAATGGTGACAAACCTCTTGCCAAAAAAACCCAGGGGAGGTTACCATACGTCACATAAGACTTGGAGACCAGCAGCAGCAGCAGCAGCATCCATCCTGGGGCAGGTTCCATCGGTGCCAACCCTGGAATTCGGGGGACACACACGCCCTCCCTTCAGTGCTTACCTGAGGTGCCAGAGAGCAGGCTGAGAAGGAGCAGGGGCCACATGGTGAGGAGAGCGAGGGTGCTGTGCTTTGGTGTGCAGGCGCCCCTCATCCCCTCGTCCTTTTTATAGCTCAGTTGGGGAGGGAGGGGCAGTCAGCCCAGCCTATGGGAGAGGCCCACGGAGTTCCCACCCAGCCAGAAGCCTCACGTGGCTGGCATCCTCTCTTTTACACCCATAAACTCTGCTGTGGCTTTCCCTTGGGCATGCAGCCTCCAGGATGTGAAATATTAGGAGTCTGCAGGGTACAAGGGTGGCCTTTGGGAATGCCCTGGCCTGCCTGTGGTGACCACATAGTTCTGGTGCTGATGCTTCCAGGTATCTATCCCAATTCGCAGCCCGCCCGTGTGCAGCCTCCCAGCTGACTGAGCCCTGCCCCCAAAGTGTTTACTGCCTGCCTGCCTAGCTACCTATCTCTTAAAATATTTATGTTCAATATTACCCCATGTAATCTCAGGGCAGCATGCCATAAATCAGTTCACCCCCTCCCCCAGGTGTGTATCAGCGAGGAATAATTTAAACTTCCAAAATAGGTCCAGCATCTTGGAAAAATCCTTTAATGTTCAGACTAAAGCTGGGAACAGATCCACATGCTCCACTCCAACTGATGCGGGTGCTGCCAACCTCCACTGGGTGATGTTTGCATTTTATATAAACTGATCCCAGATCAGGTAAGGCTTTAAAGTTGATTACTAGCACGTCTAAGATTTTTAACTAGTGTTTTGTTGCCAGTTTCCTTACAGCTTATTTAATTTGATAGTTGTGCGATCTGTTGGCACTAGTTTTATTGTTGTGCATAGTTTATTGTGAACAATCCTTAGAGGTATTTGATTGAAAGGCCCAATATATAAACCTACAAAGTAAAGGAGTACATTCCTCCCTCATCCTCAACAAATCCATGAAGACTCCAACAGTTTAAGTGCAGGGGTGTGCGTGTGTGTGTGCGTGTGTGTGTGTAGTTATGCTGCTGAATTTACCATATTTTGTAAGAGCAAACAGAGACACATACTTGAGATTCTTCAAGGCTGAAAGCATGGATTGAAAGATGATAAAGAAAGATCATTTTTAGTTTCACAGCCATAAGTAATTTATCATAACATAATAAATCATTTATGTTTGTGAGAAGGAAAAACTTTATTGATAGTGAAATTATATCAATATTTTATCCAAATTTCTATATGCAGCAACATCTAAGTTTTTGAAACCCCACCCTTTGAGGTTTGTAAGACTCTCCTGTGTTGCTGGGCTCAGGCTGAGGACCAGGGAACCCTCTCTGAGTTGTGATGGGAGTAAGATCTCAACCAGTGCCTGCTGGTTGAGAGTCCAAATTCTCCACCCCTCTGCTCAGCACCCTCCAGGTCCAAGGAATGAACAGAGCCTTTCCAATCCCTAAAGTGTGGCAATGCATGCTGCCAAAATTGGTTGGTCACAGCTGCTCAGTGGTGCAGTGGAGCCTGGCCTCGGAGGGCCATAGCACCAGGACATTTCGATGCCCAGGGACTGTCACCTCATCCCTCACCCACCTTCCACTGCCCCTTTCCCTCTGAGTTTATCTGCAATCCCCATAGTGGCTGGAAGGGAAATGGATCTTCCAGAAATGCTGGACTGTTGCTAACAACCACTTTTGTAATCCAAAGTATTTTGAAGTGGCTTGGTCATAGAATCATAGAATCATAGAGCTGGAAGACACCACAAGGGCCATTGAATCCAACCCCATTCTGCCATACAGGGAGACACCAAATTATTCCCTTCGGCAGATGACCATCCGGCCTCTGTTTAAGTGGGCAGGACTCCTTAGCTTTACAAAAGACCTGCTCTTGGCAAAGACGAAGACTTGTGAAACCACACTTTGGTTTGTTGTTTTGATGCAGACTGACACCGTCACTTATATTTCTGGACTCTCCTTTGGGGTGATGAGGTCAAGATGAGGGCTGCCTTCGAAACCGACTCCTGCTCGACCCCCTCTGCCCAGATGGATCCACGGCTTCTACCGCGGTGGCTGCTGCAGCAGCCGGAGGGGAACTGCGCCAACTGCTGGGGCGCGCCTTCAGGCACAGCTGTGCATCCCAGGCCCAGGGATGGGCAAAGGCCCGGCTGCTGTCACGGGGCACAGCAGGGGCGTCCCAGCAGGGGCGTCCACCTGTGCCGCTCCTTGGGCCGAGTGGAGCTCTTGAACCTGACCCGACTCCGCTGGGCAAACAGGAGCTGAATGGAAGCATTCAGCCCTTCCGGATGGCGGGCGGGGAGGGTCATCGTCACCCTCTTCCCCAGCCCTTCGAGGAGCACTCGAGGGCGCGTGCTGGCGCGGCGCTCTCACGCGCGCAGGGTTGCCCCGCAGAGCGCGCCGCCCCCGCGCTCCCGCGCTGCTTCCGAAGGCCAAGAGGCGCCGGGAGGCGGCGCGCGGCCCCGGGCGAGGGCGCAACGGGCGACGCCGAGAAGGCCGGAGGGCGCGCGAGGGGGGCTCGCCGTAGCGCTAGGCTTCCTCTTCCGCGGCGGCGCCTTGCTCGCGCGCTTGCTCCTCTCGCCCGTTCCCTCGGCGGGCGCCCGCAAAGGGTCGCCGGCACCCCCGGCGCGCTGGGAGCGCCAACGGCGCAGGCGCGGCGCGCGGGGCCCCGGGCCCTGCCTCCTCGGAGGGAGCCCGCCGGTCGGACGGCCTCTTCCTCGGGCCCCTCCGCTCGCTCTCAGGCCGTTTCCGCGCGAGGCTGTCGTAGCGCCCTGGCTGCACTTGCGGCATCCTCTGCAGTCCCGGCCGGCCGGCCGGCCCTCCCTCCCGAAACCGCGAACCCCAGGAGCCCAGGGGATGTCGGGAGCGGAGCCGTAGCGCCGTGACAGCCTCGTGCGGAAGCGCCCGCAGAGGGGGGCCGGGTCAGCATAAAATGGAGGGGGGAGGGCGGTCCCACCCAAATGTTCTTGACAAGAGCCACGAAACAGCAAGACCAGCTGGAAGCCGCGCCAGGGGCGGGGCCGGCCTGGCTTTCCCGCTCCCTATTGGCGCATCCGAAGCTGGCGGCGGGCCTCACAGCAGCCAATGGGGGGGCGCGGAGAGCCGTGCCGTTGGGACGCGCGTGCGCAGCAGGCGCGGCGGCTCAGCTGTCCGGCGGCTGCTAAGGAACCAGCCCGGCCGACGAGGGGCCTTTGGGGTGCGGAGCCGCCGCCGCCGCCCTCAGGAACCCCGCGGCCATGGTGTCGTGGATCCTCTGCCGCGCCGTGGTGTGAGTCGGGGACCCCGGGGGGAGGGGGCGTCTCCAGCCGTGCGCGCGCCGGGGGGCGTCTGGATGGCCTCTGGATGACCCTTCCTGGCGGCGACCCGCGCCCGCGCTCCCCGGGCCGGCGCGACTGCGGAGAGCTCTTTGGCTTGGGCCCCGACCCCTCGGTTGGCCCCAGCTTGCGGACCCCCCGAGTCCCCGGGACCCCCAGGAGAGCGGGCTCGCCAGGCTCTGGCGGGGCTGGAGGGGGCGTGCGCGGCATTTGGGCCGCCACTCCCAGAGTGCCCCCGAGCAGGGCGGCGCGGGGGTCGCCCGAAGGAGGCGAAGCGGGTGGCGCGAGGCCCGAGCCCTCCGGCTGGGGGATTCGGGCGCTCCCCTCCTTTACGCAGCGCTCCGGAGGCTTTTGCTGCGTACTCCCAGGCCATTTCCGCACAAGGCTGTTGTAGCGCGACGGTTCCACTTTCAACCTCCTGTGGAATCCTGGCCAGGCCCCTCCCTAAACTGCAAACCCCAGGATTCCACAGGAGGTTGGAAGTGGAACCGTCGCGCTACAACAGCCCGTGCGGAAATGGCCCTTGGGCCCCCCCGGCCCGTAGGACGCTTTGCGCGCGCGAAACGGGGAGCCTGGGCCCGCGCCGCCGGGGGAGGGGAGGAGGAGCGGCGGCCCCGGGCTCGCCTTCCGCCTTCTCACGGGCGAGGGGCGGCGCCTGGCCCGCCGGCCCGCGCCCGGTAGCCCTTTCTTGCCCAGGAGGGCCGGCCGGGGCCGGGGGAGGCAGCAGGGGGCCGGGGGCCTTCCTCCGCGCTTGAAAACCGGAGAGGATTTGCTGTGCAGGCCCTCTCTGTTGTTGTTGTTGTATTTATTTGTATGCTACTTCCCCCCCCCCAAAGCTAGGACCTAAAGCAGGTCATAATTTAAAAGCAGTGCAGTTAAAACCATACAAAAAGTGAATACTGAAATGGAATTAAGCTATTTACACCTCAGTGAAGAGTAAAAATGCAATTTAAAAAAAAGATGCAGAGTTCTTAAAAAAACAGGTCAAACACGACAGCACCTCCTAGGTTTAAAAACTTTCTGTTTTAAAAGCCTGTCTGAATAGAAAGTGTTTAACCTCTGTGTAGTTGCGGCTATCCCCTCACCTTGCACCCAACCAGAGTTGATGACTGCAACTCCCAGGATTCCCCCAGGCAGCACACTGGGAGTTGCAGTTCAAAAGAGAAGCCTTTCCCATCTGTGTCTCCAATATGTACAGTTTCTGAATATGCAAAGTTCAGCATGAAAATGGAAACTAAAAGGCAGAGGTGTGTGGATCTAAGGGATCCAGCAGCACCACCTTTCAGCAGGAACAGTTTATTCTTGCCTGAGCTTTTGCGGAAGCCAGTCTCCTGCTGAAGGAGCCCTGGCTTTAGTGTTAACTCCATCTGAAGAAGTGGCCTGAAATCGAGAGAACCTCATGCTAGAGTCCAGTCAGTGTCAAAGAGGCTGTTGAATTGCTTTATGCTCCCCATTATGAATTAAATGGGAAGTTCCCACTTCTGTGGGAGGGAAGCACATTCTTGGCATGAGGGCCGAGCCACGTAATGATGTTCAAGTTCCACAGGTCATGGCCGCCATGTGGGAGCTGATGTGTGTAAGACACGTGGGGCACAATGAAGCCTTTGAAGGTTCTGGGCGGATGTGAAGAGTGCCGCGGGCAGCTTTTAAAGGGGCTGCCTGCTCTGGCATAGTTGCTTGCTACATTCCCTCTTCCCCCAGCCCACACAGTCCTCTCCAGTGTTAAGAGGCCCCCTCTAATCTGCCCAAATTCCAGGCTGAGAAGGTCCCTGGCCCTTCCCTTGGCCCTTGCCTCCAGCTGAGAGCCCTCTCCTACAGCAAGGTTCCCGGCTGTGTGGCCGCCGAAAGGGGCAGGAAGCCTCCCTCCGTGGACTGGTTGTAGTGGTGGTGATGCTGTGCACCAGCGTTTCCCATCCCCCACATACCTCTGCCCCCAGAGAGCCCCACTTGAGGGAGGGGGTTGGGGAGGGGAAGGAGCTTGTGCCACCGCTGCTGCTGCTACTTGGGAAGGGAGATCCTCAGAGGTCAGAGCTGGCCGGGTTGGTTCTGGGGGACTTTGATTGGAGAAGCCTCCCACCTCAGTGGAGCTGTGAATCCACTCTGGTTTTTAGTCCAGACTCCTTTAACAGAGCTGTACAAAGTGCTGAAGCTATTTTGGAGGATAAGGTGCCCTACCTTGCATCGCTTCTCTGAATTGTAGGCCAAAGCCTGGAGCGGATTAATTTCTGCCTCACTGACATGGAAGCACCAGTGGCCGTTGCAATGCCCTGCCCCCATCCCCACTTTTGGGGTTCTGGCTGCTAGGCTGGAGAGGCCTGTATGGAAAGGCCCAGGCCCCACCCTGAAAAGCTTGCCTGTGGCTGACACCCAGGCAGTGGCGGCAGCGGTGAGAGAGGGAGGCGCAGCTGAGGAGCCAGTTCTGCCGGTCTCTTCCTGCCTCCCGTTGAGCCATTCTTGTGTGGGAGGGTAAAGCTCCAAGAAATGTTTTGGGTTTCTCGGCCAGTGCCAGAGCTGCTCCTTGGGAATATCGCCAGCCCGCTGGGTGGGCTATAGGTCCCTTTTTCTCTGCATCTTGCCAGCAAAAGCACCTTTGTTTTGGGCAACCCTCTGGAGGGCAGGAACAAGCGCCGCCTCCTGGGTTGTGGGCTGCCATGGTCCTGGAAGCCGTGAAGGCCAAGGCCTTGCGCCACGTGAAGCGGTACAGCCTCTGGCTCCTGGCAGGATTGTACCGATGCTGGCCGGACTGCCTGACGCCCCCTTTCCGTTACAGGCTGGTGTTTGGGATGCTGTACCCTGCCTACGCCTCCTACAAGGCTGTGAAGACCAAGAACATTCGGGAATATGTAAGTTGCGGAGAGGAGGGGGCTGAAGACACCTCGCACTCGGAACAGCTGGGTAGTGCTGGGGGACGGTGTTGAGGGCAGGGCAAGGAAGTTGGTGTCTCAAAGGGCCCAAGGTGGCAGAAGAGGGTCTGTTCTGTGGTGACAGAATTCCTCTGATGCTTCCCTGACTGTCCCAACAGGTGCGCTGGATGATGTACTGGATCGTGTTTGCCCTCTTTATGGCCACTGAGGCCATCACAGACACTTTCATATCCTGGTAAGTCTTCCCACCCAAAATGAGGCTGTAGCTCAGAATGATATTTGGTCCTGGTTCTTAGAAAATCTGCTTCTGGCTGAAGATCTGTTCTCCCTCTGTCTTTTCCACAATGACTTTTGTGTAGTGTTTTTAAAATCCAGTTTATTTAGCTATTAGTTTGTAACTGTCATGGTATTCAGGGCTTTTCCCCCACATAAGTATACTGTAGTTATTCTAAAAGTGTTAGTCACAAATAATTGGCCATTATTGGACCAGCCTGTGGGTTGTCTTTGATGAGTCAGAGGGCAACTGAACAGCTGCAAGGAGTAAGGAAATGAACAAAATCTGGATCAGTTTTGCTCTTGACTAATTTGCTACTTAAATGTTTGAATGGCATGTTTCTCGAGTTGGTGCATCTGCCCTTACTCAAAATGTGCCTGCCTACTGTGTTAGCTAGGAATTGTGACAGTACCAGTGGTGACCTTGATCTTCTTAAAACAAGCCCCCCCGCACCGCACGTTCCACTTACCCTTCCTCTAAGGAGTTCCCTTCATCTGCTCTTTCCTTGCAGAGGCCTTAGAATGTAGGCAAGGCTGAGAAAAAGAGAGAGAGAAAGGCCCAAGGTCACCCCCTGAATTTCCCATCCAGATGGGAGAAATTGTCCCTGGCCTTTTCTGTGCTTTATGCAAATCAGCCTCCACTGTGCTCTGCTGGCATAGCAGGTGCAACTCTGCCAGAGCTAACAGGTAGGGAGGGCACCAGCCTCCCTGCTGTCTTTACTGGGGTGATCTCAGGTTTGTCTTTCTACATCTCTTGGCCCCGAGTCAAAATATAGTTCCACAGCTAACTGTCAGGCTGGCTTAAAAGTACTGCTGCAGTGAAATGGGCTACAGAGTCTGCTAGCAGTGCTAGAAAATTAAAGGGGCATAGATTTAGATTTAATTGGTGCTGTTTGTCAATTGAGGGCCTGAGATTCTCAGCACTGTGACTCAAATAAATTGAGTCAGCAGAAAGCAAACTGACACTTTTGGGTTGCATATCAATGGTTTTGCATTGGTGTCAGGCCAAGGGAATAATTATTTTTAGTGAACTAGTTGCAAAATAAAATAGTTCTGTTGTAGGTCCTTCCAAGCTTGGGAGCAACCCCCTCCCCACTGTCCTCATCGGTTTGCTTTTTCCCCTGAGCAGGTTCCCCTTCTACTATGAGATCAAGATGGCATTTGTTGTCTGGCTGCTTTCACCTTACACGAGGGGAGCCAGCCTCCTCTACCGCAAGTTCATACATCCCACCTTGTCCCGCAAGGAGAAGGTAAAGAGCCTCTTCCCATCCAGTCCATGTTCTTCCCGGAGGGTGGGGGGAGTGCTGGCAGCAGGACAAACTCTGTCTTATGTGGCCTTGATCCTTCCTCAGCTGCGCTCCGTTTCCCTCTGAGGAGCAGCCGGATAGCATAGTGGGGTGGGGATGCTTCTGCGGGGGACACAGTAAGGTCTAAGGGGGCCTGGCGGATGAGGTCTTCAGCACTGGCCATGTGGCTGTCTCCTGGTTCACAAAGGCACAAACCAGTGGGGTGCCATGGTGGTTGGTGGCTACCATGTCAGTGGGGATGTAGCTTCAGTCTGGGCTTTAAAAGGATTACCAAAGATGCTGAATTTTAGTTACAACATGGATTCAGCACCCAGGAGAGCTCCCTCGAAGTTGAGAGTAAAGCCTCTTGTTCATCCTTTTGGATAATCTGCTTCTCTCTCCTTCTCTCTTTCTGAGCAGGAAATTGATCGGTTCATCCTCCAAGCCAGAGAGCATGGCTACGAGACCCTGGTGAGCTTTGGGAAGAAAAGCCTCAATGTCGCTGCCACGGCTGCTGTACAGGCTGCCACAAAGGTAACCCGGGGTCTTCCTCTGCCTCCCGTGCTCTTGGCCAGGGCAGGGTGCCAGCTGTGGGCTGTGTAGATGTGGTGGAGGAAGAGAAGGTGCTCCCGCTGGTGCCACGTTTCTGGGCAAAGGGACACAGCGGTGCGTTGAAGCCACCGGGGGCCTGTCCACTTCCCCAGCCCACCTTTCCATGGCCATGTCGCTTGCCTCTTCATTCAAGTTGGTTGTGGCACTGGCTAGAAGCCAAACGGGGGCCTCAGGCCTTGTCAGTAGCTAGTCGTCATCTGGGTGATTCTCTCCAAGCCTCAGTGGCCTTTCCTGTTTGCCTAGTTGCCACCTGCAAAAGGCTTCCTTGTGACCTAGACAGGAGAGCAGCGTGGCGGCCTGCTTCTTAGATCCACTAGGGCTTCTTTTGCTGCAGAGGCTGGTGCTTGGCACTGGGTGCCTCTGTGGGAGGCAGCTCCCTATGGGCATGGGGAGGCACTGAGAGGCTTGGGAATGAATGGGGCACTTCGGGTGACCAGGGGGTCTCACTGAAGGAGCCCTTCCTGTGTGTTTTGGCGGGTCTGCTTGCTACAAAACTGTGCCTCCTCTCTTCTCTCATCTGCCAGCCTTTCTTGTTTTGTTTTAAAAATACTGTTTCCTCTACCTATCTGTAAGGTTTCTGAGGCTCTACAGTGTAATTAGGACAAGATTCAGTGCAGCAAACTGCCAAACTGCCTATCAGTTGGTGGCTGGTGCTCCTTTGGAAGCAAGAAAGGGGAACTCCTGCATTCCCTTCTTTGCTTCTAGGCAGTTAGCCACCAGCTCCTCTGCAGGCAGAATTCAGTTTATGGATGGTGCTCTATAAAGTCCTGTGTGGCTTGGCTCCAAGTGAATAAATGACTGTCCTCTCCCACCTGAGTCAGCCTGTGTTTTGAGATCTGAGGGCAGGCCTTTCTCTCCTCCCCACCACCTTCGCAGGTCCATTTGGTGGGAACACAAGAGACAGGGCCTTCACAGCAGCTGCCCCCAGACTGTGGAGCTCCCTTTCCCAGAAAGCTAAGCAGTAAGGCCCCCTTTCTGCTTTCCTTCCATTGGCAGTCAAGGACTTTTTGCTGAGGTAGACATTTGACTAGGTTTTGACAGTTTTTTGCAGAAGGGTCTCTCAGTGGCACACATGGGCTCCCCTTTTCTTCTCACCATTATGTTTTAAAAGCTTTAAATGCCTGTTTTTGTACTTGTATTATTTTTAATGGGGTAGTTTATTTTAATTGTTCTTTAACTGATCTTTGTTATGACTGCTCTTCTCACTACATTTCATTTTAATGCTTTTGTGTTGTGGACCATGTTGGGAGAAAGGCAGGAATTTTTTTAAAAAAAGAAAACAAAACTAGCTGGAGGAAGAAGGGCCTTTTCCCTACGTAATAATTGCCTCTTCAACATTCTCCTCGTCCCTGTTTGCCTGTTACATTTTCACACCTTCTGGTCAGAGTCAAGGTGCCCTGGCTGGACGTCTGCGTAGCTTCAGCATGCAGGATTTGCGTTCCATCCCCGACTCCGCTCCGGTGCATTACTCCGACCCACTCTACCTGGACGACCAGGAGCTCCACCGACAGCCAATCGGTAAGATTTCTGTGGAACCACCACCTGCCAGATCTGCTGGCCACTCAGGTGCCCTGGAGGGACTTTAAAAGAGCTCTTGGAGAAGCAAAGTGGACAGTCTGGTCTGTGTAAAGTAGGGGTGGGCAGCTGGCAGGGGTTCTGCCTGCACAGATCAGGCCTGTTTGAATCCTCTTGTGTCCTCTGGATGGGCCACAGAGACCCTGTTTTAAGTTTTGCTCTTCTGCCTGAGATCTCATTGGGGGAGTCAGCTACTTCAATCATCCCCTCCTGGCTTTGTTATGGACTGAAGATTCCCCCCCACACACACACATACACACAATATCGCTACGTTCTTTGTTCAATAAAGTAAAATAGCCAGGCTAAGACTGCATCTCCAGTGGAAAGGAGAGAGAAGTCTAGGAGGTCCCTGTGGTTGGCTAGAAGACTTTGGACATGAAAATATAGAGGAATTTGGGTAATATAGTAATAATGTGACTACTGTCATCATTATCATGATTGTCATTATTGTCATTTTAAAAAGTCTGTCTTGCAGCGGTGTCCCTTTGTAGTCCAGTAGCTGCTGTTTACATTTTTAAAAACCCTGGCCATGTTGGTGTCATTTGTGGTATTTTTTCCAAAGGTTTGGCCCTAAATCTTCCTTTGTTTAAATCAGGGTAGGGCAGACTGAGGCCCCAAAGCCCCTCAAAGGGGAAGAGAGATGTAGGTCGCTTCCTCTTTAAGTTTTGGCCCTTTTCAACCAATTTGCGGGGGCAAGAGTTCTGGGAGGTTTTAAAGGATTCAATGTGGGTTAGGGGAGCAGAGCCACTTTGGAGGGTTCTACTGAGACAAAAAAAAACCCTAAATAAAAGAAAAAGGTTAAGGAGGCCTGAGGGCTCGGCCCACTGGTCCCGCCACTCCACAGCTGCTCTCCTGCCTGCAGCTAAAGGGCTCTGCCGGTCTGCTTGTCCCACAGGGCGCAGGGCCGCTCCCCAGCTGCTGGGCTCCGACAGCAACGAGGAGGACTGCTGGTCAGATTCTGAGCTCTCCACAGGCCCCCGATTTCAAGGCAAGGACCGTGCACTGCCTAAGCCACTGTCCAGGAGCCAGAGCCTTCGTGTTGTGAAGAAGAAACCGCCCGTCAGAGAGGTGAGGCCCTCACAGGCTGGGTGGTCAGTTCCTCCTCCTCCTGCCTTGCCCTTTGAAGGCTCAGATTGTAGAACTGCAAGGAAACCCCAAAGGGCATCTAGCCTAGCCCCCAGCAATGCAGGAGGCCTGCCAATGAGGCATCCCTCACTGATAGCCAATTCATTCCAGGTTAAGAGGCAGTGGAGAACAGTTGCTGCTGCCTTCTGTGGGAATCCATTCACACACACACACACACACAGTGAGCAGTGGATGGGGAGGTGCCTTGCTTCTGGGCATGAGCAGCACTGCTGCCACTGCCGTCCCTGAGTGGGCCCATTTCAGCTTCTTCTTCACAGATCTTGAGGAAGCAGTATCTGAGGTTCCATTCCTGAAAGGTTCTTTCTGCCAGGAAGTTTTTCCTAAGGTGTAGCCAGGATTGTCCTTTCTTCTCTCTTAGAAATGAGCTCACTCCATCCTTCCGCATGAGGGAAACTTGCTGCTGGTTAGCGGACTAGTGCCAGTTCCCACCGGGAAACCCCAGGCCTTGCCTTTCTGTAGCTCTTGAGGCTGAGGCCTGGTTGTACGCTTGCCCCAAAGGAGGGTTGGAGGAGCTCCCACCCAGCCTCCTCCCCCGGCAACACTTAGGTCTTCCTTTCCCCACAGGGCTCCACGCGGCTGGTGCGGAGCCGCCCCAGGAAGAAAGTGGCTGACCAGGAGACCTAGGCTGCCTCCAGAGAAGGAAGCAGCGTTGACTGACGGTTGGGGCCTGCTGTCAGAGTTGGGGCATAGAAGCAGAGAAGTGTTGCTGCTTCCAGCCCAAAGACCTAAGAATGCCTTTCTCATCTTATTCCGCCCCCCCACGCAGGGCTACCACATCCAAAGTGGTCGAAAGTGTGTTGCCTGCTTTGGTGGTGGAGGGGAAAGGTTGCGGCACGTACTTTCCACTGGTCTCTCCAGCTGCTTGAAAAGAATCACAGTTGGGGAGGAACACTAAAGAGCCTCCTGGGCTTCTCTTTCGTCACTCTAACCTCTCAGGGCCCACGCTCCGCTCTGTTGACCTCCGGCTGTGGTGCCTCTAATCGAGCTGGACGGGTAGCGGGGCTGGCTTTTCTGTGCTTTCTGTCAAATTCCTTCTTGGTGTGTGTGTGTCTGTCTCTCTCCCTCCCTGTCATGTGCCTTTTCTCAACACCACGTACATTGTGCCACTAAAATGACTTGCCTTTTCAGAGAGCAAGGACCTCATGGGCAGCTTTGCGGGTGGGTGCTGGTGGACAAGAAGTGTGATGACTGACTTTGCTCCCTCCGAGGCCACCCCCAGAAAGTGTTGATTGCAGCTTGGATTTGAACCAGCCCTGCTTTTGGTTTGGGGGTGCAGCTGATGTGAAACTAAAGGAAAACAGTGGACAGTTGGGACCTCCTCACCCCTTCGAGTCAAAAAACACCTCTGGTCTGTTCTCTGGTTCAGGTCAAGCTATCACATTCTCCTCTGCCTGTGAAGATACTAATTTGGCTACTTCTTGAAGACTGTCACTGGCTAAGACACCTAAGTGCATTTGCAATTTTAGTATTATTTTTAAATAAACACATTTTGTCTGGTAGCAAGGCTTAGTATCCTTCTGTTTGAAAAGTGGAATGTGTGTGAATCTCCCCTGCTTTGCTTTTTGGTCCAAGAGTTGCTGGTGCAGGAAGACGGTAACTCCCATCAGCCTTGGCCAGCCAACATAGCCAGTAGTGAGGAATACTGAGTGTTGCAGTCCCACAACTTCCAGAGGTCTGCAGGAACCCCCCTTGCCAAAGGGAATGGAAACATTGGGTGTGTCCTCCCAACTTCTGTCGAAGCGTCCACTTCCGGTGTCGTGGGAGGGAGCCCACAATATAAAGAGCTGCTGGTGAAGTGAGGGGCAACGGGGTACTGTGTTATGACTCTGGAGACCAGGTTCACTCAGCCATGGACCCCCCTTCCTGGTGACCTCGTGCAAGCTGCACTCTCAGCCCCAGGGGAAGGCAGTGGCAAAGCCCCTCGGAATAAATCTGGCTGAGAAAGGCCAAGATAGGCTCCCCACTAGCCGGAAATGACTTGAAGGCACGCAACCAAACAGAAGTTAACTCGGGCCATTTCCACTTTCGACCTCCTATGGAATCCTGGGGTTTGCAGCTTAGGGAGGGGCTAGATGCAAACGCCTAAACTGAAAACCCCAGGATTCCATAGGAGGTTGAAAGAGGAATAATAGCGCTATAACAGTCTGGTGCGGAAATGGTCTCGGATTTCCCTTTCCGGCGTCAGAGGCTGTTTCCCACTGGGCTCGCGGTGACGCCACGATCGCCCGCGTGACGTGGAGAACGACGGCCTCCCACTCCGTGGCTTCCGATGACAGCACTCACCCGGCGGGGCAGGGCGCGCATGCGCAAGCAAGGCCCTCTCTTCTCCGCGCAGAGATTTCTGGGCGGGGGAGGAGCGAGGCCGCCACCGTATGGGCAAGCAGGAGCTCTAGCCGTTTAGCCAATGAGGAGGCGGCGCGAGCGAGGGAGACAGAGCCTGCGCGCTGACCCCGCGTGCCCCTCCCGAGCCGTGGGCGTGGCCTGCCAGCCAGCGCCCCGCCCCCTCGGGCCAACGGCCTTGGCAGCTGCTTCGCGGACCCCGGCGAGGGCGCTCCGTGGCATGTGAAGAGTGCCGGCCGTCGGACCGTCTCTCCCCGCAGCGCTGGGGCCGGGGAGCAGCTGTCCAGGCGTCCAGCCAGCCGCCTGCGGGGAGGGAGAGGAGGGAGGGGCATCCCCTGAGCATGAGCAGAGCGCCGTCGCAGCCGGAGGAGCAGATGGCGGGGGCCGCGGCGGCGGAAGTGGGCGCGGTGCTGAGCGGGCAGGGCTGGCCCCTGGCGGCCGAGCGGGGCAGCGGCGGCGGGTACGACGCGGGCCCGCTGGAGCCCCCCGAGCCCGCCCGCCTCCGGAGGAACACCTGCTACATCGTCCTGGCCGTGCTGCTCAACGAGAAGGTGGTGGCGCCGCCGCCCGGGGGCGGGAGGGAGCGCGGGGCCCGGCGTCCTCCGGCTAGGGCGCTCCAGGGAGGGGAGCCAGCGGGCTGGCCGGGGGAGGCCGGGCGCTGCGGCCCGCGGCCTGGCCTGTCTCCGTCCTGGGGGTGTTCGCCTGCCCGGGGCGGGTGAGCCCAGCCGGCCCGGCAGCGGGAGGCCCGCGTGCTCCCGTGCTGGGCGGCGGCGGGGGCGCCCCTGTTGACTGGAGGCTCCCGCCTTGGCTGCGCCTCTTTTCCGGCCAGGCCCAGGGCTTGCCTTACCCCTTCGCACCCACTCGGGGCGCAGGACGCTGGGACCCTGGTAACACATAGCCGGCGTGCGTGCTCCGCCGCAGCGGTCCCCAGACTTTGCCCCCGCAGGCGGCTTGGGCTTTGCTCCCAGGGGCTCCACAGTCAGGAATTGCGGGACCGAAGTCCGAAACGCCTGGAGGACTAACGTTTGGGAACCACCGTCCTGTACTGGCTGGCAGGGGCTGGTAGTTGCAGTCCAAAAAAAGCGGGGGGGGGCCTTCCTCACGCAGTCCTCCTCCTTTGTGCCGTTGGGAACAAAGCGGCCCTGCTGGTCCAAGACACAGCGTTGTGTCCCCAGTGTTGGCCTGGGGGTTCTGGGCACCGTAGTCCAAAAGAGGAACTTCACTCGCTCTGTTGAGAAGCTGCTTGCCACCCTGGCTGGGCCTTGCAGTCCAAAAACGAGCTTTCCTATGTTTAGGTGGCAGTAAAAGCACGAGTGCCTTTCTGAGTTGGTGGGGTTCGGAGGAGGAGCGTCTTCCTTCCACGCCTGGCCCGGGCGGCTGGGCCCAAGGAGAACCGAGCCCCTCTTACCGTGCCCCCCATTTCTCTCCCTCCCCGCTCTTCTCCACAGAACGAGGTGCTGGTGATGCAGGAGGCCAAGCGGGAGTGCTATGGGACGTGGTACCTGCCGGCAGGGCGCATGGAGCCCAAGGAGACCATTGTGGAGGCCATGCGCAGGGAGGTGAAGGAGGAGACCGGCCTGCTCTGCCAGCCCATCACCCTCCTGGCCGTGGAGGAGCGGGGCCCCGGCTGGATCCGCTTCGTCTTCCTCGCTCGACCCACAGGTGCTTCCCTGGCGCGGGGGGCCGGGGGGGATGTGCCTGTGTGCACAGTGGGGGACAGGAGGGTGTCAAGCTCACATATCTTGGCGGCCCTGGGTCCCCAGGGGCCACTCTCCAGGGACTGCGGGGGGGCTTATGGGAAAGTGTAGAAAAGTAGCCTGCCTCTTGCTCTAACTACAGAGTGAGATGGGCCAAGGACACCCTCTAATTGTTGCTGGGCTCTACATCCCATCAGCCTCAGTCGCCAGGGCAAGGCTTGCTGTGAGCTGAAGTCCAGCAAAATGCAGAGGGCCAACTCCAGCCCTGACCTACAACTCAGTGCTGGTACATGTTCCAGAACTATCTGGCTATGCTGCGGCTTGGCCGCCTCACTCCTTAATCGGTTGAACCACTTGTCCTTTCCTCCTCCTCCTCCTCCTCCCTGTTCCAGGTGGCACCCTCAAGACCTTGCAGGAGGCAGACGGGGAGTCGCTGCAGGCCCAGTGGTGGAACCGGAAGACGCCCGCCCTCACCCTCCGGGCCCGGGACATCCTGCCGCTCATGGAGCTCGCCCTCCAGTACCAGGCCAGTCCCGGCCACCCTCCCGTCCTGCCCGCAGAGCTCCCTTGCCCGTGGATCTGCCAGCGCTTGCTACTCCTCTTTGCCGGCAGTGGCGGGGACCTGTGGGTGCTTGTGGGCACGGTGGGGGCACCCCACCTCCCAGTGGCCACCAGCGGCCTGTCTCCCTCCGAGCTGGGTGAGAGGCTGCTGGTGGGTGTCCACCGCCTGCTGCGGAAATGCCTGCCCCCGCCCACCCAGGCCTCCGCCCGTGTCCGCGGCCTGCTAGGGGTCCAGCACCTTGGCAAAGAGCCAGGCAGGAGTGACGGCATCTGCTTCAACGTGGTGGCAACGCTAGAGGAAGCCGGCCGGCCACCCAAGGCCAGTCCCCCAGCGCTACACAGCCCGGACTTTGTCTGGTGGAAGGTGGAGGACGGGGCCCTGCGGAGCAAGATCCGGCAGCAGCTCAGCCAGGACTCCTTCATCCCTGTTTGCAGCTAGGCATCTCCCTCTGCCCTGCAGATCACGCCCCGCCAGCCTATGATGTCGCTCAGCCTAGACTGCAGCTCAATGGCCTGGAAGCCTGGGGGACTGCAGTTGAGACCACCCCCTGGGTGGGCGCCTCCTGGTCCTGAAATCCAGCCCCCCAGCTGGGTGAGTATGGCAGCCAGCTGAAACCATGACACTACTATTCCCCACCCCATCCTCAGGAACAGTCCTTTCACGTGAAGCCACTCGCAGTTGAGGCAGAGGGTGTTGCTTTTGCCAGAACATTTGGAATCACCCACCCTTCAACCCTTTTTTTTAAAATTTTATTTTGCCAAGGTGTGCCTGTCACCAGCCACAGCAGCGGCTCTTTCCTTTCCCCACAGGAGACGGAACATTCCATAATCTCCTCCCTGGCACACAGCAGTCTCTGTACCCCGTCTCTAAAGGTGCAGGCTCTTAGCTTTCTTGCTGCCTCCTGCAATCAAACTTGGCAACAAATAAAAAAGGACAGTTTTCCCCAGAATTCTCCCTGTGCCTCTCTCTCTCTCTTTTTTAACACAAATAAGCCAACCACCTGATGGGTTGGACTAGATAACCTTTGATGATCCTTCAAACTCTACCCTTTTATGACGATCTGGCAAAAGAGCTGGGGCAGACAGCTGTGTAGTGACGTGCCCAGGCTTCCCCTCAAGTGCTTCCTGGCCTTCCAAAAGCAGCAGAAGGGGGGACTCCAGCATGTTTAGCAGAGGCTTGTGGTTTATTTGAGGCACACATGGGAGGCAGGTCACCTGGGCAGGAAGCAGCCTAAAAGCAGGGAGGCTGCAGGTGCAAAGGGGAGAGACCAGGAACCAGCCCGGTGCGCTTGAGTCCTGATTTCCTGCAGCAGCTGGGTGTCACACTCTTCCCCTGTTTGGACAAGAATCCTTCAGTGTCTGCGTACAGAGTCAGCCACACCCCAGCCATCTCTCTCCAGACAGCTTCTCCTAAGTGCTGTACCAGGTTCAAACGGTGAACATTTAGGGTGCGGTTGTTGAGAAAACAGCCAACAGATGCTTTTCTTGGAAAGTGAGATTTTAAAATAGCAAATACAAAGCATTCTTCCTGAGCAGGCATGACTAGAAGAAGGGTCAAGGCCTAAATCCCACTCTTGGCTCCCAGAAAGAGGGTGTTAATGGAAATTCAGTCTTGGCTTACCTGATACACACTGATCCAGTGGATCTTCTCTAATTGGGAGGTAACAGTTAGATTGAGGTCTGTGCAGAAAGGAGTGGGAGTCTGGAACCCCACACAGATAAAACTGTAGCCTGTGTCCAGAGTCAAGTTTTCCTTCGGCTTGCAAAAGAGGCACAAGTGTCTGCTCCACGAGAGATCTTCTTCCACTGACAAGTTGATGGAGCAGCTTCACCTCTAGCAAATACCATTCAAGATATAAACAGTCTCTCTTTCTTCCTGCTGCCCCACTCTTCTGCCACTGAAAGCAGAAGGGAAAATCCAAGCAGGCCAGAGGCCAAGGGTGGACAACCAACGACAGAGCTGGCATGGAAGAATTCAGGCTGTTCGTCCCTGCCAACTGCTATCGAATCGAGCAATGTCCAAGAAAGGGTTGTATGATGGTTCAAAGCCACACCGTTTATCCTGAGAAGCAGCAGACTGCAAACGCTACACAGTTCCTCCTCGGAGTACGCAGGTGATCTTTGCTCCCGGTGCCAGTGCCCTTCTCTGGGTTTCTTGCCCTCCTGAGCCATCCCTTTTGCCCCCAGGATGGGGTGCAGGGCTTGCCCAGAGAGAAATAGGCAAGGGAGCAGGGACTGCGCCTGGTCTCCCCACGTGGAGGGAGATTTACCACAGCCACTGTCCAGTCCAGAATGGTGATTACCACAGTCTCAAGCGTAAAGGGGCCTGTGGGGCTGCCAGAAACATTCTAGGCTAGATGTCATCTGCTATGTTCCCTAGAAAGGCTTGGAAGACATGGCGGTTGGTACGTTGGTGGTTCACGGGCTCCCCATCCTAGCTGGCTGTTGGGCAAGGCTCTGCCCAGCTGACTCTGGATTTGACCAGGGGGTGTCAGGCAGGTCCCTCTGGTGCTGACTTGACGAAGACAATAGCGGCCAGCTCCTTGCAGAATTCTTCGAGCACAACCACTCCTTCCAGCAGCATCCGATGGGCAATCCTGCAAGTAGTGAGAACACAATCGGGGAGGGCTTTAAGCCTTCTGAACAAACAACACCCCCCCTCTACCTTGCCCACTGACAAAGCAGAGGCCAGCCAAGGTCTTCTACACAGAGCTCAGTGGCTAGATATGAGGCAGAGAGGGGGTTCAAGGCAGAATTGACAGCACACCACTTTACCACCCAACTCAGTTAAAGATGGGCTCAGTGACACAGGCTGGAGGTGAGCACCAGCCACAACGTTTCAAATTGTCTGATGTGGCTCCACCATGCAACACTCACAGGGACTCCTCAGGGGCCAGCCCCATCAGCTGCCTCCGGACCTGCAGCAAACTGGCAGGGAAGCTGGGTATTCTCTGGGTTCTCTGCATCAGGTCCCCAATCACCTACAGGGAGAGACGGGGGGCAGGTATGCACTTGAATCAGAAGCAGCAGGACAGGTGAAGTGGGAGGGGTGAGTTGAGTGCTGGAGCACCAAGGGCCCCCTGGGGACCACAAAAGGCCTCAACCTCCCAGGCTTTTCTTCCCAAGGCACTTGAAAGGTATCCTTCCCCTCCATCTCAGCATCGGGGCTTGACTGACTTACTCTGATCAGCACTGAGAAGACGGTCCTGCAGCCTGGAGCCAGTGGAAGGTAGGGGTCCAGAAAGTACTCGTGGAGGTGGGGGTGAGGGAAAAGGGCCAGGCGGGAGAGCACGGAGGTCACCTGCAGGTTCATGGCATAGGGCTGCAAGGGAAGAAGATGGTGAAGGAAGCAAGGCAGGGAGAGAGGAAAAACGGGAAGGGAGCAGAACTCGGCAAGTGAGTCTGTGTGTCCATTCACAACCTGCTGTTTGTTGGACGACTGCAGACACACACCTAGCAAATGGATGGAGTGTGTAGGGAGTAAGATCTGAAGGAATTTTCCCTTCTGCAATTGGAATCTGATTACAAAGTGGTGGAGGAAAGGGAACAGGGTGTCCAAGGACCCTTCCAATGCTCTCTTCTTTGAAGCTGCCAGCCTCCAGGCCCCTAAAGTCATTCCAAGGAAGGGAACAGTCCCTACAGCTTCCCCCTCCCTGCCGCCTCTCCTAGGGATGACCAGGAAAGCCCCTCTGTCCCACACCTACCTGGTCTAGGATGCGCATCAGGCGGTCCAAAAGCATCTCCAAGAAACAGCCTTCAAAAAAGCAGGAACTTTCAAGGCAGCTTTCCAAGGGCCGAGGGGCCTGGGGCCAGTTCCAGTGGGCAGCATTAGCGGAACATTCCTTAAACTGATGAGGAAGAGAACAGTTCATGGAAAGTCCAAGGAGATGGGAAGGAGGGGCACAGAGGAGGGTCTAGCCGGACACAGGGAGATGGGCCTGCCCCCACCAACTGAACACAGTCTGCTGCATCAAATGGGTAGGAAAAAACCAAGGGAGCAGGGAATTTGTGGGAGAGTGGACGGCATGTCAAGGTGGGAGCTGGTGACTCACCAGCATGCTGGCGTCGTGAACGTAGGTGTCATATCCTGCGTCTTCCAGGTAGATGGAGGTTTTGGCTTCACTAGGAACCAGGCAAAGGAAGCTAAAAGGAAAAAGGTGGAAGAAACAAACAGGAGACATGGCAACCAGGGTAAAGGCAAGGAACATCTTAGAGCAGGCAGGTGACACTTCACAGCAACTGGGTCTCAGGTCCCTTTGCAATCAGCCAGGCAAAGGGCGGCTGCCCAGCCTAGGAACCACTCAGCCAGCTGGACAGCCGTCTGGGGGAACCAGAGGCTTCAGGACTGCCGCTCCCCTAAACTGATGGAGCTGAACAGGGCCTGTGACCAGCAAAGCCCTGCCCCCACCCACCTGCTGACCACCTCCTTGACGTCTGTATGCCCCTCCGGCTGAGTCCTCGGCTTCGGAGCAGAAAGAGCCGCTGGCTTGGGCGTCACAGAGGCTCGGAAGCTTGTGCCTGGGAATCCGTCCATGAAGTAGGGGTCTTCTTCCAAGTCTCTGCTGGGACAGTGAACAAGCATCAAGCACCTTGGGTGTTTAATTTTTAAAAAATTATAAATTTAAATTGTAATTTAAATTACTAAATGTTTAAAATTATAATTATATTCATACCAAAAAGGATTTCAGAACAGTATAAAATGTTAATGAAACATTCAGTACCAAGAAAAAAACCAACACCTAAACTTATAACCATCAATGCAGTAAAAATAAGGCGTAAAAACACATTTCAAGCAGCTGTAGTAGAAATTTTAAATTTAACAGTCTAACATCTAGTTGCTAACATCAGAAAGAACAGACCCACTGAATCAGTTGCTAAATGGAAAGTAATCACTCAGAAAAAGCCCAGTGATACTCTGGTTGGGACTGGCGATGGGCTTTATGTGGGTAAGTGTGCGTGTTTATGTGCCTTCAAGTCCCCTGTTGGGTGTTCTTAGGCAAGGGATACTCAGAGCTGGTTTTAAATCCAGTTTTAAGTCCCAACTAAGATAGACGCACTGAACCGATGGAGTTTATATCCACACCAACTTACTAAGCTCTTGTTGTGATTCAATAGGTCTACTCTGGACAGGACTAAAAAATGGATGAAGGTGGGGGCTGAAAAAGCAAGTCCCCCAAAAGCACTGCCTGTCCCTTCTGCCAGAGGGCACTCTGTAGTCAGGGTGCCACCAACCCTCAATGCCAGCCACTTACAGCCCATCCTCACATGGCTCTTGCTCTCGGGCGACAGGCTCTTCCTGCCCTGGTAGGCTCCGCAAGATGTAGCCGCGCTCCTCCAGGTTGCCCAGCACCAGGGTCTGGAGCACATGCGGGTCAGGAAGCCAAAGGAGCTCCCCAAACAGCCGCAAGGTGGTTATGCTGATCTACAGGGAAGAGGAAGCGGGGAGGTGAGCAAGGGCCAGGGAACCCGGAACAGCCCTTCTGAGGAGCCTGGCTGGCAAGCAAAACTGAACTGTCCCAGGCTGTACCAGAAAGGGGCAGAGACTGAAGCCCGTTGAGGAGCAAGAATGGAAGCTGCTAGAGCCAGCAGCTTGCGGGAGTCCCCTGTCGGAGATCCCCAGCAGTTCCAGGTGGCAAAGAAAGAAAGGAGAGCAGCTCTGAAGAGAGACATCTGTCTGCCTGCCTGCCCTTGCCACATGTGCAGGCCCTCCCCTGCCATTCAACTGGCAGAGGATTTTGGACAGACATCATGGAGTCCACTGAAGGACACAGTTAGGCCAAGAGGACCTGGGGGCGGAGGGGGTAAAGCTCTCCTGGATAAACTCTCCCTTGGCAGGATCCCGGCTCACCTCATCAGACAGATGGTTGCAGCGCTCAATCAGTTGGGAACGCAGAAGGTGCTGCTGTGGCTGCTGCTGCTCTGGGTCTTCAGGGCGCTCTGGCCCTTCCTCGGCCCCCAACAAGAACACGGTCAGCTCCCGGAGGAGGGCCGGTGCACGGATCTGTCTCACCAGGTTGGTCAGGAGAGCTGTGGCGAGAAGGATGCCATGCTCTGCCCTGCCACGGGAGGCCAAGCAGAATGAGAGGAGCTGGCTTTAGGTGGGGCCCAAGGGAGAGCTCTGAGCAGCCCCCACCCAAGAGCAATGCCACGCTGAATGCCCACGTTTGTGCCCCGTCACCCCTAGTGCAGCCTGGACTCACATCTGCAGGAGCTGGGGCTGCAGGTGTTCCAGGAAGAGCCTCTGACTCACAGCCTCTCTCACGGCATCTGCAATGACCTGGGGAGGGGATAACCACCGTGACTCACAATCTTGCTGCACCCTCCCCGAACAGAAAGCACATTTATCCACGGGGGAAAGCAAAACAGCAACAGGCAGGGCCTGCCCAGAGACTGCCCCTTCCTGGCTGGCTGGGGGAAAAGGGACAGGCGCCTGCCAATGGTTTGGGGGAAGCGGATGCCGAGAGGGAGGCAGGACACGTCTTACCGGGTGGGCCTCCTTCACCAGGCAATCGCAGAGGTCTAGCCAGCCAAAGAAAGCCTTGAGGTCGAGTTGTCCTGGGAAGGAGCTCTCCTCCTCAGTGGAACTGCTTTGAGCCCTGCAAGGAGATCAGAAGGTGGGAGACTTGCCCCTGCTGCTGAACGTCATGCAGCCACTGGCCTGCTGGGGGAAAGGGGCCCAGCCCCTGAAGCAGAAATCCCCGTCAAGGACGGGCCCGGATTAGTTGCTGCCGAGTAGCACGGCTGGCTCTCTTCCCTCCGCCAGTCCTGCAGATGAGACAGGAGCTGGCCAGGAATTGGTCCTAATTCACCCACTGGGCTTTGAGACTGGGCTGGTTGCTGAACCCTGGACTTGTTGTTGTTGTTGTATGCCTTCAAATCATTTCCAGTTTATGGGGACCCTAAGGCAAACCTATCATGGGGTTCTCTTGGAAGACTTTGTCCAGAGGAGGTTGGCTAACGTGGCCTCCCCCTGAGGCTGAGAGAGTGCAACTTGCTCAAGGTCACCGAAGGGGTTTCCATGGCTGAGCAGGCATTCCAGGCTGGCCCCAAGTCTTAAGAAAGATAAGGGGTTTTTCCTCTACCTCCAGCTGACTGGCTGAAGTGTGGCAATGTCAGCAGGGTTGGTGCTGGCTGGGATGGCATCATGCAGGATGCAGAGATGGTCAGTCACCAGGGTGCCAAGCTTGCCATCCCGCATCAAGGCCAGGGCAGCCGTCGGATGGTCAATGCCGGACAGCAGCAGCAGATTCTCTTGAGCTTTCAGGGCAACCTTCCTCTTCTGCAAGGCAGGGAGAAAGTCACACCCCATCTGCAGTCTCTTTGGGTGCCTCCCTCCTTTCCTTCCACTGATGGACCACTTGCAAAATGGGAGGAGAGGGGCCAGGAGAACAGCTCTCGCTCCCAGGGAGCAGGGGTCCCCTCACGTGCCTCTTGCCCGCCCACCAGTCAATGCTGCAGCCCCCTACCTGGCTCTGGCACAAGCTGATCAGAGAGGCCACCAGGTTGCGGGCAAAGGAGGAAGGCTCTGTCAGTGGCACCCCACTGGCAGGTTCCTCTGGCGTTTGGGGCAAAGGGCCATTGGGGCCCAAATTTGCTTCAGCTGCTGTTTGCTGAGTGTGGAATGTACGATCTACACTGCAGTCCTTGAAAACGAATGGTGGGGGGGCACAAGAGACAGCACACATTATTCCGTGAAACAGGAATTCAAGTCTACCTCTGAGAAAAGTCAAACTGACTTCTGACACCCAAAGGAGTCAACCTCCAGAGCAAATCCCCTTCTAGTCTGGCAGGTTCTCAAATATGAATGCAACACATGCCAACAACCTTTAGACCCCCTGCACCCACACACGACAGCTCCCCACATAACTGGTGCTTGTTCTTCCTAGACTGGGGTTTGCCTTCTGAAGCACCTTCTCTGCCCACCCAAAGGCTGAATTTTTCAGCAGGCATATTCAGGCATGTTTCCCTCCCCTACCATTCACCTGCCCACTTAGGCTCAGAGGCCGGAAGACACAGTGCCTCCTTGACCTGGCCCAGGAGGAGGAGGATAATGAAGTAGCCATGGAAGAATTGGGGAAAGAGGGGATAGAGAAGCAGGAACCAGCTCCTGGAGGCAAGCTGATCCTCACCTCAAGCATGCAGGGGAGCAGGGCAGGGTCTCGGCAGACCTTGGAACACAGCACAGCAACTAACTGCACCGCTTCCTTCTCTGGCCCAGGACCCAGGGCATCACTCCCCAGCTGAAGGAGCTTCTGCAGAACAACCAGAATGGGAGAACAAGAGGAATGAGCCATGGTTCCAAGAAGGAAGGGGGCCATGGTCAGCTTTCATAACACCCAAGGGGGCTTTGAACCAGAGCCCATTTTCAAACTACCAGCAGGCACAGAATCAAATTATACTTTATTATTATGGTTGGTGGTGGTGTTAATTTTCAGTATGGATAGACACTGCAAAATCTACCATTTTGTAACAGAGGTTTCCACAATACATAATTCAAGTTTTACGGATATTTTTACAGCATACTCTGCAGTAGTAGTTTCTACTTCCAGCAGGTTAAAGTGGGAAAAACTGGCAAAAAGTTCAAGGCAATATCTCGGTTTCACTTCCTTTTGCACAGACAGCCAAGGAAAACCCCAGCAGGCTTGCCACTCACCTGGACAGGTCTGTGCACATTCAGGTAGTGCAGCAAAGGGCATTGCATCTGTCCCAGCAGGCGGCTGAAGAAGAGAAGCACCTGAGACCTCATCCCCGGAGGATACTAGATAGAAGGGAGGACAGAAGAGAGAAGTGCAGCATGAGCAAGAACTCTTCACAGGACTGCACAAGGTGACTCCGAGCAAAGTTACTCCTTTACTGGATTTAAACCCTGCCACATGGCTTTGAGGATCCTTCAGCAAAAAAAGCAAAATAAGACACAATGTCAACAAGTAAGAGTTAAAATGAAACTCATGAGATTTCAATTTAAAGGATGCATTACGCAGCATACCAGCAGCAAATAAAACCTCAGCCTCAGTTAACATCAGCTTTGCTTATTTCCTTTTCCTTGCATACAAGAAAAGTGCTCTCCCCACTGGGTTAGACTATTAAGACTTCTTCTATGTTAACAATGATTTCTCATACTTACTAAGGGGGTTTGTAAAAAGTTCACTTATGCAAAAACCCATGTTTTTGTGCAAAACTAACACTCAGCATGGAGAAAAAAGCACTCTGCACAAAAAGCACTTTTTCTGTGTGAAGATGTTGATTGTGTGTGCAAAGAAATGTTGGGGGGCAAGGCAAGAAAACTGTTTTCTTGAAGGGATTCCTCAGTGTGGTGAGCAATGCTTTCCTGTCCAGGACAAGATAACCCCTGAGTATTCTCTACATTCCCTTAAGTTCCACAGGGATTGCACTGTGGTTCAAACAGCTCTGCTCTTTGCCTGGCATCCACAGTCTGCAACATTCTGCATTAACCCCCTCAGACACAAGACTGGAAAGACCCAAAACTGAGACAATGCAGAAAGTCAAGTAACAGCCTCTGAGGATCACATGGGTGGAAGCCAGCCCCAGGGCAAAAGTTACAGATGGAAAACAAGAGACAGGACAAAGCAGTTCAAAACATGCCACAGACGCCCTTCAGCAGGAACTGCAGTTTAAACATTTACTAGCCTAGCCATGTTTACAAAGGAACAGGTCTGACTGATTTCAGCTGGACTTGCTCCTGATATGTTCTGATGGGATACTCTTTTGCCAGATTATACAACTTTTGGACCACCTTGTAAAACAAGACCTCATCACGGAAGAAAGTCAGGCCACCATAAATGGCACAAGAACTGTGTTTAAGAGGACTCTCTCTTGGTTTTGCTGCTAAAAACACAGCTACTCCTTCAGAAGGGATAAGGAAAGTGCAAATTTCCTAGGTGTGGCACAAATAATTCTGGATTATTGTTGGATTGTGCAAGACAGGAATGGGCAAGACTAAGAAATGAAAATTTCTTGCAGAAAAGGAGATGGCTGAATCATGATCTGAAAAGGCTTTGCTTGAGCTTTCAGGAAAATCAGTACGAACTGCTTCTCTGTACTACCAGAAGGGTAATAATCGTTGCTACAGCATCATTGCTTGACGAGGTAGACAAAGCAATCTCACACTTCAAACCATAGCATCCAACGGGTGGGGAACTTGCAGTCCTCCAGATGTTGGTGGCTTGTAACACCAACCATCTGGCTATGCTGGTTATATGGCTGAGGAACACCCAGAGGGCAACAAGTTGCCCACCCTTTATTGCTGCTGATCCGAGAGACAGTACTGAAATAAGAGGCTAGAGTGGGCCCACTCGGGAAAGGGAAAGCTGTGTCAAAGGCTACTTTTCAATCAAAGGAGGCTGATCAGTAGCAGCCTGAGTGGTCACGATGACCCAGACACAAGGCGCAGGGGGTACCTCAGCTTTTGCCAGGGTGGCAAGGGTCTCCAGAACTTTGTGTTGAAGCAGGTATTCTAAGCAGGGCCCCGTCTCCCCAGAGGGCTGCTGCTGCTTCTCCTCATACACTAGGATGTCCAGCATCTGCTTCAAGCGCCAAGGGATGTCTGTCTGTTTGGCGGGCTTGTTTTCATCTTGAGAAAAGACAAATTAGTTATCACATCCGGATTTCATTTTTCATCACCCATGCACTCCTCTACTTAATTGGTTTTAAAAAACAGTTGGCCTTCCACATCCAAGGATTCAACCGACCAACCATGATCTGAAAATATTTTTTAAAAATTCCTGAAAGCAAATTTTGCCATTTTACACAGGGCACACCATTTTATCACACCGTTATACCTAATGGGATATAAGCATTCACAATTTTTGGTATCCATGGGGGGTCCCAGACCCTAGTGGATACCAAGGGCCCGCTGCCTTCAAACCTCCTGTCAAGTTATGACAACCCCACAGCTTTGGTGGGGTTTTCTTTGGCAGGTAATCCCCAGAGGTAGCCTCCCAGTTCTTTCTTCTGGAACAGCCTGCACCGCCTGACCCTCCCTGGCGGTCTCCCACCCAAGGACAAACCAGGGCCGGCCCTGCTTAGCTTCCAGGGTCAGGGTATTTACGCCCCCTGCTATAGGGTGCGCGCGTCCGCCTCCAAGCCGCCTGTCGATCCCGCGAATTTCCCCCTCCGGTTTTGTCAGGCAAGGGGAGCTGGTTCTGCCAGTTCCTCCCCGAGAAATGCGGCCTAGGCCAGCCGGAAAGAGGGGTCCCTGGCGCAGCCGGCAGCCCCAGGCGTCCCCGCCCCTGGGGAAGGAGGGCCAAAAAGAGCGGCGGCGGAGAGAGCGCCCGGGCCCACCTGTCGCCTCCAGGTAGTAGTGGGTGATGCCCTCCCAGTGGTCGGTGAAGGCGGCGGCCAGGTCGAGGCTGGGCTCCTCCTGGGGGCGAGAGGCGAGGTCAGCGGCGGCGGCGGCGGCGGCGGCGGGGCGGCCGGGCTGGCTCCGCACCCCCTCCACGCCGCGGCCCCGGCCCCCCGGCCCCCCGGCCCTCCCCCTCCCCCCGTCCCTCCCGGCCCTTCGGCGCCCCGCTCGGACCGTCTCCATCGCCCGCTGGAGGAGGGCGCCCAAGCGGCCAAGCAGAGCCATGGCGGCGGCGGCGGCGGCGGCGGCGGCGGCGCTGCTGCCGGTTCTTCTGCTGCTGCCGCGGCTGCCCCGGAGGCGCCGCTTACCCGGCGAGGAGCGCCGCGCTGTTCAGCGGGGCTCCTCGCTCGTGCCCGGCATCGCCCCCGCCCGAGGCCCTGGGCGGCGCCCCCGGGGGGAGGAGCCCCACGAAGACCGGCGCCAGCCAGCCAGCCAGCCAGCGAGCCAGGCAGGCAGGCAGGCAGGCAGGCAGGAGCCCGGGCCGCGGAAGGCCTCGCGCCTCGGCCCGCCGCTTCCGGCATCCCGACAGGCCCCGCCCCTGACGTCTCTCGGGGCGCCCGCTCGACGTCGTCACTCCGCGCGGCCTCCGTCTCCACGGGCTGGGGAAGGGGCCTGCAGCGCGACTCCCAGCGGCCTCTGGCGACGGCGGCGGTTGTGCGGGGCGCCCGCGGCGCCGCCTGTTCCTGCGCGGGCGGAGGCATCATGTCCTGGGCGCCGCTGCTGAGGGCGGGACGGGGCTGCGCCGGAGCGAGCGCCCCGAGAGTGGTGAGGGCCGGGGAGCAGGGTGTCCTTGTGCCTCGGCCGCCCTCCCCCTCAAGGGCATCCCGCGGTTTAGCGATCCGGGTGCCGCCCAAGACCTTCTGCGGCCTGAGGCGGGGTGGCAGAGGGCGCCCCCGCCCCCTGAGGTCGAGGCGCCCCCTCACGTCTAGCAGCCGAGAAGAGGGACGGGCTCCTGCCCTCCCGCGGCGCCCCCGGGGGCTGCGTGGGGCAGCTGCCTCACTGGCTTCATGGCAGGGCCCGCCCCGGCGGGCTCCCTGTGGGGGCGGCCGTCCCGGGGTCTTCTGGGGCCGAGGGCGCGTGGCGCTCCCAGGGCGGTCCGCTGGGGATCATGGAGCGCCGCCCGCGCCTTCGCTCGGCGGCGTTCGCAGAGTGTTTGGAAAGGTGTGTTTGCAAAAGTTGGCGAAAGGCAGCCTCCGAAGGGTGGCGCGGAGGTGCTTGTGCGTTGTCTGAAAGCGGTAACAAGTCTGGCCGCCGCTTTCTTGGAGCTGGAGCCTCAGGGCAAGCTCCTGGTGTTGTGGGGAACAGTTGCTGCTGCCATGCTTGTTTCAGTGAAGTTAAGTTCGTTTAAAACCGGTGGGAGTCCTGTTGGGCTCAGCTTCTAATGAAACTAATAAAAATGAGATCTTCTCTTTCTGGTTGGAAAGGTACCACTTTTGCCCTTGCCGCACACACACCGCCGAAGTTACTTGTTTCCTATTACGCTGATAGGGAGCGTGCTGAAGGTAAACTGAAGTTTCTTTGACCTGATGCATTTTTAAAAATCCCAGGCAAGGTTTCATGTGAGTTCTCGCCGGAACCTCCGCTATGGCTGGCTGGCATACATGCTGGGAGAGAGGACGACTGAAAGGTTCAATGAATACAGCAAAGTCTTCACTGTGGATGGCAACCTGCGATCCGGCAAGGGCAAACTTGCACAGCAAATAGCAGAAAAGCTGGGTGTGTACTTATGTATAACTTGTAGGGTGCAGTTTTCATTGGTAAACTTTTGCGCTGAGCATCAAGCACTGGGAGCTAATTTGAGACATACTTGATGGCGCTTGCCAATGTATGGTTGTTAACATAACTGACAAAAGAACAGAATAGCTCTCACAGCTTTTGAGTCGTTTTCTTCTACTCTCTAGCCCTTCCTGCGTGAGGAAGATTGTGTCTCTTTCTGGCTTTCCTTTCTTTCTTGCAGCTTTGGCTTTTAGTTTTGAGGTATGTTTCTTCATCTGTTAACATTTGGCCATGATGCTAATAAGGACTCTAAAACCCATCTGCCTAGTGGCAGAAGCCCAGTTCGCTATGGTAATTGAGATAATTAACCATTTGAACACTTATATTGAAACTTCCTGATGCCTAGCTTATCAGAGGAGTTTCTAAATTAGTCCCAGTTTTTAATCACTTAATCTAATTGCCGCAGGCTTACTTCATATTGCACTGAACCATCAGAGAGTAAAACATGTAGGCAACAGTGGTGTTTGAGAGTAAATGAATGTTAAAAAGACCCTGTAGACAGGGAAGACCATTTTAATATGATATTTTCATCTTTCTCTAGTCCATCACTCCTGTTTTTTGTTTTATTTTTCAACTCCTGCTTCCCTGAAGATTCAGATTGGTTTGTATTCCAGACAGTACTTTTAAAATGGGAAAAGGATGTAAACATCCAGTTGTGTTGTGTTGGTTTTCCTGAGAAGGGCTGGACTGGAGTGGGATACATGGAAGACTCTGTGTAGATCCCATAGAGTAAGTGGACATCCCTACAAACAGTGTTTTACTTACATGTGGGAATAACTTAAGCGTTGGTATGCTACATGCTTTTCCCTTTCCAAACTTTACCCCTTCTAGGTATGCGGTATTTTCCAGAAGCAGATACTCATTATTTGGACAAGGTCACTGGAGATGGAACGATACTGGATCCCAAATTCAATGGCAATTGTAGTCTGGAGACATTTTACAACCATCCCAAACATCCAGATGGAAATTCTTACCGGCTTCAGGTCTGGCTGTACAGCTGTCGCCTGTTGCAGTACGCAGATGCCCTGGAACACCTCCTAGCTACAGGTATTGCCCTCCATGAGGGAAAACAAATGTAGCAGAAATGTACCCATAACAGAGAAGCCTTTTCTGGGGCAGGGGGGCAGAGAGTACACACACAAAAAGGGAACTAAATCCAATTATTTGAAAACAAGCGGGAGTCATATGCCTTGCCAGAAGTTGTGGGACTGAAAGTCCAATTGGCCCCCTAGCCACTACAGCAAAGGGTGAGAAATTTTTGGAGTTGCAGTCCAGCAGCATCTGGAGGGCTGCTGCACAATGTTAGAAGAGAAAAATCTTGAGAGAGATTTTTAGTAGTGAGGCTAAAAGGACTGAAATGTGCTCTCGGGATCACGCTAAGCTGCAATGACAGGGTCTTGTTGGCTCTGTTTTTAGGCGAAAATCACAGGAGCTGATCTGGAATTTCATTTCCAGGATAAGAAACTGGGAAGAAGTAATGCAATTATTTTAGGTCACAGAATTCCTCAATACAAAGCTAATAAATTACTGAATGAGGTCACTCAAAGACTAGAAAGAAAAGGGGAAAAAACCCTAACAGTGTTGAATCTTGAACGTTGTCATCTGTGATGCATTGGAACAAACTCTCTCTTTCAACAGGGATTTGAGTTTTTGTTGCCTTTCCTTGCTCTGACTAGATTGCGAAGCTTAATACAGAGATAGCGCCCTATATTTTCATATGCTAATCTTCAACTGATGGGGATTTATTTCTTTCTATCTCTTAATGTCAGCTGTGTCCTAAATTTATTCAAGTAAAGCTATAGATAGGATTGAGGAGAAAATCCTGTCCTAGGATTTCTGGTTGTAGTTTTAGTTTTGAGCCCCGTTTTTAAGAAAATCAAAGAAAAAATAGCTGTGCTAAAAAGCACTCTTTAAAGCCTAGCTAAATGAATGCCTGGCTAAACGTCTCTGTGGATGAGCTGTAGTGATGTATGTCACACTGAATGACATGAGTGACAGATTATGACTGTGATCTCTGTCTAACTTCAGGGCAAGGAGTCGTCCTGGAACGCTCTCCCTACAGTGACTTTGTGTTCTTGGAGGCGATGTTTAAGCAAGGCTACATTCACAAAAGATGTAAGTAATCTCCTGACAGAAATACTGTGATGCTAGTAGCAGGTGAGGAGGAGGTTGATTGTGTAGATAGAAAGCAGGGGCAATCATTTGGCATATGTTGCCAACAGGATTCTGATCCAGGAGTGTTAAGTGCCTTACATACTATTATCGATAGGTTTCTTAACAGCCAGTGTTAACAGTGCCATTGCCACTGTCAGTACTTTCTGCATCACTGGTTCTACTCCCACCACCTGCAACAACATACTTAGTGCCTCTGTACCTGAACCTTAAGATTACAATCCATGTGTCTGACAAATCTGCACGAGCTTATGCTAAAATAAGTCTGTTAGTCTTAAAAATTGTTACACAGCAATTTCCTTCTGAAGTGTGGGAGAGATTCTTGTAAATGCTTAGGTAGCTGAAGTTGCAAATACCGCCCCTGCTCTGGGCTGCCCCCTCCATTTGTTTGCCTTGTGTCCGTAGGATCTAGGAACAAGAGCGCTTAGACCTTTGGTTTCCAGCCCTTGAGCTGGGTAGACGAGAAGCCCCTAACCCAGTCCTATATGAAACAGAGTTGCTTGTGGAGACTGATTATGGCATGTGGAGTCCCCTCTCTCTTCCTGCTAGGGGCTGGGATGGTCAAATGAAGGGGTCGGGGGAAAGAGTGCTGAGTGGGGAGAGGGACTAAGTGGGTCATCCGGGGGCAACCTGAGCTCATCTAAGGCAGGTGGGCAGGCAGCTAGCTTGTACTGGGACATCTGGCAGCCTGCCTCCTCCCACAGCTTCTTCTGGTGTGGAGTTCATCCCTTTCCCATGACTTTTCGTAGAACCTGCTGTACCTTCAGGTGGCTAAAGCATCTGCTTGTGCCTGGCGGTTTCCTCTCTAGGTTTGGAGCATTACAACAATATCAAAGGTCTCAGCATTGGTGAAGTTTTGCCTCCTCACCTGGCCATTTATATTGATGTCCCTGTCTCAGATGTACAGAAAAGGATCGAAGAGAAAGGCAAGGTAAGCTCAGCTTTGGGCATCACTGTATGTCTTGGTTACCTGACAAGAGGTACCACCACTCCAGAGTGGTGCATCTGCTGACCCCGCTGTCTCTTCAGGGAGGAAGGCCCCAGCTCTCATGACAGCGATAGGCAAAACTGTAACTTGGCATTTAGGCAAGTCTTGCGGTTCCTACTGGTG
Organism: Iguana delicatissima; assembly: GCA_948472985.1. Classification (NCBI taxonomy): domain Eukaryota; kingdom Metazoa; phylum Chordata; class Lepidosauria; order Squamata; family Iguanidae; genus Iguana; species Iguana delicatissima. The sequence goes on along the minus strand of CAOKZL010001119.1, from coordinate 510,756 downwards.
TATGGTGCTCCACATGGAAAGGCTCTCTTTGTCTTCGCCTTTTAATACAGGGCCGAGGAAAATTGTTCTGCCATATCTGCATTCCGTTAGAATTATCTTTTGCTGTATTGGAAGGGGGTGGGACTTTCTGTCCTGCTTGTGAGCGGGGCCTAAAACATCTAGGGCCAAAAGTGGCCAGCACCAGCCTTAGTCCTTCCTCTGCCTTCCTACCCAGCAGGTGGCTGGGAAGGGATCAGGTGTTCTTGCAAGAGGACAGAACTGAGGCTTGCAGAGGTCCTTTGAAATTAGGCAGAGGAGGCTGTATCTTAATCTACTTACTGTGTCCATTCAGAGACCTCGTTCCTGAAAGATGGTGAATCTTTGGGGGGGCTGATGGCTATATTTTTGAGGGGGCAGAGTTATCTGCCAGAGGTTGAATGCTGTCAATGTATTGCCCAGGGAGTGTGGCTGGGAAGGCATTGCCATTGGGGGAGCAGAACAAGCCCTGCATGTTCCTGTTGGCCCATTTATGCATTCCAGCTGAGTGCCTGATGAGGGCTGAAGCCTCCTTAAAAATGTTACTCCCTTCCTGAAATCAGTGGATCTCGGTCCTAGTGATGGATAGTAATCTCTTCAATTGGATGAACTCTGTATGTTTTCTTTTAAGCCATATGAAAAAAAGGTGTCACCTGGTTATCTTCAGAGCATTGAGGATGCATACAAGAAATCCTTCCTGCCACAAATCAGGTTAGTAGTTGTTAACACAGAATGTACACACTTTACCAAAATTGCTTGTGCATAAACAGCTTGGTACCATTAAATATTAAACTTGGATTATTGTGGGTATATATAGATAGGTTGGTGTTGTGCTTGTAGAGAGCCAAGGTGGTCGAGTGGTTTGAGTGCTGACCTAAGACTCTGGAGACCACGGGTTGAACCCCCAACTTTCCTACATTTTCTGAGGCATCATTATATAATGTTGCTGTTTATTTTTCTAGTGAGACCAGTGAAGTCCTGCAGTATACAGCCAGTGAGGCTGAACATGTGGAGAAGGTAGGTTCTCACAAGCTGCCTGTCCCCTGTGCGTCCTTTTGTGTTTGCCGCTGTTTGACTCTGGGGCGTTCTTTGCACGAGTGGGTGGTACGTGTGGGTGGTGCAGAAGCCCTTGAATTCTGTGCTTGTGTGTGAACATTTTCACCTCCCTGGGCTCTTAGGGGGCCATGCTTTGAGGCAGGCGGGGGGGTGGCAGTAATTGGGCCGTGTAGGAACTGCCTCTTCCAGGAGGCTCAAGGGAGCGTTCCTACCCTCCCACTCTGTATCTTGAGCTATAAGGCCCAGAGCAGAGGAGAGGCAGAGCACCAGCTGTGCATCGGAGGGCCTCTGTTTTACTCCTGCTCTCTCCCTTTGATGGAGGCCGGGGGCCCTACAGCAGGGCTGGTAGCCGTTCCCCCGCAGTCCCCTTAGGCGGGCTACAGCAGTGTGTCCAATATGACCCGCAGGTGACATCAAGTCACTTCCGCTTTCATTTTTGGCAAGCTTTCTTTGCTTTTAAAAATGGGTTTAGGGCATGTTGGAGGCCTTGGGGGATTGTGGGGACAAAATTGCAGAGCCCATTTTGAATGGGCTTTCTGAGCTGAAAAATCACTGCAAAACCAATTTCTTTAAAATTTGGGTTTTAGTCCATCTGGGGCACCAGTGCCGTGCAGTGGTGAGAGCAGAGGTAGGAAAAGGGAAAGGCTGTGACCTTATAGATCTTGGACTACATTTCCCATCATCCCTGGCCATTGGCCATACTGGCTGGAGCTGGTGGGGACTGGAGTCTAATTGCATCCGGAGGACCACCAGGCTCCCAGTCTAGGGCTATGGGAAATGCTTGGATTCTCCCACTCAGCCACAAAAATCTCTCTGGGAGCTTTGGAGCAAGTTGTTCTTTTGGCCATACCTATTTTTTGGGGTGAGGATAAAATGAGTAGGAGGGGTTCCCTTCATGGGCCGATTAGAGGAAGAAGACAGTTTAAAATAATTTTAAAATAAGTAACGAATGGCATTTGAGTGCACAGACGTCTGCTGCTTTCAGATGTCATGCAACCCTTCCCCTATGAAGGTCGATTAGTTTGTGGGTTAGTGGCTTTGGAACAGGACTTGCTTAGTGCTGCATTTCTTTGCAAGTCCAGTTGCCAAAACTCTGGACTTGGTGGAGTTTCTTACTCCAGCCCTTTACCTTTTCTGGCCTGCGTCAGGGTAAGACATCACCAGCTCATTCCAAATCCAGCCCACTGGAAGGGGGGCCTTCGCGGTTTGCTTTGCCGTCTTGCTCTCACAGCTCTGCAGTAGCAAGGCGTCTAAAAGCTTCTTGTGGAAAAGACTGGTTGCATTCCTCACAAACACTTGCAGGAATTCATGCTGAGCTTTTCCTCCTTGTAGGTCCTTGAAGATATTGAGTACCTGAAGTTTGACAAGGGCCCTTGGCTTGAACAAGATGACGTTACCTTCCATCACTTGAGAGTTCTGTAAGGACAGGCTGTTCTAGCATATCTCATTCTCCACACTTCATTTTTCTTGGGTGTTCCAGTCCCTCCAAAAGCATCTGAAACCCAACCCTGTCAGTGCTGCAGGGAGCGGCTGCTCTCACTCTTTTATTTTGCACTGTTAGAAAGCACGGACCCGTGCCACAATATTCCCTCAAACACCTGTTGCTTAGCCCAGTTTTTCTGGACTGAAACTGGAGACACACCAGAGGAAGCCTGGCTTGCCCACAATGGCCCTCCACCCACTGGGTTTTCCTTTTTGTGGCTGTCTGATCAGAGCGCGCATTCTTCCGATAGGCTTTCTAGAGCAGGGACTCTCACAGTGATGCAGTAGGCAGCCTCCTCAGACTACATTTTCGGGATTACTTCCTGATTAGAGAAAGGCCTCTCTGGGATTCAAAATTCTCTGAGACCTTCAGAAATGAACCTCAAAGCTGCTGCTGCTGCTCCTGCTCCATTTCCTTTTGTTGTTGGGCTTTAACAGTTTTTCTTTCTGTCTGCTTGACAGAGTTCAGGACAAGCTGAGTGTGGTGGCTCCCACAGCAGTCCCGTACTACATCCCCGAAATCACAATAGGCGGCCTCGATGTTGACAAAACATACTACGAATACAAATCGGTAAGAGTTTTCAGCGGCGATAGGGTGCAAATTTAACTCCGGGGTCTGATGTGGCAGAAGAGAAGACGGGTTGTGGAGCTGGAACGAAGCCTAGGCCCAGGATCTGTGGGGGAAGCTTTGCAGATGGGACTGCAACGGTTCTTATGCCACAGGCTGGCTGTGCTGTAAACTGGCAGGCAGTTTCTTACCAGATATTCCCTTAGCACAGTGCCGCGCTCTTTCAAGGGCTTCCCAAATGTCATGGTTAAGTGTGCCCTGTCCTGGGGGTTTCCTTGGTTGAGCACGGGATTTGAACCCTGGACTCCCAGAGTCCTGCTCCCATCACTGCATCATGCTGGCTATTAAGATTTAATCAGAGGGGAGTTGCCAGCCTCCCTTCAAAGGTTGAAGGAGTTGCACTTGCCTAAGGCCTCCCAGTGATTTTCCATGGCCGGGTGGAGATTCTGACCCTGGTCTGTGAGAATTCTAGTCCCTCTCTCCAGGCTGGCCTCTGCTTTGCAAAGGCCTCTTCTGTTTTAATTTCAGCAATTCCTTGTGAAGTTCCCTGGTCGTAAGGTGGTTAGTCTTTTGGATCTGCACTTTATATTTCACACTACAGACTTTAGAGTGGTTTATATCAGTGTGACTTGTCCCTTTTTTGCCAAATCCTTGCACCTGCAGAGTGCAGTAGAGTGTGGACAGTTCTGTACCCTGTCTGCCCAGCAAGGGAGATGACCAGAGGGCGCTTTGATGCCAATCCCCACTGCATCTCTTTGTTTTTTGTCTGCTGTAGCTTCCTGGACGTAAATACGCGCCTGGTTACAATGCTGACGTTGGAGACAAGTGGATCTGGCTGAAGTAAGTCTCTGCATTTCAAGCTTCAGCCGGAAGCTGGCTGCAAAACGAGACTCATGGCCCTCCTCTTAATCAGCCAGCCCGCTTTGGATGCTGTCTTGAGCTCAGAGAATGCTGATGGTGGAGCTGCCCTGTTGCAGGGAAAGGGCAAATATATTTGCTTTTGTTCACAGTTTTTTTCCCCTCTGAACTGAGCTCTATTAGGAAGACAAAAGCAATTAACATGGCAGGCCAGCTGCCTGATTAAGAAAGGATCTTGTTGTTGAAACGCCAGCTTCCTATACTCCAGCCCTTGACTGGGTTTGAAGTAAATAAAATTCTTTCCTCAAGCTGCTTTTTCTGATGAGTATTTTTTCCTCTAGCATGATAGGCACAAACTAATTACAAGAGGAGAGGTTCCACCTAAACATTAGGAAGAATTTTTTTACTCTAACAACTGTTTGAGAGTGAAATATGGAGTGCCACAGGGTGGGGTCAGGGTGGACCCACCCTTCTTGTGAGATCTTTATGCAGATATTGGGAGGGTTTCTCTCCGAAGTGCTTTAGTGGTCTATTCCTGCCTGGCAGGTTGGGTTGGGCAAGATGGCCTTTGCAGCCCCTTCCCTCTCAAAGGATTCAGCAACTGGAAATATGGTGAGTTTCCACCCACCAGTCCTGAACTCCACAATTGGTAACAAAATCCAGAGAGGGAGAGACCTTTTGAATAAAGCCACTTCACATTTATTCAAAAAGGGGGAGGGAAGAGGAGAGTCATCTTCACACAGATTCTGACGTCAGCCAAAGTGGGGTGGTGGACAGTGGGGCCACTTTTAAAATCAGGAGAAGTCCATATTTATATATTTATAGATATGTTCACAGAAGTAGCAGTGAAAAAGCAAGTAGAGCTGCAAGTGACACCTAATAAATTACATTCTTTACATTTGCACAAAGTGGGCAGGAAGGAGAACGGCGTGACAGGAGCGGCACAAGGGCAGGGGAAAGAGAAGCAAGCTGGCCTCCAGGCTCCCTTGCCCCGGAGTGGGAAAAGACTGTTCTCCGTGGCTGCTGTGGGAACAGTTCCTTAGGCAGGCTGGAGCAAGAGCTCCTCTCCTGGGCTGAGAGATCAAAGGCTCACGCCACCCCTGCCAAGGGGCTGCCTCCTGCCCTTTGTCTGGAGAAAGGACTGGTGCCTCACCACCCAAAGCATGGCTGAAGGAAAGCATCTTTGCTGGGCTAAGACGTAGGAAACAGAGAGAGGTGATGGACAGCCATTCCCTCCCCACGGCCAAACCCCTCCCAAGTGCAGGGAGATTGAGAGAGCGGAGGCTGCTTGGGAGCGGCCCGTGTGGCAGGCAAGCCTGTGCTCCCAAGGGGCAGATGATGCCTCCTGCTTGGCGTGCTCACCTCCCCAATGGTGCGGGAGGGTCTTCCTGCCACCCCCATAGGTCCATTGCAGCCCTGGTGGCCTTGCAAAGATATTTGGCCTTGGCAGCTGGCAGGTGAAAAGGTGCTTTGGCCTCAGGCCCTGACGTGCGCCTGGAACCTCTTTTGTTCAGCAATAGTTTGTGGTGGCCCAGATGCAAGGCCTGGTTCCTTCCAGCCCTCTGTGGGGGTGTGGGGGCCTACGGAGGGCCCTGGCAGCTCAAAAGCCACCCACCCTGACCTCCAGCCTTTTGAGAGCCTGAATTTTGGGTCACGATGGCAGCCAAGGGGGGCTTCTTACTGTTGAGGTGCTGCACTGTTTGGCCCTTGAGGAGACCCATCCCTCAGGCCAGTGTGCATGGTCAAAGTGATGGAGGACTTTGGCGCTGGCACCTTCTGGAGGCGATCCTCCCTGTTCCGCTCTGTGGGTGCTGGGAAGGGGCTTCCAGCCCCAGCAGGCCTCCTCTGATGATTATCCTCTCTGGGCACAGAGGCAGCAGAGTCCCTGTGCAATTCCCAGCAGCAAAGAGGACCACGTGGGGGCCAGTGGCTAAAGTGGCCAGAAGGCACAGCCCCACTCCAAACAGGGAACATTGTCCCGTGCCGGTGGAGGTCTGCATGCTCCCTTTGCAGACCCCAGTCCTCATCCCTCACCCTGTACAGGCAGGGATGCAGAAGGGCAGAGGGCAGCTGAGGACAGGCCTCTGGCTGGGGGAAGTGGGAGGGAAACAGGAGCAGCCTGGAAGGCAGGGAGGGGACTCGCACGGCTCTCCCGCTGCCCCTGGGCTGCAACTCCCAGCAGCCTTAGGCAGAGTGGTGAAGAATGATGATGGGAGCTGCAGTCCAAGAGGCCAGGGGGGTTGCACCCCCACCCCTGCTGTCAAGCAACTCCACAGCAGAGCTATCCACGTTCTGGCCCTGAATGCACCCTGTCTTCTCTGATTATGGAAGCAAAGCAGAGTCCAGCTGGTCCTTGGATGGGAGAGCACTAGGAGGGAACCCCAGGGATCACCCCAGGGTGGCAGGGCTACAGAAGCACCCTGGCTTAAAATCCTAGCAGGGAGGGGCTGCCAGTCAGAGTGACACAACTGGTTCAGATAGACCAAAGGGCTTTGACTTAAGATAAAGGGAGCCCCAGTTTTCCTCTGTGGAAGGAGGCAGGCTCAGCCCTGGCATCCCCCGGGGGGCCAGGAAAGGCTCCCAGCTGAAGCCCTGACAGAGAGCGACAACTGCCAGTCAGAGCTGACAATATTGGGCGGGATGGACTCCTAAATTTCTGACCCCATAGAAGGCAGCTTCTCATCCTCTACCAGGAGAAGCCCCCACTTCTTGCTGAGTTGGGCTGAAGGGAAGCAGGCAGATGTTGAGCATGACACAGCAGAGAAGAACCCAGGGCCAAAGGAGTTGGCAAGGGGGAAGAAGCTGAGGCTGGGCCAGTGGGAGGAAAGACAAGAGCAAATAGCAAGGAGAGGGAGTGAGGAAGGAGAAAAGGAGGCCAAAAAAGGAGGTTTTTGAAGAGATGTTGCATGCCAGCTGTCGGGAATGCTTTCCATGTGCATTCCTGCACTGTGAGTGGGCTGGACAAGATGACCACTGGGTGTATCTCAAAACTACTGTCAGGAAAAAGAGGGCTGAGGGAAACTGGAGTGGAGATGGAAAGAACAGTGTGGGTGGGAAGAAGCAAGCCAGAGTCGAGGAAGCCTGGCACTGGCCCAGCCCTGGGCTCCCCTGTTCAAACGGGTAGACCTCTCCCCACGGTGTTCGCTGCTGGATTCTTCCTGGTGGGCAGCACGTACTGGAGAAGGGGCAGTGGTACTTCCTGGGGGAAACGAAGGCTCCCTTCGCAAGGGCAGTGGGATTAAAAAGTTGGAAAAGTTGTAAACTTGGCGGGGGACTCTATCCCCAACTCACATTACCTGGCAGTTGTTTAGAAAGTCCTTTCCATGTTCCCCCCAGGCAAGCGGCTGGACCAGCAGAGGCCAAGATGGCCAGGCAGGGTCTGTGCTGGGGTGGGGGGAGGGGACGGGGGGGGGCTTTCCTGCTGACCTTTGACCTTTGGGCAGCACTGCTCCTGGTGACTACTTCTTATCCTGTCTCAGACTGCCCCAGTGGACCAAGGGCTGGTCAGGAAAGTGGAAGGAAGAGAAAGACGGACACATCCAGCCAGTATGTGAGAAGGGAAGCGGCACCACCACCACAGCCAGGGTGCGAGGCAGCTATGCCAAAGCAACTCCCCACCCCCACTGCCACTGTCTTTGCCGCTTCCCACACTGCCACAGGCATTGCACCCCGTCCTCCTGCTGCTGTGTTTGGTTTCCAGCTGGGGAGAGAGAGAGAGAGAGCCGGTGGGCCATCCAGAGCAGAGAGGGACCAGCAGAAACAACAGGGCACCTGCATGTGGTCTGTGTTGTTAACGGTTCCCGCATCCTCCCAGCCTTCTGCTTTCGGCCCTCAGTCTCTCCTCCTTGGAAAGAGAGGAGAGGAAGGGAATGTCCCTCAGGTCCAGCTCAAGAGCAGCCCTCAAGTGCCTGTGATGCAAGATGGGTCGATGACACACGTGGAGATCCTTGCTGCTGCAGCTGCCGCCACCACCACTGCTGGGGTCAGAAGAGGAAAGCCTTCTTCTTCAGCTTATTCCGCCTCCACAGGGCCAGCTTCCCAAATTCCTCTGGTGACATCTCAAAGACACGCAGAAAGTCCTCGGGTGACAGGTGCCGCTGTGGCAGAGGGAGGGAGAAAGCGGAGAGGGGGCCAAGGGGGTTTTAAGTAAGAGCTGTGGCTCCAAAGGGGCACCCAGTCTTGGCTTCTGGATGCCCGACGGAAACAAAGGGACACAGACCATTCAGTCGGAGACCCTCATGATTCCCACCCGTTTCAATGCCTCCAGCACGTTACTGCAAACCAAAATTCTCCAGATAGGTGTGTATGTACATATGAACAAAAATCCCTTTAAAGTAAGATAAAATAAAAATGCATGCATGATAATGCAAAAGAAACACACATACATAGGCACACAAAAGCCTCTGCAAGAGGTAATTTACCTTTTAAATAGATTGCAGGTCCTCTCTCCCCATGCTGTTTTAACACCCCAAATTTACATTTTTCTGAAAACTAGAAGTTTACTTCTAGCTCCCTCTAATTCCCTCCTCCCATTTTGGAGCATTTTTAATCATCTGTGGCCCCTGGAAAATCCCAGTGGCACAAAACTGCCCTCCTTCTTGGACCTACTGTAGGCATCCAGCCCTGTTTGAATACAGCAGGCAAAAAAGAAAAGGAGCCACAATTCACTTATTACATAGGTTGCAGGCTGCATCCTTCAACACAGAAGAGCGCTAGGAGCCGTACCTCTAGCCGTGTTCGGTCCACGCCAGGCGGCAGTTTCACTCTCCCCCGGTTTGTCACCATCAGCATCTCGTAAGGGTATATCTTAAGGAGCAAAACAACAAATGGGCCACTTGATTACAAAGTGTGTGTTCTGGGGCAGCAGAAGGTTCACTGTTCTCTCCCTGTTCCTGCCTCCTGCGCTGCACAGCCGCCCCATAAGAAGTTCTCACCTTTTGCTCCAGCATACTAGGGAGGGAGTTTCCTCTGTCCATGCGCCCTCTTTGGCCATTCTGCACAGGGGGAAGGATTGAAAGAGTGAGAAAGAGAGAGAGTGCCCCCAACCCCACACTCAGTCCAGCCTCAAAGGCAGAGTTGCCTCCCTTGGCAGGCAGCTGGCAAGAGCCTCACACCTCCAGCCAGCAAGACCCAGCCGCCCAAGGGCCTGGCTCACCTGCCCTCTCCGTGCCTCCCCGCCCCCACCAGCCCCTCTCGGCTCTTCCCTGCCCCATTCTAGTTCCCTCCCAGCCTTCCAGTGGGTCTCTTTCAGCTGCTCTCCGGGCTGCTCTTCAGGCCAGGGACGGGGGACTGGGAGACAGGCGGCAGAGTCTACCACCTCTCCTGCCATGACGGTTCTTGCCTCCCCGGGAGGGTGTCTGCTTACCTGCAGGCCTGAAAGAGAGAAAGGCAGAAGGTCACATCACCAGGCAGCAAAGGGAAGGGGAGAGACAAGCGTGAAGCAGCAGAGACATTCCGGGGCTCTGAAGCAGCTCCAGATCGTGGGGGCAGGACTGGGTGGGAGGACCAAGCTGCTCACCCCTCTTCCTGCCACACACTGGGGCCTTCGCAGTGCCTCTCTTACCTGGGCTGCTCTTCTCACTGCCAGTGGGGCTGAACTCTGTTGACTGGAGCTGCAGAGAGAGGAAGAGAGAAGGTGTCGCCCACAGATAGAGGCCATATTTCCTGCCCTTGTTCTGGGAGAGGACACTTGGCATCCTCTCAGGTGGCCATTGGCTACCATGTTAGCAATAAGGTGAGCCCACTTTCAGTTTTATTCCAGACTTCCAAGGAACCATCCAAGGTGAAGTGGACTCTAGCCCCTAAATAGGTTCAGCACCTTAGAGAGTTCCTGTGAAGTCTGGGATAAAGCTTGGGCTGGAGTCGCTCTCCCACTCAAGCAGAGGCCAAAACCCCACACGGAATGCAATGGAAATGTCTTCCACGAAGTGGAGACAAAGAGAGTCCTCACGTCTTTTGGTCAGGCAGAACAGTACCTGGTTAAGAAGCCCAGGCACATCTTAATGGGTTTATGCTTTATAAGAGGAGGAGGAGGCGGTGGAGGAGATCTTTCTCACCATGGTTTGGCAGCAGGAGATATTCCAAAACCCATATTGGTGCCACCTTTCAAGACTTCCCTTTCAACAGGCAAGAGGCTTCGCGAACCAGTCATTTTGGGAAACAGAAACTGGAAGCCCCTACTTGTGAGAATCCTTCTCCCTCTTTGGCTAAGGTGGTCTCCCTCCCAGGCACACAGGGAACCCCCACCCATAAAACCCCATGAGGGGCCCAGCAGGCCTCTTACCCTGGTGAGGGGGCTTCTCCCATAGGCAGGAAGGGATGATGATTTGGAACTCCCGCTGTGCAGAGCTGGAACAGACCAAGACCCGTCACCACGGCTGAGCCGAGGGATCCAGAATGCGTCAGAGGAAAGGGGGAGCAGCACCCCCTCCTGGGCAGGAGGAGGCAGCACGGCGACATGCAGGGAGTGTCCAAGACCTTGAACCTCAATGGCACAGTATAAAATGATGCCACTGTGTCACTGCAGTTACTGAACTGCACTGTTGTACAGCTGACTGTCCTGCTGCTGTGGCACAGTTTGTGAGAGCTTGAATTGGATAATCCCTGCACAGTTTCTGAAAAAATGCAACGAGCCCAAGATTTTTCACATTTTGGAATTTTTTTTTTTTGCATGCGCTCTCTTCTCTCTCTCTCTCTCTCTCTCTGTACACACACACACACGTGCGCACACAAGACTCTTGCTTTTCATGTAAGATAGCCTGTTTGTCGCAGAGGACCCCAACATTTTTCTTTGTTTTTCTGCACAAAACTCAACGCTTTGCGGAAATAATTTTCATTAAAAAATGGTTGGAAAAAAAGGCAGATTTTCAGTACCTGACAGCTCAAAAGGAAGTACACAAAATAAGAAAACTTGGGAAGAAACACCAAACGGACTCCTGCTGAGGACCGATGTCTTCGAAGGTGGTCTTAGGCTTAAGAGAATTAGAACTGGGCGGTTCCACAGCTTCCTTCCCCAGCAAAGGGCTGCTGTTACCCAACTACGTTGGAGGAGCCAGCAAAGGGGCCAGTGCCCATCAGTCCCCTTCGGCATCAGGATGCCGGCTAGGAGGTGCCAATCCACATTGCGAAACACTTGCCTGTGTCGGTTACCCATCTTTGACATTCACTAACAGGATTTCTTAGCCCCTCTGCTGTGTAACTGAGTATATATAAAGTTACCTAACATGCACCATGATAGAGGATTGTGTCCAAAGTCTTTTATGGTGAGGATGCAACTTGACAAAGGCAACTTGACAAAGGCACTCCTCCACCATTTTAAGTCTTCCACATTACTCCATTGTTTGCTCAAAAGATTTATCATCCTTTTTTGCTGCCTGCACTCCTAAATAGTGGATCTGTTTGTCAGCTAAAGGGATGTCTAACATCTGGAAGAGAAATGTTTGGAAGATAGGAGGAATACTGAACCACCTAAGATCAGACTTAAGAAAGTGAGCCCTCACTCCAGATAATTTTGCAAAGTTCTCAAGAATGGTGGAGAAAGAGCCTCCATAGTTTCACTGAGCAGCCAAATCCCATCAATAGCATAAAGACTGATTATGTGGTTTATTTTCTGTCCCTCATTCCCTTTATTATCTGGACCAAACCTGGTGTAATGAGCCAGAAACTTGATTTCTAAAGTGGAGCAAAAATAATTTAAGGACTTCTCATAATCTCACACAGCAAGAGAAAACCTTTGAAATGAGCCGTTCATGCATGTGGGATTAAACAAGCCAAGATCTACATTTCTAGTTCAGGGCTGCAAAAGGCATCATGGGGTAGGGGGGTTGATTATCTTTGTCCCAGGGCTTCCCCAGAGGGGGACATCCAGCAAAGAGGGGGGCTGGCAGGAACAGATCCAGCCCCCAAATGCTGGGCAGAGGGGATCAGTGTTCTTGGAAAAGGGAACCTAAGAAAGAGAAACTCTTTGCACAGGATCAAGAAGACCCCTGTTCAGCCCACCTACCCACCCACCAGAGAGCATCTGCATCCACCTGCAAAGCAAGGCAGGGAGGCAAGCATTCACTCACACGTGTGGAAGGGCGTCCGGTCTGGGAGGGAGCGGGTTTTCCTCCGGATTGGCAGTGACCGCTCCTTCTCCATCTCCTCCTTCAGGATGAGCTTGCCGAGGTTGGAGGCGACCTGGGGGGAGGGGGGAAGGAGGGACGTGGCTCAGCTGCAAAGGGACTCGACGGCCCCCTCTCCCGGCCCCAAAGGGGGCAACTTTGGGCACAGCAGTTGTTGTGGGAGGGCAAACCCCAGGACCCCTTGCTGCTGCAAGGGCAGACCGGGGCTGCAGCCTCCAAACCTCCCGAGGGCCCCGGGCCCTCCTCTTTCTCCTCCCACCTTGCTCAGCTCCTCTTTCTGCAGCTGCTGCAGGTTCCTGGTCTCCTCCGACAAGTCATCCTCCTCCCCCTCGCCCCTCCGGGAGGCCATCCGCCGCCGCCACTCCGTCTCTGTGGGCACAAACAGAGAGGGGAGGGGGAGCTTTAACAGAGTGAAAACAGCAAAAGGGGGGCAGGGAGGGTGGGGCGAAAGAGCCACAAGCTGAAAGGGGGGCCGGCAAAGGACCTTGACCCCACGGTGGCCAGTGCCAGTTAAATAAAGGTAATAATAACAGATTTTTTTCCCTCGCATGATGCAAAATACTTTGGGATAGCTTAGTCTTGGGTGGGCAAGAGCCCTCGGTTTTACAAAAGACCTGCTCCTGGTGGAGATGAGAGTTGCCAAGTGGCTCCCTTAAAGATGAAAACGGCTGCCGTTGGGGGTTCCGCAACAGGCGGCCACATACCCCACACCTGCCTCCTACCTGCACCCCACCTTCCACCCCCAGGATCAGCTGGATTTAAGGCAACGAGATCCAAACTGGCAAAGCACCACAAGCGGCCCCACATACCCACAACCGCCAGGGAAGGGGGGCAGGGCCAGTAGTCTGTCTCGATCTTGGCAGGCTGGTTGGGATCTGGCGGCTGGGCGGCCGGGAACTTGGAGGACTCAATGATCAGATCCTCAATGAGATGTTTGCCCCCCTGGGGCGGCGCGGATGTCGTTGAGGGCTCTGGAAGGAGAAAAGGGGGTGACCCTCCGGCCCAAGAGACTGACCCCCCTCCCCCTTCCCCCCTCCCCAGGGCCACTGTGGGGAGGTCACAGGGAAGTGGCACCTACCCCTCTGCTTGTAGATGGGGGGTTTCTTGTAGATGTTCAGCTCTGCTGTGTCGGGGTCTGGGAGCGAAGGAACGAAGACAAGAAGGAGCAGAAGGCCTGGGCAAGTCACACCCTGGCGCAAAATGCACCTGGCACAAATTGGATCCCTGGGGGTCACCCTCCTGCACTCTGCCCCAGTGGGTCCTTTGCACCCCCAAGGTGGGGCTCCCACCCACCCCCTGCATTTTCCATAAGGAAGAGCCCTCCTCGTCCTCCAGCCCCTTCCCACTCCCTGGATCTCCTGGAAACACATGGAACACCCCATACTCTGTAAGGTACAGTTCAGTCAGGATTCCCCCCAGTCTCCTGTGAATCTAGGCTGTGGGAAAAGCACTAAGTAAGGTCCCTCTCCACAGTTCTCCAAGCTGGAATCCAGCCAACATCAACAGATATGCTTTGGCTGTACCCCTCCCCAAACTGCAACTCCCTGGACTCTCTGGAGGAATTCCCAACCATGAATCTCCAAGCGCCAAGTAGTGAATGAACACCATGCTCTTAGGAGAGGTTCGCCTCCACCCAGCCAGAGAGCAGTGGTGGGCCTGCAGCCGGGGAGCACGGCTAGGTCCTGGGAGCAACAGGGCAGCCTTCCCCGAATCCTTCAAGGTACCTCTGGCAGGCAGGAGTGGGCAGGGGTTAAGCAAGGCCTACCAGGATGGTGGAAGTGGTGGACTCCGCTGCGGCTTGCAGTGCTGCCGGCCCGGTGACCAGAGGCCTGGGAGGCATTGCTGGGAGACTTGTTCTCTGCCCAGTCCTGGGTGACCTGTGGGCAGAGATGGGCACTGAGATGCCAGGGCAAGGAGGTCACTAGAGGACAACTGTCTTTGGGCTCCTGAACTTGCCCTGGCTGGGAGGAGACCCCCACACGCCCAACCACCAAGGCCTCCCCCTTCCCCCCACAAGCCCAGCCTTCGCATGCAGGAGCCTCCCTCCACCGTCAGATTTGGGGTGGTCATAGCATCTCATGCAAAGCAGCAACCCCCCATGGCAAGCCCCACAGTGCCCCCTTCCTGAGTCCCTTGATGTCCCAGGTTTCTTTCAGCCAGAGCCCTGGAAGGCAAAAGGATAGCCCAGCTCCCTGCACATGGACATGCAGACACGAGACAGACAGACAGACAGACAGACAGACAGACAGACAGACAGACAGACAGACAGTTTGGGGAGAGTCTCAAGAGCAGGGCTGGGCCTTGGGGCCACCCATGGCCCACAAAGGTGTTTTTGCACCTCATCAAGCCCCCCAGATTGCCAAAGTTGGGGGGAAATCCCCTCTCCCCCTCTTTTGAATGAGTTTCAGCCCCCCATGCATTATTTAACACTTCATATATGCCACATTTTCAAAGCTGCATGTGAATAGAAGTCCATTTGTAATTTTTGTTTTTTGGCAGCTTGTGAAGCCCCCAAGAGAGAGTCCCAGGGCAGAAAAATGGCCCCAGTTGCCCACTCCTGCTCTGCCACCGGAGGCACACAGAGAGACACTGATGACGCACAGACTGCACTTGCTTTTGCATGCAGGTGGGGGATGCTCGCCACCTCCCTCCCCCTGCCACCTGCCCGTCTTTGCAGCCACCCACCCACCCTTCTTGGAACCCATCTCCGAGGGGGCAACTAACTCTGGGCAGCACTTACTTCTGGAGAAGGAGGAGGAGAGAGAGATTTGGGAGAGAGGGAGCGCTGCAGAAAGAAAGAGAGGGGAAAGAAAGAGAGAAGGGGTGGGAGAGAGAGAGATGTTACTGGATGCTGTGCGGGTGCCTGGTTTATTCAGCCGTTCATCCTAAAGGGAGTCAGCTGCTTGCTTGCTGACAATGGTGTTGGTGGACGGGAACAGAACAAATACAAAAACAGGGTACAAAAAGGAAGCCAGCAGCAGGCACCCGCCCAGAGAGAGTCAGCAGGCCTCCCTCCATGAAAAAAGAGAATGGGTTCTGCTGATCCAGGCCCAGGTGACTCTGCACAGAGCGTAAGCATCTCCCAGCGTAGTTGCTCAGGATCCCACAGCTATGCAACAAAAATGTGAGCTCACCCAACACACAACACGCAGATAGCCCCCTCCCCTGAGTCACAAGGGAGGGAGAAAGGGCCGCCGGGTGGCTGGAGAATGACCGGCAGCACCCAGGCTGGCCCTGACACAGCCTCTGGGAAAGCACAGCAGTTTGCACAAGTAATTCTGCACTACTGCCTAGCCACTGGCTCACCTCTCTAAACATTTAATTAATTAATTCTGTTTTAACGTGCATGTTTTTAGGGGTGTGAGGTTTTATCTGCATCTCTCTTAATTTTTGCAAGCCGCCTAGAGTCCCCGGGGTAAGGTGGGGAGGTGGGCTCTAAATGCAGTCCACAATCGTCCTTGTGAAGAGGAGCTGCCCAGAACCACCCCCCGGACACAGTGGGGCCAGCCGGTGCAAAGCTGTTGTGGGCACCACTAAGGCACCCTGAGGAGCCAGCTAGCCAGACCCAAACCTCAGGGGGCCACTGAGAAGGTATGGGTGACCTTCCTGCTCACCTCACGGCTTCTGGGCCTCTCCACGTGGTCCAGAAGGGAGTAGGTGAAGTGGGGCTCGTAGATCATCAGGTCGGGGCGCTCAATGTCCAGGATCGCTTTGTCCTTGGGAATGGCTGCCAGGTCCTTGTAGCCCAGCACTTCATTGTCCATTCTTGCCTGGGGGGCGAGGAAGGGAAGGAGAGGGAGAAGAAGAGAAGGAGGGGAGAGAGGACACGGGGCTTTTTACCCGGTCGGGATTCTAGCCTGGGATGGTAGACACTAACCAGCAGCTATGGCTCTCTCTGGGACCTCCAGCAAGCACCTTCCCAGCCCTACATGGTACCGAATCTGGGGACTTCTGGCATCCAGAGAAGCAGCTCTGGTTCTCCACTGTTGGCTGGAGGCCTTCCATAAGAATCCTACTTCCTGAAAGGGACTTCCATCCTCAAAATTCTACTGCTGCAGTTGACTTAAAGCTTTAGTTTAACATTTACAAAGACACAGCTGTGCTAGTCTGTGTTGACGTAAACAGATGTAAAGGAATCAAGTAGCATCTTTGAGGCTGAAAGAAATATCCAGCATATTTTTTCCAGGACCCCAGAGCACTTCTTCAGGAGCAGCGGAAAATGGGCAGGCCAGGTTCCCAAGGGAAGGCAAGCAAATAGAAGATGTCTGCTTCTCACTCTCTGCAATGCTAGAAAACTGGAGACTGAAGGAAAATTTCATCTTGGAGGGCAGAAGCCTTACTTGGAAGGCATGACTTCATTTTCCCTCCCTGCAGTCCATCATATGTTTCTCAGTGGCAACTGGTGGCTCTCATGCCAGGGGGACAGTAAATCTACTCCAGGCTTCAACCTGAGCTTTGGAGGACCTCTCCAAGGTACTGAACCTCTTTTGGGGAGAGGGCTCCTTCAGGACCTAGGACAGGTCTTCTGAAGTCCAGCATAAACCCAAGAGTGGATGCACTGCACCCTTGAGACAAAAGCCACCGGTTGCCCTGCCTCTCCTCCTGCCCCAGTGGGGCATCTCTGCCAGGGTCATTTGGAGCAGCACCGCACTTACCACAGATGGACCAGCTGTATGTCCTTCTTGGCCCAGCCATTTCGATGCCAAACATTCTAGGATTTGCAAAAATGCCCTAGAAGCACCTTTGCTGAGGAGGGAGCAGGCAAACGAGGTTCTTTTGGGGGGCGGGGACTCACCACAATGCTGGAGGGTGATCCAGGAACACTGGAGCCCCGGGATGAGGCCACGCTCCCCGGGGAAGTCAGCTGCTGCTGGAAAGGAAGAGGAAAGCTTGGTTGGAAGGCTGCTTCCTTTGAGTTTTCATGGGACGCACTTTCATGTTTATGTCACAGCTGGAAGTTTGCATTTGATTGTTGTTAGCCACCCAGAGAACTGGTTTAGGGGTGGGAGAGATGATGATGGCGGTGGTGGTAATGAGGAGGATGACCATTTATTTGCATAGTGCCATCACTGCACATGTCACCGTGCAAGTAAAAAAAGAATAACACAGTTCCTTGCCCTTGGGCTTACAGTCCAATTGACAGTAAAGATTCAAGATAGATTTAGTAAAGAAACAGACAATCTTCTGCTAAGAGGAGGGGAACTGGAGTGTCCTCTGGGAGGGAAGGATTTTCTTCCCCTGAAACTCTCTGGGATGCCAAAGAAACCCAGAACTGGCCAGGAATCTGCTTCCATGTTTTTAGTGCAAGGATCCCTGTGGCAACTTAGAAGATGCTGTCATTCCCAGGAGAGGCAATCCCCCACTTTGGCACCAAAAAATGTAATTCAAGGAGAGACCAAAGGCAGACAAAAAAAAGAAAAGCCCCTCCCCCCACAAAAGCTTTGGGAGCCAGAGTGTGGCTCCAGAACCTCACTGTCAGCCCCTGAGGAGCACGGAGGACAGAGATGAGTTTTCCCTCCTCCAAGGCTTTGTCTTGGCCGCGATGTGAGCAAGTGACGATGCTGCCAGTGCTGTGGAGACTGCGGGGAGGCCCTCCGTCCCCTCACAGCTCACTGGAAAGGTCCCCTCTGCACCCTTGTTGTTGGTGTCAGGAAGGAAGCAGGGCCAAAGCAGGTTGAACTTGCATGCTGGGGATGGGAAAGGATTGCCTTAGAGCAGCCGTAGATCAGAAATGACTTGAAGGCACAGAGCTACAGGAACTTGGGAGTCTCAGTTTCCTGTGCTTGCGGGGGTTGGAGATACATATATTGACAATGCTGGCTGGGGAATTCTGTATGTGATAGTGCAAAAAATGTTTCCAAGTTTGGTGAAAGTTTCTGCCTGCCTCCACCACAGTCTGCCGATGGCACGGACTGAGACGAAAGAGATGGGTCCCTGGGTCAGCACTCTCTTTCGTGGCTCTTGCCTCGGCAGCTTCTGCAATCCAGGGATTCTTGGCAGGGCAGCTGCAAGGATTAGAGCAATCATGTGTGCAAAGAGTGACAAGTGTGACCTCACAGCCCTGGCGTGAGAGGAGGAGGTGGGTGGAGCACTTGAGCCTCCCTTCTCCAAGGGAATAAGAACCCCACGGCCACCAGGTGGCGCCGCCTCCCCAGAGTGCGAGTGCGAGTGCGAGTGCGTGCTTGCACGGGCGCACACCTCCCCGTGCAAAGGCAGGGCCAGAGGCCCAAGGTGCCCTTAGTCAGGAGTCATCTCTCACATTCCCACTGTCCATTAGGGACGTCCCTACTGCTTGAAATACAGTCTCTCTCATGTTGTTGGTAGGTACCATCAAGTCAGCTTCAATTAGGTAGGAAGGAGAGGTCTCCAAGCACCCC
The DNA here is from genome assembly GCA_948472985.1 of Iguana delicatissima. NCBI lineage: Eukaryota > Metazoa > Chordata > Lepidosauria > Squamata > Iguanidae > Iguana > Iguana delicatissima. Next base: position 492,277 of record CAOKZL010001119.1, on the reverse strand, counting down.
CCACCCCCGGTTATCGACCACCCAGCTCAGGTCTTGCAAACTCAGGGCCCCGCTGCAGCTTCTTTGACCGAGTCTGCCCACCCGTAAGGCGGCCCTTCTCTTTCCCTACAGCCTGCCAACTTAACAAACATTCTTGCCTTTGCTAAGGAGTCATGTTGTTTCATGATGTGTCCAAAGTTCAACAGCCTCCGTCATTTTGGCTTCTAGGGAGAGTTTAGGCCTGATTTGTTCCCAGACCATTTATTTGTCTTTTTGGCAGTTCAGAGCACCCTCAGAACTTTCCTTCAGCACCATTTTCCAGAAGACCTGATCTTTTTTTCCCCATGTCAGCCTCCCTTCACTGTCCAGCTTTCACATCCACACACAGAAATCAGAAATACTATGGCATGGATGACGTGAAATCCAACTAAATATCACAACCCAATAAGAAGCAGTCAAGTCCCCAGGCTAAATCTTAACGAAACGAAGAGGGAAAGGTGGTGGGTTGAGGGGTGCTGAGCACACTGCAAGCCTGGAGGGCAAGACGTTCCATCATTCTGAAAGACATCTTAACTGTGCGCTAGGGGACCCTATTGAAAAAGTCTCACACCGTTTGTGTCATGGGCTACTCTCTGACCCACAATGAGAATTTCAGCATTTGCAGAGTATAAAAATGCCTTATATTCACAGAAGATATTGCATATGGGGAAGCAAGTATATGCTTCATACAAACATGCAGAACTCATAAAGAAACAGAAATAAATAAATGCACAAGTCAAAACCAGCAGTGACTGGGACCCTTTTTCTGTACTGAATCCAGGCAACCCCCTTGCCAAGGAAAGCCCCCTGGGCCAAGTGACTGGCAAACAGGAGTTGGAGAGCCATCATAGCAACTGGCATAAGTTGTTGTTGTTGTGTGTCTTCAAGTCCTTCCTTCATTAGCTGAAAATAAATATTCAGAGAGGCATTTTGTAATTTTCCACAGCAAGCGTGGTGTAGTGGTTAGGGTGCCGGGCTATAACTCTGGAGACCAGAATGCAAATCCCTGTTCAGCTGTGGAAGCCCACTGGGTGATCTGGGACAAGTCTCACTCTCTCAGCCTCAAAGGACGGCAAAGGCAAACTTGCTCTGGACAAATCTTGCCAAGAAAACCCCATGATACGTTCACTTTAGGTTGGAAATGACTTGAAGGCACACGAGTGCAATAATTTTGCAATTTCCTCCAAAACCTGTTCCAGTGATATATTTAAACACGTGCTACCTACTTCTCTAGCACAAAAGCCAAATCAATTAAAATTCTGTACATCTTCTATAGTAACTTTTGAATGAGTTGAATTCTGCAAAAAAGGGGCAAAATCCAGTTGTTAGCCCCAGCTGGGGTAGACTCACTGAGTCACTGAGATTTACATAAGTGAAGATTTGCCAATTCCTGTTGATTCAGTGAGTTTTTCCTAGCTGGGACTAACAAATTTAGGCCTTTAATACCAAACAGCCAGCACGTGAGGGCTTCTGCATAGGGACTGTTTTCAGTACTGCATCAAGTGAAAAAAATACTATTTTCCTTGACTAAAGCTGTATCCAGAAATTTCCTCCAGATGGTCCCAAAGTTATTAAGCAACTTTTTGAGCTCTCTCCAGGTTTCTTTGCAGGGCTCTGATCACCCCCACTCCCGGCTTTTGTAACTATTCCAGTTTTGGTACTTCTAGAAGAATTTGCTGATCTGTTTGTCTTTTACAATGAGACCATAAATCCATTAAACACCCTCGCATGTATGGCTTAAAATATCTCAAATTGTTGTTGGGTATATTTGCTGTATTCTCTGGCATGATATTCTCCACGCAAACACCCCCATGTCAAGCAGTTTTGTTTCTGCTATTTCAGGGTGCTTCAAGTGATGAATCATTCCACCAGTGCCTCTTTTCTTTAGTTGTTCACAATCACTCCAAAATTATAAAGAGATGGAGAAGTTTTTTTCAAGCCTAAAAAGGTTAGATGGGCAGAACCTTCACAACCCAGTCCAACCTTAGTTACTTATTTATTGAATTTCTCCCAAACTGGGACGCACAGCACCTTGGAATAGATTAAAAACAAAATATGTCTCAGTCCCCATAACGACAGTTAAAAATGAATTAAACTATCTTACTAAAACTAGTACAAATTTGGCACCTTTTAAAAGTATTTAAGACATAACAATGATGAAAATAACCCAGCAGCAGCAGCCAGTGAATAACCAAAGGCTCATCTGAATAAAAAGAACCCAGTCTGCCAGCAAAAGGAGCTCACGGAGGGGGCCAACCAAGCCCATTGGCAGGGAGTTCCATGGCCTAGGAACAGCCACCAAGAAGGCCCTGTGCCCTCTCCAAATGTGCCAGTGGTGGTAATGGAACTAAGGCAAGGGGCTCCCTGCAGATCCCAAAACTCAGGTGGATTCAGCAGAGTTTGGGCCCAAGACGTACCTTCTGTAGCTTTTCCATTCAGCCTCCTGCTTGAGGGTCCGGCTCAGGTACCAAGTCCTGTGCAGAAAAGAAGAGAGAAAAACATTTCTGTGGGTAGGTGGGTAGGTGGGTGGGTTGGTGGGTGAGTGGGGTATGTGTGCCCTAAGGATGTTGGCCTCAGAGAGTTTTCACAAGGGACCAAGAAGCCATGCTGCTCTCCCCTGGCTTCAGACTTTCAGACCCATTGACCCAATCCCAATAGTATTTAGCTACTGAATTCCTTCAAGCGGGGATCCTGCCCCCTCCTGCCTCCCACACAAGAGGGGCAGCCATCGTTTTTTTGTAATTGGGAAGCTCCTTGTCTGTGCCCACCATGGACAGGACAGGCAGCCCTGGGGATTCAGGGCTTAGTCTGAGCTTCAAAGGCTTTCTCCAACCTGCTTCTCAGCCCTCCTGCAGTTGCCTGCCTCTGCCTCATGGGCTGGATCCAGACCCTTCGCAGGCAGGGTTGGGCCTCAGGTTCGAGGTTCATCAGTTTTACAGGCTTCATGGTCACGGTTCATTAATTTTGGCCCGCTGACCAATCTGTCAAGGTTATTTTGAATTCTGATCCTGTCGTCTGGAGTATTAGCTACTCCTACCACCACCACTTTGGTGTCATCTGCAAATTGATTAATGTGCCTTCTGTTCCATCATCTAAGTCATTTATAAAAATGTTAAACAGCGCAGGACCCAGAACAAAACCCATTTCTGCACTAGGCTGTTATAGTGCTATCATTCCACTTTCAACCTCCTATGGAATCCTGGGGTTTGCAGTTTAGGGAGGGGCCTTTGAGGATGGCGTTTGAGGCCCCTCCTAAACTGCAAACCCTGGGGTTCCATAGGAGGTTGAAAGTGGAATGATAGCACTATAAGAGTGTAGTGTGGAAACGGCCCCAGAACACTAGTCACTCTTATCCAGGATGGAGAGCAATTATTGGTGAGTACTCTCTGGCTCAGTCTGCCAACCACTACCACAGCCTTCTGATCTAGCCCTCAGTTCACCAGCTTCCCTGCAAGAATATCAGGGGGGACCTTGCCAAAAGCCTTACTGAAATCAAGATATGCTATGTCCACAGCACCTGATCTATCAAGCTTGTAACTCCATCAAAAATGGGGGATAGCAATAATTTTGCACGACTTATTTTTGAGAAACCCAGGCTGTCAATGTTGACGGGCTCCCTGCCATTGGGAAATGAGTACCGTCTGCTGGAGGTGTGTTGGGGCAAATGTATTTAACCACCACATGGAAGCTACTGTGTATCTCTGTTGGGTATTGCCAATTGCTGTCACAAAGCGTTGCTAATTGCTCAGTGCAGCAACGTGTCTCAGAGGGTGAGAGGGGGAAGAACAGATAAGGGCGAAAATGAAAGTGCAGACTAGAGAGACATGTTGTTTTGAGAGCGTGGTGCCTGTAAAATAAGAGCAAGAAATACGTGGTCACCCTGGTCAAGGATGGCAGGGGATGGAGTATGTGGCAGGCCCTGGCCTGGGAAGGTGTTGGGGGGGCAGTACAGGGTATGGATTTATGGCTCTCACCAATCACTGCTTTGCATGCCTTAATCTGCAAAGTTAACCTATAAAAGCTGTAAGCAGCACGGATGCTTTAGTCTCAGCAACTTCTGTGGAAGCTTGCTATGTCGCTCATGTCTACCCCTCAAAATAAACTACAGCATACCTCGGAGTGAATTTTGTGGAGTGTGGATTACATGACACATGCTGGCTCTTAGTAACCACAGCACTGCTTTCTGAGTGCGCCCACCCTGGCTGTTTAATCATCAGGTTCTGGAAACTTTCCTGTTATTGACATCAAGCTGACTGTCAGTAGTTGCTTCCCCCCTACACACACCTTTTTTTTTCTTTTTGAAGATGAAAATAACCTGTGTCCTCCTTCAGTCTGCTGGGACCTCTTCTAGCCCACAAGAATGCTCGAAGTTTATTGACAATGGCTCTGAGATTGTATCTGCAGGTTCCCTCAGTACTCTTGGAGGCAGCTCATCTGGAAACTGGAATTCATTTATAGTAGCTAGGTACGCCTCCACTAACTCTTTACCCATGCTGGGCTGTAGTCTCCTGACTGCATGATTTATTCTAATTTCCTCAGTTAAAGCACTGTTTTTGTTTGGGAGAAGACTAAGGCAAGAAAAAGCATTAAAGAGTTTGACCGCCTTTCCGTCCTGTTAGTATTCCTCCATCAATTCTATGCAACAGCCCCACCATTTCCTTTTTCTTCTTGCTCCTCATATTCCAGACATAAGTAAACCCCACTCCCCCTTTTAAGCACCTTTAATGAACCTGAGCTCATTCTGAGCTTTACCTTTTCTGACTTTGTCCCCACAAATACTATTTGTCTGTATTCCTCTTTGCTGGTTTTCCCCCTTCTTCAGTTTCTTAAACATGTCTCTTTTCAGTTAATCTGAAAGTTCTTTGTAGATAGAGCCTCATTTCATTTTTCTTCCTCCTTTGACTTCAGTATCTCATCCTTAAGAATGATGAACTACGAACTTCTTTCCCCTTTGACCATTTCTGACCATGAGATCTCATTTGATATTTCACTAAATTTATTAAAATCACCTTTCTAGAAGTCCAGAGTGAGAGTTTGAATACAACTGGCTTTTCCTTTTTTCGCATAACAAATCCCAGGAGGACATGATCATACTCCATTGACCAGTTCATCTCTGTTTGTTAGGTTCAGATCCAAAATATCTGATCACCTTTTTAGTTTCTCCACCTTTTGTACAATGAAATGTCTACAAGGCTAGTGATGAATTTGTTGGACCTTCCATTCTTGGTGAACTGTGACTTCCAACAAATATCAGGATGTTGACATTTCCCATTACTGTTATATCTCTCCCTTTCGAATGTTTGGTCATTTCTTTTAGGAAGGCATAATCCCGTTCTTCTGTCTAGCTGTGGAGCCTCTAGTAGACACCAGAAGAAATTCACTGTTGCTTGTCTCCCCTTCAGTCTTCACCCAAAGGCTTTCAACTTGTTTCCCATAGTCTAAGTCATGGGTCTTCACAGGACATACAGTGTTACCCCTCCTCCTTTTCTGTCTGGTCTTAATTTTTTTTGGACTAGATTATACCCTTCCATTACTACATTTCAATCATGAGATTAATCCCACCAGTGATGCCTATTAAATCATATTTGCTTTCCTGTGTTGAGACTTCAAGTTTATCTTGTTTATTTCCCATGCTCTGTGTGGAGACATCGAAGACCGCAGGCCATTCTCTCCAGCTGATTTCCTCTTGGTTTCCCCAGCCCACTCTTGTGTTCTTCTGCTACTTGCCCAATGTCCCCTGCATCTTTGAGGCTATTCTTCCCAGCACCAGGTATACCCCTGACCTCTAGAATGCTGTCTCCTTCCCTCCCTGCCCCATGTAACTTAGCTTAAAGCCCTCCTGATCAGATTTGTGAGGTCCTAGCAAATATGTTTCCTCCAACTGCTTTGAGGCACAGCTCATCTCTTGTCAGAAGTCCTTCTTCATGAAAGTGTAGAGCATGGTCCAAAAAGCCAAATCTTCCATGATGGCACCACCTGTTGTTCAATTCTAGTGTCCCTCTTCCTGGGTTCCGTTCTTCAACAAGAAGGAGAAATGAAGTAACAGCCTGGGCCCCAGGTCTTTTAGCTTCCTCCCCAGAGCCTCACAGTCCCTTGCAATATGTTGAAGGCTGTTATCTTGACATTATCAGTTGCTCCAACGTGGACCAGAAGGAAGGGGTAATGGCTGGTGCGTCTGATGAATCTGGTCAGCCTCCCTCTTATGTCATGACTCTTTGCCCCAAGGAAGGAGACAGAATACTTCCTGAAACGTCTTATCGGGCCCAGGGCCACTGCTTCTGTTCCTTGCAACAGGGAATCACCTACAATCACCACGTGTCTCTTCTTCCTCTGGGAACTGACAACACCTCTTCCATCCATGGAGTCCTCCAGGTCGCCTCCATGCCTTCAGAGCTGTGAGGCTCTTGCCCCTGTTCCTGTGCCTCATAACTGCTCATTAAGGGGAGAGCTTGGAATTGGTTGTGGAGCTCCGAGCTAAAAACACGGTTCCTGATAGTTCTGCTTCTGTGTGGCACCTTCCTCCAAACATCTTCCTCCAGTGTTTCAGAACTATTGCCCTCCCTAGAGGCATCCCCCACATTTCTTGGCCGTTAAGAAGAGTCTTTCCAAAGAAAGCTTCACCCTCCCTAATAAGCTGAAGTGCAGATACACAGGCCTCAAGCTGCTGCCCCTTTTCTTCCAGCAGGGCACCAACCTGCCCTTGCAACAGGTGCACCACAGCAGGTCCCTTGGCAGGGAAACAACAATGGCTCAGATGCTGCAGATCCCTGTAACAACTCCATCACCTCCCATGTTTGTCATCCTGTACACAAGTTTGTCACGGAATGCCTCCCAAATTACTGATTTTTTTTCTTCCTGTTTGCTGAGCTCCACAGAGTGACGCAGCAGCCATATAGAGCTAATGGCTTCCAGCTCTGCCCCAGCCAAGCCAGTGACTCAGCACAAGCCCGGCACCCTTAGACCGCGTGCCCAGGGACTGCAAATTGCCAAAAGCGAAACAAAAGCACCCACACAAGCCTCCGAACAGTGCAGGCAACAACCAATGCTCACCCACAAAACACAAGCTCACCTCCTCCTCTCTCTCTCTCTCCCTCTCTCCCTTCAGAGACTGAGCTCCAAAGACTGAGGGAGCAGCTATATAGGGTGCGCGGCTGCTAGCCCCGCCCCAGCCGAGTTATTGACTCAGCAGAGGCCCCGCCCCCTTGACCATGCGCTGTGGAGAGCACGGGGTCCGAAACAAACAAAAGCCCCCCAAACAGCACAGGCAAACAACCAATGCCTACCACAAGAACACAAGCTCATCCCTTCAGAGACTGCCCCAAAGTAATTAGTTACAGGTAATTATCTAACTAATTTTGTAATTAGTTTGTATCTAATGACTTCCAAGTTCTAGTTCTGCTGTCTACATATCTTTGGCCCCCTGACCCGGCATCTCCCTGGCTTCCTTATCCAAATGCCTCTCAGTTTCCTGCATGGAAAGGACGGCGATGTCAACGGGGCTGCTTTCGAAAGGTCCAAGACCCAGGACTTCCTGACGAGCCTCCACCACCCTGCTGCCCCTTTGAGCAGGACTGCAGTTCCCCACAGTAACTGAAAAGGAAATGGACTGTTGTGATCTCCCAGTGCTGTGAGACAGTGTATTTTGGTTCAGCTTGGTCTCTAGTAGGCAAGGCCCATCAACTCTGCAAAAGACCTTGGCCTTGTGGAAAGGAAAACTGCTAGATAAAAAAGATATGTCTGCATTGCTGCCTCTGCTTTGGGACTCTCCTTAGTTGGCTTGGCCAGCCCTGAGATTAAAGGGCCAGGCCTGAGACTGAGGGACAACTGGGATCCTACCCTTTAGGGGTTTTGCTCTGAGGACAGTCCCAATGAGGACCACACCAGGGGGGCAGGAACCAAAGGTGGAGCCCGTGCCTGGGGGCAAGGAGCTCTGCTGTGACCCACTTTGCAAGACTCACTGGGGGCAGCCAGATGGGCGGGTGGAAGAAGCTGTCTCCCTGTCACCTCCTGTCCTGCCCAGCCAGACACAAGGTCCTGCCCCAAACAGATCTTCCTGGCCTTGCCTTCCCCCAACCTCATCAGGGACCCGGCCTGCCAACAGGGAAAGGGGGAGGCTGTAGGTAGTGAGCTGATGATGTTAATGCAGTCTGAGGGGTGCATGAAAAATTTATAGCTAGCATGTGGAGCCGGTGGGGGAGTGGAAGTGGGCACGGGCCAGTCAGACCAAAGGCTGGTGGAAGCAGAAGCCAGTCAGTTGCCAGCCAGACCCCTCCTCACTTTGGATCAGCCCCCCTTCAGTCAGGAGAGAGAGGACAGCTATGGGCACGGACCTACCTGTTCACCTGGCCATCCGCATCCTCCCAGGGTGGCTGAGACTTGGCTGGGGAGCTCCTTCTGCAAAAGAAAGACAGAGGCAATGAGCTTCATCTCTTCCCACTCAGCCCCATGCCTTCCCCACCTCCTCTTCCCCACAGCAGTCTCAAAAGGTTGCAAGCAGGCAGCTGGGAGCAACTCCCAAAGGCTGCTGAACCTCTGCCTGGAGGGAGGCAGGGTGTAACCAGGCTGTGAACTGAAGCGTACTAATCTCACTCCGTCTGTGGCAAGCAAGACGTCTGTCCGTGTGCCACAAGAAGGGGCATACCACATGGCTCATGGCCAAGTGGCAAAAATGTGGCCAACAATCTGGTGCCATAAACAGAGAAGGCTCATACTGGGCCTGTGAACTGACCCTAAATGGGAAGGCACAGCTCTGGGAATCCGGTAAACCATGGCAGGGGGAGCACAGAATCAGCTTCTACTAACCACCACTCTGATCACCTTGGTTTAAGCCCTGGGCCTTTTCTGCCCATCGGAAGTGGTGCCCAGCTGTGCCCAGCTCTTACACATGGATGCCATCACATCGTGGTGCCTCCCAGCCCATTGCCATCCCCCTCAGTTGGTCTGCCTTTCCCACCCAAGGCAGCCACATCCCTCTCCCTCCCTCTCTGCCGCCAGCCAGCCAGCCAGCCAGCCAGCCAGGCCTGTGCCTCCCTCTCACCCGGCCTGGTTGCCAAGGCGGACTGTCGGCTGAGCTGGGCGTTCACAATTAATGAGCCCTTTTGTCGCGAACAACACACACACACACACACACACACACACAGGGAAGGCTCCAGAGAGGCAGCGAGGCCTGGCAACAGCTCGCCTGCAGCATTCAACTAACAGCAAGCCCGGCCCCACTGAGACCCCCCTCCTGCCACTGCATTGAGACAGGGATGGCGGCAGCAGCAGCAGAAAGCAGCAGCCAGTGGCAGCGAGAAAGGGGAGGGGGCAGCTCAGCTTCTCCTGCATTCAAGTTTGGAGAGAAGGAAGGGCAAGAACTCAGGCAAACCGGAGTCCGCTGTGAGATGCAACCTGCTTCTCTAAAGGACAAGAAACCCCGTCTCTTAGTACAGGCCCAGTGGCCCCCAGCAGAAGCGCCAACGGCTTAGACAATCATTTTGGAAACCTTTCCAGCCACAGACTAGGCCAGGCAGGAGCTGATCCTTTTGCAAGCCCTCTCCTTCTGCCCCTCAAAACCTACACACACGATTCAGATCTGCGGTGACCTGGAGGCTTTTTCCCGCCATGTATGGCTCAAGGAATGTTTCAAGGAGAGACACCAGCCAGGATGACAGCTCAAAGCATCACCTCCGTCAGCACCACATGATGTGACACCACCAGTGGGTCACCACACCAGCACGCAAGAATCCATTTGCAAACACTTCAAAGGGAAGAACTCTACATGAGTGCCCCCACCCACCGAAGGCCAGAACATGGAATGAGGTCTCTATGCATAGAATGCTTCAACCATCGTGCCCAAATTGAGATAATGGGGAAGATGCACCATTTACTCCCCTCCCCCGATCTCAGCCATGCAGGATGAGGTGTCATTCACAGTCTCAGAAAGAATCCTGATATTATTATAGGACAGGCAGGCCAGTGGGGAGCTATGGCCATCAGGAACAAACCCCTCTGAGCAAACCTTGCCAAGAAAACCCAGCGGCGATAGGTCTGCTTTAGGGTTGCTGTAAGTCGGAAAGGACTGGAAGGCACACAACAGCAACAGGGAAGGGCAGTCGGTTGCCTCCCCTGCCCCGTCCTCACTGCCCCCAGTTCCCCCACAGGAGGAGGCCGCGCTCTGTCTGAGGCCCTGGGAGGGACTGGCGGGAGCAATTGTGCTGCAGACAGGAAGGAAACTCCGGTGGATGGAGGGACAGATGGAAGGACAGGCGGGCCATGCTGGGCCCAGGCGTGCTCCATTCACACCAGCTCAAAGGCTTTTCTGTGCGCAGTGGCCTGGCAGGCAGGGAACCCGAAGGGCCCCGGATAAGGCGGCATTGTCTGTGCCATGACAAGGAGGGCAGCACAGGCGGAGCGCTCAGGGTTGGTGGCAATGGAAAAAGCAGCCACCAGGCTGAGCTCAGAGTTTCCACTGGGGGCTGTGCTGCCAAGAAAGCCAGGGCTGGACTCTGGCAGCAGCGACTGGGGCTGTACTTGTCTCTTACTTCCCCCCTAAACATACCTATGAAGTAGGAATTTTCCACAGGATATTAAGAACTTCCTGAATGAAGAGGACAACCAACAAAGAAGTACTAAAGAGAATGTATGAAGACCTGGGATGGGATCCAAGGTCCTCTTGGACAGCTGGCAGAATGCAGTCCGGGGGTCAGCGGCCCAAACCCTGAGGATATTTTACACATGAGTAAGTTCCTGTACGGAAGCCGCTGGACATTTTTGTTTGATGTTGAAAATTTGCATCAAGTTCAAGACTGTGGAAGCAGAGTAGCAGATTTAGTGCCAGTGTGCACAGACACAAACTGCACACAGATGGGCAGGCAAGTTGGGTTGTGAATTCAGTGGCAACCTGAGGTTGCCTGGCTGCCAGTCCTTATACTGCCACCTGCAAAACCCCCACACCTTTTCCAGGCTGCCAAGCGTCCTTTTTAAGGCTCCAAAATGGTCCCAAAGGGCCAACGACCCACCAGCCAATGTGGGAGCAGCTCAGTGAGTCTGGGCCCAGCAAACAAACCAGTCTCAAGTGCACATGCAGTAACTGACATCTGTACATGCACGGTTTTAAGAAAGTTTACCAAGAAACATTTAAATTTCACAGAGGACAAAACAAGTCCATTCATCTCCCACACCCCAGCCCAAGTAAAACAAATTCTTTGATTAATAATGACCTCCAGATTACCCCCAACTGAACAAATCCTCTCCAGTTACTTTTAATTTGCAGTAGCTGTGAAGAGGTGTGGAGAAATCCATGGAAAGAATGGCTTTTGAGACTTTTCCCCTCAATTTTTGACTCACACACCCAGCGGTAACTTTTGACCCAAAAGAAAGCTTCAGAAAGCGATTCAATCATGGCCTCTCACTTTCATGGCCTCTCAATCGCAAGCCAAGGGCAGGTGGCCAGTTCGCTGCCCAACCTCGCGCCCTTTCTGTCAATCATCACATTCATCCGCAGCCATTTCTTTCAGCGCTTAAATTCACAATAAACTTAAAAGTGGGGCACCGATCAGCTGGAGGACGGCTTTCAAACACTGGCCAGCCGGTGGGGCTGGCAAAGGGGGCAGAGGAGAGACAGCCAAGTGGCGAGGAGGAGCCAAGCTGGAAGGCAGAAAAGGCAGCCGGGTGAGGAGGCGGCAGAGGTGGAGGGGAGAGGGCGGCCCAGGCAGAAGGAAGCGGGGGGGCGGGGACGACACAGCCTCCACTCAGGAAGGAGCAGCCGGGCCCTGGGCAGCTGTAGAAACTTAAAACAGATGCAAATAAAAGTTCATATCACTAAAAAATATTACAAACGTCAAACTATAATTAAATAGATGTTGCACTGCAACACCCAACATTCCTTGTCATTGTGCGGTAGGAATGGCAGCCCAGGAATCTGGAGAGCCAGGATGAGCCCCCTGTGCCTTCCCAGATGTGGCTGGATCTGCGTCTCTGGTCCAGCAACCTCTGGAAAAACCGGGGCTCTGCCTCCCGGTGAGCCTAGAAGGGGAATCCCCCCGCTTCCCCCACGTCCTCGGACCGCAGTTCCCAGCAGCCTCCTAGCCAGCACAGGCCAGTGATGGCGGACGATGGGAGCTTCAGTCCAGCACGGTCCACCCCTTGCCCAGGCGGCGGCCTCAGGCGGCTTCCTTGCGGCGGGCCTCTGGGCCCCCCTTCCACCCCGCCTGTCTTTCTCCTCCGGGCGGGCGTCTCGCCCTCCCTCCCTCGTTCTCTCCTGCCGCCAGCGGGGCTCCTTATCTGGCGCGGGCGGGCGCGGTTGGCCCAGATCAGCCACCGGCGGCCCCTCTCCCCATGGCAACCACCTGTATCTGCCGGGGCCATCCGGGCCAGGGGCCCCGCGTGAGGAAGATAAGAGCGGCAGGAAGCAGGGGAGCCTGGCCCCTCCTCCTTCCCAAAGCCCGTGGGACTCCAGCTCCCATCGTCCTCCCACTGGCTCCGAGGGTGGAGGGTGATGGGAGCTGCTCTCCCACAAGCTTCCAAGGAGGGCTGCGCTTTGCTTGCGTTGCTGCCCGGCAGCCCAGGCGGGTGGGTGGGGGATAGCCCGCTGCCGGAGGCAGAGGGGCCTCTGAGCATGTCCAGAGCGGTTTCCCCGCTTCATGTCCAGACTGAGGTGGCCTGCGCCTTGGTGTTGTCGGTCCCCGCTCATGGAGAGCCTAGCGCAACCCTACCACAGGGTAGTCTTGGCAAGATTTCCTCTTGCCTTCCCCTGAAGCTGAGAGAGCGTGACTCGCCCAAGGGTTTCCACGGCGGAGCGGGGATTCGACCCCGGCCTCCAGAGTCCTAGCTGGGCGCCCAGGCCGCTCCACAGCGCCGTCCTGGGGCCGCCTCCCTTTTCCTTCCCACCGCCTCGACCCGGGCAGTTGTCTGGGCAGCCTGCCGTAGGGCCCCCCTGGCGCCCCCTCAGAGAACTCTGGGGGGCGGGGGGAGGCTGAACCCACCTCCCTCTCTCCCTCCCCGGGGCCGGGGAAAAGGCTCCTCTCGTCCCCTCTTTTTCGGGCCAGGGGAGCGCCGGCGCTCTGGAAGAGCCGCCGAGGGGCCCGAACGAGCTCGGCCGGGCGCCAGTACCAGAAGCAGCGCCCCACCACCGGGCCGTCAGCCCCTGGGCCCGCCCCCCTCCGCGCGACGAGACCCAGGAACGGGGAAGGCAGCCACCGCTCCGCCCGGGTCCGGCACTCCAGGGCGACGGCGGGGGGGCCCGACCTCTCACCGTCAGTTGGGGGAACGCAAGCGAGGGGAGACCGAGGGCACTCGGCGCCGCCTCCCCCTCAGAGGTTCCAGGAGGACCAGCTCAGGTTCTGGAAAATGGTTATTATTATTTTTAAAGGTGAAATATTTCACCTCCTCCGCCTGTTTTGGAAGGCACTCTTCCCGGAGGTTTCCGGGAGAGCAATTGCACCCCTTCTTTCTCGGCACCGCCTGATGGCCGGACTGGCCGCCCCCCGGTCCCGGTCCACCTCCTGCGGCCGCCGCAATCCGGTCCCCGCCGGGGGGGAAGGAGGAGGAAGGTGCGTGCGCGCGCGCGCGCGGCCATCGCCTGCAGAGCGGCTGAGGCTCTCAGCGCCAGAGGTGCCCACCTACGCGCGGGGGGCGGACAATCCTGCCGGGCCAGACCCCGCGGTTCTGCCAGGGAGGGAGGGGGCTTGGGGCCGGGAGCAGCCTGAGGGGCCCCCGTCCCCTGGCGAGAAGACACCGCCCTTCAACCGGGATTTACAGGGAGGAGAGTCACGGGACGAATAATCTGAGATTAAGCGCAGGATTAGCTTGCTCATCACGGGCGCCTCCGTGTGCGCGTGCGGCCCGTCTCTCTCTGCCCAGCCAGGCTGCCGGAGGGGGGCGAGGGGGCTGGCCGGTGAAGGAGAACCTCCCCGCCCGACCGGTCCCGGGGGGCCGCCTTCTAGGCTCCAGAGTGCTGGAGGAGGGGACAGCCGGGTAACTTCTCCCTCTCAGACCCCCCACCCGCCAGTCGCCCTCCCCTCAGATCCTCTCGGCTCGGCTCCGCGCGCTCTCTGGCGAGGCTGCGCGCCCGGCCCAGAGAAGGCGGCCAAGGGGCGCCCCGGCCCCGCGGAGCAGAGAAACAGGGCGGCGCGGGCGAGACCGTGGCGAGGGCGGCTCGCCCGGTCCTCGCCCTGTTTCCTCCGCTGGCCACGACGTCTTCTCTGCCCGCAGGTACCAAAGCTGCTCCTTCAGCTGCGCCGGGGCCCCGGGCGCGAGTCCCCTTGACTCAGCCAGGGAAACCCAGCGGGGGAGCTTCGGCGCCTCACACATTCTCAGCCCCAGAAAGCCCCAGGAAGCACTCTCAGCCCCACAATAGGGTCGCCAGGAGTCGGAAGGCACACCACCGCCACAACAGCAAAAGTCACACCAACGCGGAAATGCGTCCCAAAGGTGCAGCCGAGCCAAATCCCCTCATATGACAGAACCGGTCCGGAGGCAGGGAAGAGAGCAGAACGAAGCAAGAGGGGGCACCTTCTGAAAGACCCGGGCATTTGACAGGGGCTTGGCGTTTGGGCCCGTCCGGACTCCTGCAGGGAGGCGGCCCCCCAGGAGGGCGACGCCACAGCCAATATGGGTCTAGCGCCCCTCGCTTACAGGTTCTTCTGCGCCACCCAGGGGATCGGGGCGCACGGCAGGCTCAACGCACGGGGCAGAGAAGGGATGGAACCCCCGGCCGGCCCTCTCCTCCAGTCCATCGGAGGCTCTCGCCTGATCCCCGAGCCCCACCCCCTGCAAGGGGCAGTCCCTGCCCGAAGCGCCGGAGCGGAAGAGCAGCCTTTTGCCCCCCTTCCCCGCTTCACAACAAAGCCGGATTCGCGCGATCCATTTCCCCGCCCTAAGGAAGCGCAAAGGTTGCGCGCAGCCCTTCCCTCCCTGAGAGTCGCCACAGGTGTCGGTGGCCGGAGCAGGGGCCGTCCGGGCACGCGCCTGCGCGCGCGCACTCACGCCAACCTGCCCCCTCCCCACAACACAGGTGCCCCCGGCGCGCTCCCCTTGCCCCGGTGCCCCCACCCGATCAACGGGGCGGGAGGCGGGAAAACTGCTTCGCCGCTCCCTTCGCAGCGGGGCCGGGAGGGCAAGCGCAGAGCCTGCCCCTGCGCCGGGCGCAGTTACACGGGTGCCGCGCCGGATTCCGGCCTGCGTTTACGCCCTGAGAATATCTCAGTCGCTCTCGCCAGGAGAGGGGGCTGAACTTTCGCGGCCCCACCAAAACAGGGCCTCAACCCCCGTGGGCTGTAACCCCACCGGTGCAGCCCAAAGATGGCATCCCGGAGGCAGCCGGGAGAACCTTGGTCTCCGCCCCCGCCCAGCGACCCCTCTCCTCCCTCCATCCCCCGTCCCTCCGCCGCTGGCTGTGCCGGGGGAGGCGCCCTCTGGGTCCGGGACGGCCGAGGCACGGGGATCCGCGTGGAACCGGAGCAAGGCGGGGAAAGCGCCCGGGAGTTATTGCTGTTCTTATCTGTATTCCGCTCTTTTCCCAAAACTGGGGCTCAAAGCAGCTCACAATTTTAAAAACTATACGGCGTCAGTCCAGCCACCTGCGGAGAGGCCCCGGCTCCCCATCGGCGGCCTGCCTGGACGCAGAGGCCGGTTTACGGGCCGCCTGCGGGGGCTGGGAGAGTCAACCTCACCCGTGGCGCCTCGGTTTCTTTTTTTCTTTCTTTCTTTCCCAGGCGCGGCCTCTCCTCCTGGGCTCTCCCGGCACAGAACCGGCGCCTCGGGCAAAAGGGGAGACGCAACCCGAGGAGGCAACGCAAGCAGAAACCAGGCGCTGGCGGATCGGGGCGGGGGACAGAACCTCGGCCAAGTCCTTTCCAGGGCAAGAACCGCTCCGATCGCGGCCCCTCCCCGCGGCCTCCCTGTCCCCATTCCGAGCCGTCCTGGCGCGGCGTTATCAGCGGGCCCCGCGCCCGGCCGCCGCGCCCGGCCAGGCATCCAGGCGCGCTCGCTCTTTCTCTCCCTCTCTGTGGAAACGCCGGGAGGGGCCGGGTGGGAAAGCACAGACCTTCCAGCCTCCCTGCCGGCTTCCTGCCCAGCCGCCCTCCGCCGCCGCCCCCAAAGCCTGGATCTGAAAGTCCAGGGCACGGAAGGGCGCGCGGGCGGGCGGAAAGGTGGCCCCGCGTCGCACACCGCTGCTCGGGGAAACGGAGTCGGAAGGGCCGAAGCGCAGGGGCGGAAGAGGCCCCGAGGGCCCCCCGCTTCCGCCAGGCAGGAAGAGGCAATGAAAGGCTCTGACAGCCCGCCCGCCAGCCCCTGCTTCAAAACCTCCCAAGAAGGGGAGGCTCCACCGCACGCCCCGAAAGTGCATCCCGCCGTCCAACGGCCCTTCCCCTCGGGAAGGCCCTCCCGAAGGTCAGGCGGAATCTCTTTTCCCGGGATTGAAGCCGTTGCTCTCTAGCGGCCCAGTCTCTGGGGGAGCAGCAGCAGCAAAGGGGCCTGCTCCACTCTCCAGGGGGCTATCGGGGCTCCTCTTCAAGACCTTTTCTTCTCCAGGCTAAACGCCCCCCGCCCGATAAGTGAGGGCCGCTTTCCAGGCCCCTTCCCACTCGGCCGCCCTCCTCCAGGCCCGTTCCGGAGCTCCTCGCTGCCCGGTGCCAAAACCTCGCAGAGCCAGAGCTAGAAGAGGCCCCGACGGTCGCCTGCGCCGCCCGCTGCCGGTGCAGGAGTCGAGGGACCCCCGACTCTAAGGTTGGAGCCCACCGGAGACCTCCGGAGCTCCCTCCCGAGGACGGTCCCTCGACCGTCCCCCCACCCCGGCCAGGGCGGTGCCTCCCCGCCGCCCCCGCCCCGCCCTGAAGGGCTGCGCCTCCGAAGGTCGTCCTTTGCGCGAAGCCGGAGCCCCGGCGGTTTGGGGGGTGGGATTGGCGGTGGCAGCCGCAACGGGGAGGAGCGCAGATAGCGGGAAACAACGGAAGCTAAGCTGACGCAAGTACACCGGAGTTACACAGAGGCCAAGTGTACTCCTCGAACGTAGCCGGAAGGATCCAAGGAAGGCAGCGAAGCGCACGAGCGGGAAGAGCAACGGATCAGGGGAGACGGGGAGGGGGCCGGCGGGGAGGGGAGCCGAGGACCGGCAGCGGGCGCAGCTCCCGGGTTCAGCCCTTCGGGGGAGACCCGCCGAGAAAAGCAGAAGATCCGCAAGCCGCGGCCGGGACGGAGGCGGCGGGGAGGAGGAGGAGGCGGCCACGAGGGGCTCGCCTGCCCCCAGCCCCGCAGGCGTGCTCGGTAGCGCCGTGCTCGGGGGGCAGCCGCGGGGTCCAGAGGGTCGCAGGCTTCCTCCTGTGTCCGAGCGGGAAGCCCTGCGGCCACCCAGGCGGCAGCAGGATTAAGTACTCCACCTGAAACTCGGTGAATCAGACTTCAGCGCCCGCCGGTGCGAACTGTTAGCTCTCTCCCTGTTCTAGCTTTCTTTGGTCAGCGGCCCGGAGTCCCCGGGAGGGAGCCAGGCAGAAGGCAAATAAAGCTGTATCAAGTTAGATAGGGAGACCCTTATAACCCCCCGCACACACACACACACGCTGCAAGTCCCATCAGCCACCCCCAACCTGCGCAGCGGCAGCAGCAGAAAGTCCGACGACCGGTCGCAGGGCGCCCGCCTGGCTCGGCGAAAGCAGTCTCCTGGACCGGCACGGGACAAAGGGGCAGGGCCCGGGGGGCCTCCTTGCTGAAAGCTGGGCGGGTAAGGGCACGGGAAAGAAAGACGGGCAACTCAATGGCTACATCCAGTTTCTCGGGCCGGGGGCCCGGGGGGCACAGGCCGCGGGGGCCTGGAGGGGAAAGAGGCGGCGGACAGGCGGAAACCCAGCAGGTGCAGCTGCGGCGCTCCGCCTCCCGCTCCGGAGAAGAGACCCCCCCGCCGTGCTGCGCCTGCGGGACTTACCGGCCCGAGGGAGGCGAGGCGGCCTCGGCAGGACAGGGCGCGGACTGCGGCTCTTTCTGGCCGGCCGGAGAGCCAGGCGAGGCCGACGAGGCGGGCGGAGGCGGGCGGCCGCTCCCGGGACGAAGGCGCGTCTGGCCGGCGAAGGGGAGCGGCCGCCTCGCCCTCCGTCCGCCCGCCGGCCCGCCTCTTCCCAAGCGCCGCGGGGCCGCCCCGGGGAAGCAGGGAGCGGGCGGGCGGGCGGAGGGGACGCCCCGGCGGAAAGAGGGCTGCGGATGGGGCCCCGCAGGCGCCCACCCTGCCCCCGTCCCCCGGGCTCAAGCCAGGCCCCGAACAAAAAGCTGTGCTTGCTCCCGACACGCACGCGCACGCCACGGCCCCGATCCACAGGGGCTGAGCAGGAAGGGATCGTACACTCGAGGCGCCGAATAGGTCCCGGGACCCAAATGGACCGCCCCCACCCCCCACCCCCCACCCCCCGAACAGAGGCGAGAGCTTCAGATCTGCCTCCCCGCCCAGGGTGGACCCCTCTCGGCCTCCCCCGCCTAACAGAGCCCCCGCGGGTCAGGGCTGAATTAATCAGCGTCTGGAAAAGGGGGTGCCTTGAAGCATGTGCAGAGCTCTCTTATTCCCCGGGGCACTCGGGTGCCAGGGCTGGAGAGAGGACGTCCTTGAGGTCAGCCTCGGGGAAGGAGAGAACTCTGCACATACTTCAAGGCACTCTTTTCCAGTGGCCCAAAATAGAGCTCCTCCGCATACTACTGTTGTTATATTCCACCTTTCTTCCAGTTTGGGACTCAGGACGGCTTACAACAGACTTTAAAAAAAAAGTTTAAAATTCACAAACTACAAAAGTTAAAAAACGTTCACACAAATTAAATCGGGGGGGGGGGTGAAGCAACCTAGACCAGCACAACAAACTATTAGAAAAACGCAGCAGCCCCTCGTATGGGCGGGATGGGCCCTCGGCCCTCGGCCCTCGCCCCCAAGGCCTCTCCAGGCAGGAATGTCCAGGAAAGAGGGCGGCAAGTGCGCCCTCTCACCGCCCCCGGTGCACCCACTGAGGGGGCCTGGCCGCCCCCGCCCCCCAGAGGGTCGGACGGAGAGAAGGGTCTTCCTAGAAGATCTCAAGCGGCGGCCAGGGAAGAGGAGGCTTCAGGTACCTCCTAGGTCAGTGGTTCTCAACCTGTGGGTCCCCAGATGTTTGTGGACTTCAGCTCCCAGAAGCCCCAGCCACTATGGGCAATACTCAGGGCTTCTGGGAGCTGAAGTCCAAAAACATCTGGGGACCCGCAGGTTGAGAACCACTGTTCTAGGTCATTATCGTCCGTTTGAACGGCGCCTGGAAACGCGCAACGAGCGAGGCGGGCGCTCACCACCGCCGGCAGGTCTTTGGGCCGGCGGAGGCTCCCCGGAAACATCTCCACAGGCAGCCCACGGAGAGCTCTGCGGGCCGCCTTCACACCGCCCGCCCGGAGACCCCCGAAGAGCTCCTGAACGCTCCGCAGGGTTTTTTAGGCGAGGATCCCACCCAGAGGCCGACCGGCCCCTTCCCCTCTCCGAAACAGGGCCTCCAGCCCCTGGGATTCCCTGGTGGTCTCCCCTCCAAGGACCAACCGGCGCTCAGCCTGCTCAGCTCCCAGGGGCAGCCGGGATCTGGTGGTCCTTGCCCGACCCGAACGGGACGCCACCAGGGCGCGTGCCCCCCGCCCACCTGCAGGTGGCACGGGACACGGACGCGCGCGCTGGGCTATGTGGGGCAGAGGGGCCGCGCCTGCCGGTTCGCGCGTGGAAGAGGCTTCTCGCCTGGAGAGGAGCCGCGGAAGCCTCGTCCCCCCACTTGCTCCTCCGCAAGGAAACGACCGCCGTCTCCGGAGACCCTCGCCGCCCGCCAGGGGCCCGCCCGCCTCGCCTCCTCCGCCTTCCCGCGGCGCCGGGGCCCGGCCCGCCGGGCCCCCCACAGCCCGCCCCAGGAGCGCCTAGGGGCCCGCCTTGGCACGCCCAGCAGCCCAGCCGCCCGGGGCCCCCTCTCCTACTCTGCGGGGAGGGCTTTCCGCAGGCCGGGCGCGCCCCACACCCCGAGGGGCCCCGGCGGCGCCTCGGCTCCGGGGCCGCGAAGAGGAGGTGGCCCACGGGGCCGGCAGCGGACTGGAGCCGCACGACGAGGCCCGGAACCCGGAGGCAGCGCGGGGAGCGAGTGGCGGGGGGCCTTCCGCAGCCGGGGGGCTGGATCGGGCGCCAGGATGCGCGAAGGAGACGGGCAGAAGCGGAGGCGCAGTCCGGCCGGCTGGCGCGCGGGCGGTGTGCTTTCCTGGCCGCCGCCCCCGCGCACCTCCGCCCGAGGCTGGGGAGCAGGGTCGCGGCTACCCGGCGCCCCCGAGCCTCCTCCCCTCTTTGGAACGGGATGTCTCCCCCTCCCCCATCCGCCCTCCCTGCGCCCCCGCCTACCTTCAAGGGAGGAGGAGGAGGAGGAGGAGGAGAGGGCCGGGCGACGCCCCGACCGAGGGCAGGTGGGTCCTTCCAGCGGCCGAAGAAGCCGCCGCCGCCGCCGCCCTCCCCCGCCCGGCCCGCATCTCCGCCCGGCCCGGCGGCGTCTCCCCTGCTCGGCAGCCGAGGCCGGTCGGGCGGTGGGTCGGGCAGGCGCGGGAGCGCGGGAGGCGGCCGGAGAGGCGGCGGCGCGGGAGGCTGCGGATGCGGCGGAGGGCCCGCGCTCCCCTCCTGCCCGGAGCGGCCGAATGGGGGGCGTCCCGCTCCCCGGTGGGGTTGGAGCCTGACGGCGGTCCCTCACGGCCTGCCGCCGCTGCTCCCGGGGCGGAGGAAGAGCGGGGGCAGGCGGAGCGGCAGGCGCGGCGGCGGCGGCGGCGGCAGCATCCCCCCCCGGAGGAGGCAACGCCTTGCGCGAAGGGGGCGCGCGCGCGCACACGCTCCGCAGCAGCAGCGGCGGCGGCGGCGGCGGCGGCGGCCTGAATCGGGAGGCGGAGGGCAAGCGAGGGCAGGCGGCCGGCCAGGCCAGCCCCCGCCGCCTGCGACCCCGTCCAGGAGGGCTGCTGCTGACGTCACTCCGGCTCTAGAGCGAGCGAGGGGAGGCCCGGGACGACCCCTGACCCCGGTGCGGAACCCTTCCCCTCCCCGGCCCCCCGCTCCCTCAGGAGGGGACCGCCCTGGCCCGCCTCTGAAATTCAGCCCACCGCGCCGCGGGTGCTCCCCGCCGGCCCCTGCCCGCCCCCGATACCGTGCGCTGCCCCCTTCCGACCGGCAGAGCGATCGAGGGGCGACCCCCCGGAGCAGAGCGCGCAGGAGGGGCGCGCTGGCTCCACCTCACGAGGTCTGTGCGGGGGGGGGGTCGTGAGGATCGGGCCGCGCTCGCGTCCGCCCGCGCTCTCCCCCTCCCGCCTCGCACGGCAAAATGTTAAGGGCGGCTTTCCCGCCGACAAATGGGTCTTTCAGGCGGGGCCCGCACTTCCACCAGCGCCCCCCGAGGGCCCTGGCCCGCTTCCCCTTCCGCCGGCGGAGAGGGGCGCTCTGGGCCCCCCCGGGGCCCGCCCGCGGGGTTGGCCCGGGAAACGCCGGGGCGGCTCCAGGGGAAGAGCATCCCAGTCAGAACGCGGACGGAGGGGGGACATGGGAGCGCGCAGGCAGCAGAGCGGCCGCGGCGACGGGCACTGCCCCCGCCCCCTCCCTCGCCCCTCCGGGCCCGGGGCCGGTGGGCGGCAGCAGAAGCAGCGTCCCCTCCCCCCTCCCTTGGATAAGGGGGAGATGCTCCCGTCTCAGGTCGCTTGCAGATCGTTAAATACACCAAGGAGCGCAGGTGGGGAATCCCTGTATTTGGATGCCCGACTGCAAAGCTGCCAGCCGGACGGACAGACAGACACGCGCGCGCGCGCGCGCGGGCCCCGCCCCCGGGCCTCCTTCCTCCCTTCCCGGGGCGGCCCGCCCGGCGCGCCCACCCCCAAGGGCTCGGGCCGGGGGCGCTCCCTCCCTCCTCCCTCGGCGGCCGGCAGGCGCCTCCGGGCTCTCCCCCCGCAAAACCTCTTCGGCAAGCGAAAGGGGTCCCCGCCCCGGCCTGCTTACAGTCGCTATTCCCGCCTCCCCGCTCCCCTCGCAGGACACGCGCCCCCGGGCCCAGGGAGAAAGAGCGGGCGGGCGGGCGCGCTCCCGAGCGGGCGCGCGAGGCCCCGCCGCGGCCCAGCTTGACGGGGCGGGGCGGGGCGGAGCTTCCCATCTTCCTGGCACGCCCCCTCTCCTCTCGCTTGGCCTGCCGGCCCCGGTGCGCCAGGCGCGCATGCGTGCTCAGGTCGGGCGAGATGGCGGCGCCCACGGGGGCGAGCCTGCTCGCGGGGCTGGTGAGCGGGGCCGGGGGGGCCGGTCGGCGGGTGGGCCGGTGGGCTCCCTCCCCCGTCCCCCCGCCGTGGCAACGCGCAGTCAGCGCCCCGCTCTCCTCTCCTCTCCTCTCCCCCTGCAGGGCGCCCGGGAAGCCGCCGCCGCCGCCCACGCGCTCTCCCTGCCGCCCGAGGCCTTCGGGAACGACGTGAGTGGCGGAGGAGGGCGGGGCGGGGCGGGGCGGGGCGGGGGTCCCGGCCCGGGGTCTCCTCGGGTGGGCCGGGCCGGGCCGGGCCGGGCCGGGCCGGGCCGGGCCGGGCCGGGCGGCTGACGCGCTCCTCCCTCCCTCTCTCCCTCCGTCCGCCCCGCAGCCCAGCGTGGAGATGGTGTGGGCCGCCAAGGCCTTCCAGCACGCCGAGGTCTACTTCAACGTGAGTCCCCGCCGCCTGCCTGCCTTCCTTCCCGCCGGTCCCTCGAAGCTTTGCCCGGCTGGCGGGGTGGGGAGGGGAGGGCCCTGAGGGAGGGCGGCCGGCCGGCCGGCCGGCCTGCGTGAGAAGGAAACCTGGGGGCGGGGGGACGCCCCCGGGGGGGGGAGCCGCCCCGCCGCCTTTCCCCGGCGGCTGCTTCCCCCTTCTGGGGCGCCCGGTGGTGGGCTCGGCCTCCTTACTCGGGTGCAAGGCTCGGCGCCCGGGCGGCCCTTCCTATCCAGGCGCCGTCTCTCTCTTCACCTGTTTTTGCCCCTCTGCTTTCCTCTCCTGCAGCTAATTTCCTCAGTTGATCCCAGGTTCCTGAAACTGACCAAAGCGGACGACCAGATCTATACTGAATTCAGGGAGGCTTTTAAAGACCTTAAAATCGACCTGCTTGACCAAGAGGACCTGAAGTCCGAGCCTGCCAAAGAGGTGGGTGGCTGCTGGGCAGAGCCCGGGAGGCCTGTAGGCACCTGCAGAGTCCCTGTTCAGTCTCTGGGGCAGAAAGTAATGGCACCTTCTTCCTTTTGCGTGTAGAAATGGCGCCCATTCTGCTTGCAGTTTGATGGGGTGGTGGAAGACTTCAACTACGGCACTCTCCTCAGGTTGGACTGCAGTAAAGGATACACTGAGGAGAACACAATATTTGGTGAGAGACCCGAGCACCTTTTCTGCCTGCTACTTGGGAGACAGCACCCACCCACCCTTGTGGCCAGGGAGAAAGATCACGGGCCTGGTTGGGTACTGGGGCTTTTGTTGGTCAAGGAGAAGCCCCTCCCCAAAGCAGCAGCCCTTTGGGGGTCTATCTGTCTTGCCAACCCCCTAATGCATTTGACCAAGAAAGATAACAAACAAGGACCCTCTTGCAGAAACTCAGTCATAAGGAACCTTCCCTCCCCTCCTGCTCCTTTCAGGATTCTCCCTGTGGCATGTTTTGTGGGGCTGATTTGTTGGAATTTGGTGTGTAGATCAAAGCATCCTGTTTTCTTCACAGCCACCAGGATCCAGTTCTTTGCCATTGAAATAGCCCGTAACCGGGAGGGCTACAACTGCGTTGTTTATAACAGAAGCAGGAAAGCCAGCGCTGACACAGAAGAGGGTAACTCCACATGAGACAAGGCAGTGCTCCAGAGGAGAAGGGACCTTAATCGTGCTCCGGCTGAGCAACAGACTGTTCTTGTTCTCTGGCCAAACGCAGAAGACACCGCTGCTACTGGAGGCCTGACTCAAATGCCAAAGTGATCTGCTTTGTTGATGTGATGGAGCTCACCACTAGTAAAGGGCTCCTATAACTTGTAGAGCCTGAATGCGCTGCCAGAGAACATTCAAAACAATAAATGAGAACCATAATTTTTGTACCTCCTTTTACTGAGCAACACATCTGCCAAGTTAAAGGCTGTGGAATGTTTGCAGCTTCTTCCAGTACAAATAACTGTGTTAAGTGGAGATGCTGTTAGGTACAAGTGGAACCCTCCTCCACGCCCCCCAGAAAAGCTGCAGTGGCATTAGAGCCATTGGTTGCCAGCTGCCAAGCAAAGGGAGCATCGCATACTCAGGCTGCCCAGGGACATCCTAACTTTGTTGAGATGCCTTCCTTCCAAGCGGCACCCAGATGCCTGTCCAGCATTCCTCAGGGCTGCTTGCCAAATAAGCACGCACAGACCTCAGAATTACCATGCGCAGACTTGTAGTGAGCTTTAAGGCTAAAAGCCCAGAAACTGGAACTGCTGGGACAGGTACCAAGTTCCTCTAGCCTGAAAAGTAAACTCGCACACAGTCTGAGGTGTTACCTTAGAGTAAGAGATAGACTGTACCAAACCGTTCAAAAAGTCAGAAGTAGGTGGTATTCCCCCAAAGATCTTGCAGCCTGAGGCAAGGTGCAATCCTGTTGTGTTGCCCAGAGCTTGGAATTAGTTAATTACAAGCAACATTTTACATTTAATTAGCTGCTTTCCCCAGTAATCAAGGTATATAGCATAAGTTGCAACAAAGGCCAACTTCACTCCTTTTGCATTCTAGTTGGTGGAGGGGAGTATGACCTCACTAAGTGGCAGAGTGGGATGATCACAAGGGTTTTGTTTTGTTTTTTTAAATACAGGGTAACCAATATTTTATCAGTTGCTTTTGACCAACAGGGTAACAAGTGGCTGTGTTGTTTTTTGGCAGCTGGCAACCACCTAATTTTCTGGGCCTTGCAACTGTAACTGATTACTTTCAAAAAATAACTTTTCAGGCTCTGCAACTCCACTGTCTAAATAAAGGACGTGCAAAAGGAGACAGGAGTATGTGGTGACTAAACATTAAAAGTTACTCAAGGGGGCCATCCCTGTCTCTCGTTTCAGCCTTGGTCCAAAATAACTGCCGGTGACACCTCCCTGCCCCCACCCATCCTCCTCGAAAATGAGTCCTGCCCCTCTGCACTGACTTCCACATCTGCCAAACCCTTCTTAGCCACCTTCACCTGCTTTGGAAGACTGGCTTGGAATCACTCTTGGCTTCCAGCATCTGCCCCATCTCTGTTAGCTCATCTCCCCAACCACCACCACTTACGTTACACAAGAGTAACACTGGCCTGGTTTCACACAGCTCAGTAGAAACCACTGAAGTTTATTTGCAGCCACAATGCTTACACTGTATGCAGCAAACACCCTTACAAGTCATCCAGCAATCTGCTCATCACGCAAAAAGGACCCAACACACAATCGCCAAAGGAAAGGGAAAAAACAAACTGAGGAGCTGCTATCTGGGAAGAGAGACCAAGACAGGTTAGAGCTGGGGAGGGGGGGTGCACAGAACTAGCAGCAAGAAGAAGGGGAAAGGTACAAGGCAAACAAGGTCCCCCTCCCCATCAATGACTCCAAGAAAATTTAAATACCCACACTTGTTGCTGCATCATTAGTGGGCTGGTCTTAAAGGAGATGGGTGGGGCTGTGTCGTTCACCATACTAGATCAAGGGCCCCACCTGGGCGGCAGCCCTGACCCAGGTCGCATTGCAGATAGCCAACTGTGAACAGTTGTGGTGCGGTGCCTCTTAAGGAATCTACGGGCAGGCAACAGAAGATGGCCGTTCATCCTGGCTGACTTGTCTCTTGGGGAGGAGAGACGCTAGCGCGGCCCCTCCAGCAGCAGCAGCTCCACCCATTTCCCAGCAGGCAGGAGACAAGGAGGCTCACAGAAACAGGGTGGGGGGTAGTGGAGGGGGCTGGTGCAATGTGCGAAGAAGGGAGAGGGACAGACATACCAGTTCAGTCTTTCTACGGCTGGCTGACTGGGACCAGTCCTAGAAAGCATGTGCCAGCTAGCAGACGGGTGGGGACGCACACATGGAATGGCATGGAGCATGGCATGGCTTTGAGTTCCTAACAAGCAGGAAGGTCGGGGCAGGATGGGACAAGTTAAAAGGGGATGTATAAGAAAAATATACATTTGGAACTTTACACTTCTTGTGCCGCTCTACACTTGTTACTAAATATAACTCTGCACTTTCACCCCCCACCCCAGTAGCACGGCAGGCCAGGAGACACGGCTTCCTCACTCACACACAACCCTCACTTCAGCATTGGTGCACTAAACTCTGTAAAAATTTCAGTCACACTTTTTTTTTAAACTTGAGTCAATATAAACCTTGTTCAAAATGTTATGAAAAAATGTACATGTTTATACAAGGCAGGCTGCGGCAGGACGCGGGGTTCCTCTCCGACATTCACACAAGGAGGTGCTGATCTGCGGTCACTCTCCCCCATGGAAAAAAAAGCCCCCCCTGCTCTGGTGAACTCTGTCCACCCCCTCCTCCTGCAGCCTAGCCCCAGGGACCAGCAGGGATCACAAATGCCCTTTTGTCTTTCCATCGGAAAAGTTAACCTCCCCAGCCTGCAGCCAGAGAAAGGCTTCTCGCAAGATGTCAGCTCATCATGTCGTTGCTGTTTACCCCATAGGTGGAATTCTTCATAGAGTCGTTTACCTCCCGCCGGAATGCAGACAGGTTCTGTGTAAACCTGCAAAGAACGCCGAGCAAAACAGGTTAGAAGTCCTGTGAGACACCCCAACCGCCCCGCTTCAGGTCAACTGTCTCCCCTTAAACCCCAGAGACAAAGCTTATCTCTGGCCAGCAAATTCCACACAGCTTCTGACCTCAAATGTCTTCCCTGAAACTGTTTTGCAAGAGAAGCGCCAGAGAAGGAGAGCAGCCCACAGTAGCTGAGGAGACCCCCGCCCTCCTCTCACTCCCAGCAGAGGCTGCACAGAGCACCCTTTCTGGTGCAAGAGGGGTACTGACCTATCACGATTCTTGGTGAGCAAGTTGCGCTCGATGCCTTCCATGAGGTTTTCGAAGCAGAGGTGCATCGCTTGCTGCTTCTCTGGGGGCTGGCTGTTCACGATGCTGTTCCTCAGATCTGAGAAATACTGGATGGGACAGGAAGGGAAGGGGAAGGAGATGCCATCATCACTCAGCCAAGAACCAGGTCCTTCCTGGAAAGAGCCAGGGCTGTCCTTCTTAAAGGACCCGCGCCCACCATGGAGGGGTCTCAGGGGCGCTGTACCTTTTCATTTAGCAGGATCAAGCCAAGCAAAGGCCGGGACATGGACCACTGGTTCCGGCAGTCCTCAAAAATGATGATATTCAAGACGGTAGACAGCATCTGGAAGGAATGAGCAAGACCATGCCAGCTGCCACCCCTCCTCACGACTTCCCTGCGAATGCACTGTGCCTCTTTGAAATGGCCACTCACCCATCTAGGTCAACGTCCCTCAAACAAATACTGCAGTGGTGTGTGTGTGTGTGTGTGTTGTGGAGACAAGCAGGCGTTAGGGAGGCAGAAGGTGGGTGGGGCACAGAGAACTTCACATGTCCCTGAGCCAGAGTGGCACACACGCTCTGCGCAAGACCGCCTTCCCTCTCCAGCGGGCACTGAAAGGTTTGATGTGCATGCAAGAATGAGCGCATGGGGGACTGAAGAGGAGAGCAAGGGATGATCTGTTGGCACTGACAGAGCTCCACAGCTACCCTGCAGGGTGCCTGGAAGAGACCCCCCACTTACTGACACAGAGTGGCATCCCCTCCCCTACCTGCTGGATCATCTCCGGGTGCTGCTGCATGATGTGCAGGAACCGGTCGCTCTCCTGGGCCAGAGGGGCAGCCCTCTTCTTGGTGCTGCGGGAGAGCTGCTTGAACAGGTAGGTGACAATGTGGTCCAAGCAAGAGCAGCAACCTGTGCAAACCATGGTGTCTGAAAGAAGAGAAGAAAGGGGCTGACACAGGACAAGGAATGTGCAGTGCCCACCACACGCAGCTGGATGTTTCCTCCCTCACTCAAAGCATGGACGGGGCCTCCTTGCCTCTTTGCAAGGCCAAGGGAAGCGGGGCTCTTAAGAGGGCACCGCTGGGGCCATCCACAAGGGATCCATAACCTGTTCCTAGTGTCTCTCAGTCTCTACCATCCCCACAATGGCTTGGCTAGTCACACAGGTTTTGTTTACAGACAGTTAAAGTAACACCAAACTGAGTTGTCAGCAGATACTGCCCCTCTCCAACTGCACCACCCACAGGCAGGCTCACAACCTTACTAGCAGAAATCTAGGATGAAATGATCTAAGGCATCTAGAAACCCTGGATAACGGTGAAGGGAAATAGGATGTTGCCAAACTGCAATGAGTCTCTCTGGGGAATTACTGGTTGGAGGAAGAGATACTACAGTGAAGCACCTGTGCAAGTACCCTGAAATGACCGCAGTGGGTGGTGATGGTATAAGCCTCCTATGTGGTATTTACTGCAGCAACCAAAATCCCTGTTAGGGCAATGCTTTTATTCAGCTACCATAAACACTGTGTACACTTTTGAACTTTCTAGAGTTCTTCTTCAGCCTAGCTGGCAATCAAACCAACAAAAAAGGTGGGGAAGTGGCTGAGGCGAAAGCCAGGGAAACCTGAATTTAGACAGAACCTTGGGAGGGAATGCCAGGTGAACTGCCAGCTATTCAAGTGAGGTTCTGCCGGGTGCCGTGATGGATTCAGGTAGCACTCAGGATTACTGGGAAGGGGAAACAAGCAATACTGGTTCTTCCTTTTCCTTTCTGCCTGTCTCTGAGCGGTGACAGGAGGAAATCCAGTCCTCCCCCACCAATCCAAAGAACAGGCAGCCTTATCTAGCAGTTGGAGCGAATACACCCACAGAAAACAGAAGGGCAGCTTCAGGAGGCACAAAGTCCTTTTCCTCCAGTGTAGCAACCCACCACTGAATGGCTAGATTTGGTATTCTCTACATCAGACAGAAAGCACAGGAAGCTGTGTTGCCCTTAAGAAAATCTCCCTGAATGCAGCTAGCTATGCTTGTTTACCAGACTATGCTTGTTTACAAGACTATAGTCTGGTGGTGTTGTTACATGTATTTATTTATTGATTTATCTTAATCCTGCTTTTCTCCCGTATGGGACCCACTGGCTAATTGCCCCAGCGAATCTCAGCATCAGGAATCTGGCCAAGTAAGCCGATGGATCAAGGAGGGTGGGGAGGGCTCCCTTCTGCCCTCTGCATTATCCCTTAATCAGAGGGGCCAAGATGACCCATAATATCCACATGAAGATGCCAAGTCAGGAGAGGGGCATCACTGGTGGAAGAGGCTGATGCTATAATGAAAAAAATAACTGTAAAAGTAACTGAGAGTTTTCCATTAATAAAGCTTTAGCTCTACCACCATGCAGCGTTAATGCAGGGAGGACAGTTAAAGGCGAGTTCTTAGAGAAAGGCAGAGCTGAGATAGATACATAGGACTCACACTTGCCTCCGTGGCTCTACTGCAGACCCGCCTTCCTGGCCTTCTTTGTGCCACCCCTCCACTGGCCGGTGGCCTCCCAGGGCCTCTAGAGCAGGGGTGGGGAACACACACACTACAACCCCCCTCGCACCCTCACCACTGGCTAAGCTGGTCAGAGCCAACTGAGGCCCAGCCTCCCCCTGCTCAGAGCCTTGCTGGGCCCAAAGGAGATGCCCCAAGGGACACAGGCAAGCACACCACTTACCTAGTGCCGTGAGACCTTCTGAAATAGAAGAAAGAATATACATGATGACGTGGGGCTCCAGGCTAGCTATAAAATTCATGTGGTCTTGGGTAAGGACCTCCAGTAACGAGTAATAGGACTGGCTGAGTTTAGGGTAATCCTGCAACAAAGGGAGAGTGGAAACATGGGGCTTCTGAGGCCCTTCTGGGTGGGACCGCAGGGCAGTCTGACATTCAGCACAAACACAAGCCCAGGTCGGCCCTCTGCAATCCTTTCCAAAGCTCCCCTGCCCCACCCACGGAGGAACCACTTCTGCCTCGGACAGAAGCACCTGGGAGGAAGGCGAACTGCCTGTGTCTTATCTCCCCAACCTCAGAATCCTCAAAACATTCGGTTGTTGCTTTAATAAAAGCAAAGGAGAGACAACAGAAGGATCTATTTTTCACTGGATGCATGGGAGATTCCTGAAGATGAAAACAGCACCTGATAGGGGTTCAGAAATCAGAAATGGTGGGAGGACCCTGGGGAAGGGGGCTGACCTAGTAAGAAAAGAGACTTGCAGGTTCACTCATCACACCCTGGGGTTTCAGCTCCCACTGATCACCTTATTGACCTTCCTCACATTTTGTTGCAGAATTCAGAAAGAATTAGACCCACAAGGCCAGCCTGTTACAGAACACTGTCACCCAAAGGGCTGTACACTGTGTCTCTGTGAGCTTCAGCCACTTGCCACAGTGCTATTACTGTTCTTTTAAACGCAAAAACTGCTGGGACAAATATTCTCCCAACAAATCTATCTGTCCTTCCCCCCACCCCGACAAACAACGAGGGCTGACAGCTATGCAAAACAAGCATTACTCCTGTGTGAAGAGGGTGTAATGGTTGTTTTGCGTGTCCTGGTTCTGGGTGTTCGATGGCATGTTCCCGATTCTCCTGTGGGAGTGGGGCAATCTTCATACACCGGAATTTTCACTGGGGTCAGAAAATTCCCAGTGTTCAAGCACTCAGTGGGAGTTATCTTCATCTGCCTGGATGGGGACTGAAAGGAGAAGCCAAACGAAGACGACACACCCCTCCAACAGACATACGGCCCTTGCGGCAATTTTCTTCATGGGCCAATTTCTGAGTGGGAGGTCTGCCCTGCTTCTAGGGGAAAAAAATAAACCCTAGGCAGAACTACCTGTTCTAGCAGCCTCTCCCACCATTCAGAGTGTCTGAGAGTCTTGAAGGGAGCTGGTAGGCTTAGGCTAAGCATATCCTGAACTGCAACTGTTGCCCTAGTGTGCTGCATCCTAACTACAGATGACGTGGATCCCTGTGAGGTTGGGAGAATCTACTGTGGGTGTCCTGGCTTACCAGAAGGTCGCTGTGCGGGATGGAGAGCAGGAGTTTGATGAAGGTCTGCAAGGCGTTATCCAGCGCGTCGTCTCCGTACAGACGGAAGACACCAAAGTTGACGTAGCTGCCACTCAGTGCAGCCTTCAACATGGAGAAGCAGATGGAGATCCCCTTGAGCTTCAAGGCGTACACCTGATCCTTTGGAACCTCCCCCAGGGTTAGGATACGATTCCCTGCAAAAGTGTTTAAAAGGTTGGGGGGGGATCTGATATCATAACACTGCCCAGTGCATTCTTTCTTCAGTTCTGTCCCAGAGAACATGAGTCTCGGGGGGTCCTGGACAACCAACAGCTGAGATGCCACAACCGAGCACGGAGGAGCGCAATGCACCCTAGTCTAAAGATGGGCTTGAGGTGAGCTGTTTGGACCTTTCTGGAATAAGCTGGTATGTCTCTGAAGGGCTCCTTAATAGCTGCTTAAGAGAGATCCACAGAAAAGCTGCATCTGCCATGCTTTGCAAAGAAGTAAAAGTCTAGAGCTTTGGGGTAAAAACCAAATGGAGAGACCAATTTTTATGCATATAAACAAAAAGTGCATTTGCATTTTTACAAGCTCTTGTTTTTAACTTGGTGTCTGTGCTTTACTATTAGAGGAGTTAAGTAGCACAGTCTGTTCTTTCATCCTGCTCACATTGGGTTTGTGAGTGCTGTGTTCTTGTTGTGGCTCTGTGGCAAACCGCTAGAGAGCAAGTGCGTTTTGAACACTCCCCAGTTGGCCTGTGCTCCACAAGAGCAGAGAGGCTGCTGGGCTGCCCCTCATTCGGCTGGACCTCCTCTACCTTCTGCTGCTCCATGACTTCAATCAGCAGAGGTCTCTTTTTCAAGAAGAGTCTACAGCCACTGAATTTCCCCTGCATCTCCCAACTCAAAGCCCCATGGGTCAGTGTGGTGGGTGCCCTTCTGTCTTCCTCCTGAACCTGAACCCTCTCAGCAGCAGTGGGGATGGTTCCCCTGATACACACCATAAGTAGTGATCATTTTACTGGTCTCCCGAAAGAGCAAGATGCCGTTGGGTGAGGAGACGTCAAACTGCAGCCTCTGGGATCTGGAAGCAAACAAGCCATATGATGGTGAGGCACGAACAATGACAAAGCAGAAAGAGCTAGAGCAGGAGAAGCCACGCAACTAGAGGGTTTGCAAGCTCAGCAGGAGACCCCACGTCCACGGCCCTACCTAGAGAGCCCAACTGTGACTGGAAGGGCAGTCAGGTTTCCAGGTGCGACAGCTGGGGTGAGAATCATGTGGTCTACCACAGGTCCTTAGACTGCAACTCCTAGCAGCCCTCCTATCCAAAGCATCCAGCGAGGAGGCATGATGGGAGATGCAGTCCAAGAGCACCTAGAGGGTCACCTGATTCTTAGCCCTGCACCAGAGCACATAGTAACTGCCTCCGTGGAAGGACAGGGAGGGAGGGATGAAGCCTGGCCGCTTGCGCTGAGTGTCTGGGATTTAGAGACAAGCCTCCTGACTAACTGTGGCCCCATGGACAAACGTGTACCCTATGTGTAGCGGCCTCATTCTTTAAACAGCCACTTAACCACAGTTGTTAACACCTGCCTTCTCTTGGGGAAATTCATGGACAACTACGTTACTTAGTTTTCCCTGGACTCTGTGTCCACCAGACACTGAGAATTACTTTCAGAAGGGTTGGCCTAGATGGCCCCTGTGGTCTCCCTCAGCTCTGTTATATTTTATGATTCCAAGGGTCTCTGCAGACTCTCTCTTTCCCAGGGCCTCCCTGGCGATGGCACTCCACCTGTGCAACTCCTTCCAGTGAGACCGGCCTGGCACTGCTATCTTTTAGGAATCAGATCTTTCAATACATATTTTGAAAACTTTCTGCTGTCATTTTAGCACTGCCCTTTATTACGCACAGCTGGAAATTCTAAACTGCAGGGCAGCAATAAACGCTTTAAGGAGACTTTTAACACAAAACAGGGATGGCAAAAACAGCAGCAACAACACTAGTAATAAAATACAGAATCATGACCATTACTGTCTTCAAAGCTGTAATAGTGATAACAAGAACAGCCAAAGCACCAGGGAAAGTCTCCGCACAATGTTTTAAGGGGCAGTCTGTCTATCTGCCTCCTCCCGTTCCTATCGGCTGGTTTTTCTTTTTGGTACAGGAAGAGATACTCTGCACCTCTCCACAAGACAGCCCCCTGTGTGCGCACAGTTCCCACTCTCTCCTACCTGTTGTGCACCAGTTCGGCCATCAACTTGAGCACAGGCGTGGTGCAAGCTGGGTCGTGGTACCAGAGCTCAACTGCCCGCTGCAAGATGGGCATGTAGGAAGGGTAGCTGCCAGGCAGAAGTTAAGGAGCCACCAATGGCTGCCACGGTCACTGGAAACACCCTCTCTTTCCACCAGAGCCCGGCCCTCCCACCACCTCTGTTTGAGGTGGGAACGGCCATAAATGGTCACTCACTTCATGGCTACTCCCTGGAGCCCACCCTCTCCGGCAAAAGTGGCAGGTCATAAGGCCGAAGAGAGGGAGGGGACTGGCTGCTCTCTTCAATAAGTACTCCGGTGGGCTCTCACTCCCTGGTGGGTGGGAAGGGACTGTGATGGCAGGATAAATTCTACAGGCCTCTCTGTGCAGCCCACATGCGCTCTGGGAAGACATGCCAGGGAAACAGGAAGATCAAGCCTAAGACTCTGCAGAGACTGCAATCCCCAAGTCGCAGCACCAGCAGGAGGAGGCGGCTGCAAGCCCTCCCTTGCTGGTGCCAGGGGGACGGGGGAACACCACAGGGCTCCTCCCAGAGAGGAGCTGTGGGCTGCAGAGTTTGCCAGGCAGAGCTGAGGGCTCTGTGCCTAGGGCTGCGGGAGGGAGGGAGGGAGCAGGGACGCACAGAGGTTAGGATACATCCACTCAAACAGCATCATGAAGCTGGTCTTGGCATTGAAGGCGAAGGCTATCCCCCTCAGGTCCCTCACCAGGCCCACCAGCGTTCTCTGTGTGAAGGGAGAGAGGTGCAGATTAATTAGATAAAAGAGGCAAATTGCTCCACTTCCCCTTAGCAGAGCCAGCCTGGTCTTTCAGAGGTTGACAACTGTACTATGCGTTGTCCTGAGAAGCAGCGGCAGAACACAGACAGCAGGTGAAGGGAGAGCTGGAACCTTCCTTACTTTAGCCTCTTGCTCGTTGAAAGTGTTGGTGCTGAACATCTGGGCCACAGTCTCAAAGGCAGCTGTCAGGGGCAGCATGAACTGCTCGTACTGATCCTCATCCTCCCCTGGAAGAGAGACACAAAGGACACGTCTTCTGTTGCTCCCTGCTCTGCAACACATACAGGCCATTTCCTCCCTAAACTGCAAACCCCAGGATTCCATAGGAGGTTGAAAGTGGAATAATAGCACTATAGTGGCCTAGTGCACAAATGGCCACAGACACACGAAATCTGGGGCCACTGACAGCAGCACCAACACTCCCCCCCGCCCCAACTGGTCCTTTGACTAAAGCCTGGTCCCCAACACACACAAGGTATAAGACAACATGGACAGTGGGTAACTGGCCAGATCTTTTCTTACACTAGCAGACTCTCCTATCTTACAGAAGGTTTACTAAGTATCTGCCTCCCCCGCCCCTGATTCATTATGGCTAGAATATAAAGAGTCCGGCCAGTCCAGTTCTTGGGCCAGCAAGAATGGGGTGCAATACCTAGGTCCACCATGAGGAGGCGCCCAAGTGCAGTGTAGAAAGTTGTCCGACATCTCATATCGCTCAGGTTGGACTGGTTGTTAATACCCAAGAAGGAAAAGTGCTCGCTCTGTCAAAGAATAAAAATCATGTTAACAAGGAGAGGGAGAGGGGAGCAGGTTATGTGCCTGCCATCTGAGGACACAGGCAGGAAGGGGGCACATGCCTTCCTCACTCTAGGGCTGCCTGAGGAACTGTCACAACCTCAAACGTGAAAGAGCTCTCGTGCTTTCAGCAGGCACCCAGCCTAGAGTCTGACGCTCAGCACAGAATCCAAAGCGTCTCCGCAGCCAGGTGTCGTTGCTTCTGGTAGCTCGTTCAGGGTGGATTAAATTAGAACACTTATTTATCCCCATATCTGTTTTAGACATTGTTTTAAAATTATTTATATTTAAAATAAAATATATAACCTCAGTGATAGAAAAAATAGTAAAATGTTCAGCCTTTATTTGTGGTAATTTAGGAAGCAAATTATTAATTTGGGAAAGTTACAACCACCAAGAGGCAACCAAGGACATTCCTGAAGTTACACATGCAAGAGAAGCAACCAAAACAATCCAGAGCGGATGGAGACGGCAAGAGTGCTGAGGATGAGCACAGAGGTCTCCATCTGAAATCCCCCTGTAGCCATGAAGGCTCATTATTCCCCTGCTGTGTATTCCTCAGAAGGTTCCAGGGACAGCACAGGGACTAAATATAAAGCTCTTGTCTGTATCTCCACTACGAACAGGATCTGGCAGCCACCAAGCCCCGTGTGCCCGAGAAACAAGACACATCTTTAGCACCACGGTACAGAGAAGGGTCCTCGTCTGGCCTCTGCATATGCCACTCACTCCCCGCCAGACATAAGCTCTTCCTCACGAGTGGAGCGTGGAGGGCTTATTTAAAACAGTCATCAAAACTTCACAGCAGTGCATGCACTGCTGAAGCCATTCATCTCTCCTCTCTCGCATACATACTTCAGATGCTTTGACATACTAGGCCAAGGACTGTTCAGGCTCGCGCAGCAGGGGGGCAGGCCAGAGCCACGGGACCATTTCAGAGATCAGAAGTCTCGTGGCGGCAAAACCAGGGCTTCATGGAGCATGCGGGCATGGCTGGAGAAGGGGGACGAGAGGAGGCATTCTGAGTGGGGACTGTGAACTGCCACTGCCTGGGCACACCAGGGGCATGTAAAAATCCCTGGCAGGCATCCAGGCAGGCTGGCTAGAAAGATGTTCTAAAAGTGGAAGAAAGCTGTTTCTCTCTCTTTTTCAGCCTGTCAGCAGACCACAACTGGCTAAAAAATGACAGACAGGTTAATAAAAATCTTCTGTGGGTTTTGTGGGTCTGTGACTGTGTCAAGGAGGCCAATCCAGAAGTCCAAGCCAGTCAAGGGATACAAAGGTCATAAGACTGACCAAAGCAGACATCCCAGAGGCCTCTGCCACTCGCACTTGGTGATAAAACTTTGCTGTCCAAGGATGAAACGCTTGCAACAAACCCATCCTCTAAAATTGTTCACCCAGGACAATTCTAGAAAGGCTGGAGAAGTTGGTTGTGGCTCACAGGATACTACCGTCATAGCCGCTGCTGCTGCTGCACAGCCTGCAAGGGTTTCCTCCCGTTTCCCAAACGCAGGGCTGACTCTGCCCTCAGCTAGGCAATGCAGAGGCCCCCCAACGGGCAGGAAAATATAGCCATGCAGAAACACACAGCACACATATATGAAAGAAGAGACAGGGCAGGACAGAGCTTACGCTGTCACTTCTGAAAGGAACTAGTTTCTGACCTATTACTTTGATTACCCAATAACTAATTACTTATAGCTCCTACTTCACTGTTGAAAGTACCCTGCTGGACTACTACTTATTATTCACCATTACTGGTACTGAAAAACAGAGGAAAATGCTCTCTGACCACTAATTGTGAGTGGACTTCCCTGCCTGCACAAGCCAGTGGAGCAGGCCACACAGCTGCCCCAGACGCTCCACACATGCTTTGGGTGGGCACCACTCCTCTTCCTTCCACCTCTCCCTCTCCCCCAAAGAACTGCTCTGAATCTTACAGAGAGGAATGCATCTTGCCCCCCCCCAAAGCTCACAACAACACCGTCAGCACAAGTGTGCACCCTGTTCTGCTGCTTGGAGCAACCAGCCTTGCAAGGCAACACTTTCCCTCCCCTCAGCAGGAGGTTTCAATTTTTTAAAAAAAATTTAAAAAATTAAAAAAAAATTTTTTTTAAAAAAAGTCCAATTAGCCTAAGTCCTGACTGCAGCTCATCTTTTCAATATATCTCTTGCTCCTTCCTCTTTCTTCCTCCCCACACTCCCTGTTGCTGGCTCCTCTGTTCCTCCCAAGCTTCAAACTACTCTGGAGAGAAGACCCACAAAGTTAGCTGCCCGTCTGACACGTTGCGTCCTCCCTCCCATTGTTCAGGCTGAGTCACATCATGTCCAGTACTGCATAAGGGCAGAAGCCCCTTTGCATTACACTGGTAAGGAGGTAATTACAGTCCCGGCAAAAAATCAACACCGTTTCATCCTATTATTGCAAAAAGTAACTAGTTACCAAAGTAACCCATCACAAGTAACAGATTACTTTGAAGCTGTGTGCAAGACAAAGAGGAATTCCTCAGAAGACCCCACACAAATCTGTTTGTATTCAAGGCAGGCACTGGGAACAAAAATACCTGGGAATGCTTCCCCTTAAAGAAGTGCCAGTGAGACCCTTTGCTAATTTAAATGCTCAGGGATGTCCCACCTGCCCTGCAGGAGGATCAAATTGCCAAGGAAGGGTTACGACTTACTGTGTGATTGTTCAGCATGAACTGGACAGCGCTCAGTTTCACCAGTTTCCTAACGCTGCTGTAGGTAGAAACAGTGTTAAGGAAAGAGCTAAGCAACCCCGCTGGTCCCCAGCCCGGTAAGGACACCTGAGAAGCATGAAGGGGTGAAAAGGTAAGTGGTGGGTGCTCCATAAGTAACTGCCGCAGCCGTCTGGAAGGGACTCCCTGATGAGCATCAGGGCTCTGGCTGCATGGAGCTCTCCACCCACCTCGACTCCTGCTGAAAGAAACGATTCAGTGCATCCCTAAATGTCCCCAGACACTCACTGCAGTATTTTCTTGTTGTGCCACAACCCGTAGGGTGGTCAATGAGTGATTTACCCTAAGCCACTCTGTTCTGCAAGTACCTCCCTTTATACTTATGGGCACAGTTGCAGAGATCTGTCTTTGCTGCCAAGACTATCTTTGGGTCCAAAGTCTATAATTACTGCAAAAGTATCAGCATTTCCACCCTCCTTCCACCTCTACTCACTTAAGTTCCTCAATTTATCTACTCTGTCTTCTCTATATGGAGTCAATTACAACCTACTTCACCCAAAGTTATCAAGGTTTAATAGGCTGTGAAACCTGAGTGAAGAAGCCTGGCACTGCCTTGCTGTGACTGCCCAAAACCAGGGAAATCGGCCAAAAAGGATATCCAATGGAGAGATCATTGAGAAGCTGTAGTGTCTTGGAAGTGATTGGTTCACACCGTCCCCAGTACTTCAAGTTAGTGATACTGCACAGAGAGAAAGAGAGGGTCAAAGGAAGGAAGGAAGGAAGGAAGGAAGGAAGGAAGGAAGGAAGGAAGGAGGGAAGGAAGGAAAGCAAAAGGAAGAACACAGCCTCAAAAATATACAGTTTCCCTTCCTCTTCCCCATCTCCATCTTCCCCAAAGGCCACAGAAAATACAACAAGAAATACCAGCATAAGCAACAGACTAGAAAAGTCTCCTCCTAAGACAACCTTCACTACTTGGGTCCTAAGGCTACCCAGCTCCAAGCCCAGGTTCCCCCTGGAATCGCTTCTGCAGGCAGGGCAAGAGAGTCCCCCTCTCCTGCTCCCAAGAGAGGAACTCCAGCAGCCCAGGCAGAGGCAGGAGCCTGACTGTGAAGTGGACAGCCGTGGGCACTCTGGGAACCACTGCCTGGGCTCAGTGCGTGACCTCTCAGCTCTAGGTCTCATGGGAAGTTACTCTCACGTTGCGTACGAAGCTGAAATTTTATTACCTGCCTCTTATTGTTCTTTGTCCACGGTCCCTACGTGGCCAAGAAGGGGAATGGACTCTGCCTGCATTGAGACCCCTCAACACCATCCTAAATGACATCTCAGACAGAATGTAGGCCTATGACTCTCACACAGTCACCCTTTTTCTCCTCCATGGTTTTTAACATTTTTGCCTGATGAAGCCAGTGAAGCTTTGAAAGCTGATGTGACATATTTTAGATTTTGTTGTATCTTCCCTGCTCTGGGCATCTGAGCACTATGTCAGTGGGGCTTCAGCTGGACTCCTGCATTGGCAGCAGGGGTGGGACTTGGTGTCCCTTGGAAGTCTCTTCCAATTTTATGTGGAATGCTTGCTCCTCTGAGAATCTGCATATTCCTTCTATCTTTATTTATATGCACATATGTTGAACTCACCCTTTTTGCAATCCTTCTCTGCACAGCCCAACCTACCATCTATTCATGGACAATGTGGGTATTGTATTTTAATATGTATTTAATATGTATTGCTTATATTGCATATTTTCATTATTTTTCACCACTTGGAAATCTTCAGATCTAGGCAGTTTACAAACAAGTGCCACACCCAATGAGAACTGCCCTTAATGGACAAACAAATCCTAACACTGGTTGAAAAGGCACTTTTCTGGAGCAGTGGGAGGAGAGCAAAACTGAAACCGTCAGCAGAGAGCAGGGAATCCATCAGGTGAGCCAGGGATTGATGGGCAGTGCTGCAAAGGGGCAGCAGCTGTAGCCAGATGCTGACCCAGAGGAAAGCACCAGCAAGGCGTGTTCTCTTCCGGGTGGGGTGAAGTGGCCAATGGGGAAGGAGGGTTGGAGCAGCAACACCAGGGGCAAGAGGGTGGCAGCAGCCAGGACGGGGAAGGAGGGGATCAATTTGCAGCTCTCACTGACCTCCCCCAAGACACCCGAGTTGCCTTGCCTTCTGGCAGGTCTGCCAGACAAAATGGTCCCCCACAGCCCCTCCCCCTTCTGCTTAGCACCACTTGAGCTTCAGCTTGACTATTAGAGTAAAGCACCATTGGGAGGAGACATCTGCTGAGGAGGGGAGGTGCAGAGCTGGACATGAGAGGGTCTCCAGAGTCCACGGGACCTAGGCCCAAAGCCTGCAGCCTCCAGCCCTGTCCACTGTCTCTTTGGAAGGCCCTCCTTAAGCACATGCTGGCTCAGCTCAGTCACACTTACATCTTCCCTATGAAGACACTCAGAACCATAGTCTCGTCGTTCAGCCCAAGGACCTCTGAGAGCCGGCGGTACAACTGGAAGGGAAAAAGAAGAACCAGACTTACATGCTGCAACAGAATCTGCAATTCTTCCTGTAACGTGACAGACAGCTGGTAGAAACAGAAGCCTCACACATGCAGCCGCATCATCTCCCCAACTCTGACCAGCAGGGCCTGAAGCTTTTGGCACTGCTGTTGCTGATGCTGCTTGCTTGCTCTGGCCAGCTGAAGAAGACAGGTCAGGCCCCCTTTCCTGGGGTATAACTGTGTTTCCCCCAGGGGCCAGAGTGGGGCTGAACTGCTTGGGACAGAGGTTTTACAGCAGGGGCTCTCCACTTAAGAAGTTATCTTCATCTATACTCTACATCCCTAGATCTGTTTGCTTCATTCCACACATTCAAAAGTTTTCTCTCTGCTGGGTGAGAGTACAAGAGGCATTTTTTTTTCATTCTTTGTGGGGGGTGCATTTTGGGTCTTTAGCACAGTGCATGTTTCTGCATAAAATATTTTCCATGAACAATGCTTTTGTTAGTGCTGCTGCTGACTAAAAAAGTCACGGTCTTTTGGGAGTGGCTGGCCATTTTATTTTTGAACAAGGTGTCTCAGCGCATCAAAACACTATTTCTCTTTGAGGAGATTTCTCTCCTTCTGTCCCTAGTGCTCTCAAACTGAGGTACACTCCAAGGGACTGGTTTTAAAAGTGACCACTTTGAAAAAAAAGGCAACTGCTCAGTAAGCAAATCCAACTTTCAGGTTTGTTTCTAATCAGGGAGCAAGTTTTCTAATTTGAAATCAGAGGTGAGGGATTTAGGGAAAAGCCACAACACGGAAACCAATTCTGTTTACCAAGGGGTAACTCTGGCCAAGTTTAAACAACCAGAAACTCACAGAGAAACTGCTGGAGATTGGAAATTTATGGCAGGAGAGCAGATGGTGTGAAACGCAAGACGCAGATCTACAAGAGAGAAGCAGTCAGAGTTGCTCACAAGAAGAAGCATTTTACCTTGGAGGATTTCTGCACCTGGTCTCCAATGTAGATTTTCCGAAACTGTTCGAAGAAGCTCAGCATGGCAAGCTCCAGCTTCTCGTTGCCTGCCTGAGCCAGACGCGAGTCTGTCAGGTTCATGAGCTGAAGAACCCTGGGAAGGCAGCAAGGCATGGGGGACTGAAGGTCAAACAACACGACAGGGGTTGAGTACACAGCCAAGAATTTCCAGGTTGCCTCTGCAATTAAGAGGTAGGGCCCTTTCTGCACTAGACGCACGGGCTCCGTGAAGGAAAGCAAAGGCCAACAGCATTACCTGCAGACCTTCTGTGATCTTGGCTGAGAGCGGACGGCTACTTACAGCCACCTGCCACCATCACACCAGGCAGAAATTCTAGTGGAGTACAAGGCTAATTGGCAAGTACCAGTTTTCCACTATGGTCATGTGTGGTGGGGGCACCCCAGACACACAGGCCCTGCTCTAGGGTTCAAGTGCCAACCTGTCAAGTCAGCTGCCACCATTAGCAACAAAGCGAGAACAAGGTTCATCATGAGCAGCAGGCATAAGTAAAGAAAGAAAGAAAAGACCTAACAAGTTAACTGTGCCAAAATGTTCCATATGGCTGAGCCAAGCAGGCCTGAAGATATTCCCAGGAAAACTTGTCTTGTCAGCAGTCTTGAACACTACAATGTAACACACGTCAAAGTCTGGCACTGAAAGAAGCCTTGGAGAGGAGGGGAACTCCACTCCACTCCATGGAAGTACCTGTGAGATACCTGAAAGGGATTAAAGTGGCTTAAAGCAGGCTACAATACCTGTCAAGCAGGGCTCCATCCTGAAGAGACAACAGGGTGTGTGTATTCCAGATCATTTATTTGTGCATGAGAGTGTATGTTTGCGTGTGGAGGGAAAGCTACATTCTGCAAATCTACATCTTACTACACATTGTGTATATGGGCATTATAGTTGCCTGCTACCTGGCTGGCCACAATGGAGTTGTGTGTTCCCTATGGCCAGGGAACTACAAATCTGACTCTCTTAGTTGAGAGGTTGAAAAATTTTTTTAAACACTTTGATACATGAAGACCTATGTGGATTTTTGCTGTAAAGACAGTTGAGAGGTAATAATGAGTTTCTAACATATTCTGGAGTATCTGGAGGCTCAGAATGAAAAGCAAGTAGCTACAATGTTTTTAGATGCAGAGAAGGTCTCTGATAATGTTTAAAAGTATTTTTTAAAAAAGGATGATGGATCCTATACTCAAAACATGGGAGTCTAAACCGAGACAACAGCACCACTCACAAAAAGCATGCGATTATCTCCCTCTCCTCCAACCCTTCCAGATTCGAACACATTCTGCATGAAGCAGAAGTTGTGTGTCATTGGCACCACCGGAGGAGAGTGCTAAAGCCAGTGCCCAACCCTCCTCTAGGTGTGCTTTTTAGAGGAAGACAAGGCTCCTACCGGCAAACAAGTTCACCATCCATCGCATCCTGCTCATCTGTGCTGGCAAATGATACTCGGCCGCCGATCACAGCCCCAATGATATAAACCAGCCACGTCAGGCGCCCTGGAACCAAAGAGACCCAAGTCTTGATTCCGCAGAAGCCCCTCTCTGAAAAGCTATGGTCAAGCCTTGAAGGATTCATCACATCCACGTAGGAAAGGAGCTCACGGATGACACGTCCATCTACTGGGGAGGGCAGGATTCCCCTGGAGCTCCTCTCTTCCCTGAAAGATTCTCTACCTCTCTACTTTTACAAGTTCAAGGGAAAGAAAATCCTTCAGCTTTCTCAGGCAACCTGGTGCACTGACATACTTCTCTTAGGGTTGGAAGAAGGCAGGAGCCACGCCGGGACTATCCCTAGCCCAAAGGCCAACAAGATGTTTAAGAGAGGCTCTTGAACATCAGGTATGAGAGCGTGTCAGCATCCCTTGGCAACTGGCATACAATGGCTCATGGCCTCAGGCAGCGGAGGTAACAGGCCAGGATACCTCCGTTAACACAGAGAGTGTGCTCCTGGGCATTACCTCTGTAACAGAAAATTTGGTACCAGAGACAGAAATGACATAGAAAGAACAGGGATAGGTTTCTCCACCAAATAGGAAGAGCAGTTCCAATATTCCAAATAACTGGAAATTCTGTTCCAGTAATCCATGTCTAACAACTAGATTAGGCAAGCCTTGCATAAATAAACAAACCATCTGAATCTTCTACAGATCACATTAATGCTTCTTCCAAAATACACCCAGGGATGACTTTTTCTTCCATCAGGCTCCACTTTTCCTTTGATTTCCATTTTGGTGGCCATATTTACAGATTTATGCTTTTTAACATGCTGGGGGAGGGGGGATTTGGTGAGGAAGCTCATCTCCCCCTTTCTCTCTGTTTTGCTGTTCAGTCAGGCTCAGCAAGGGGCTGTGGAGGCAGCTGCTGTTTACCCTGCCTGTTG
Organism: Iguana delicatissima; assembly: GCA_948472985.1. Classification (NCBI taxonomy): domain Eukaryota; kingdom Metazoa; phylum Chordata; class Lepidosauria; order Squamata; family Iguanidae; genus Iguana; species Iguana delicatissima. The sequence goes on along the minus strand of CAOKZL010001119.1, from coordinate 448,756 downwards.
TATGCAGGCACACACAGATACAGAAGGATCACCTAGAGAAAACCCCCATTTGTTCCCAGGTCAGGCTTTCCTTTCTTTGTTTACTGGAGACACGCTCTCATTTTCCCAGCCCTCCTTCCTCATCTTCTCAATGTTGATGCTGCTAAAAAGCTTCCAGCTTACACATATGAAAAGGGGAGCTGCAAAAAAACAGTTTATTTCACAGAGCCTTTGTTAACTGAGGCATGTCTGTATGGCCATAAGTACTAACAGCCATTGGTAGCCTTCATCATCATGACATTCCATGGGTTTAATGACAGATTACAGCAGCACTTTAAATTGAAACACTGAACAAACTGCTTAAGACAGCAGCTTCAACTACTATTTAATAGTATGTGTACTCTTCTTCTGATTTTCCTCTAATTCCTCTCTCTTCTTCTAATTTTCTTTTCTAAAGTGAAACTCGTCAGCTTCTACTGAGCCCTCTTGTGTTTCCACTGCTCTATTTTTAATTCAACAGACAATTCACACCAGATAAAGATGAACAGAGGAGACTGGGTGCTGGGTGGAAGGATACGGGACCCGTGCCCCTCCTGCCAGGCAAGGGGGCCTTACAGGATTTTCTGTGCTGTGACAGTGGAGCTGTGCTGATGCTCCTGCTGCTCCTCTCGAGGGACTCACCTTCCTGCACAGCCACATCCACGGGGATGGCTGTTGCGCTCTGCAGCAACTCCTGGTACGACTGGGCCGACTGGTCAAACAGCTGCACAAGGAGGGCGCACGTCTTCTCATACTCGCAACGCCCAATGGTGGACAGCTGGTCAAGCTGCTGCTGCACCAGCCCCGTGTCATCCAGAGGATCTTCCAAGCCGTCTCTGCACGTGGAAGAAATGGCAAAGCATGAACGCACGAGCTCCCCTGGGTGAAGGGACCAGGCTCCCTATTCCAAGACACGGCAACCTGGTCTCTCCTTCCACCTCCTCCACTCCCCGCTTCATGGCACAGAACCCCCACTACAGGGTGTCGTTGGGGTTCTTGAGAGTTTGGGGGATTTACTGGGAGACCTGAAGAGAGCGGAACAAGTAAAGGGCCCATCCCCAGGGCCATGGGAGTCCCAGCAGCTGCCAGAAATCACCAGGAACCTCTGCCAGAGCAACTTCTAGTGCTACCTTGTTACTGTTCTTGGCCAAAGGGAGGGATACGGGCCCGGAAAAGCAGCGCCACTGCCTCTTGGCCTCTTTTACCTCAATATGATGTGCACAGACTCCAGTCTGGAGGTGATGTAAGCTTTGGTGACCTCAGGCGTGTATGTCTCCAGCATATGCGGCTCTGTGGCTTTGACGTACGGAACGGAGGCTGCCAGTCGCTGCCACAGGCTTAGTAGGTAGTGGACGCTGTTTGGAGCAAATTCCCAGTGCTACAGAAAAGAAAGGAAAGGAAGCTCAATGGGCTTTTAGCACATGTTTGCGCCACCACAGTGGCCTCTGCACAGCATTTGCGCTTAGAGAAACTGGCGCTGTTTGAACTATCAGCGGACAACACTCATAGTGAACTCATTCAGGACACACCACATGTATCTGGCCGCCAGTACACTCTGGAAGGGAAGCCAAACTCAGCATGTTTCTTTGACTTGAACCTCTTTGCTTTCCAACCATCTCTTCAGTCACTGAATGCAAGAAATGAGGCTCCCTCATTCTCTCTCCATTTTGTCAGCTCAAGGGCACGTGTTCTTGAACAAGACTCATGTCAGGAAGCAGATGATGCTTCAGAGACTACAGAGTTTTGCGGCACAGTAAGAACTTGCATGCACTGTACTGGCATAAAAACTTTTGTAGATGGTAGTCCACTTCATCAGCCGCAGCTGATGGCATCTGTTACATGTTTCAGGTGCCACATGCTTGTTTTGCTCCATCACCTGCTTCCCCGCCCTTGAGATTTGTGGCTCTTAGAGAAGCCATGCTCTTCTTTGCTCCTGTTTGTATGTAAGTCTGTTTTCTCCTACTGTAACAAACCAAGAAGTTGCATGGCAAGGAAGAACGCTCCAAAATAATTCTGTGTAATATATGCGTGGGCCGGGGCACAAAGGAAACTGAAGGTCCTACAATTTAACTGCAGTCCAGCTCCTCTCACTTGCTTCCAGTGTGACTTAGTCTAGGTTTTCAGGGAGACTGGCACTGCCCCCACACTGCACTCTCCCCCCTGCCAGCCGTAGGAGAACAAGTCATGCAGCTGCCTACCTGCAAACTGGTCACTGTGAAGTTGGCAATGAGTCGGATCACTTCTGGGTAGTTTTCCACTTTCACCAGCTCCCCCAGCTGGTAATTGCTTTTCAGCCGAGCAAGCAGCCGACAGAACTCATGGTAGTTGTTTGGGTCTGACAAGCTCTGAGAAGAAAAGATGAGCAGATAGGATCAGGCCAACATGGTGGAATGGCCCACAACTCCAGAGTTAGGAGTCTTCAAACTCCACGCTGAGGATGTTTCCACTGAAGGAGGAAAACACCCGTAAACTGCTGAGCCATTCTTTCCCAAACGTTGTATAAACGCTCTCCTTCTCATAGTCTGGTATAGCCAAAGCCAAAGCTCAGCCTCCTGCCTGTAGAATCCAACAACTGCGTGTTTACAAAAAGTTCCAGGTGACAGCAGCCATCACCTGCTTCTAGCCCATAAGAGGCTGTCACCTGAGTTAGACAGGTACAAAATAATTCAAGCACTCAGATCTCTGACACTAATAGTGAATTCATTCCTTGTCTATTTTTACGGCATAAATGGTACCATGTACATCCCAAGGGGAATTTTTTGAAACGCATCAGATATCTTAAATGTGATCCAGGAATAAGTAGCCAAACTTAATATACCCCCTCATATCTAAGATGATGCAAGTTAAACCAATCCTGACTTTTACAGATCGCAGGATGCATTAGTCTGTGTGTGATGTCAGCTGGAAGAGCTACCCTGAGCTCCTAGGAGTAGAGGGAATCCTATACAGGGATGCAGGTTAGCTGAGTCCAAGGTGGGAAGGTAGACACCAAGCCACCATCAGTCCCCAGCTCCAGTAGGAAGCTGCTGAACACTTTTATGGATGGTTGTCCTCTTTTGAGAACAGCAGAGAAACTCTGGTGGCCTGCCAAGAGTCAAAGCTTTTTAGAATTCCACAGAAGAGGGAAATAAAAGAGACCTCAAAGTACAAAGAAAAACAGGGTGAAAGGCAGGCAACTGTTCTTCCTGATTTCCTGTGTTCTGCTGGATGAAACATACCCAGGACGACGTTCAGAACACCCACTTTCAGCCTAAAGAGGTAGCTGGTGGCAACGCACACACCCAGGGCTTTTCCCATCTGCATTTAGCAGTGGCTTACCTGGGGGTTTTCCAGTATTCGTTTGACGCCATCAACGAGATGAGACAAGAACTTTGCTCTTTCTGCATTGTTAAATAGGGACCTACGGACAGAAGCAATTTGCACTAGACACGATAAGACCTAAAGGGAGCAGGAGAAACAAAATGGAGAAGCGTGAGTCACTGGGAATGGCACACAGACAGCTGCATCCACAAAGAGGCTGTGCAAAGGGGCAGAACAAGCAAACCGGACATCTCAAGTGGGAAGTGGAGGTGGGTGTTCTGGAGAGAAGCCTTTCTTCCTGACCCTTCATATGATGGTCAAGGCACCCCCCAAGCCTCTTCAGGGGAGATTTCAACTGGGATGCCCCTGCCCTATAAGTCTGGAATGCCACACTCACCAGAGGGGAAAACGTAGGAGGGATGGAATGGTACAGGTCAAAAAACAGCTGCAAGGTTGAGGAATCTAGAAATGCTGAAAGAGAGACAAGCACGGCATCATCACGGTGACCTCGCAAACAGAATCCTGGCAGGGGGGCTGAGCCCACCAGTCCAAACCCCGGCCCCAAGCAGTCAGTCCCAGGCAAAGTCCCCCAACTAGCCTTCTCAGCCCTGATCCAGCCCAGGGCACCACTGACCAACGGTCTCTGCATATTCAGGTGGCATCAAAGCGAGCGCGTGGCTGTTCCCACTACCTGATCTCCAGCTGGTTGGGATCTGCACGGTGCAGAGATCGTCCGAGGACTCATCCGTGGAGGTACCAATGAAGTCAAAGTTCAGGCAGTTGTGGGTGAGCTTGAGGAGCTGCATGAGGAGGCCATGCTGGCTCTCGTCGTTCAAGTTCAGGTTTTTCCCTGAAGCCTTAGGAAAAAAGCCACAGTTTGACAGGCAGACAGACTCAAGTGGGCAAACCAAAGAGAAAATGACTCAATTGCAGGAGACAATATGGCTGGCATCTCAAGGCTCCTCTGACACAACCACACTCACAGCTGTTGGTCAGTAAAAAAAGGGCCACTTTCCTAAGTTTTACACACTTGAATTTGGATTTATTTAGTGCTTCCCCCTTGGCCCTGGATATGTGACAAGCAACATTCTGGTTAGTTACTCAGATTTTTGAGTGCTGCTTTCAGGTAGCCAAGTCGAAGTGATCTCTGGTGTCTTTCGGATCAAAGCACCACTAAACTAATGTAGATTTCAGGAGCAACAGAGCACAGTGGTCAGCAGAGGAGAGTACTGGGGAAACAAAGCAGGGTGAGGTGGAAGTATGGGTGCCCCAGGTGTGCAATGGCTCCAGACCCCGTCCCAGGGATCCCTCATTCTGTTTCAAGGAATGAGGCATGGGGACTTTTTGTCCCAAGGTCAAGAAATCCTTCTCACAGCCTTCTTACCTGTTTTAACAAATTGCATGAGAGGGTGAAAATGTCAAACAAAGAGGAGTCTCGGAATGAAGAGGCTATTTTCCTGTGCTTGGTCAAGGGATGTGTAGTGTCTGCCTGGAGGGGGAGGGGGGAGTGGAGAGGGAGAGAGGAAAGAGAACAAGAGGGGTCATTAATGCTTCTCGGGCACACACTGAGAGAAGGGAGGCAGGGAGTCCTAGCAGGCACACAGCAAAAGTAATAACAGACCAAGAGAGCATCCCACGTGCCGCTTCCTTCTGGTGAGTCAGACAGACATGATGCTCCTGTGCTACAGAACTCTAGGACAGTGGTCTCCGGGCAGCTGTTAGCTTTTTATTGAACTGCCAATAAAACAACACTAAATGCCTAGAGTGCTAATTCTGAAAACTGTTGAAACCGTTCCAGTCTGTTCGTACAGCTGGACAAAACTGTGAGAAAGCATTTAGGCAAAGCTCAGGTCCCTCTGATTGAGCACATGCCCCACTGTTACAGGCCGGTGATCTGTATGGGGGCCCCAGACGGCCACCGTCTCGAAAACGTTGCCCAACCTGTCTTCTTAGTCCTGACTCAGCCCAGTGCCCTGCTGTCCCAGTCCTCATCCTGGAGCCCTGCTATCAACAGGGACCAGGAGCCTAACCAAGCCCGTCTGCACTGGCTTCACTTCTAAAGAGAGGGAGAGATGGTAATGAAGGTATATATATACAATCAAAGACAGCAACACAACATGATCACTCAGTATTGTAAGGCAGACCACTGTGGTAAAGCACATTAGAAACTAAAGTGGGCAACTATCATGCAGAAACTGATGCACTGTGTTAGAACAGAAAGCACAAGAAAAGTTGACTTTTAAGCCCAGTCGTAGCAGGTATGCATGTGGTGTCATCGATGTGGCTCAAGGCATTCTCGGGCCTGAAGCGGGAAATCCAAAAGGCATCTCCCCTGCCTGCATTTCCTGGGAACACATTCCAGAGAAATTCTCTCGCATACACTTGCTCCTGCCTGCCCGCAGTTCACTGACCTTCCTAGCATTACTACTTGCAGCTGTTGAAGCTGCTCTGTCTGCTGACAGCAAGGGAGGTCACTCAAGTGCTGTGACGGAGAGTCAGAGATCCCACCTGCCGAAGGACTCACCTGCGCCCTAAGCCCAGCCCTTCCCCAATAGAGGGGCTCCTTCCCTGGGACCCATCCGCTGCTCCTGACAGCATGCGCTACAACATCCTATCAGAACTCTGTGCAGCTGGTGTCTTGATGTGCTTTGTGACTGTTTGCCACCAAGTATGCAGTGCTCAGCATCTTTACAAGTTACAGCTGGAGCATTCAGAGACCACAGTATGAAAAAAACCCACCCATGTTCTTTGCAGCCCAAGAAAGTACACAGAACTGAACAATTTCACTACATCTTTTTCTCCCATGAAACCTTTAAGTCACAAGTGTTCAAAGGAATCTACAACTGTTAGCAAAAGCAAGTCTGTGTGCAGTTATACAGAAGTGTGGTCACGTCTGCCTCTGTCCATCCCACACAATGGTTAATCACTGTGAGCACAGCCACTTCCTGAAATGCAAGGCAAGCATGCATGCGAGAGTGGACAGTGTGTTTAGGCTGCCTGAAATAAGAACCACTTTCTCGTTTAAAGGTGCTCTCCTCTGTCCAGCTTTATACTTCCAGCAAACACTAGCAGAGGCTGCTGCGCAGCACACAAGGGAGATTAAGACCCAGAGCACAAGCCACAGCCTTCCCTTTCAATGACAGTTCACTCCTGCTGGCAGCCAGGCTCTGTGGGCCTCTCCAAATGCAACATGACATATCATGTCGTCAGAGGACAGTGTTTGCCAACATGTTACAACCAGAAAGCACTAAAATGAGATCTTGCACTACTGTGGAGTATATGCTCTCTTTTGTTGCCACAACACTCTTTGTTGAAGGATGAAAGTGTACTGATTTTATGAATGACTTTTTTTTTCTTCAAATCAGCAGCTACTATGTCAGGTCCACCCATGATATGCAAATATCAACCTAACAACATGTAGTGTTTTGATGTCTGTCTTCATGTAACACCCTGTACCTCACCATATACTATCACACAAGGTCATTTGCTATTTGCTGCCAGGTATGCTCGTAGTATTTGCTGCCACATACAAGAGGCTGGAAAGGGATGATGCAAACTGAATGAGAAAACCAGTGTTTTGGGAAGGAGGGTATGTTGCTGTAATGCACCCTGATAAGGAAGAGACACAAAGTCAGGATGTCGGTGGCTGGGAAGCCAGCCTAGGAAAAGGAGTTGTTTTCATTAGCTGGCAAATAAGCGCCTCATGTATGCAAATTTGTAATGTTATTGCTTAGAGCCACTGTAATTCCAATAAGCCTTTCTGTCTTGGCAATGGCCTGTGTGTGCCACTGTTACTCCACTGTTTCTTGAATAAAGCTTTGCAAACTTCTAAGCCTGTCTTTGGGATCGGAGTGATCCTGTGCATGATACGCTGCCAGAACTGAATGGCCTTCTGCAATTCTGAAAAGCGAACCCTGCCTCCCACCTGCCCTACTGAAGTGTGGTGTGTCTAGATTGTGAACTTCTCCTGAGGCCACCGCAGTTTTGCTCCCTTCTCTCCAAAAGAGCTGTCTTTTCAGTTCCTGGAAAAAAAGAGAGGCCAAAGAAGGCAAAGACTCAACATCAGAGGGCCTATTTCTTACCACCAAAGCACATGACTGCACAGACAAAAATCAGCGCACAGCAACACACAGTGAGCGGCACACAGCAAAATGAATGAGAAAAGTTGACACTTACTTCACTGAGGAAGGCTGTAGCACTTACTTGATTAATTTCATTTGTTAGCTGAGACAGAATTGTCACTCCTATGATGCAGTGCTCTACACTGTCCTGGGGAAGAACGGGCACGGTCAGATCGAAGAAATGAGGGTGCAGCACACAGGCAGACAAGACAAAAGGCCATCACCCCATGGCACAACGGAAACACAACATCTCCTCAGGGAAGAAATACAAACGCAACCATACACTGACTGTTTCTGGTGGTTATCTTTTAAGTAATCTCTATTACTATGCTTTACACTTCCAGCTGATTGTTTAGAGAGTGCATAAGAGAAATTTAAACAAATAAAATTAAAGCCAGTACTACAATGCTGATTCAAGAATGAAGTTTCCAGTGCTGTGGACACCTCACAGGCATCCTGAGGATCCCTGTGTTTGTCGTTCTACAATGCAGCTAAGGATCTGGAAGGCAGTTCACAGCATCTTCCCAAAAACTGCATGACTCCTAGGGGACAGCCATGCCTATTAAAAATCAGCCAAAGTCTGTAGGACAAATGCAAACTTGGGGGCCAGCCCAGAAACTCTGTCTCACAGAGGAGCAGGCACTTCCTACTTCCACTTCTCTCAAACTGAAGCCCCCCAGCCAACAGTGGTGGTGGGGAACAAAGGGGCTGCTGCCCAACAACATCTGGAAAGTCCTCCCCTCCAGGTCTTAAGTGAAATGGGGGGAAAGGCCTTTGTTCCAAAGCTGGTCAGGAGGAACTACATGGGTTTCTTTTTGGCCAACTGGAAACTGGTTATTACAATATTTTGTTGAGATTTTTATTCTTTATTTTGTTTCATTTCACTGTTTGTTTTAAAACATGTACAGTCTAAAAATAATTTGTAAACTGCTTGGCAAACCGCTAGGAAACTGCCTCTCTCTTATTTATTTGTTTATTTAAAAGACTCCCTCTTCAAGGTCCATGCCTCCCCGCTGAAGCTTTCCTCTAAGTGGTCTTCGTCCTGCTGGGCAGTTTTAGTATTACAGTTTGACTAAGGAGGAAAACACGCTGCAAGGGGCTCACGAAAGATCCAAGGCATGAGGAAGGGGACCTGGGTTCTTTATTTCTGACATGTCCCCTTCTGCTGTTAAAAACAGTCACACCTCTAGGTGGCCAGTGAGGGGTTTCTCCCTCTTTCATGTACACTAGAACTCAGGGTCACCAAATGAAGCTGACAATGGAGGTTTCAGGAGAGAAAATCATTTTGTCACAGAGAGGATTGTCAACTGTGGAATTCGTTGCCCCAAGATGTGCTGACAGCTGACGAAGCTGGCAATGTTTGCAAACGCTTACCCAATGGTAAGCGGAATAGTTATCTTTAAGGTGTCACAAGACTCCTTTTGGTTTTAACCACTATCTTACATGGTTTTCAAATGAGACTAGACAAATTCAAAGGGAAGGTTAAGGGGAGACATGATGCCCTTCCAACATTTGGAAAACTGTCATGTGGAAGAGCTAGCAGCATTGCTCTGTTGTGCAAGAGGGCCTGCAGAGATACACAGATTTGGACCAAATTTTAGGAACAGCTGCTGAATAGCCCCAGCAGATGGCAGAGCTGGGAAGGGATGCCTCCCAAGTGTTCAATTACCTGCAACAAAATATGTTTATCAATGAAGCTGCCTTGTTTCCCATGCTAGAAAGGTGAGGTATAAAACCAAACCAAACCAACAAACGGGAGGGAACACTGTTACATTCCACAAGTACTGCAGTTTTATGTAAAGATTAATATTTTCTAGTTCTTTTTAACAGGTTTTAAAGGAGCATTTTGATAGGATCTCTTTTCAAACCACTCTTAGCAACCCCCATTTTTTTAATTTAAAAGGAATGAGGAGTAATTAGTAACACATCAAGCAATGCCCCAAATAACAGGCTAAATATAGCAAACAGTTACTTTTTAAAAGCGATGTGAATATACTGATTTTAGAAAGGAACACTCTCTAAGCTCTGGCAGATGCTGGGCCCTCTTTCACTGGACATTACTAAGCAGAGGGCTGGGCAGGAATGCAGCCCTCACACCGACGGAGATACCCTCCAAGGCCCCTTTCACCAAGTCCGGAAGGACAGAGGCTGCTTGCTGGCCATGGATCCAAAAGGATACAAACCATGGGTGGGCAAAGGTCAGCCTCTGGATTACATGCAAACCCTTTTTTGAGGTCCTCGGGGGTCCCCCCAACCCCACTCCCCTCAGTTCAGAATTCTCTCCAATCTATGGAAGATCAGCCTATTCCCTGGGCACCACAACAACCCCCCTGGCGAAACCATTATAAAAACAGAAAGGCAAAGTGGTGGAGGAGAAAGCCAACCTGTAAAAACCTTGTGACATCAGTGATGACGTTTCTGAAAACATATTCATCCTTCTGGCAGTCAAACCAGCCCAGTTTTGTGATCCTGGCATAGAGCTGGATTAGTGCTTGCGTCACAAAGGTGGCCAGCTTGGGTCTGGTTGCAAGGTAGTTGAGCACATAGTTTCCTGAAAAAGGGAACAGATGAAGAAGAGGAATGTGGCAAGTCCACTCACCCAGACAACAGACAACGGGCAGCTCTCTGACTTGAACAACTGCAATGGCTTCCGAGTTGCTTCTGGGATGAATTCTGAGCACCATGACGGCTTCTAAGACCCTTACTCTGTTGAGGGCATCAAAGCTGCTCCTCCTGTTTCAAAATTCCTTTGAAACAGATGCCCACCTCCACCCCTCGGGCAGCAGGGACGGGGGAACTGCATGTGGAGCCCGGAAATGCCTCTCCATCACTCCCTCTCCCCTACATTACGACCTTTCGCAGGCTGGTCAAAAGCATCCCACTTTGGGAGGTTCAGGGGGCATGAATGGTCACTGTAGTCCAGTGGTTCTCAACCTGTGGGTCCCCAGATGTTTGTGGACTTTAGCTCCCAGAAGCCCTGAGCACTGACCATAGTGGCTGGGGCTTCTGGGAGCTGAAGTCCACAAACATCCGGGGACCCACAGGTTGAGAACCACTGCTGTAGTCTGAAGTGATTTTAACTGCCATGGTTAAATAATCCTTTTTCAGCATCTCTCTCTATAAAAACGTATTTTCCTAGCTCTATTTCTCCCTCTCTCTGCTTAAATACAGCTGTTAGTAGCAACCAGTGCAGACCCACTCGACCAATGTAACCAACATAAGTGTCATCATTCAGTTGGCCTACTCTAGTTGGAAATAACAACTGAATTTAGGCCTTAGTGTTTTATTGTTAAGTTGTATTCAAATCCCTGTTTGGCCATGGACACTCAATGGGTGACCTTTGGTACGTCACACTCTCTCAGTATCAGAACTTCCTCTGAAGAAATTCTGCCAAGAAAACCCTGTAATAGGTTTGCTTTGGGGTCACCGTTAAGTCGGGAACGGCTTGAAGACACACAACAAGTTGTATTTATTATTATCTAACTATTTTTAAATAAAACTCATGTCGCTTCTTGACTTAGGTTGTCATCCTCACTGAAGAATGGTCCAGCATAAATCCACTAAATAAATACATAATATGCAATGAGGGAACCCTCCTTCTCTTCTCATACAAGCTCTCTTAATACTGCAATGCATTCTTAAGCATCTCAAGGAAATTATCTTGATTCCCAGGCAGGCTTTTGATTTTTACTTACGTATGTCTATTCGCTGTTCCAAGGGCAGAGGGTTGTTTGTGCGGGACACCAGTTTTGTAAGGCATGTAGCTGCCAGTAGCTGGGAGTAAGATGACTGAAACAAAAGAAGGCACACCGAAGGCAAAGGGTTAAGTTGCAGGCAAACGGCAGGAAAAGAGAACTCTCCACATTAATGGTTATGTATTTTCATTCACAACTCTTGATGGGGGCTGGAACATCTGATCCTCACATTCACATTCCAATTAGGCTAAATGGCTGTACTTCTCCAAAAGGAAACATCACAAAAGAGGGGAAGAGTCCTAGATTTCTACCAACTGCTAGGAAGAGCAGGCAAAGATTCAAGGTGTCTACTGAAAGTGACTGCATTGCCATACCAAGTCCCCACCCATCCACCCACCCACCCACACACACCAAAAGTCAAACTGGTTCACTAAAAAGCAAAGATAGCTTTGCCCCACTGGCTTGGTCTATAAGTCCAGTGTCAAAGTGGGCCAAAAAGTACTTGGAGAAATCATCCAGATGTGGACTTGCAACACTAAGGTGCCCATGGAACTGGGGAGCTATCTACCTCTCCAGGGACACACAGACTCTTTCTGGACCATTCATGGTGAGTTGAGCCTTTCACTCCATGCCAATGAGAGCAACTGTAGTTGAGCTCTGGTCAGCTCTGGTCTCTGCCCTAAAGATGTCCCCAGACACTGAACTCATTAGATTGATCTGAAGATCTTAATATCCCTCCTAGCTGGGAGATTCTGATGCCACAAGTGCAGGACTATTCTGATAGTTCTTCAGATCGTCCCTCTTGCCCCACCCACAGGCACTAGATCTGTGAAGAACTCAAGATTTCACTGTCTATGACTCTGGGTTTTTAAAATGCAAAATGAAAAGATGGCTCCAAACATCATTTATTTTTCTTCTTCAACTCAACCCTCAGGACAAGAAATGGGTGCACTTCCATAACGTTGCTCTCCCTGCCACCTTGTATGCTGGAAGCTCCTCTCACAGCAAGATTCCAATTATCCTGATTGATTAAGCTAGTTTTTAAGGCAACGCTGCAACCTGAGGGCTTGGATGAAGGCGTTTTGCTAAAGGCTACATATAACCTCAAGATGTTTTAATTGAGCAATTTTAGGCATGATTCCAAAATCATTAATGACCAGCCAAAATGAAAACAGATTACAGAAAAGACAATGCGTAGAGTTTGGTTCACCTGCATTTTGATGCACTTCTGGCAACTATTAATGAGCACCCTGTTGAGTAATAGCTGGAATCCAATCTACGCAGACCAGTCAACTCCCAAAACTTTTGTTTGGAAGCGTAATCTAGGAAAACTGTTAGGAAAGGTACCTCATGGAGTACAAGTGCAGCATTACTAATTGAATCAAACTGATTTCTGGAAACATACTGTTAAGGGTCTTAATACTGATGTGGGTGCAGTTCAGTTTTAAGTTCATGATATATTTTATGCAAACAGATAGGATGAAGTTAAAGGAAATTAATTATATGATAACAAAAGTGGGTGTGAAGGATGCTTCAAATATTCTTTCTAATTTTTTTATTTAAGCAAAACATTTACACTTTGTTGTTTTCAGATGGAGTCCTCATAGTTCATGACAGTCATAGCAGGAAAATTCAATGCATTTGCATATGCAATGAATTAATCACCAAGGATCTGCCCCTTTCCAGGCACTGCCCTTCAAATTGGGACCCCAAAAATCCTTTCCTGAGGGGATGGCTGGTTCAGTGAATAATTCATGGCTTTCAATTTGTGAATAATCATGCAAACATCACAGCATCAAGGCTAAAGTAAATTTTGAGCTTTCCTTGTAGCAGACAAGTCATGTAAGGTAGTAGAGAAGCAGCTATCCTTTTAAGAGACAGATGTCATAACAAGCAATCCCCTTGCCACATGTAAAAATTGTTCTTATGGATTTAATCATATTTTGTTATGGCCCAATAAAAGCTCTTCCTCCACCTCATTATTGCTGCCTCTGCATGGACTAGGAATGTCCTTGGAGGATTATGGGCCAGAATCATGGGTGGGGATGCTGTTTAAAATATTACTCTCATGGTGTAGGTCTCTGTGGGCATTCAGAGTACCAATATGGCCCAGCGGCCCTTGAAAGCAACAACCCTTGCATTACAGTATCCTCTGGCCATGATAAGCTATGCATCATGTCTCAGCTAGAAGGAGCTGGCTGAAATATTTGGGTTAGTCTAGTTATCTGACCTCAGCACAAGAATTCTGGCAAGATTCCCAGTTTAAGATACTCCTGAAATTTCTTCAAAGAAAAACCATCCAGAATTAAAGTTGTCCGCTCTTAAGATAGGTTTGAATAATGCAATAGTTTACAAGCTGTGTGGCAGTCAAATTGAGCTGGAACCCCTTTCTGCCTGATACGCAGCTTGCACAAGGCCACAGAAATGCCTGTGCTTTGCTGTTGAAGTACAGAAACCTCTGCTTTTGCGCATGCTAACAACACATCCACCAACACCCCTCCCACAGCCATGGAAAATGTGCAATATCGGGTTTGGGGACCCTTGGTTCCACGCTGGGATTCTTCCCCGCACCAAGTCATGAACGTAGGGCCCTCAAACACCCAGAACAAATTTCAGCGTTTTGAGAGCAGCATGATGGGTCAACAAGCCTACATACACTCCCCCTTTCAAGAAGAAGCTGGCACTTGTTCAAGCAGTCTGGGCTGTTGGTAAACTCAACCAAGGCTTTCTCCGCCTGCAGCCGTGTTGCAGTATCTGTTGTCTCGTACAGTTGCTTGCACAGGTTCTCTAGCTGGGCTAGACTCTGAAAAAAACCAGAGAAGAAAATTTGATTAGGATTCTCTTTCTGTTTTTCAGCAGAACCGCTCCTTTTCAGTTTACTTGTCAAGCTCCATCACCGAAGGAAAAATGACAGAAAACACAGAGCCTTCAGTTTCTGAGATGGTTGCAAATCCCAAAGTAACAAAATTCTCCTTGGGAAAGAAATTCTCCAAAATCTTATAGTCAAAGAAAACTGCTGCCACCTTCTATCAGGCTAAGAACAGAATTCCACACTTCTACCCGACCCCTTCTGATGGCACAGACCAATCAAGAAAGAATGGAAGCCAGACTTCAGTCTTGCAAGACAAAAGGGTAAAGACCATCAACAAGTGCTCCTTCTTGTGACCAGGACTCACAGTGTCACCAAGTTCATTTGTCTCCTTTATGCTGTTGTCAGTCTTTTGTGTGTATTCTCATTCCAGTAATTCACACCATTTGGTCATCTTGACGCTGCTGTTTACATCTAGCAACATGGTTCTATTTTTCCATCTGTGCTGTATCTTACAATTATACCAGACATATACTAGATATATCTAGTATATACTAGAAACTACAGAAAAAAATAATCTATCCCATATTATGTGGGCAATCAGCAACCTATTACTAATAAATTATAAATTACATCCCTTTAGACAGTTAAATTTGGCTGTCATGACACCTTTCAGTCTTCTCTTCTCCAGGTTGAACACACCCAGTTCCCTAAGTCAAGATTCCTGTAAGGCAGGGGTTGGACTAGACGGCCCCTGTGGTGCCTTCCATTTCTATTGTTTTACGATACTCTTATGATACTCGTATGTGCTGACTCCACAACTTCCAAGGGAATAACCGTTTGGGTTTGGAGCAAAAATAGGGTGGAGATTATTCCTTAACAAGGCTGGAGAATATCAGTCTCCTGAACCACAATAAAAGTAGTACTGAGCAGAGCAACTATGCAGCAAAAGAGCACTGTCTATACTAGATAAGGACCTAAGCACAAAACAGCTAGCATTAAAGCAGTACTTGAGGAAGTTTTCCAATACAAAAACATGAAGGCTCCTACCCACTTCCCTTTTTACAGAATCTGTACAGAATCTTTTACAGGATTTTACAGAATCTGCTTCAATCAATATTTTTTGCACAGGAAATACAACATTTACCAAATCTTAACATGACTTGCTTGGGGAAGGGAACTCCATCTATTCTTTACAGGAAGAAACTCTCTGGAAACTGAGGACACGAAATGTTGCTCCTCTGATGAAGGACATTACCAAGGAAATTCTCAAGTTCTAGGGTCAAGAACTATATAGAAGGAGACCCCACACTGGACAGCACTTGAATATGTATGTGATGCAAGTGATATTCATTCATTTTATATGCCACCTTCCTCCTGACATGGAACTCAATGCAGCTTGGAAATTAGATTAAAACAAAATACCATTAAAAACCAGATGATAAAAAACACCCACAGTTAAATAAGCCATCCTATTACAACACTAGAAAGTAAAACAATGAGAACTCCAGGCTTGTTCTAAGGATCTAAGCAAAACTAGGAGCAGAGTGGAGCAGGAACACCACCCTGGGCATAAAACACTTCTGATCTGAGCAGCTCTTTGTCCCTGCTGAGAAAAAGCACAACCAGCCAGGCTGGCAGAGATAACTGCCACCAGCAAGGCAACCACAGAGGTAGGCAAGCAGCTACCATAGATTGCAGCTGTCTGAAGAGTTGTGATACCAGCTTGGCCAGAGACTTTGGGAAGGCAGCAGAGGCCAAATACAAAGATGAAGGTCGCAGGGGTCCCTGGAGAGCCTGCTGATCCATCCTACTGTAGCAGGGCTAGAAAGCACAAGAGACAGTGAGACAGTGAGCAGAAGAGACAGGGGCAAGCTAGTTCTTGGTCACACTTGTCTGACAAATGAGACCACTTTGAAGAGGGCTCTCCAGTGGTCTGTGCATCAAGACTGACACTACTTATACTGAGAAATGGAGTGGGGAGGGATTTGCCTTGCCATGAATTTAAAGCCTGCAAGTCCCCTCGCCTCCACATTTTGGTTACCAGTTGCACTGCCAGCAGCACTGGAGAGATGATGCAGCTCTGCAAATGTTTGATCCATCTGAAGAGGAGAGCAACTTTCTGTCCCCAACCTGCCAACTGCAAAATCCATCAGCACAGCACAGGTGTTAGGCCTCTCAGCAACTGGGTGCAGGAAGCCATTATCCTTCCATGCAAAGAGGGAGTTTTCCTCTTGGGCAGGCACAAGTATCCGAGAGGCTGGAGACAAAGACTATCTGAATATTTCTTTTATTCACGTAAAACATCACGGCAACGCTGTCGATGGCCACCTAACAATTTGTCCTCGCAGAGATAAAGAACACCCAAAGAGTGGTTCACCAGCAGTATCCCAAGGGTGTCGACATACTGGCAATTCTTTCTGCAGTTAAAAAAAAAGATTGTCCAACATTTGGTCTCCCAGCATTTAAAACTTCTGCAACAGCAGATGCCTACTGGGCACAAACAATATCTATAACATTTCACAGTACAGTTTATGCATTGCTCATGTGTAAGATTGATAAATTGAGATGCCTGATTCCTGAATCATTCCTTGGATTGCAATGGAACCAGCAGGGAACAGGAAGACTTCTTAAAACAACCATGGCTTCGTGGAAAGTGCTGCTTTCTCAGGCCCTTAACATGTTTGATTGTGCATGGGAACTGTTTTATCAGTTGCATCTTATATTAGATGAAGAACGTCACAAATGTGACGCCCCTGTTTCCCACAGTGGTAAACCTGATACCTCCAGAATTCAGTTCCAGAAGCAGAAGATGTGTGGACAAGCAGCCCATTCTTCTGCTGTTGGTCTCTGGCTACTGGAACCGAGTGGCACACTGCCTTTACACCTGAGGTTCCCCAGAGCTGTTAAAAACCGAGAGGCACTCATTAATCTAAAGCTAGCTGAAGCAGTTGCTTTCACCACCTCTTGTGGCAGTGAGTTCCAAAGACAAAACAATAAGCAAGGTACTTTCATTTGTTTGTGTTAAATCTCCTGTCAAAGTCAATGATAACTCCAGGCTAGAGCCAGAGTTTCAAGGACCTTACTGTCAGTTACAAATATCTTTTTAAAAATAACTTCTCCCCAATTCCTCAAAAGTTCTAAAAATGATTACTTTTAGTTATTTTTAAAAGAAATTATGAACTGCTAGTATGTGGTGCCAAACACACATACAAGTAGACAAAAGTTACAGTAAGAAAAAATACACAGGAAGAGGACAGTATAATAGTACTATTAATAGATCTATAGAATAAAAAAGTAAAAAGTAACTGGTGTAACAGTAAACGCAGACCTATCCCCTAGCCATGCCACCCAAGACCAATGCACAGAAATACTCTTAGAACTTGAAGAATTACACTTAAAAGAGTGCCTTGTAACTAGGAGTTGTTCAAAGAGCTCATCACAGAGTAAAATGCAGACGACTGCAAGAAAATCCCAGGAGTGAGTTTTTGCAATCTTGCAGATTTTACTCAAAGTCAGTCACGGAAGACGTCTGTCAACAAAGCTCTCCCACAACACCTCTTTGCCTGTCTACTGCATTCAGAAGAAACAATGGAAAGAAGCACTGCACAAAATTCCAGCTTATGCACATAAGAGCATATGAAAGCAAAAGAAAAAAAAGAAGACTGGACTACTAAAGTACAAGCATGAGGATCAATGGCAAACAGCATCCAACTGCCAGCCCTCTGTGTGGAGTAGCAGCCCTAACGACGATGATGGCGGCAATCCACGCACAGCTCCTTTGTGGGATCATTCTCTGGTGCCATCCCAGCTTCTACTCTACAAGAAGAAAATGAATCAAACAGCTGAGAAGATCACAGCTGGTGCAAAACTGGGGGAGGAATGAACATGAGAACACACTTGTTTAGAAGCTAATTCTCCTGATTCAGCACCAATCCAAACTGCACCCAGAAGGAAAGCGAAGATCATGAGCTTTTGCAAACAGAAGCAACAAAAGCAGCAACCCTGACGGCAAGGGTGGATGCCCACACAGCAGCCTCTTGCTCTCAAGGGGAAAGAGCCCTCACCTCGGCCCACTAGTGGCTGGGCTGGCCTGCCCATCTCCGTAATTAAAAAAAGTTACAGTTCGACGGAAAAAGGAGCCAAGTTATCCACTGACAAGGTCCAGCTGTAACTCAGTCATACCTTAATTATCAGAAAATTTACTCACAAGCCCTGCCCAATTCTGGTATTGAGGGAGGGGAGCTTAAACTCATGCAGTTTCACACAGGGAGAATGAACGCCTGCTGAGGCTCTTATCATATTGTCTTGGTCACATTCTTCCTAATCAAAAAAACCCAAATTCACTCATAAACACAAAGATATATTATTATATATATATATATTTGACTGTAAGTAAAAAAAAAAAAATCAAGCTTAGAAACCTGGATCACCTTATCGATGAGTCAATGGTCCTCTGGGGAGCCCGTGCTGGGGGAGGGGGGTCAAAGGAGAGGGCTTCTTGGAGTTTACAAGGATCCACCCCCTCAACACCCCCCCCCCGCAAGCAGCATGGGCTCCCCAATTTGCTCTAGGACCTTTTCACTTCTCCCCTAACCATGCCAGCTGGTCTCTGTGCACTTTACACTGGGAGGAGATTGTGATGATCCACTCTTTCAACCCCCACCCCAAGCAGCACAGTTTCCCGGCCCTAGGGCTCTTCAAGCTGGGAGGAATCTGTGATGATCCACTCCTTCAGCCCCCACCTGCCAAGCAGTAAGGGTTCCCCAGACGTCTCGATGGTTTTTCAGGGACCTCCAAAGAGACTGTGCTATGAGGGGGGTTGACTTCTCCATGGGTCATAGCAAATGAACTAATTTTGGTCCAAATCCTGCCCTCAACTTATCCATGAGACTGACTTATAGTCCAGTATATCGGGTAATAATAACTAGTAAAAGGATAGCACAAGCCATTTCATCATCACCACATGGATCAACAGGCTACTCAGATTGATTATTTTAGATTATATTTGAGATTAAATACATGAGGCCCAAACCAGCCAGAGTTAAATTTTCTTGATTTCAGTAGGATAAATGGGTGTGTGCGCTTATCTTTTGAATTCAAGATAACCAGGACTTTAAAGTGCCAAACTTTGATGGGACTGTGCCCATCCTGTGTATTCTATGGTTATTTCATGGCCATAAGGAATCGCTCAGGCAATGAACGGGAGATACATAGGTGATAAAACAAGTCAGGCTTCTGTGAGGCTGCAGCAGCTATTTATCAAATTTGTATCTCACCTCTAGCCCAGAAAATGTAATCCAATTCAAACAAAAACAAGCAGTTAAAGTATAAGGAGTTATTTATTCTTTGCCCCAGTGTAACAAGAACATCCAAAAGATGAGCGCCGGAAGAACCCACTGCTGCATGTGGTACAAAAAGGAGGAAGAGAGATGGGAAGGAGCGCAACCGCCTGAGCATCACGCAGCAGATTGGCAAGAGAAGATCCAGGAAGGAGACTAACGAGAACAATGCAAGGCTGCAAACTATGTAACCAGTTATCAACAAAACAGGAAAATAGAAGAAAGATGCTCATGTGAAACGGATTTCAAGGCAAACCAATCCAGCTGGTACACAGCAGGGTCTTCTCAGCAATGGCTCCAGTTTTCTGAAAGATCTTGCTCAGAGAAAGGTTTTACTTTACGAAGCCATATAAGATGTTCTATTTATGTGGATCTGATAATGCTTAGCAAGAATTTACATCTGCCTATTTTAAGGAATTATGAATCAGCCTATAATAACAGCATTGCTTCTTTTGATATATATAATTGGTCAGTTTATGGATATGTTTTTAAAGGAGACATTTTGCTTTAGCTGTCTGCAAGCCAAAACAAGAACTTTTTACGGCAGAAGTGTTTAATAGGAAAAACATGACATGTATAGATCAAGTCCAGATGAGAAGCAGAGAAATCACAATTGCCTATAAATGTAATTAAAAGCAAATGCATGGAAACGATTCATAAAGCCTCAGAAACACACACATATAGCAGCCAACTAGCCTGTGATCAGCTCCATGCATCCTAAAACTGAGAACAAAACTCACAGATTAAACTATCTGGCAATAAATCAAAAAGAAGAGCTCGAGTTAAGGGTAAGCTAAGAACTCAGAGAGAAAAACCTACGTGGACACCTGAAAGTTAAGCATCTCAACTATCATTTCATTCTCACTTTATGAACAAGTGAGGGATGCAACAGTCACATAAGGACTGCTAACAAAGGTCTGTGAACATTCTAAAGTGCATCACAAATGAGACTGGCAAACAGCAACCCTGCTAAGCTGGTCAGTACAAGCGGAGGAAGACACAGGCGCTTGCCTAAGGGCAGCGCGCTTGCGGCAAAGCCGAGAATCTGGCAGGAACTTCCTGATGCACAGCCCCACTTCTTAACCTCCACACGGCATTCTGTCACCCACTCCTCTGAAAGGCTGTGTTGCCACGCCCGTGCCCAGGAAAGGCTGATCTGGCCATGGAGACGCAAGCCTTGGTTATGTCCTTCTTGGATTACCGGATAACACAAAACACCCACATTGCAACCGCTCTACGGGCCACCCGTTCATTTCTGAGCACAATCCAAGATGGCTTACAAAGATCAGGTTGAGGTTATGAGAAGAACAACTTTTGTTGTCTGACTTAGGGCACCCCTAAGGCAAACCTATCATGGGGTTTCTTGGCAGTATTTATTCAGGGGTGAGCCGGAATTACTGGCCTGAACACAGGAGGGGCAGACTGACACCCCCTCCCACCATACCCTGTGTGGCCAATGCCCTTCCACTATCTGTTTTAAACTGGTTCTGCCAGTTCAGCAGGTGTTCGGTAAGTTTTGCTCAAATTCTGTCCTATAGGAGTTTTATTAATGCAGGACCGTATGACAATGAAACTATGACTAAAAAGAAAATGCATAAAAACAATCTACAGGCACATTCTTCTACTATGAACTGAAGAGGCTTATTTAGTCCTCCAACCAAGAAGAATTCATTTTAGCAAGGATTTACTATGCAGGTGCTAGGATTGAACAACACTCTAAATTCACATTAACACAAGGCATGTGTGTAGTGCACAAAGCCTTTAACTGGGCCACTTAAATACTTGGGAGCCTCTCTTATTCTCAAGTGTCATTCATATAAATCAAGTACAGCCAGAGGCACCTGTACGTACAAATGCTTCAAATAAGCAGTCTTTCCCCGTGTGCAAATAATGCAAGAAGAGAAATAACCTTTTCTTTTAACACGGCTATCCCTCTGGAAACAGGACGGCTGAGTAGCACCCAAGAACCTGCTGCTTGAAGGAAATTTCAGCCCCCAACTGGAGCTGCCAAGCAATACAGCAGAACATGCCTTTGCGATGCTTTACAGGCAAGGAAATCTCAAGCCACACTTGAGCGTTCCATGCCGTTCGTATGCATGACATCAGCCTTTCACATGCAAAGCACAAGTCATGAATGGCACCAGAAGATACACCACCAAACATTTCTCCAAAACCCACAGTAGCCTTAACTCTGTTGCTTGCACAACTTTTACTTGTTCCCTATTTTTCTAGGTGATAAAAGGTGCTGATGGAAGAAGGACAGAGCACTCCAGTGGGCCTTCTCAGTCCCTCTTCTGAGCTAAAAGCAAGCCAGTTGTGCCTTCTGCAGGCTGGAAGTAGAGCAGTCTGGCACTGGAGGCATGTGTCTTCTGTCAGCCTGTGGCGCTTCTTGGTGTGCAGGAAGAGACTTCTCTTCTGCGCACTGAGAACAAAAGCTGGGATGGGATGGACAGAGCACTCCCTGACTTAAGACAGCCAGCGGGTGGGAAGAAGATTCTCTCCCCTCGCCATCCACTCTCTTGGTTTTTGTGCAGGAGGCACAGGAAAGAGAATCTATGGGCCACACACTAAGAGACTGTGAGCTGCTGGGTGAGGCACAAAGTGACCTGCACCTTCCCTGCCAGCCCAATATGCTGGGCAGGGAAGAGGCAAAGTGTCTCCATCAGGGCTGAGCGTGCCCATCCTTCTTCAGGCAGGCTGCTCATTCATCAGGGTGAAATTCCAAATTGCTTATGGAGATCAAGCTAGCGGTTAACAAAAAGGCCATGCCACTGAATAGGCCTAAAATGGCTAACTTGCACAGCCTGTGTCGCATCGCTGTCTCAGTAAGCCTCCTTTTGCCAACTGTCTCAGCTGGACAGGTTTGTTCAGCTCGATGCCTCACAGGATGTGCAGAACAGAATTAAAGAACCATCAGTGAGAACTAAAAAGAACCAAAGGCATCTCCTGACACAAGGCAGTGTCAGCCACCAATAGCACTACGATCAGCCGATTCAACCCAGATCCCAATGATGTGAGACAAAGCTTTAAGGCTTAAGCAGATAAAAATTCTAGACAAGGCACATGCCACAAAGAACAGGAAACCCCCTCCACCATCACTACTCCATCATACACGCATAGATACGACAACCAGCAAGACCTTGGGCATCAGTTGCTCCAACCAAAGTATCACCAAGGAGCAGTTCACTGAAGTTAAACCAACAGCAAGAGAGAGATTCAAGAGTAGCCATGTTGGCCATGCAGCAAAATAGAACAAAATCCAAAATTCATAAAACACTGATATCTTTATTGGGCCAACTAAAATGCACAAAATACATCAGGCAGGTTAATAATCATACACGAGAAAAGTGATGATGTCAGAACCACAGGCCTACCCTTGTGTAAGAAAGAGAAAACCATTCCACAGAGCATGGGAAACAAACAGGATGAACTTGAACTCATAGCATAGCAAAGCATATACGATATAACAGGCATCAGTGAAACCTGCTGCGGTGAGTCTCATGACTGCAATGCAGCAATAGAAGGGGATACTCTATTTCAGACAAACAGACTAAACAAGAAAGGAGGAGGAGCAGCCCTGTATGTCAAGGATGTTTATACCTGTGAAGAGATCCAGCATTTAAATCTGGAAGCCAGGTTGACACAAACCAGTAAAAGCTGGGCTAGACAACACTCCCATTAGGTGGATTTGTAACTGGCTGACCAACTGAGCCCAAAGGATGCTCCTCATCAATGATTCCTCTTTGTCCTGGAGAGAAGTGACTGGTGGGATGCCACAGAGTTCTGTCCCGGGCCCAGTGCTATTCAACACCTTTATCAATGACTTGGATGAGGGAATAGAGGGCATGCTCATCAGATCTGCAGATGACACCAGATTAGCAGGGATAGCTAATACCCCAGAGGACAGGATGAGAATTCAAAACGACCTTGGCAGATTAGAGACCTGGGCCAAAACCAAGAAAATTAATTTTAACCAGGAGAAATGTAAGCTACTACGCTTGGGCAGAAAAAATGAAATGCAGAGATATGAGATGGGTCACACAGTACATATGAAAGGGAAATAGAAGTCTTAGCTGACTGTGAGTCAACAGTGTGAAGCGGCAGCTAAAAAAGCTGATGCAATTCTAGTCTGCACCAATAGGAGTCTAGTGTCTAGGTCAAGGAAAGTGAGGGTACCACTCTATTCTGCTTTGGTCACCTGGAATAATGTGTCTAGTTCTGGGCACCACAGGTCAAGAAGGATACTGAATAAAGCTTTTGAAACTTCTAAGTCTAGTTACCTGAATTCTGAAGTATCCTGTACACCACAGGGAGCTGAGTATGTTCAGCCCAGAGAAGAGAAGGTAAAGAGGTGACATGCTAGCCATTTTTAAGTATTTGAAGGGACATCATGTGGAAGACGAAGCAAGGCTATTTTTGCTGGTCCAGATACTAGGGCATGGAGCAACGGCTTCAAACTTCAGGAAGAAATTCCATCTGCACAGTAGAAAGAACTTTCTGACATTAAGAGCAGTTCAACCGCAGAATACACTGCCTCAGAGCGTGGTGGATTCTCCTTCTTTGGAGACTTTTAAAGAGAGGCTGCACGGCCATCTATCGGGAATGCTTTGACTGTGTATTCCTGCAAAACAGAATGGGGATGGACTCAATCGCCCAAGGGAGAACTGCTACCTTGCTGCAGATGACAAACCTACCAATTTATTTTATAATTACAATATGGATTACAATATTCAATTTAATTGTATAAATACCATTTATTCCTCAGGCTGGAATATTGAACTCCATCACGGTATCTGAAGAGGTAGGCTGAAATCCATGAAAGTGCCTGCTAAAATAAATGGGTCAGGCGTCAAGGTGCCAAGACTCCTTGATTTTTTCCCTCCCTTCTTTTTAAACTCTGCAACAGACCAAAAGGGCTGTTTCTTCAAGAAATCTACAGCTCCCTTCATCTGTGACAACGCTGTGAATGTTAATCCCCTGTTGAGGCAGACATGTTTCATGCAAGGAAACAAGGAAAACAGAAATTCTTAACGTAAACGAAACAGACCCCTTCTGTACACCATATTCCTTCTTCGACCTTTACAATGTGATGTCAGATGTGAGTTTAATGTAAATACTTTGCATCATTTTTTTTTAAATCCCAAATTATATTAAAGCCACAGGGAAAATCTGGCAAACACAAAGAAAGTTCTTAGGAATAAGATATAATTTGCTATTGCCAAATTCAAAGTTGACCTTAGAGAACCTGTGTATCCTGCAAGGGAACATGCCATGTCTGCATTACTGGGGTGAGGGTGAAGGCAAGGGTGCAGTTACCCCTAGACCCCAAGCCCGCTGGTGACGACTTGCATGGCAAGTAGTCTCCAAACCTGGTAACTTTTGGATATTCCAAGAGTTGCTTCTTTTTCCTCTTTCAAGAGACTACATTATAGTCTGCCCTCCAGATTTGTTGGTTTAACTTTCATGGATTTGATTATACGTGAGTTTCTCCAGCCCCTGCCCTCGAACCCCTACCTCAAGTGCTTCTTTTTTGAGGAAACCTTCCTTCTTGGCAGCTCTGATCTGGTCACGTCACCCTTTAAAAACCCTGCCTTTGGTCCTGGTCCTGGTCCTCCTCCACCAGCTGCTGCCTGTTCAGCTAGGGAAGGATCGCAGCCCAATTTCTAAGCACCCTCTCCTAATGCCCTCCAACACCGAAGGAGACAGACAAGAGAGGAAGTATAAGACACCCCATGCCAACCCACCCCTTTCCTCTGACCCAGTTTAGGCCCTGAATGTTACTCTCCTACCATGCCTTGGCCCCTTTCCCACAGACACATGCATCCACACATTTCAATATTTGTGTTTTTTCCACTTTTGCAGGTGTCCTGCACCCCTAACCCTAGCAAATGTGAAG
Source organism: Iguana delicatissima (assembly GCA_948472985.1). Taxonomy (NCBI): domain Eukaryota; kingdom Metazoa; phylum Chordata; class Lepidosauria; order Squamata; family Iguanidae; genus Iguana; species Iguana delicatissima. The sequence goes on along the minus strand of CAOKZL010001119.1, from coordinate 423,575 downwards.
GGCCAACTGTACCCACATATATGCTTGACAAGATCCTCACATATAAAGATACATCAATGAATACTAAAGTTAGAATTGTCCATACCGTCGTATTTCCAATTTCTATATATGACTGTGAAAAAATGCACAATGAAGACAGTTGATAGGAAGAAAATCAACTCATCAGAAATGTGGTGCTGGAGAAGAGTTCTATGGATACCCTGAAATGCGCAAAAGACAAATGAATGGGTCCTAGGGCAAACGACGCCTGAACTCTTCCTGGAAGCCAAGATGACTGAACTGAGGCTGTTGTACTTTGGCCATATCGTGAGAAAACATGACTCCCTAGGGAAGACAACAATGCTTGGTAAGGTAGGAGGCAGCAGGAAAACAGGAAGACCGCATTACAGATGGATGGATTCAATCAGGGAAGACACACTCCAGAATCTGCAAGACCTGAGCAGGTGGTTGATGACAGGGGGCCCTGGAAATCTCTCATTCATAGGGTCACCATTAGTTAGAATTGACATGACAGCAATTAACAACAAGAATGCCTGTGCAAACTGGACGGTTAGTGTTTCTCTCGGCTTAATGGCAGAGGTGTGGTTTTGCATGCAGAAACTCCTAGGTCCAGTCCTTGGCATCTCTAGCAAAAAGATCTTTTAAGCAGTAGGGGGACAGATCTCCCTTCCCAAGCCCATGAAGAAGTTCTGCAGGCTGAAGTAAACAGGACTGGGCAAACTGTATGGTACAAGACAGCTCCAAACAAAACCACCAGTTGAAAACCAGATGCTCTCAAATTAAGAGATATCTGTGAAAAAAACCCTGATCTTTATGCACTGCCAAGTCAGATATTTGTCATGAGACAATGTCCCCAAAGGATTGACCAGAAAGGGTTATCTTTAGGCAAATCTTTAATCTAACCAGGCTGCTACTAAAACTCATGTTAACAGTAAAACTGAAGATATGTATTTTTCCCCTATGGCTTGTTCAGTATCTGCAAAAATCGTTGGCCACCACGTGCGCTGGGAGAGCCAGGCTCTTTCACTGCCAGCGCCTGCCGGCCAGGTATACTCGGCCCTGTGCCTGTGAGACCCTCTGCGAGTCTCGCAGAGCTGGACGGGCTGCGCACCCACCCACAGGTGTGCGGGAGAGGTCCGCGGCAGTGCCGGGCCATGCCCGCAGAGGGCCTTCCAGACGCCCTTCCGCCGCCGGGGAAAAGGCATCTCCCCCTGCAGTGGATGCAGAAATGGAGCGGGAGCCCCCCCCCGACGGGCGGAAGCCCCTCCGCCACCAGGACTCGCGAGAGCGGCTCTCCTGGGCCACCTGAACCAGAAAACGAAGAGCTCACCCGTGCGGCTCTCGGCGGCACCAGAAGCCGCGGGAAGCGGCACACGCGCCGCCGCCGCCGCGGGTCCGGGGAGCCCCTCGCTCGGCTGACCAGTTGGGCCTCGGAGGCCGGGAAGCGGCGGCCCGGCTCCGAAGAGGCGCTCACGGCCCAAGGGCCTCGGAGGGAAGCGGGCTCCGCGTTCCCCCGGGCTGCCTCTCCGGCCCGGGAAGGGCCCCCTGCTGCCACCCGCGCCGCCGGAGCCCCACTTACGTAACGGGGGAGGGAGGAAGAGGGGCGACCGTCCCGGGCGCCAAGGGGGTTCGGAAGGTGCCCCGGCCCGCCATCCTCGCCATCGCCGCCGCCTCCCTGCAGACCCGCCTCCCCTCGCGGCTCCCACCGAGGGGCCCCGCGTCCCCGAAGCCCGGCCCGAGAGGGAGAGAGGGCGGAGAGCGGGAAGCAGGCCGCCGCTGCCGCCGCGGGAACGGAGGAGCCCGGCCCGCGGCCCGCGCCCCCGCCAGCCGCGCCGCGCCGCCTCCGCCGCCTCTCCGGCCCGCGGCAGCCGCGCGCCGCCTCTCCGGCGGAGGATCGGAGGCCACGCTGAGGGCCAGCACGCCGCCGCCGCTGCCCCCTCGCCTCCGGCAGCCCCAGGCCCGGCCGGGCGCCGAGGGGGCTCTGGAGGCTCCGGCCCGAGGGGCGCTCCCCTGCCCTCCCGGCCGGGCGGCGGCGGCCCGCGGGCGCGGAGGCCGCCCCCCTGCTGCCTGCCGGCGCCCTCGTCCCTCCATCTTTTCTCGCTGCTCGCCTCACCTGCACATGATCCGCCATTTTGCTCCATTCATGTTCTGCTCTCTCGCCGCCGCCGCCGCCGCCGCCGCCTTCCCCCTCCCACAGGCGACCCAGCCAAGGCTCCCGCGGCTGCGCACTGGCGCCGGCCTTTCTCGCGCAACTAGCGTAAAGGGACCTGATAGGGCGAAGGGGCGCCGGCGCCGGCGCCGCAGCCGCATGGGTTTTGTGAATGGGGCGGGGGCCGGCGGAGTCAGAGGGAGCGCGAGCGGGAGAGAGGGACGGTCGCTCGGTAGCGACGTCAAACGTGTGCGCGCCCGCGCGCGGCGGGAGGGGGAGCGCGGGGAGAGGGCTTTGTTTACATGGTTCTTAAAGGGGCCGCGCAGCGCTGGAGTGCGTGGAAGGGTGGGGTGGGGAGTGCGGGGGTTCTCGCGGGCGGCGCGGGCTAGAGGGGCCTCCCCCGGCCCGGGGACCTCTGGCCGGCCAGCACCAGGGGCTGCTGCCGTCCCTGGCCGCCTGTGGCCTCCAGCTGGTCCTGGGCTGCAGCTCTCAGCAGCCTGAGCCGGTGGGGGGATGATGGGGACTGCAGTCTCCCCCCAGAATCGGGAGCCCTCCGACTTATGTGGGGGGAAGGGCAGCCCCTGCTCCGGGGCTCCTGCGGCTGGGCCCACGGGAAGCCGCGGCTGGGCCCTGGCGGCCGGGGGGGCCCGTCCTCCGCCTCCGATGCGAAGGGAGGCAGCTCCCTCGGCAGGGCGGGCGGGCATCCCTCCGGGTTTCGGCCGCCGCACCGGGCCTGACTTCGGGAGAAAGGGGGAAGGTGGCGGTCTCCCTTCCCAAATGACAACTCGGCTCTTGAAGGGTTTGGCCGGCCAAATAGTCGAAGCCACACTAACTGTGAGCACAGAAATCTGGCAGCCTTTCACCGAAAACGCCTGGGCAGAAGGACTGCGCCTCAGCCCGGAGCAGGCCCACCCCTTTGGCCGCTGCGGCCTGGCTGGCCCGGAGGCCTGGCCCCTCTCTTTAGAAAGAAAGGCAAGGAGGCGCAGCTGGGCCTCATCCTTTGGTCAGTGGCAGGTCGAGCTTCTCCGCCCTTCCTTCCGCCTGCCCTTCCGCCTCGGGATTCCTCCCGGTGAAACTGCAGCCAGGGGTTGCAGCCCCCACAGGGCCATTGCGTTGATTTCCCAGGCAAGCAAAGTGATGCCCAAAATTCTACAACAAAGGCTTCTACGATACGTGAAGGAGAAATGCCAGATGTTCGAGCTGGGTTCAGGAAAGGAAGGGGCAGTAGGGATCAGGTTGCAAACATAGGCTATGTTGGAGGGCACCAAAGAATTTGGAGGGAAAAATCAGCCTGTGTTTCAAAGATTATAACAACACCTTCCATTGTGTATGAGAAACTACAAATCACTTTTAAAGAAATGGTTCTGCCACAACATTTGATTGTCCTGATGCATAAACTGAATGCAGGATAACAGGCTGCTACTAGGACAGAATACAGAGAACCAGAGTGGTTTCCAGTTGGCAGGGGTGTCAGGCAAGGCTGCATTTAATCACCCTGTCTGTTTAATGTGTACGTTGAAGGTATCATGCATAAAGTAGGATTAGACTTGGGTGAAGAAGCCATGAAAACTGGAGGAAGGAATATTAACAATTCAAGATACGCAGATGGCACCATGCTATTAGCAGAAAATAGCAGAGACTTAGAATGATTACTGAAGAAAGTCAAGGCAGAAAATCCAAAGGCAGGTTTGCAGTTGAACATTAAGAAAACAGAAATAGTGACCACAGATGATTTACAGAACCTTGAGGCAGAGGATGAACACCTTGAAATAGTTCAAGACGTTTCATATCTTGGCTGAGTCAGTAATGGCACTGGATTATGACTCTGGAGACCAAAGTTTGGCTGGATGACCTTGAGCAAGTCACACTCTTTCTGCCTCAAGTAAAGGCAGAGGCAAAGGCAAAGCCCCTATGAATGAATCTTAACAAGAAAACGCTGGGGGAGGGGGGTAGCTGCATTCAGAAATTTGCCCCTAACTCTGGTTCAGGTGTTAGAGGGATCCAGCCTCTTGCAGGATGCCCTAACCTTTTCCTTCCATGTGGAGAGAAGCTGCGCGTGTTACAGTTCTTCGGAGGGCTCCTCCAAATACCTGGATCGGGCCCTCGCCTTCCTCCTTCCCTGGTTCCAAGCAGCCGGTCAGGTTTCCTTAAGTCCTGGGGAGCTGAGTGATGGGAATTCTCTCTGCACAATGCCGAAACCTTTCTACCCTGCCCCTGATGCATCTGATGGCTTCATCCCATGCGCCTGATGAAATGGACTGTGCCCCATGGAAGCCTAGGCTAGAAACGTCCTTTTCCCAGTTAGTCTCAAAGGTACCAGTGGATTCTTTAGCATCTTTTTGTGCTAAACGAGATGGGCATGCTCATTTCTCTGAACCCTAGCTCTCTGATTCACCTCTGATAATGGGGCTGGGGAGAGATGGGAAGGTGGAATGGAATGAAATGGAAGAAATCAAACGGCAGCTGGTGCCACTGGGATTTCCTGCTTCTGCACCCACGTGCTCAGTGCTGCCTGTGGCCAGCCTCACTTCCCATGGGTTTTCCTCACTTAGTGTTGGCTGCCCTTGTGGACCACCAAACCCATGGGATGTTGGCCACAGCCCTGCTGCGCATCGGTGCAACCCCTTCTCCTTCTTTAGAGGAGACTCAGATGGGACACACACTCGCCACACAAACTGGATCAGTTGTTGTTGCTGTTGTTATTTTATTGAAACCCTGCCTTTCTCTTGACAATGGAGAAAGGCAGCTAACAAGATTTAAAAAGAGCAAATTATAACATTCATAAAAGTATAAAATTTAAAAAAGAATTAAACTTTACAAAATTAAAATAATTGTCTATTAAAAATATTAAATATAAAATTATAAATGTACTGGTGATGTCTGAACCCAGAACTTTGGGCAGCTTCTCCCAATAGTGTCCTGTAGATGTTAAATAGCATAGGGGACAAGATTGAACTTTAGGGGACTCCACAGGCCAGTGGCCAATCAAGAATCTCCCAGCACGCCCCTCTGAGAAAGAAGGGAACCACTGGAGAACAGTTAGGTGGCTGGACAACGTTACTCTTGGCTGCTCTCGTACTGCTCTGTTCTGCTTTGGTCAGACCCCACCTGGAGGAGTCCTCTGTCCAGTTCTGGGCACCATAGTTCAGGAAGGACGTTGACAAGCTGGAGCATGTCCAGAAAATGGAGCTCTCTAGCTCTATGATTCTATCATTCCTCCTTACTAATACCACCATGTTTAATTACTTGAAAAGAATAGTTTAAAACTTGGTTTCTAACTCTTGCAATCTACATGTCTGTAGTGCTGCAGCTTTCTGACCTGGGTGGATAAAATATGAATTGCTCGCTCGCACAAATACCCCAAATCTATGGGGAGGAGGAAAGAATGAGGAAGTGGATTCATCTGGACTCTCTTTCTGTGTTAATTGTTACACTTATCCTTCTTACAGGTCTGCAGAATTCTTAGTGATGCGGCTATCATTTTCACAGCAGGTGTCTACAAGGAACAGAGAGAGTTTAAACATTTTCCCTGTTCCTTTTTGATACAATTCAAATACTGATGCTGCTCTTGCATAAAAATCCCTTGCTCCTGTTCATCTGAAATTTGAGAACCTTAATAACCTAAGAAGAGGACACTAAGACTGCAGATTCCTTCCAGTATTGCCAAGAGATAAAAACAGAATTGTCAACAGCAACAGTTGCTATACAGGAGTACATAGCATAAAACCTTATTTCTCTGCCATTTGGCAGTATAATCCCCCCATAGGGATACCAGGGCTACTAATGTTCAGTTTTGACAAACTGATGGAAACTTATAGCTGTTTTCATGCATCCCATGTTGTTGTTGGTCATCCATATAGATAATACCGGATTTCAAGAAGGTTTAAAAATATTAAAACCAATGCAGATTATAATGCATACAGTAGCATTAGCAGAAGTAAATAGACCTTATTTTAAAATGCAGTTGAACCATCTATGGAATGAAACTGTTTAAAATTCCCTAAAAACAGAAGACAAAAGAAAAAAAGATGTGGGAAGCATGGACCTAGACATTTCTGAACCTCAACCCAGTTTTGATGGCCAGCGTAAGCAGACTGGCTCTGAATCCGTCAAAGCAGAAAAGTGCACCATTGTCCAGAGCACCTTATTGCCAAAGCCTGAGGTCTGTGTGCACCCCTAACATTTTTATATTTTCTCTAGCGTTTTAGTGCAGCACTTAATTGTGTTAAGTTGGTTATGAAGTCTGCTTTGAGAGTCTCACCTTTGCGTGCACATGCATGAAATGTGTGTGTGTGTTTCTACAGCGATTTGCTTATGCCTTTGGTTTGCCCTTTTGGGTGAAATTGTAGCTACAGGAAGCTGACACACAACGGCTATGTTCCTGAGAGAGAGGAAAAGCGGGTGAGAAAACAAGAGTTTTTGTGTATCAGTGAAGGCACAAGTAGCAAAGCCAGGAGCAGGAAAGGAAACTGCGGAGAGAAGCTGGAGAAAGATCTTCGGACTGTATGGATCTCCGGCCTCGGGCTCAAAGATGGAAGAAAATGCAGTGAAGAAGGGCTACCTCTACATGTACCAGCAGCAGACTTTTGGGAAGGTAAGGCCCAGGGGTGTGAGTTTGGGCTTTTACTGGATGATGCTTCAGGCTCTGCTCTTCTTTTGCTGAGGAGCCATCTTGCCCCCCCGCCCAGCTCTTTGACCCAGGTGGATTGTTGCAACACTTTCTACTAGAGATTGCTTTTGAAATAAAATTCAGTTGGAAATGCAGCTGGTGTAAAATGCTGCTGGCAGAATGGCCACAGGGTGATAGGAGAACATTATGGGGATCTTCTACCAAGTGCATTTTTTTATTATTCATTTCGAGGCTCAGTTTAAGCTGCTGGTATTAGCCGCTGGAGCCAAAAGGCCCTCGATGAGGCCTGGTTTTTGCTCCTCTGAACCTTCTGGGACTCTTATATGGAATTCTTTATCACAGCCGGCCATGACAACCACTTGAAATGATTACTTTTACAGTGGGTTAGACAAATTCATTGAGAATAAACATACTATCAGAGTGGTGAGAGCGAAGGACCACATTACCCTGCTCAGAACAGTCCAGCCTTGGAGCCTGATAGCTGGAAACAGAGGACGAGGGAGGCCTGTTGTCCTTGGGACTGGCTGGCTTTCGGGCTTCTGGAGGTATCTGATTGGGGTGGCTGGAAACAGGACACTGGATTTTTGGATTGTTTTCTTTGCTCGTCCCTCCTCTGCCCCCACCTCCTTTCCACCCACACCAAGGCTCTCAAAGACAAAAAAAATTAACGGGGTACAGGTTTGTGGCACTGACCCTGCTCTGATTGCTTGGGCTCCAGGATAACGAATGGGGCGAGTGGTCCCTTCTTGACCCAAACGGGCTGCAGCATAAACTCACCTCGTGGTACATCAGATGAAGGAGGGAGGCAGAACTTTGCAAAAGCTTTGGGATCTGTATGTGGAGGGGAAGGTTAGCAGAACTGCATCCCACATGGAAACTCGGTTGGCATTTTCTCTCCCCAGAAATGGCAGAAGTTCTGGAGCATCTTATATGGGGGGAGCGACTGTGCCTCAGCCTGTCTGGAGTTCCAGGAGCGCTCCCTGCCTCCATCCACAGGGAAGGCCAGAAAAGAGAGAGCAGCAGCAGGCGCCTCATCCACCTAAAGGACTGTGTGTATGTGGCAGAGACCAGCAAAGACAGCGGCTGCCCCAAGGAGACCACCCCCTTCCTCCTCGAGACCACCGGGAAGTGCTATCTGTTGGCGGCTGAGAGGGCCGAGGCAGAAGACTGGATCCTGGAGCTGTGCGAGCATGCATTCAGGGTGAGGAGGGTGGAGGTGTGGGAAGGGGCGGGGGGCCTTGTCCCAAGGCCAAGAGCTGCTGTGATAGAATAGAAGGTTGGCATGCTATGCTGTTCTTTACTGTGAAGGTACCAGCCGTAGAATGTCCATGAAAAGCACGTCATCCAGGAGGGAACGGAAAGGCCGTTTTGGCTGGAGGAGCAACTTCAGTGAAGGCCTAGAGAGGCTGGGTTGCAACAGCATTTTGAGACACTGGATAGGGAAAAAAGGGGGGGAAATGTAAGACAAGAGAAATGTGAAACAAGGGGTCTGGGCATGCTTTGTTTCTGGGACCCAGTGGAAGTTCAGCTCTTGTTTGTCTAATGCATTACCCTGGAACAATTACTCTAGAGAGGAGGCACCCTCACAGAACCCTGACTGGTCTGCGTTCCCAGAGCTGCATTTCAGAAATCTGAATTGTCTGAGATGTCAATTAACAAGTTACAAGTAACATCATTTCTTATAACTAGTTGCTTTTTGGTAATGAGGGGAGAACAAAGTTGCTTTTCAAAAAGCAACACGGGGACTAAAAGTGAAGTTACTTTATCTGCTTCATTGGTGTTACAAGTAGCACTTTCCAATTAGTTTCCCAAGTTACTTTGCAAGGGACATTGCACATTGTAACGTGTTTTTTTTAGTTTGGACAGAAGTTTTATGGCATTCTCTTATTAATTCCGTGTTTTTCCTTTTCAAGGAAGAAATAGGAAGTAATAGTAGAGAAATAAAGAGTGCTACAAGTGGTATAACAAATTACTCACACACACACACACACACACACACACACACAGCATTAGAGAGAGCCACGGTAACAGCTTTCTTCTCAAACTCTGTGACAAGTAATGGGAATGATTTTTTTTTAAGAAAAGAACTTTCCAGGTTCTGTGTATCTTACTAAAAGCAAATGAGCCTTACTAACTGCCCATGGCTAGTTGTGCAGTACTGAAGGACTGTGCCATTTTGGGCCAGTCAGCCCCTTAAGGGGGAAGTGGCGAGGGTAGAGAATGGTGCCATTGGGCTCCCAAGGCAGCTGCTGATGGGCTAACGGGAGGTCTTCTTCCCTTTGGCTTCTAGAAGAAGAGCAAGCTGGAGACATGTGGAATGGTGGGAGCAGCTCCCATGTCCCTGCTCATGACTGAGAATCCCCTGTACAGCCCAACCTGCACAGGTAGGAGAGGAGGAGCACCACGGGTTGTGTGCTGGGTGTGTGGGGTGATGATGATTGCAGAGGTGAAGTTTTGGCAAAAAAAAAAAAGTCTTCAAGTGTGAAAAATTATTGGCAAATGCAGAAGAATACTCACTGTTCTATCCAGAAGGGGGAGATATTACAAATTATTTATTCTTGAGTGCTAGAATGAAATCCTTGCACTTTTGGTAACTCTTCTGCCCTATGGTACGTTGGAGTTAGAGGAAACAGCTGACACCTTTTTGAAAACTCCTTACCAGCCAGATTTGGGTGGCTGGCAGGTGGAGGAAGACGACCGTCAGCTTCAGATCAACTCCACTTTCCAAGTCAGTGCATTTGTTCAAGAACCAAACAGAGAGGTGTTCAGAAGTTGCCAGCTCCTTTTTAAAATAAAGGGAACAAATGACCATTAACTTGCCAAACTTGCTGGGGTCCCAGGAAGCCCCCAGCCAAGAAGCTTTCAAGGGAAGGAGACCCCAGGGCATCCCCCAGTCACTTTGGCTCTTTGCAACCAAAGTGAACACGATGGGAAGGAATTTCCCCGGGTGCAAAGTGGACATTGGTGCTGCTGGGCATTCAGAGATATTCCTAGGACAGAAAATAGATAGAGAGGTAGTACAGGAATACCTGGCCACACTGGATGAATTCAAGTCTCCAGGGCCAGATGAATTGCATCCTAGGATTTTAAAAGAACTAGCAGAGGTCATTGCGGAACCTCTTGCTATAATCTTTCAAAACTCTTGGCGGACAGGAGAAGTTCCGGCAGACTGGAGGAGGGCAAATGTTGTCCTCATCTTCAAGAAGGGAAAAAAAGAGGACCCAAATAATTATCGCCCAGTCAGCCTGACATCAGTACCTGGAAAGATCCTGGAACGGATCATCAAACAGTCAGTTTCTAATCACTTAGAAAACAATGCCGTAATTACGAAAAGTCAACATGGATTTCTCAAAAATAGGTCATGCCAGACTAATCTTATCTCTTTTTATGATAGAGTTACTTGCTTGATAGATGAAGGGAATGCTGTGGACATAGTATATCTTGATTTCAGTAAGGCCTTTGACAAAGTTCCCCATGACATTCTTGCAAAGAAGCTAGTAAGATGTGGACTGGACAGGCCTACTGTCAGGTGGATTTGTAGCTGGTTGACTGACCGTACCCAAAGGGTGGTCACCAATGGCAGATTCTCATCCTGGAGAGAAGTGACTAGCGGGGTGCCACAGGGTTCTGTCCTGGGCCCGGTGCTGTTCAATATCTTCATTAATGACCTGGATGAAGGAATAGAGGGCAGGCTGATCAAATTTGCAGATGACACCAAATTGGGAGGGGTTGCTAATACGCCTGATGACAGGATCAAAATTCAAAAGGACCTGGACAGATTGGAGAGCTGGGCCAAGGCTAACAAAATGAATTTCAACAGAGAGAAATGTAAGGCAGAAGAAATGGTATGCAGAAATATAGGATGGGGGACACGTGGCTGGCTAACAGTACGTTTGAAAGGGATCTAGGAGTCTTCATAGACTACAAGCTGAACATGAATCAGCAGTGTGATGCGGCAGCTAGGAAGGCCAACGCAATTCTTGGTTGCATCAATAGGAGTATGGTGTCTAGATCGAGGGAGGTATTGGTACCACTTTATTCTGCATTGGTTAGACCTCATCTTGAATACTGCGTCCAATTCTGGGCACCCCAATTCAAGAAGGATATGGATAAGCTGGAGCAGGTCCAGAGGAGGGCAACCAAAATGGTGAGGGGCCTGGAAGCCATGCCCTATGAGGACAGACTTAGAGAGCTGGGTATGTTTAGTCTGCAGAAGAGAAGGTTGAGAGGGGACATGATAGCCATGTTTAAATATTTGAAGGGATCTCATGTCTAGGAGGGAGTGGGCTTGTTTTCTCCTGCTCCTGAGACCAGGACAAGGAGCAATGGATGCAAGCTGCAGGAGGGGAGATTCCGCCTGAACCTCAGGAGGAATTTCCTGACAGTCAGGGCTGTCCGGCAGTGGAATGTGCTGCCACGGAGTGTGGTGGAGTCTCCTTCGTTGGAGGTTTTTAAGCGGAGGCTGGATGGCCACTTGTCGGGAGTGCTTTGAGGGTTTTCCTGCATGGCAGGGGGTTGGACTGGATAGCCCTTGTGGTCTCTTCCAACTCTACATTTCTGTGATTCTATGATTCTATGAAAAGTGGGCAGGAGTCAGGCCCAGAGGGTTGAGGAAGAAACGGCCCAACTTGCCTGTTTTTCTGCCCCGCCTTCTGAGATGAGGGCAGTGAAGCTAAACGAGTGCAGCTCTCTCACATGGGGCTGAAAACTGGGGGAGGTGCGTCCCGCTTCAGGCCTCCAGTTCTTGGAAGGACGCGAGACAGCCCTCTGGGCCTTTTGTTCCCAGTAGTCTCTGAGCCCAAGTGTGCCCTCTGCGCTCACACCATGGGTGGGAATTGTACAGCTTTCCTGGTGTGCTTTGGACCACAGTTTCCAACATTCTCTATGCCAGGTGGCTGGGAATTACAGTCTGACAACATCTTGAGGGCTGTGTGGTTTTCCACTCTCCCCAGAGGGAGCTTGGCTGCAACGGACAGGCATTGCAAGCTGAGCTTCCTGCCTGCCTGGGGCTGCTCCCTCAGCTGAGCTGAGCTGAGCTCTGTCCAAGCAGCCCGGGGAGCCTGAACCTGCAGCGGCCGCTGCTCGCCCACTTCCTGCCCTGTGGCTTTGCAGGACTGAACCTCCTGACGCAGATAAGTGGTGGGCCCTCCCTCCACCTGCGGCTCAGCAGCACGCACTCATCACTCCTCCTCCCTTTCCTCCTCCCCCCACATCCAGTCCCTTGACCTGTCTGGCTAAGTGTGCCCCCAGGACTCCCCTCTTCTTGGGGAACCTGGAAGGCTGTGAGAAAGAGACCTGGCCAATCACACCACCAGCAGCTAGGGGTGGGAGTTTCTCCCAGTGGAGGGCTTGGTGGCTTTGTGGAGGGGCAGGGGTGGGCATGGAGGGAGAGCAGAAAGTTGGGCGGCTCGGCAGTGCCTGCGTGTGCCAGGTGAGTGGGCCCCCCAGTCGCCCTTTCCACACTCCCAGCTGGCCTTTTCTTGCCTTGAGACCCCGCTCCCTTCCTTTGCTGGGGCCCCAGCATTTCCAGCCACGTTTGGAGCCTCTTTTCCCTGTTTGCTGTGTGGGCTCAGCCAAGGCGGGAGCTCTCCCAGCAGGAGCCTTCGTGATGCTCATGGCAGTTCGTTCCTGAGGGAATGGAGGCAGCAGAGGAAGAGCCATGAGCTCAGGGTGGGCAAGCTGTCCTCATGGGACCTCTGCATATAACTAGATCACCCCTTGTTCACCTGGAAAACTTGGAAATTGTTTTCATCACCAGGAAGAGAAAATGGGTCATCGCTGACATTATTATTTTTATGCCTTCAGAAAAATTGGTTTGTGCAAAAATGTTGTTGCATCGTATTTGGCACAAAACCACTTTTTTTCTGGGTACAACTTTCTTAGACACAAAAATAAGCTTTTTGTGTGTGCAAAACCCAAGCTTTTTTTTTTCCACAAGTGAATTTTCCAAATGTCCATGTGGGGGAAAACACTAAACAATGTTCAAACACTCATAATCTTACCCAGTAGGAAGAAATACTTTGGAATAATTTATTTTTGCATGCCAGAACAAAATAAGTAGAGATTTACCTCTCTCTGTGTTTTCTGACAGGAGAGAAGCAGCACTTTCCTGTGACAGTCAGGGCCACGCCGGCCTCTGAACGCATTCGGCTGTGGGGCAACTTCCTTCTTTCTGCTCAAACAGAGGCCCTGGAGCTGTGTGACCTCCAGAGAGGGAACGTGCTCTTCACCTGGCCTTACAGCTTCCTGCGGAGATTTGGCCATAGCGAGGTAAGGGCGGCAGCGAGGGGAGCGAGCTCAGGGCAGGAAGTGGCTGGCTTGGCTCCCGTCCCTGCCCGTGACTGTCAGGAGTGGGGCTGAACGCATATCTGTTTCTGCTTCCAGGTGGTCTTCTCCTTCGAGGCTGGCCGGAGATGCTCCTCTGGGGAAGGCAGCTTTGAGTTTGTCACCCCGCATGGCAAGGATATCATGCAGCTCGTTGAAAAGGCCATCGATGCACAGAAAGGCTCCAGAATGAGCGACCATGAGGGCTGGGGGCAATCTGACAGGACCACCTCGAGTGCCACCCTTCCCGCCAGGGCCACGAACCCGCCCGGCTCTGATGGAGGCACCCGGGGGACCACCAGCACAGCCCTGGACAAAGGGCCACTGCCCTCTCGTGCAACTGGCACCCCCACGTTCCTCTCCTTGGAGTCCATCTGGCAAGGGAAGCTGAGGAGGGACAGCCCAGTCCCACCTGCTGGCAGTTCCACCCTGCCCACCAGTGCCAAGAGGAGCCCACCCAGGCAGCCGCCTGCTTCCTGCTTTGGGCTAGACCCCCAGGTAGGGCCAAGAGTATTGGAGGGCCCAGGAAAGATGGTGGCAGAAGGGTCGGAGTGCGTTGAACCCTTGGATGCTGCCTCTGTGTCTCTGGTCAACTGCGGTGCTGGCCAGCCCTTGCGTGACCCTGAGCGGGTGCCCAGTCCCCCTGCCTTGGATGACGGGATCCAGGGAGAGGGTCTGCCTTCTGCCTGGCTTGAACTAGCACACGTATATGATGACCCAGAGGCCCTGGCCCACCTGGTTTATGATGAGCCCCAGGAAATCAAAGGGGAGGCCTGGAAGCAGCGGACTGCTGCGGAGGATCCCGTTGGCCACAAGTATCCCTACAGTCCATGCCTGGGTGACTACTCAGTGCCCAAGATGGTAGCAGCAGGTCCAGTCCAGCAGCCCAGGAAAGAGAGAAAAGGGCTCGGCCAGGCATTGTGTGAGCACCAGCTCCTGAGGCTCAAGATAGCCAAGGACACGGCATGAGAAGAAGAGGAGGAGGAGGCGGGGAGGGAGAGGAGGTAAACAGAGAATATATTTAGGCGTAGCCATGTTGGCTGTGCAGCAAAATAAAAACAAAATGGAAAACCCACACGGGGAGGTACTTTTATTGGGCAACTCCAAAGCATAAAATACATTATGCAAGTTTTTTTTTAATAATTTTATTCACATTTCAACAAATAAAACAAACAATAATTTCTGCAATGTTTACATGTAATGTTATTCCTTCTTCCTTTCCTTTCTGGATTACAATTATTGATATTCCCTCTATTTGTTACACCATGTATCGCAATAAAATGTTAATAATCTATGATTTGTTAGTTCCTGCTATATATCTCTACTTTACTTGTTACATGATATTTCCTTAACTGTTAACTGTATAATAATTGTTATCTTGACAAACGTATTACCCTCTGTCAACCCTCAACCCAAATCTGTAACAATCTTCCACTCTTTATTAATATCCTCATCTGATCTCCCTTTCAATCTTTGTGTAAGTATATCCGCATTTCTGTTTTCCATAAAAGCCGTTCACCACTGTTCCATTGTGGGTGTAGTTTCATTTTTCCAAAGTCATGCATATTCAATACGGGCCGTCGTCACCATGTACAATATAATTCTCCAATGTCTCTTAGCTGGCGTTCCCTCTAATTCAGTGGTTCTCAACCTGTGGGTCCCCAGATGTTCGTGGACTTCAGCTCCCAGAAGCCCCAGCCACTATGGTCAATGCTCAGGGCTTCTGGGAGCTGAAGTCCACACACATCTGGGGACCCACAGGTTGAGAACCACTGCTCTAATATATGTGTCATATTTAACAAGTAAAATTTGGGTGTCATCCCGAATTGAATCTTCAAAATTGAACTTATTTTCTTATGTATTTCTTTCCAATATTTTTGTGCTCTAGGACATGACCACCACATATGAAATAGTGTACCAGAGTTCTCTTGACATTTCCAACATTGGCCTGTACCTGTCTTATAAATTGTCTTTACTTTTTCTGGTGTCATGTATCATCTATGAAACAGTTTATAGTAATTTTCTTTTAAATTTTGAGCAGCAATAAATTTCTGTGTATGTTGCCAGCTGTTCCCACCATTCTAACTGTATTGAGAGTCCAACATTTTGTGCCCATTGAATCATTGCAGCCTTAACTGTCTCTTCCTCACATTCTTGTTGTAAAATTTCTTTATACAAATATGCTAATAAATGTGGTGGATTTTCTCTTAACATTCTCAATAAGTGGATTTGTTCCTTTTGTTGTATTCCATAAGATTGTACATCCATCTGAAATCTTTCCTTTCCTGGGAAACCAGCTTAATTTTATTCCTTCAGTTTCCAATTTCTCTCTTGATTTCATCTTTACACTGGAGTCATCTGTTATGTCTAATAAGTCTTCATATCGTAGCCATTTATTTGTGTCTTTCCATCTCCCAAAAAAGCTTCCTGCGGGGAGACCAAATTAGGTAACTGCCTTATATTCTTCTTCTTATAGTCAGTCTATATTCTAAATAGTGATCTCCTTATAAAATGATGCATAAAATCTTTATCTACTGCTGCTTTTCCATAAAACATATAGGCATACCATCCCATTCTTAAGTCTGTTCCCTCTAACGCCAGCATTCTCGAGTTTTAAAGATTTAACCAGTCTTTTATCCATGTGAATGCTGCAGCCTTATAATATGTTTGTAGGTCCGGCAGGCCTAAACCACCTCTTGCTGTTATGTCCGTCATGATTCTCCATTTAATTCTTGGTTTCCTCCCCTGCCATATGAACTTAATTATATCTCTTTTCCATTGAACAAAAGGTTTAATGCTTGTAATAATAGGCACATTTTGAAAAAGATAGTTCATTTTTGGTAGAACATTCATTTTTATCACTGATATCCGTCCCAGCAAAGATATTTTTAGTTGAGTCCATTTTTCCAAATCTTGAGTTATCTCCTTCCATTTTTTATCATAGTTGTTATGGTACAATTCATTATTTCTTTGTGCAATTCAAACTCCTAAATATTTAGCTTTCTGTCCTTTGTTAAATCCTGTAATTTGTTTGAATTCAGCTTCTTCCTTCTCCCTCATATTTTTTGATATATATACTGTTTTTTCCTTGTTAATTTTGAAACCGGAGTAATCTCCGTACTCTTGAATAGTATCCATCAATCGTTGGGCACTCTTGAGGGGATCATCCAAGAAAAGTACCAAATCATCTGCAAAGGCTGTGAGTTTATATTGAAATTTCTTTATCTGGACTCCTCTTATTGCCACATCTTCTCTTATATTATTGTATTATGCAAGATTTTTAAGCTGCACTGGCTTCTTCATGAGGAACCCAGTGAGGCTTTGAAAGCTTGCTTAAACAGAGAGAAAAGCTCGTTGGGACTTTGACACATAACATGATAAATTATGCTTTAGTGTTGTCTTCTCCTTTTGCTTCTCTTCTTCCCTTCCTTTTTTGAGACTTGTGGTATGTTTGAAGTCTTTAATATATTGCCACTCTGTAATTATGCGTAGGATTGGGCTGTAATTGTTTGCTGGTTAAATAGCAAATTATCTCTCATGTTTTTTCAAGACCAGGCCACTGATGAGCTGTGGAGCAAAAGAGAGAGCAGCTTCTCTCTAGCGCAGGTTTTGTGGGTTTCGGCCTGCCTTCCCAGACGCAGGGAGCCTCATGGCAGAACAGAGAAGGGGACCTTGGTGTAGAGCTCGGGATGGGCTGGATTGCAGCTCCCAGCATCCCTCACCATTGGCCAGTTGACTCAATGATGGGAGTTGCAGCCCAACAACATTTTGGGGGCTGCACAATCGCACCCTTGCAGTAGAGTTTCAGAGGGTGGGTGTGACTGGGAGTGGGATCTCCACAGCAAGGTTTGGATCAAACTGGATGCAGCATGTCCCAGCCATGGCAATGGCATTTTTAACACCAGCCATTGACAAAATGCTTGTGTGAAAAGCACCTGCGAATTGGCACAGTCCAGCTCCTGCTCCTTTGGGGCTGAAAAGCAATAAAAGGTTCGTCTCTGGATGGGCGTGCTGGTCTGTCGTGCTGACACCACAAACTGTCCCCTTGCCTCTTGAAAACCTGTCAGTGTCGCCTGTACTCAAAACTGCTGCGAGACCAGCCTGTTAATTCACGTTGCTTGCTGAGAAACCAAGACCCATCTCAGAGCTCTGGGACAGACTCCCCTTGCGAATAGGCTGCAACGCGGCTCTCTCTCGCCCTGGGCTTCCCCTGGGGGAGGCCAGGCCTAGACTGACCTGGGAGGCCAAAATGTTCTGCCCGGTTTCCGTGTGCTGCCATTTCTGGTGCCAGGTTTCTGTCCACTTATTTCTGTGTGTAAACAGGTGGCCCTGCTTCTCGGATGCAGGTGCAGAGGGGCAGTGCTGGGAGAGGCCAGCAGAAATCGCCTGAGGACCAGAGTGGGACTCCTTCAGCCAGATTGCGGCTCCCAGCCCTCTTTAGCATTGTCCCTGCCAGCTGGCAGGGCTGATGGGAGTCACAGTCCAACAACCCCTGCAAGGAATGTGCAATTCAGCCATCCTCACTCTCTGCAGAGCCAGCAGGCCTCATGGTGAGGGGCAGCAGGCCTGGGACTCCTCCGAGGCCGAGCCCACGAGGCGCCAGGAGGCCGGGCCACTGGAGGGCAGCATCCTCCCGCTGTCAGCTGGCGAGGTGCTTCTGGCTGCCAAGACTGCGGGACCACGTCGTCTCTGGGGCAGAAGCCCCCAGCCTGGGGAAACGGCAAGCTCTGGGAAGGAGCTAAGTGGGAGAAGAAATCTGGGAACACACGAGACACTAGATCCACCTCCTCACCCTCTAAATAATGTGATACGGACTGGCCTTGCCAGTGCTTGCCCAGGTGGGAGGGACTGAGCCACAACCAAGAACTAGAACTGGCTGGCAATGTGGGGGCAAGGAGAACCCCAGCTGAGGCAAGGAGAGGGTGGCCACTGGACTACCTGCATAGCCGTTCAGATTCATGTGACTGTTGATTGCCCTGCAAGGTTGGCTGAAGTACAGCATAAAATAGAAATCTGTAATGTGTTTGTCTGTCTGTCTGTCTATGGACACAGGGGAGCAAGAATATGGAATCTTTATTTGGGGGCAAAAAGTCATGGGGTAAGTCTCAGAAAGGCAGTTCTGCTCTTCATTTCACGATAGGCTACAATGCAAAATAGAGAGGCAGAGAGAGGCTGTCAAGCAAACACTGTTAGCCTGATGTTCAGAATAATCAAGAAAAGGCCATCTGAGCTAAGAGGAACGTTTTATCACGGGTGCACCGTGTGGTGTCAGAGGGAGAGCTGGGAGGGTGGGAAGTCCAACCTGAATGGGTGAGGAAGCAACGGACCAGACGAGATGGAAGAGAAGCAAGGAAACCCCTCAAGGAACCCCAAATCCTTCTCCCTGCCTCTCTTCTCCCACAGGAGGCACCAGAAGCACTTGGGCAGCAAGTCTGGGTCTCATATTTCTCCACTTTCAGCAGAAAGAAGTCAGGAAATGTCATGGGCACCAGTCTGGGAATAAGCCCATTGGACTCTGGTGGAATTTCTTTTTGTGCCTGGGACTGGGCTGCATTGTGAGTGGCCAAGGTGCCCCTTCAGCTTGCGTGGCCCAGGTGGTGGTAGCCCCAACGGGTGGGGCAGTGGATCTGGGGGTGGCAACCCTGCCTTGTTGGAGAAGCCCCCGCCCCCCTGTCTGGCAGCTGGAGGAGGAGATTCTGTGGCATGAGGGGCAGCCCAGAGGACACTTGGGAAATGGAGGCTTCAGCTCCTCTTAATTACTTATTTATCAAAGTATTTGTGCCCTGCCTGACACAGTGTGTTGAGCATTGAGCTACAGCCCTGGAGACCAGAGTGCAAATCACTGCTTGGCCATGGAAACCCACTGGGTGACCTTGGAGAAGTCATACTATCTCAGCCTCAGAGGACGAGACAGGAAAAAACCCCTCTGAACAAATTTTGACAAGAAAACTCAGTGATAAATTCATTTTAGGGACCTCATAAGTGATAAATTACTTACAGCCACACAACATAACCCTGTCTGATGTCATGAGATCTCAGGGTGGCCTATGGGTAAAATCAGCTGAAATCAGTTTAACATTTCAAACAGTAAGGAGCTATTCAAGCAGCTGAAAAACATACTGAACAATTGAACAATTAAAACAAATTGGAGCAGAACTCTGTACCATAAGAAGTTGGGACAAAATAGTAAGACCCTTCCCAACCCTTTGATAAGAGGCCATGTTTTTGCTTAGTACCGGACTGAAGCTGGTGTCGGCACCCCTTGGCTTCCAAGGGGATGGCAATCCACAGCTGAGGTGCCACAGCCAAGAAGGCCCTGCTGGTGGTTTGGAGCCCTGTCTGGACCTGTCACCCTGGCTTCTTCTTAAGTTCTCAGACTGGTCCATGGTGAGGGCTGGGTGCTTCATGGAGACACGTGAAAGTCGTGGCCTGTTCTGAGAAGTGCGTGGAGGCCAGGAGGTGACAACTGCCTTGGGACCACCTCAGCCATTTCTCAAGTAGCACTCTCCTGTAGCTGCCCCTCAATTATCAATGGCACACGTTGCTTACTCGTCCTCATGCTTTCAGTGGCTTCCTTCACCAACCACGCTCCAGGAAAAGGTCTTGGCATCCTGGGCCTTTTTCTAATCCAGGTGGCTCAGCATCGTGGGCTTTGGAAGATGCAGGACCCCTCCCCTTCTGCACACCACCCCTCCCTCTCCTCTCCCTGCTTTTAAGTGGAGGATGTAGTTTTGAGAAGGTTTGGGGGGCTTTGTTTTAAGCAATTAACACAGCAATATTGAAGCGGGGTGGGGGGCATCTGTCATGCTGAGAGCTTGAATTTCCTTCCTGAATGCTCCTGGAGCCAAAAGCTTTCACCATAAAATGCAACAACCCCCTGGGGATTTGGGCTTTTGCTGTGGCTGGGAAAGCAGCAGGTATCATCTGTCCTTTCTCATGTCTGTCTCTCTGTCGGCTGCAGAAATGGCCCTGTCCGCCCTGGCAGCTGGGACCGGATTCTGCTCTCCTGGAATGGCTGCAAGAAAAACCTCTAGGGCCGGTTTCCAAAATCTCCATCCATTTGGAGAAGCAAGCCTTGCTGGATGGCCTGGGATGCTGTGACTCTCCCATGGTCGTCTCTTTTGTCTCATTTCTGTGAACCACCTCCTCACAAGACGAAGAGAATTTGTTTTCTGTTGCTTCAGTGGGTGTGCTCCAAACCAATGGATTCAAATGGTGAGAAAGGAGATTCCAACTAACCTTTGGGAAAGTCTTCCTGACAGTCAGAAACCAGAAGTGAAGGACGGACACCCAGGGAGAGTAATTGACTCTCCTTTGCTGAAGGTTTTTAAACAGAAGTCGGACAGCTGCCTCTTTGGAATCAGACTGGACGGCTCTGGGGTACCTTCCAACTTTATAGTTCCGTGCTCCCCTGAAATGTGCATAGGGCTGTGATCTTCATTCATGAAAAATTCACGGGTAAATTATTAGTTCTGGCCATTCACTAAACCCTCTGATGATCACAATGATCCTGGCCATAGGTAAAAGGGTTAACACTTGTAGTGTAATAACCCACTGCTATACAATAACGACTTCTAGGTGGCAAATAAAAATGAAAAAGGTGCAGGATTAAATGTCAAGGTTGAGAGTCTGTTGCAGGGCTTCACAGCACAAGCCTCTGATGTGAAGTTAGCCATCGATTGTGCCACACAACGCTTGTGGCAGATGTGCAACTGAATGGACAACCAAATATGCATGCATGTCTATGGGCATC
Source organism: Iguana delicatissima (assembly GCA_948472985.1). NCBI lineage: Eukaryota > Metazoa > Chordata > Lepidosauria > Squamata > Iguanidae > Iguana > Iguana delicatissima. The sequence continues at coordinate 402,719 of CAOKZL010001119.1, read as the reverse complement.
TATGGGCAACGGCGCCACATCCACAACCTGCCACTGAATGTGGCCATTTGGTACCAGACAAAAATGAGCAGATGCTTCCTTAGGGGAAGCTGTGCCTGTTTAAGACACTTGCAGGATTCCAGCCTATGTGTCGCTTGCCCAGCAGTGAAAACAGTCAAAGGGTTCTAAAAATGTAGCTCAATATCACCCCCTCCCCGTGGAAGCCAAATCCAAAGAAAATGACTTCTGCAGAGTCTCTGGATAAATACCAGAATCTGGAAAAAGAAAAATGAGAGGAAAAAATAATGAAATTTAGCTGAAGGCACTGTAGAAAGTGGGCAGTTGGAGTTAGTTTCTACTCCACACACGAGTCTCAACTGGAAGGGGGTTAGGAAAAATGGCCCTGGCTCCCTTGGGGTTGTGGTTTAGGTTTTTGGCTTGGAGGTCAGCTGGAGTCAGAATCAACCGCATCTCTTTTTTTTCCTCATCTGCGGGGTTTGCTCTCTGGGATGAAACTCCGTGTGTGAATGCAGCAGAGCAGCTGGGTTGCTGGCTCAGACCCCCACAGCCATCACCTTATTACCCAGAATCATGAGATCAGTGGCAGCTTCGCTGTCGGCAAGGCAGTGAATCCAGCCCAGGTTTTAGTCTGAAAGTTAAAGAAGCCATCCTGATATGCTCCTGGTGAACCATACAGATGGAAGGGGCTCCCAAAGGTGACCTAGTCTGGAGCAGCAAAAGTCCCCAGCTAAAGCATCCTTGACAGAGTTTGTGCATCCATGTGGACCACCTAAATGCCATCCAGTCAGAGGCCAAGAGGCTTTCCTTCTCTCTGGACCTTCCCCTCTGCAGTGAAACCCGGTATGCTCTGGAACCCAGACCCCTACCTCACAAGGCAATATGTAACTAGCGAGGGTGGATTAATTTCATTGATTTTCTTTGAAAGTGTACATGTGTTTGCGGGAGGGGGGTTGATTGTTATCTTCCCTTATCCTATATATTTGGAAATTTGGCTGCAGTTTGAAAAGGGAATTCTCACTAAATGCTTCCCCACATGAAGGACCACATGGTTCCCAAACTACTGCCAGTGTTTTTAGAGATTTTGTGAGGTTCTGTAGAGCTCTCTTTGTTTTGGCACTGGGCAAAGAAACCCAGAGCTCCTTTCTTTCAGTTTCTTTCCCTGGAGCCCAGCTGTGCTTGGCAGAGAGACACGGAAACTGCCCTAGGGGCTGGACGGATGAGCAGGAGGCCGGAGGAGGAGAGTGGAGCCCTAACTGGGGTCAGCCCGCCAGATTTTTCTTCCACTAAAAGAAAAATACAAAAAATAACAACAGATAACAGAATCTAATAAAAAATTAAAGAACTGAAATTAATTGATAATCAATTCCTCATTACATTTCAGTTCTGCCCTGTTGCTAATAAATAAGATCAACCTAGTCATACTTAATTTTACAGACACACACACACACACAATGCTGTTAAGTGCACTTAAACTGACCTTAACTGATTTGACGTAGACACCTGAAAGAGCGCTAGAAAGAACTAAACTACACTGACAAGCCCACTAACTTTGGTGCAATTAGTTCCCTTCCCTACTGATTATTGTGCGTTTAGCAGCTAATCACACTGTCACTTTTTTTAAAAAAAATAGAAATTCTGGGAGCTACAAAAAGGAACTGGGAGCCACATGCAGCCCACGAGAGGGACTTTGCTCACTCCTGTTGTTAAGAGAGATTTTACTGATAGGAAAAATCACCACCCCCACCCCTGAATCCATAGTGCGGGAGCAGATTCCAAACTGACACTCTGTCATTTGTGAAAAAGTACTTCCTTTTATCCGCCCTAAATTATCCACCATTCAATCCCAGTGGAGAATAAGTAGCAGTGCAAAAAGTGGTTCCAGATTATCATTTCAAGGGGAAAGAAGCAGAAGCACAGAACTGGAAGTATGTGTTTATGTTTGTTTAGAGAATCATCACCAGATCTCTCCACCCTCCTGCCCCAATTGCTTGACCTTCTGTGTTTCATCTGTGAACATATTTTTAAAGCTGGACTTGTTCCAGGCCTTCGTTCCTCCTGCTTTCCAGTGGCTTCTCCACTCAGAAATGTATTCCTCCACAGAGTTCCAGATCTTAGGCTGGAATACAGAAAATGAAATAATACACTAAGTAATTTTGCAAGCATTCAAACTGTAACAATTTGAACTTATTAAACAGCTCAGGGAATTGAAAGCTGTCAAGGCAATGTTGTGTGCGGTCATGCGGGCAGGTATACGGCCCTTTAAGTTGCCTGCCTGACTTCTGGCAGCCCCACGAATTTCATGGGTTTTTCTGAGGCAAGGGAACCTCAGGGGTAGTTTTGCCCGTTCCTTCCTCTGAAATACAGCCTACAGCACCTAGGATTCATTGGCAGTCTCCCATCCAAGTATTAACCAGGGCTGATCCTGCTTAGCATTCAGGATTAGACACAATCTGGTACCTTCAAGGTATTTTAGCCCTTAATGAGAGCTAAAAGGCATTGTATCCTCAGTGAGTGAGTTCTTGCAGAAGAGTTGCTGAGGTTTTAGGGGGCCGTTTGTAGTTGTCTCTTGGATCTGCACAAGTACTCTTCCAAGGTTTTTTTTTTTTAATTAAAAAAAATGGACCATGGTTTACTGAAGGGCAAACGTTCTCCTCTCTGACTTTTATTTTTTAAAAAATGAGTCATAGAGTTACAGTGCAAAAGTGCCACTTCACTGATGTCCTCTAGCATTGTAACCCAGACTGCTTTTTTAAAAAAAAAGAAGGGAGAAGGGAGAGTCCAGGTTCAGAATTAAAGGAATCTCACTCCAAGGTGGGAATAATATGTGGCAGGCGGTGCAGGGAATGGCCAGAACAGGGCAACAGAAATGTTGTTTGGATGTTTCCTGGCACATTGGTCCAGTCTTTAAGGTATCTCCTGAAACAGAGACCCATCCATGGCTACCTCTGCCCCCTTGAGACTTGGGAACCACAAGGCCCAGCATGAAGGCAAGATCTGTGGATTAGGTCCTTGTAGCCCAGTTGCCTCCACATTAGCCGGCCAGCCGGCCCCTCCCGAAGCTGCAAACCCCAGGATTCCATAGGATGTTGAAAGTGGAATAATAGCGCTATAACAGTCTAGTGCGGAAATGGCTACAGTCTGATGCTCAAACCACCACAGCACAGTGGCTCTCCCAGTGCACCTCATGACAATTAAAAGCCAAAACAACTCCATAAAAGAAATAATTCATAGCAACATTAGAGAACCACGTAGTTCATCAATAGTTAATTATCCTGAACAAGGAAAGAGCTGTTATTCCTTCTGGCCCTTTGTGGGCGGCTCTTCGCTCTCCTTCATGCGTCCTCACGCCTTCTCCTCCTCCCTCCCCCTCACAACAAGCTGGGTCTCCCACGTGGATTCAAAGCTGGAGGGAGGGGAGAGATCTGATTTTCCCTCTCCAGGGGGACCCACCAAAATTTTAGCAAAAGAAGCTGGAACACAGTCCAGAATGAGAGAGTGCCACAGGCTGGAGAGAATGTGCAACAGGGCCGGCTGGCCGGCCAGTAAAGCTGTTCTGGGGCATGGCGTGAATCAAAGAAGAAAGCATATGCCTTTGCATTGGGCAAATGAGATGGGCACTGCCACAGAAACAGTGATGGGAGACTGTGAGAGCCCGTGGTGGGCAGAGGCTTCCACCCCAGAGGCAGGATGTGTTGCCCGAGAGACTCTGCCCCCTCTCTCCTCCCCGTCTCCCAGGACCACTACTTATTTTCCACTCCAGGCCACAGTCCTTCCACCAGTGGCATGACCAGGTCAGGAGCATCCCAGGCCAAGAGGTTTCAGGGCCAACACCTGAGGGGGGGGGTCAGCAACCTCTTGTGATGTCACAGGGGCAGGCCCTGGTGATGCCACGAGGATGATGTGACAGGGAGTGGAGCCATGAAGTAGGAAACGTTAAGCATCGGTCACAGTTACAAACAGTATGCCATTCAATGACAACAACAACAAAGAAGGGAAATGCCTGTGTGCACACCTTTCCAGGCAGCGCTTTTGCCCTCAGATTTCTCCTCCTTCTCACCTTGACAAGCAGGTGCTGGTCCTGAAATGCGGCAGCCTTACTCACCAGGCTGTAAGATGTCCTTTTTGCCCATCAGGGCCCAGGACGTGGCCCTCAGTTGGTCCAGTTTGTCAGACCATGGTTGCTTCTGGCCTGCACCACCCGTCCCAGGCCATGCTGATGAGATGACCCTCTGGGGCTTTCTGGAGAGGGACTGGGCAGCCAGCCGACGGAGGGCCTCTGGGAACGCAAACATGAGCCTGGAAATGAAAAGGCGGAGCCAGCTGAGGCACGGAGCCTGGCTGCCATCACAGGCGAGGTGAGGGCGTAACCCGGTTAGAGAGCTCCCAGAGCGATCGGGTTTCCCTAGCTCTGGCACCGGAGGGGAGCCTGCCAGGGCTGAGCACTGATGGAGTGGCTGGCAGCTCTGACCCAGAGGGAACAAGAGCCCGGGTTTCCTGGGGAGGGGGCTGCCCCTGCTCCTCTTGCTCCCAGGCTGGCCCCCTACAGCGGACAGGCAGGGGTCCTGGGAAGAGACCTCAGCTGCTGGTGAGGCCCATGGGACCCTGGGCAGGGGTGCAGCTATGGGGGTGGTAGAGGAGGAAGAGGGTGCAGCTGGTGGAGAGCAGGGGGCTCTGCCACACTCCAGCCACAGTGCCCACATCTGCCGCTTTTGGCTTCGGAGGGAGTTTTGGGCTGGGCTGGCGGCAGGAGAAGGCATATCTGTTCTGGGTTCCAGTCTGAACTGTAAAGGGGCTACCCAAAGTGCTGGACCTTTTTGGAGGGTTAGGTTCTGTTCAGCCTGGAGAACTCTTTTAAAGTATGATCCACAGCCTGGGGTGGATTGACCACCCCGATGTCGGAGAGACCTCCCACTGTCCCGGGCTGATCCCAGCCAAGAGGACTGGGATTGGGAGTCCACACCACAGTCGCCTCTCTTCCTCCCAGACTGATGCCAAAGAGTGGTTAAAACTGCGTCCGCCCCCCTGGAAGGGTGGAGAAGACGTCTGAGAGGACCCAAAGGGGTGGAAGAAGTGGCTGACGGAAACCGGCCGGATCCCCCAAGGAAGCGGGAGGCCCCAAGCTCATAGGCAGGGCCCCTCCCCCGTTGCGGGGTGCCAGCCTGTTCGCACCCTCCAGGACCCCTCACCGGGCGGGTTCTGTCCGCAAAGGCCCCTCTGACCTCCCCAGCCAAGAGCTGCTGCTGCTGCTGCGCCCCCTCCTCCCCCACCCGGAATGGATCCACTGGGCTGCAAGCGGGGGGCCGCGGAGTAAAGCCGGGAGGATCCGGCGCGGGCGGGCGGGCCGGCGGCGCTTGGCAACGCAGGCGTCCCGGGCCCGAGGCGCGGAAGGGAGCGTGCTGACCGGGGGGCCTCTCTCGGCGGCCTGCCCGCCCGCCGGCCGGCTGTCTCCTCCGATTAGGCGTCTCCTCCTTCTCGCTGGCTCCGGACGCGGCCTCCGAGTCCCGGGCGCCGCCAGCGCGCAGCTCCAAACCGGATTAGCGGCTCGACGCGGCGGCCTAATGACATTACCCAGGAAGGCGCAGAGCCGCTAAGCGGGCCGGCCAAGGGGACGGAGGCAGGCCACCGGCAGCGTGGGCGGCGGGGCCGGGGCGGGCGGCCCGTCAGCGCCCTGGGCAGCTCCGGTCGGGGATTCGCCGCCCGGGGAGCCCTCGCGGCTGCTGACGGGCACCGAGGGCCCGGCTTTGGCCCGCGGAGGGCAGCCTCGCTTCCCGCGGGAGGTCGGTGGCCGAGCCCCGGCCTTCCCGGTTCCAAAGCGAGGGCGGGAGGGCGCGCGGGCGAGCCTTCCTCCTCCTCCCCCCCGCGGCCGGGACAGCGCGCGTGGAAGGAGCAGCCTCCGCGCCCGCCCGGCCCGTCCCCCTCCGTCCCCGCGCAGCGTGCTGCCTGAGTCAGGGGGTGGGCGTCTCGCAGCGCTCCCAATGGTGAAGAGTGATGGGCTTTTGGCTTCTTGTTTTTGGCCAGCCCCGGAGTAGCCGCGGTGGCTGGCCGCCTCCCGGTAAGACCAGTCTTTGTGGAATCGTTGCAAACCCACCTTTGGAGGAGCTCGTTGCGCCGACGAGGCTGTCCCTGGCAGATGTCCGACGGCAGGGGCTGCGCGGAGGAGGCCAATCTCGGACTTTGGGCGTCAGCCAAAAGAACAGGTCCTGTCCTTTGCCCCGACGGAGAACCTCCCAACAAATGCACTTTCTTCTTCCTCAGCGTCTGGAAAAGATGCCCTCCACCACCTAAAGGCCATTGAGGCCCTTTCCTCCCTCTTTCATCCAGGAGGGTCAGCAAGACATTTCCCTGGGTTCCTCTTTCTTGCAAGACAATGGGGCTCCATTTTCTTAATGGGAAGACCGTGCAAAACAGGAGTCCAGTTTCTGAAAATAAATCTGAAACCCCATCTCTTTTGCCACCCCCTTCCCTGATGATTTCAGCTCTCTTTGGAGGTTTTTAAGCAGCAGCTGAATGGCCATCTGTTGGGAATGCTTTGATGGTGTATTTCTGCGTGGCAGAATGGAGTTGGACAGGATGGCCCTGTGGTCTCCTCCAACTCTCTGATTCTCCTTCTCAGCCTCCCCACAGAGATCCAAAAGACCTGCTCCGGGGGGACCTGGATTAGCGGGTGACCACCATGCTGATGGGAAGGTGAATCTCCTCTGGATCTTAGTCTGAACTGTAAAGGAACTGTCCAAACTTTCCAAAGGCACTATCCTGAGGAGGTGGGGGAGGGGACAAGTCTCCAGTATCTTGGAAAGTTCAGACAAAAACCCTAAGCAGGTTTACTGCCCGGCTGACGTGGGAGCCCCCTGCCAGCCCTGGGCAGACCCTGTGATTTCCTCATCCCGGCATTGCAGCACTGATGGAATGAAACTTTGTTCTCTCCAGGTTAAAAAATATCCATCTTCCTAAGTTGCTCCTCATAAAGCTTGGTTTCCAGAGCTTTGACCATCTTGGTCACAGGGACATGTTCCAGTGGGTCAAAATTCATCTCGAACTGTGGTGCCCAGAACTGGATGCAGGATTCCTGGTGAGGTCTGACCAAAGCAGAATAGAGTGGCATAAATACTTTCCTCCATCTAAACACGATGTTTTTCTTGATGTGTCCTAAGACTGCATGCAAAAGTTCCCCATCTCATTTAAGATTTTATTAGACTCCCACACCTTTTTCACAGAACCAAAATGTATGAGTAGTGTGTGTGTGTGTGTGTGTTTGTGTGGACATTCAACTCGACAGATTCCCCATTCCTGTGCTCTTTTGAATTAGCCACCAGGCAAGGATTTCCTGGCTGAGAAATTCCTTCCTTCCTTTCTTTCTGGAAGTGGCTCCTTCTTGCCCCTTTATCTGAGGGTTTTCGAGGCTCCTCCTCCCCACCCACCCTCCATGTGCCGTCCCTGGCCGCAGGGAAACCTCACGGATGTCGGTGTGGCTCCAAGTCTCCTGCCCAGGTCTTTGCTGAAAGCAGCAATTTCCGGCCCTGGCTGTATAGCTGCCTGAGTGAAATTAATTGGCAATTACCAGAGGTCCATAAACACCCTGACAAGTGTTTCCGGTGAAAACTGTTGCCAAGGACCAGCTGTGCTTCCTCCTTTCTTCATTGATCCCTTGGCCTCCTCTGCTCATTTAACATCTCTTAGCTCATTAACCGTCACCCCCAACACCCACTGATCTGGAGAGGTCTTACGGTCAATCCGCACGGTGGAATTTGGTCTCTTGAGAAGGAGGGCCGCTCCTTTACAGGAGCTGATGGGCCACCTTTGCCTCCTCTGCGTTGGAATTTACAACCCTTTGAGCTGGTTCACCCTCCATGTTGGCTCTTGAATAACGCCTCCCCTCTCCAACCTCTGGCTCAGGAGAGCGTATCTTCGCTAGCAATTTTATATTCTGTTACCAGATCTCAGTGCTTTTCAAAGAAGTAGCCCTGTTCAGCTCTTGCAGCACAAAAAGGAGGAAGGGAGGGTGAGAAGGAAGAACAAATGTGGCAGCACCTTTAAGATTAACTGAGTTTTATTTTAGCATGAGCTTTCATGGATGTAAACTGACTTCTTTAAGGGCTGTGATGTTAAGGCCTCAGGCAATAAAGCATGTTTGTACAGTTGTGGGAATGAGATGGAGCATAATCCAGAAAGATGCAGTTCATGTCCCTTGCCTTAAATGTTCAAAGGGCTGTCTGAGGTGATGCAGGTTGCCCAGATCTTTGTGGGGTCAGTTAGTGTAGACGTGTGAAAGCAATAAAGCTTGCTTACCAAAAGTCAGTTCCCCAGCATTCAAAACTCTCTCGAGAAGACTCCTTTTGTTGCATGAGCAGCAGTGGAGTCTCTTGTATTAATGCACAGACTGTGCCAGGAAGCCATTGTCTTTCTTCATACCTCTGCCAATGGATTGAAATTTGTGAACCTATGAACACATGAAGGAAACCACATACTGTGGTCTCCCCACAAAAAAGTGATAAGTGTGTTGTTTAATATGGCCTTTAAGCTCTCAATCAACAAGGAAAAGTTGTTTTACTGGGGAAGTAAGCAAGAATTCCCGTGTCCTCTCAGAAGTTACTCTTAAGAGGCAGCTTTCAAGGCATTTTGACAGGAATTTCCCGGATTGTGTGATGTTCTTTTGTCACTCCTGAGGTTTTCCTACCAAAGAAGTGATGGGGAAAATAGAGCAACAAGTAATGTAACAAGTTACTTCTCCCCACTGCAGTGAGTAGCAGCAACAGTCTACTTTGCAAATGCTGCAACCAGTAACAATTACTTTGAAAAGTAACATTCCAACCTTCGTTGGTTAGCCAGAGCTGCCATTACCAGTGCAATAATCAAGAGGGACGGGGGTGGATGTGATTGCAGGTGGTTCAGAGACTCCGCGTGACTGCTGGCTTCCGGCTGGGGCTGGCGGTGGAGAGACCGTGCCACTGGTTTTGCACGAGTGCCGCCCCCCCACGGGGCTTGTCAGCTCAGCCGGAGGTGGTGAGACCTGCACGTTTTCCTTCAACACAGAGCTGGTTGTTTTCTTCCCTTTAATCTTGCTGTTTAGACCATCTATGTTACATGTTTGAAGTCTTAATTTATTCCTCATGCCTTCACAATGTTTATTGTATTGTGTGGCACTGAAATTGGGTTGCCACTTCGCTGCATCTTCGTCCTTGCTGAGCTTTCCTGTGACCTACAGAGATCAGATCTCCTCTCATTCCATTTCAAGCAACATCTATTACACAAGGGGAACTAATACCCTCAATGTTTGTCAACATCTTTGCAGTTGTTCACCCCCATTAAGGGCTCCTGCTCTGGCATTTTGCTTCCCTTCTCCGTGCGGAAGACAGCCCAGGGCCTCTTCCAAATCGCCTTGTGCCGTCCACCCTAATTAGCAGAGATCTGAAAGGGTAATAATAATCCCCATTTAATTTGGAGGCCTTTTGTAACAAGCCTTTCTGTGAAAAGTTGTTTTGATTCAAATGGGCTGCCAGCATTTTTGTTATTTGTTCTGGAAATTCTGGAGATGTGTAACTCAGAAATGGCTTTTGGACTTTGGTGAGGGGCGGCATTGTGAGAAGCAAATAAAGGCCAGCTACTGAATTTTGGTGTGATTTTGCAACAGTGGGGGGGAAAGGAGATTTTCCACCCAAAATGCAGACATTTAGTGTGATGTGGGGGGTAGGTGTCCAGGGGCTTTGACGGTATCCCAGGAGGATTCCGATGGGGCTACAGAAAGGAGTGGTGCAGCTCTTGGGCTTGCCCTCCCCCACCCTTGTTATAGAGTTCGTGTAATCTGGGGTGGGCAGAAGAGGAAAAGGAGGAGGAGGAAGAGGAAGAGGAGGAAGAGGATGAGAGGAGAAGTCCCTTTCTCCATGTTCTTTCCCTTTCTTCTCTGTCAAGAGAGAAACCTTTCCTTTAGCTCCTCCTGGTATTTTCTAGGTGCAGATAGAGAGGGGGAGCAGTATTCATAATAACAGGGGCTTGGGGGTGCCAAGGAGAGTTGGGGGAATTCCTTAGGATTTGCCAAGAGGACCCACTGAGCTCAGGAGAGGGCACAGAAGGAATGACACAGGGATTCTCCCTGGGAGGAGGCATTGGTCATGAAAGGATCCGTACGTGCCACTGTGGCTGGCTATAAATACAGGCCAGGTGGCCAGAAACAGAAGGACATTCTCTCAAGTTAACAGAAGGGAGAGGTGGGCCAAAATGAACAAAATGAGTTTCAACGGGGAGAAGTATAAGGTGTTACACCTGGCCAGAAAAAAATGAAATGAGTAGATATAAGAGGGGTGACACCTGGACTGAACACAGTACATTTGAAAAGGAAGTAGGAATCTTAGTGGAGCACAAGCTGAACATGAGTCAGCAGTGTGATGCAGCAGCTAAAAAAGCCAATGCGATTCTAGGCTGTATCAAGAGGCATCTAGTGTCCAGGTCAAGGGAAGTGATGGTACCACTCTTCTTCTTTGGTCAGTTGGTCCCTTTGAACTCTGATCCTGTCCTCTGGGGTATTAACTGTTGTTGTCATGTGCCTTCAAGACATTTCTGACTTATGGGGACCCCAAGGCAAGCCTATACTGGCTTCTTCTGTGTGGCATGCCCAAGGTCACCCAGTGCATTTCCACGGCCAAGCGTGGAACTGAACTTTGGTCTTCAGGGTTGTCGTCCAACTCTCAAACCACTACACTGTGCTGGCTCTCTGGGGGATTAGCTAATCCTCCTAATCTGGTGTCATCTGCAGAGTTGATGAGCATGCTTTCTGTTCTCTCATCCAAGTCACTGAGGGAGGTGTTGAACAGCCCTGGGCCCAGGACAGAACCCTGTGGCACCCCACCGGCCACTTCTCTCCAGGATGAAGAGGAGCCACTGGTGAGGAGCACCCTTTGGGCTCAGTTGGTCAGCCAATTACAAATCCACCTAAGAGTAGCTTTCTAACCCACATTTTGCTACTTATTTGCAAGAATGTCATGGGGGATCTTGTCAAAGACCTTACTGAAATCAAGATATACTACATCCACAGCATTCCCTTCATCCACCAAGCATGTAACTCTATCAAAAAAAAGGAGATAAGATTAGTCTGGCATGACTTGTTTTTGAGTAATCCATGTTGACTTTTGGTGATCACAGCATTCCTTTCTAAGTGCTTACAGACTGTCTGCTTAATGCCTGTCCATCATGAACTCCCTTGTCTTTTAGCATTCCTGACCATGGGGTCACACCCATTATTTTCCTCGGTTCACTGAGATCAGCTTTCTTAAAGTCTAGAATGTGTGTTCGACTGTGTTTTGCTTCCCCTTTCCACTATATAATAAACTCCAGGATAACATGGTCACTTCCAGTTAAAGATCCCACCACTTCCACCCCATTAACTAGTTCATCGTTGTTAGTTAGGATCAGATCTAAAGTAGCTGATCCCCTTGTTTCCTCTCCCACCTCCTGGACAGTGAAATTGTCTGCAAGACAAGTGAGGAGTTTGTTGGACCTGATCCTCTTAGCAGAGTTTGACGTCCAACAAATGCCAGAATAGTTCCTTCCAGTTCATTCCTCTGAAATATAGCACCTACAGGGCCTGAGATTTGCTGATGGTCTCCCATCCAGCTACTAGCTGGGGTTGACCCTGTGTGGTGCCTTTAGGCTATTTAGGCTCCTATATGTGGTTTTAAATTGTTTAATGACATTTTAATCAGTTTAATCTGTCTTAATTTATTAAATTGTTTGATAAGATTTTAGCCTTTGAAAGGGATTTTCATTATTTACGCTGATTTAAATTTGTCAGATTGGTTCCACTGGACTGTTTTGAGATCCTTAGAAAGAAGGTGGTATATAAATATTTAAATAAGTAGCTCCCTCTTGATCAACTGAAGAAAGTAGCAGAGAAAATGAACTCAAGGGCAGAAGCAAAGCCTCCTTGGATGCAGCTTTGCCCAGCCGGCTTCCCTGCGACTGCCTTCTCAGGCAGAGACCTGTCTGGCCTGGCCTGGCCTGATGGGCTGCAAAAGGTCTTCCTCCCAGAACCAGGGCCAGTGGGCCTTCGTGCCCTTCCTCACACAGGGTCTGGGGCAGCAGTCCCGGGATTGGCAGTTCGCTGGCCATTCCTCTGCCCTGCAGAATTCTCTTCCTCCTCCTCCTCCTCCTCCTCCCCCTCCTCACTAGTGCTGAATATTTGAGGAAGGCTAAAATAGCAATAAACTGCATTAAAGCTGAGCTGATGGAGCCCTGGAGAGTATTTCAGCTCCTGAGATATTGCACAGCCATCCTCCTTGTTCAATTATGGAAATACCATTAACGGTATCAGCCTGACCCTAATGATGACTAAGAGGGAAACAGAAGAACTGCTGGAAAATGTTGAGCGAGGGGAGGGGAGGAGGGGGATGGAGAAGCGTGGCGAAGAAGGAGGAGGTGTGCCATGGGGCAGGCAGGAGGAGAAAGAGGGGAGGGCTGCAGGTAGAAGAGGAAGGGGCCTTTCCACTTGCCCTCCCCCATGGGCTGCTTTGGCTGTTCTGTGTGTGCCCATCTGTGTGTTGGGGGCACAAGGAATATACACTCCTTTGTCTCTGTTAACATGGCTTTGGGGCAGGATTTCTGCCCCCAGTTTTTGTCTCGGGCCCATGAAACTCTCCCCTCCACTGACATGACCACTCTAGCTGGGCTCCTGGAGGCCAGGCAGCCCCGCGCTGAGGACCCACAGAAGCAGACATTGGGCTGTCTCCCCTGAGATCCAGAGCAAAAACAACAAAGGCCTCTCCCCAGTAAGATTAATCCTTTTGCAAATTCCGTGCTGCTTGGGTGGGACTCTGCAACCTCTTTTGCCAAATTCTGTGCCCACCCCCCACTTTCCCACCAGACAGATGGTGGGAATCTTTGAAAGTCTGAGGCGTAAACCAGCCCTGAACGGAAAGCTGGAGCCACCTGGCAGCCTGTGTGGGTGCCCTTTGCCGCTCCCTCTCTGCGCTGTCGGAATGTTGTGCATGTTTCCATTTTCTTGTTCTGCACTGTTTTACAAAACTAAGGCAAATTATGTAAATGGAGGAGATTTCTCTTATACACAACCTGTCAGCAGCTTCATACAAATATCTCTCAGCAGCCTCCACTCACACCCACCTGCACCGACTGTGATGCATTTGCCAGCAAACACTCTCCGTTTGCTCCCCTCGTGTTCGTCTGTTGCTGAAGGCAAGACACAGCAGACCTCAAACCCAATCATTTCAAGAGGGGGAAGCATCCATTCATGCAAGCAAGGCTCAGCAAGAGCAGAGAGAGTCTCAGCACCACAATACTTGTGCTGAGGAAGAGCAGACTTTATTAGGGGTCAGGGAAAACAGCCAGATGGACGTGCGGGGAACCATAGCCAAGCCCAAAGAAGGTGGACAAGCTGCACCTTTGGGCTGGAGGTGCTGCTTGTTTCATTGCCTCCATCCATCTAATCGGGAGAGAGGGAGGGAGAGACATCGATGGAGACATAGTGCCTTTCTGTTTCTGCACTACACTGTTATAGTGCTATTATTCCATTTTCAACCTCCTATGGAATCCTGGGATCTGCTGTTTAGGGAGGGGCCTTTAGAATTCTCAGCCAGGGAGCTCTTTGGCCTCAGTAAACTACAAACCCCAGGATTCCACAGGATGTTGAAAGTGGAATAATAGTACTTTAACAGTGTAGTGCAGAAACACCCATAGATAGACAGACCAATGGAGAGATTTAACCTCTCTCAAAATGTGCTTATAAACTGAGAACCAGGAAGGTGTCTATGTGTGCCTATTTGAATCTAGAGGATGAAAAATGCAGCCAGACCACCTGTGCTCTGCTATGGGCATCTTTTCCTTTCCCATGGAGTCCTCTGCAGGGCCGTTTGAACCTCCCAGCAAGTCATCACCAGAAACTGAACCTTCTTGGGAAGTTCCAGCAGGTTCCCTACAAGGATGGATAATGGAGGGAGGTATGTTCAGCAAGAAGAAGACTTGAGTGCCACAGGGTTCTGTCCTGGACCTGGTGCTGTTAAATATCTTCATTAATGACTTGGATGAAGGAATAGAGGGCACGCTGATCAAATTTGCAGATGACACCAAATTGGGAGGGGTTGCTAATACGCCTGATGACAGGATCAAAATTCAAAAGGACCTGGACAGATTGGAGAGCTGGGCCAAGGCTAACAAAATGAATTTCAACAGAGAGAAATGTAAGGTCCTACACTTAGGCAGAAAAAATGGTATGCAGAAATACAGGATGGGGGACACGTGGCTGGATAGCGGTACGTGTGAAAGGGACCTAGGAGTCTTAATAGACTACAAGCTGAACATGAGTCAGCAGTGTGATGCGGCAGCCAAGAAAGCCAACGCAATTCTTGGTTGCATCAATAGGAGTATGGTGTCTAGATCGAGGGAGGTATTGGTACCACTTTATTCTGCATTGGTTAGACCTCATCTTGAATACTGCGTCCAATTCTGGGCACCCCAGTTCAAGAAGGATATGGATAAGCTGGAGCAGGTCCAGAGGAGGGCAACCAAAATGGTGAGAGGCCTGGAAGCCATGCCCTATGAGGACAGACTTAGAGAGCTGGGTATGTTTAGTCTGCAGAAGAGAAGGTTGAGAGGGGACATGGTAGCCATGTTTAAATATCTGAAGGGATGTCATGTCGAGGAGGGAGTGGGCTTGTTTTCTCCTGCTCTTGAGACCAGGACAAGGAGCAATGGATGCAAGCTGCAGGAGGGGAGATTCCGCCTGAACCTCAGGAGGAATTTCCTGACGGTCAGGGCTGTCCGGCAGTGGAATGTGCTGCCACGGAGTATGGTGGAGTCTCCTTTGTTGGAAGTTTTTAATCGGAGGCTGGATGGCCACTTGTCAGGAGTGTTTTGAGGGTTTTCCTGCATGGCAGGGGGTTGGACTGGATGGCCCTTGTGGTCTCTTCCAACTCTACATTTCTATGATTCTATGATTCTATGAGAGTTGATATGGCAGACACCTGCAGATCTCTGATGGCCTTCCAGGTAGAAGTTGGAGTGAGCTTCTTTTCTGCTGCTCCAGAGACTGGCAGATAAGCCAGTGGATTGGAACTGCAGGAAAAGAGATGCCAGTTAAACCCTGGGAAGAACATATCGAGAGCAAGAGCTGCCCAAGAGTGTGGAACGGATGGCCTTGGGAGGTGGCAAATCTGCTTCATTGGAGGTTTCTAAACAGCAGCTGAAGCAGCTCTTCATAGGTCGAGTCCTAGCAGCTATCCTTTAGAAATTAAGCCACAGCAGAACTTGGGAAGTGGACGGTTATAGAGGACACGAAGGCTTGGCGGGAGAAATTTGCTGGCTGTCTTTACTAGAGTAATACTAGCAGTTCTTTCCAAAAGAGATGGAAGAATGATCTTGGCAAGGAAATTCCTGTCACTATCTGGGAAAGAGTTTGGGAAAAATCTGAAAGCAGCTGGTGATTTGTGCCTGACCGAAGGAGAATTTCTTCCAGTTAATGGTAATTATGTACTTCAATGGCATGTAATACCTAATAAAATGATCTATAAAATGCAGCCTATTTACACTGGAGGTTTTGCATTTGAAGGAGGTCTGAAAATATATGATTTGAAACAGAGTCAGGAAACTTATTTACTGTAACAACTATTTTATAATTTTAGGGGTAATAAAACTTATTAAAGAAAGACACTGAGCCACACCACATGGCCTGCATTCTGGAATTCCTCCAGCATTTTAAAAGAGCAACATGCAACCCAAGGCCAAAAATCAAATCGCAAATACATCAAGGCTTTTAAAATTTGTTCCTGTACCAGCAGCTTCTTCCATTTGGCTTTCAAAAGCCCGCTCTCCAGCCAAAGGGAACCAGAACACATTTCAATACACATATTGAGAGGAAGGTTTGGTCAATCACCATTTTCATGACTCAGAAAAGTGAGGAGAGAACCTCTGACCATGCATATCTCTTGCCTCTTTCCACGGGGATGGGGGAGCTGCCAATGTGACTTCAGTGCAAGCAAGTTGGCCCAGAGGTGTGTCCACACCGTAGGTTTATGGCAGTTTGGTGCCACTTTAATTGCCATAGCTACAGGTTGGAGCTGGAATTCTGTTTGCGTCTCACAGATGCTCCCTTCAGTTAGTTGCACAGGTAATGTGTGTGAGATGTACCTGTGCATGGAAGGAGTGTGAGATGTGCCATTGCCAGTCAGCACAAGAATCACATAGCGCAATCTGTGTGTTAACTCTGCTTGCAGAGATTTATGTTATGCAATTCCAGTGCAGGATCTTGGCCATGTTAGAAAATCAAGCTTTCTCTCTCACTCACTCCTTCATTGCTGCTAGGGCGATTGGGGATTTTAGACAAGCACAGGGCCCCTGCTGTGCCTACACCCACTCTGAGTTGTTTAGCTCAGGTTTCTCCGTTTGTTCATCTATCTATTGCAATGTGTGGCCATAAACACTTTGTGTATCTCAGCAACCAACCCATGTTACCTGAGAAACTTGTAGGGTCAGCAGTCATATAAAAGCTCCTTTGTCTCTCTCAACTTCCTCTCTTTGCCTCAACTGCTTTCTGCTCTCCCTTCTTTGTCCTCACCTTCCATGTGGGTGAGTTAGTTTTAAGCTCACTGGGCCTCTTCTTTTTAACTACTCTTTAGTTGGTTAGGGTGTAGGCACTTCAAGTGTCTGCACCTTCTAAAGGCAATTAAGAAGGTTTTTTACTTTGTAACTTGATGTATCTACTTAAGTCAAGTCTCTTACCACACCTTCAAGTCCCAGGATTCCATAGGATGAAGCCACATCTGTTAAAGTACTATCAGCCTGCTATAACTGCTACAGTGTAGATGCCTGCCCAGAACTTTTCCTTTCAGAAGCCTGTGGAAAAACACTTGCAAGGAAAGCTGGCTTTTGTGGGAAGGCCATGCTCTCCTCTGCTGAGAAACCAGCTCTGGCACTTGTTTGCCTCTCTTTGCAGCACAATTTGCACCCCGTGCCATTTGAGGAAGGGTGAAAGCCCAGCTCTGGCAGTCTCCACCCCTTTGCTTCAACATCCCTGGACAATTGGGGTGAGCCAAGGGCACCCACCCCCCACGGAGATCTCTCTTCCCTCTTCCCAAGGCCTTGTGGGCTGCGTGGGTGGCCGAAACCCCTGCTGTTGCACCCAAGGGACCGAGTGCTGCCTGTGCTCAAAGGGCACTCCTGGCTGTTCATGCTGAGCGGCCGAGGCTCTCTCGCCCTGTTGCCTCAACTGCAGCTCCCCTGGAAGAGCGTCTCTCGGTCTTCCCAAGAACAAACGAGCGAGCGAGCAAATGTGCTCTCGCCTCATTGATGTGTATGTGTGTGTGTGTGTGTCTGCCTTTCCACCCCGCTGCTCTCAGTTATTGGAGTGAGAGGAAAGCCAATTACCAGCAGCTGGTGAGTGCGAATATTATTATTAATTTCTAAGGCAGCATATGCTTTGTGTTAACAATTCTCAGTGGTGTGGCAGGACAGCCACGCTCCTCCAGATGGCTCCACAAACAGTGGGAATGATTAATATGCCACAACACCACCTCCTCCACCACCATGTTGAGAGAGCGTTGCAAGAGCTAGGACTGTGGTCCAGACCTGAGACTGAGAGCTGAGCCTCGTGTGATGTCAGAGGAGGGGAAGGGCCCCAGAGGTGTCCCAGGGGTGATGCCACAAGGGGCAACCCCCAGTGATGCTCACCCAGCAGGAAGCCTCAAGCAGTCCCAACATCTGCAGGGAGGATGCCTCTCAAAGCCATCCCCAAACTGACCTGTTTATTCAAGCACACCCTTTCCAAGACAGCTCTCTCTCTCTCTCTCTCTCTCGCTCTCTCTCCCTGAGATTCTCCCCTCACCCCAAGTACCAAGGAACAGGGGCTGGCTATTGAGATCTGGGAACCCCAGATACATGGGAGGCAAGCCAGAGACAGGCAGGAGCCCAACCATGGAGACCCCCCATGTGGAGAGACAGGTTGCTCCCCTTCCTCCTGAGGCAGGCTGCCTGGGTGATACATGCCATGGGGGAGTGGACCCTTCGCAGGGCCCACTGATGCTGTTCTCATTTGACCCTGGCACTCTTCTCCTTCTCGACTGGCAGTCAGCCTCTCGGGGGGCTACAGCGTCACACATTTTGTCAGCTCACTTGCCAGTGGGCTGATTCGTACAACATTTTGCACGCTCAAGCGAACGGAAAACTGAAATTTCCAGCCAATCTGGGTGCACTGAATTAAGACTGCTTGACAGTCTGAGTGTAGGTCACAATTTACAAAGGAAACCTCTTTGGAAGTAAAGGCTGCTGGCTGGATCGCTTGCTGGAGAAGGGCCACATGAATATTCAAGAAATTCTGCTCAGATGCAGACTCGAGGCTTGGAACTATGGCAGCCTCTACAGCAGCCCAGGAGAGCACCCTGACCACTTTGGAAAATGTCGGCCAACCCCCGTGGTTTCCAGGGCTTCATATTGAAGACAGAAGACATTTAAAATGTGATGGCTAGAAATCCAGATCTTTAATGGCAAACACCTTGGCGGTGTTTGAGCATTTACATTTTCAAATAAGGAAGGCTGAGAGAAAAGGGAGGGAAGACATTGGAGAAGTGGCTGCCACCAGGAGCACCCAGAAGCCATGTTGTCTCTGTGTATGCAGACAACCGCATGCATGTCCTTCTTGTGAACCTGTGCCAATTCTTGAGACAATCTGTTTGGAACTCTGAAATCAAGAACACCTCTGTGGGATGTGTTTGAGTTTTCCTGCAGTCTGGCCTTCCTTGGATCAGACTGCTGGTGGTCAGTCAAAAGACCCCGACGCCCACCTGTGAGGCACACAAGGAGCTTCTGACTGCGTCTATGCAGGCCTTTGGTCCACTGACATCGCCTCCGCTGTCTGGCAGGGATGGGTCTCAGAGCTTCCGGAGTTGTTTCCTATCACACCTGGAGGTGCTGGGAGATGGCCTGTGACTCCCTTGCTGTCTCTGTAGTCCCAGAGCAGACCCCGTTCTGTACCTAACAGACTGGAGCCAGGAAACAATGGGGAGAAGCTCAGCCCCATGACCTGGGGGGCTCTGGTGTCCCCCACCTCCCTCTCAAGGCAGCTGTGACGAGCTTGCCTATGTGCTGGAAACCTTTATCCCTCAGACTGCCCTACAGGGCCCTGGGGGTGGGGTGGGCACTGGTTTGCCATTCTCTGTGACACCAGAGCTGACCTCCAGTTGCTTCTCTGCTGCTGATGGTGAGGCTGAATTCTCACTCAGTGCTTTGGAGGAATGCTGGGATCATAGAATCATAGAATCATAGAAATGTAGAGTTGGAAGAGACCACACGGGCCATCCAGTCCAACCCCCTGCTATGCAGGAACACCCTCAGAGCACTCCCGACAGATGGCCATCTAGCCTCTGCTTAAAAACCTCCAAGGAAGGAGACTCCACTACACTCCGAGGCAGCAGACTCCACTGCCGGACAGCCCTGACTGTCAGGAAGTTCTTCCTGAGGCTCAGGTGGAATCTCCTTTCCTGCAGCTTGAATCCATTGCTCCTTGTCCTGGTCTCTGGAGCAGCAGAAAACAAGCCCTCTCCTTCCTCTACATGGCATCCCTTCAAATATTTAAACATAGCTATCATGTCCCCTCTTAACCTTCTCTTCTGCAGACTAAACATATCCAGCTCTCTAAGTCTATCCTCATAGGGCATGTCTTCCAGGCCTCTCACCATTTTGGTCGCCCTTCTCTGGACTTGCTCCAGCTTGACCATGTCCTTCTTGAATTGGGGTGCCCAGAACTGGACACAGTATTCAAGATGAGGTCTAACCAAAGCAGAGTAGAGTGGATTGCAGCCATGCTTCCCTGGCATCTGGTGGTGTGAACCCACAGCCCCGCCATGCCAACAGCTCAGCCTGGCTATGCATCCCAGTTCATCCGTGGAAGCAGCTGAGTTTCTCTGGAAAGGTCTGGAGGTGGAAAATCAGAACTGTTATCATAGAATCCTAGAGCTGGAAGAGACCTCAGGAGCCATCCAGTCCAGCCTCCTTCTGCCATGTAGGAAGACACCATCAAAGCACTCATCCCAACAGATGGCCATCCAGCCTCTGCTTAAAGACCTCCAAAGAAGGAGGAGACTCCACCACACTCCATGGAGGCAGCAGCAGATTCCACTGCCGGACAGCTCTGACCATCAGGAAGTTCTTCCTGAGGTTCAGGTGGAATCTCCTTTCCTGCAGCTTGAATCCATAGACTGAGATAGCCAGAGAGCCAGTCCTCCGTAAACCCAAGGTATCGCTGGAACAACTGTGACAGCAGCCATTTGGAACAGGAAAATGGCATGAGGGCCATTAGCCCATGTTTATTGGCTACATTTTCTCTTTGCTTGCTTAAGAGAAGGGGGGCTTCCAGCCCCCTGGTTCCCACAAACTCTTGTCCCAGGCGCTGACAACTCCACAAGGTGCTCCTTGTAGGCAATGACAGGAGGCCAAAAGGCAAACTGGGAGGCTTTGCTCCATCTCAAGGGCCAGGGCTAGCAAAACACAGGGGAGGCTTTTGCAGGGCCAAGAGGACTGCGGGCCACAGCTCCCCCTCTACTCTCAGGGTGGGGTGCAGGAGGCTGCAAGCAAACTTCAGAGGCATTGCCCCTCAAATAAGTAGTCTTCCCCTGCAGTGGAGCTTTCCTTCACCCCCGCCCTCAATTTCTAGCATTGCAATAACTTCAGCTGAACATTTGGATTGCTTTGACTGTGCTGGCTTTGCCCAGGATTCTCCAGATGGCTTGCTCCACTCACTTTTCCTCCTCCTGTTCCTTTAGACCAACGTCTCCTTTCTCATGGGTCTGCCCTCCTGCTTGGCATCATGCCAGGGCATGCCATAGTCCCTTCCTGTGAGCTAGTACCTGCAGTGGTCTTGTCCTGAAAATCCCCTTCATGGATTCTTCCTTGGGAACGCAATGCCCCAAAGCCGCTTCCCAGGGAAAACCCATACAGCATGAGAAACAGAGGCAGTGACAGTTAAATCAATGGAAGAAATCTGCTCAGAGATCCATTTTCATATTTCCTGGACTCTGGGACTCCTCGTTGCCTCCCCTCAGCCCCTCCCCAGCTGAGAAGCCTCTCTAAGTCTTCTTCAGCTGGGAAGCTCTCCTGCCCAGCTGCCCAAATCATACTTGGAGCGGCCCCTTCTTTGTTGCTGCCACATAAAGCACAGAACTGAATGATAACAGACCAAGAAGTGACTGAGCATAATCTCAAAGAAATATTGGTGCATTAAAATATAGCGGAAGCAGTTGCAGCAGCAGCTGCTGGAAAGATTGCGAAGTGGAGCCCTTTTCCCTGGCTGCTGGCCCCCGGGACATAAATCTCTCCTCTTTGCTGAAGGCGAAGCTTGGAAGTGACAGCAGAATAAGGGAGAAGTGGGGGGAAACCGGAGAGGAGGTGGGGGAAGGCCCACGAGGACAGGTGCTCCAGTGACCCACCACTGAGTGGTGCCAGAGATGGTAGGGGTCACAGATTCATAGGGCTGGAAGGAGACCCCAAGGACCATCTAGCCCACCCACTTGCCCATGCAGGGACCCACGACTCAAGCCCCCCTGCGGTGAGCACTGGGTGTGACCATGCAAATCCTAGTATGTGAGGAAACCTATTAATATGATTAACGCAGGGAAGGAGCTCTGGTACCTTTGGCTCAGGCAGGGCTGGGGAAATGTGGCACTTAAATGCGGCCACTTCATAGTGAGAAAGATCTGGACTCATCCCGCATGGCAGGGTGGTGACTTTCTAAGTCTGTGGATAAGATCGCATACCTGGTCCTTCCGCTGGCGGCCAAAGAGAGAAACTTCTTGATGCAGCAAGCCGTGTGTCATTCCACCCACCTAATTTATCCGTGCTCATTAATTCTGTGTGTCATAATGTAAGTTATTTATTTTGGGGCTTCACTTATGTGAGTTTTATTGCTTTTATTACAAGTGTAGCACTCTTATGGCAAGGGAAGTCGGTCACGCCTCCCTCTACCCAACAGAGAAGGAGTAAAGTAAGGCAGGAGGTGGAGGAGAGGAAAGACAAGGGTGGAGGGAGAAGGAGAAAGAGGGGGCAAAGGGAAACAGACCAGGGAACTGGGGGAGCTGCAGCAGTGGCTGAACCCTAGGGAGTCACTTCACAGGGAGTCCAGACCTCCTGAGAGCCTGACCTTGAGGGATGTGCCATGCCTCATGTTTAATGCCACCGCCCAGGCCCCCCGGTATGACACTGTCGGGGCCCACCCCCTGTGACATCACTGGGGTTCACCCCATGGGATCATTAGGGGCTCTCCCTAGAGCTCAAGGCCTCAGGACCTGGCATGCCCCTCTCTTGCTGACTTTTCTCCCCCAGAAGAAGAAAAAGGTTATGCTGCCATGCAGAAACAGAGGCATTGGGGCTGTCCCACTGGATTCTGGGCGACTGTCTTCTTGTTTTCCTATCACTAATTAAGAAGGGAAGGGAAGGGAAGGGAAGGGAAGGGAAGGGAAGGGAAGGGAGCAAGGGCCTTCCAGTCTGGCCAGATAATCCACTGAGGCCCCAGGATGGCCATTTGAATCCAAGAGGCTGGAGAGAGAGGTTGGCCCACCCACAAAAGCAGGCGCCTGAATGGCTGGTGGATCCTGAGCTTCCAGCTGCTGCCAAATTCTTATGCACCCACCAAACATGCAAACCATGTTGGCATGAAGCTCAGGCAACACCAAAGGACCTAATTAAGTTGAAGGGGGACTCACAGAGCAGCGCGCCAAGGTATTCACAAAAGAGACTTTTCTGTGCATGTGTGTGTGTGGGAGGGTGGATGAGCCTGAGGCATAAATTTGAAGATGATAATTTGATTGAAATTGGAACCTTTGGGCACTGGGTCTTCCAAGCTGGAGCCATTAATCTCAAACTCCGCTGGCTGTAGATAGCATCTAAATCAGGCCCAATCTGATTTCTGAGAACATTATGCAAAAGTTGTGGGTATGGAGATTTTCCCAAAGATAGACGGGCAGGGAGGAAAGTGCTGTGTGTGTTCAGAAGCCCTGTAAGGCCAAATGTAGGTCCCTCAGCCCTGGCCGGGAGGTTGAAATCAACTTGCAAGAGATCAAAGGGCATGGAACTGTCATCCCAAGCAATTAGTTGGGGCCATGAATTAACTCATTAACTCAGAAGGAAAAAACTGCACCACTGCACAAACTTGCCCGTTTTTTTCTGGGCAGGCAAATCAGACCCACATGCCGGGCCCCTAAGGGTAGAAGGACCAAAAGCCCCTTTAGTATCCCCAGGTCATGGGCTGCCCCACTTTGGCAGCATGAAGCAGAGGACAGTCAGCTGTGCCTGAGAGCATCCTCTTTGTATATTGGCAGTGGGGACTGGTGGCTTCCTTGCTAAGGGTATGGTGAATTGGGTCCGGGATTTGGTCTGAACTTTAAAGGTTCTGTCCAAGGGCTGGAACCCTCCCCTCCCAATAAAAGAGGGCAGCTTGTGTGGTTTCTTGATGTTAATGGCCTTGGATATCACTTTCAAAGTCTAGAATAAAGCCTGGGTCAGAATCACTAGCCCTGGTGATGTCAAAGCTACCCGCTGAGCTGTGCCCTCCCCATGGGTCTTGCTCAGGGGTATTCCCCGGTGATTTCAAAGCCGGGCCAGGTGGCCCCAGAGAGCCAGGAAGCCAGATGACGGAGGCTCATCTCCTCTCTCACTTAGCTGCTGTGGAGTAATTGAAATACTTTGGGTGCAATCCAGAGTTAAGCACTTTGAAGTTCCATTTTCTTTTGGTTGGAAAGATTTAAACATGTGTTTAATGCTTCCATTAAAATCAATGGGAGTATAAGTGCTCTGAGCTTTTTTTTCCTGGTCGGACTGTCCTTTTAAAATGCTGCTGGTTTTGTTCTTTTCACACACAGCTGGAATTCTAAGGCCAGCTTCTCACCTGGTGGCTCTTCCCCTGTCACAGCAATTTATTTATTCTGAGAATTTTTATTACACTTTTTCTCACTGCAGACTCAGCCCTGTACAATAAATAAGGCATTGTAAAGCAAATAACCATTTTTCACCCTGTGGTATCAGTCCTTTGGAACTTGCCCTCCTCTTCTACTGATGCTCACTTTGAGTAGTGTTATGTTCTTGGTGCATTTCTCCCTTCTTCTCATCAGCTTTCTTTGGCACTCTCTTTGGTGCTGCTGCAGGATCCCACCGTCACCCATCTCATCTGATTTGACTTCTTGCAGGGTGGCAAGCAGGGGGCAGGAATCAGAAGTGTGCCTTAGGGCTGCCTGTTGATTTAGGGTAGATTTCACAGGGGTTTCTTCGGCAAGGAGTGCTCAGAGGAAGTTTTGCCAGTTCCTTCCTTTGTTCCTCTGGAATAAAGCATATAGCACACATTCTTCCCTGGGAGTCTCCCTCCCAAGTACTAACTAGTCCAGACCCTGCTTGGTTTCCTGGATGAGATGGGATAAGGTGCCTTCGGAGAACTAAACTGCAGTTTCAGTGACTCACAACTTTATGGATGAACTGCAATCACTAAAAGCCATCGACTGGGATCAAAGTTGGAAGAGGTCATTGTGCTCCTGCCACCACTCTCTCCCTCTGTGTGTGTGTGTGTGTGTGTGTGTGTACTCAACTGCTCACCCCAAAGGATAAGTTTGTTTGTCATCATGGGCCCCCCAGTCCTGGCACAGACCCAGGAGACTCAGGAGGGGGGAGGGGAGGGGAGGGGTGGGGAGGGAGGGGGGAGACACAGGGGATGCGGGGGTATAGGTCTGTACCAAGGCAAGGGTGGGAGTTTGGCAAGCGGCAAGAGCCGGCTGCCCGTTTAAGAGGCCCTCCCCAGGGGACACCGTGCTCGCTCAGCACAGAGAATGATCAGCAGCTGCCGTCCTGCTGACCCAACCAGGAAACCTGATTCATAGTTCCATCAATACAGTACATTTGCTCTGAAGGAGCTACTAATGGAGATGAAGCAAGGGGCCTGTTCCAGACTATCGTTTACAGGCTTAAGTGGCCGACGACACTCCCCAGCCCCCACTTGCTGCTCCCGGGGGCTGCCTGCTCTACCCCTCTTGCTGCTCTCCTCCTGCGGCCAAGCCAGCAGCCACCCCAGGAAGGAAGGTCCCTTCCCATCTTCACCCTTGCTGTTCCCTTTGGGGGCCTGAAGGAGGGTGGGGGCTTCGGTATGCCCCACATCTGTCAGTGAGAACAACCACCAGGAAGACAAGAGGGCCAATGGTTTTGACTGGAAGGGTGGGCCTGATTTCAACCCACATCCAGCTGCTGTGAAAGGGCGAGAAGGGAAGCCAAGCCTTGAGTGATGGCACTCTCTTCAATGGGCCTTTCAGGAGCTGAGGTGCGGGACAAAAATCCTAGCATCACTTGCCAAAGAACTGCTGTGCCTACATGGCACACAGGGAGAAAGGGCATTCTGTGGGCCTCAGGCACCCCAAAGCTGTTTTGTAGGGCCCCAGGGCCACCGTTGTTGAAACATGATATCTCTCCACACACCCCAGCGGGCCTGGGGGCACTCTGGCCTCTTTTGCTGACCTGATCAAACCACTTGGGGTTTGAAGCAAACTATTTGGGGTAAAAACTATTAAAAAGTGTGTGCACATATGAGAGACGGGGCCTATAGCCCCCCCTCAGTCACCTGAAGGGCCAGTGTGACTCCTCAACCCCTGGCAGCTGTGTGAGAGGAAATGTTGTTGTGAAATGAACCCCCTCCACCCCACCCCAGTGTTCTGGTTGCAATCTGTGGACATCCTTTGCTTCTCTAGCAAGGCCGGGAGCAACATGTTTCTCTCCAGAGAAGGAAACCTCCTTCATCCACCCAATCGGCCAAAACCTCCTTAGGTGTTACCGTGAGGCTGCTGCCAGCAGAGCTTTGAGTTACCAAGGCAAGGTGCACTGATTTATCTACTCATTTCGCTGGCTGTCTTTGTAGTGGCATTTCTCTTCACAGATGCAGATGACTGTGTGTTTGTGTGTGGCAGCTTTGCTTCATGGACTGCAGTCCCTGAACTCTTGTGAGCACATGTCTGATGATCTGCCAACTGAGGCAACAGGTGACATGCCTAAAAGGACACTTGTGGTCCATGGAATTTTATCCCACAGTCTCCCAGGCAGCTGGCGGTTCCCATGTCCATGGGGCAGTGAATCTCCTCCAGGTTCATTCCAGACTGTAAAGGAGACACCCGAGGCGTCAAACCCCGCCCCTTCAAAATAGGTTCAGGGCCCTGGATAGCTCAGGTAGCAGCTACCGGCTTCCACGTCCGGGGGGGGCAGAGAGTCCCCTGGCTGTGAAGCAATTGTCCAAGGTGCTGAATCCTTTTGGGAGGACAGAGTCGAGATTGAAAACCCAGACTGGATTCGTTGCCCCACTGACATGGAAAGTACTGCCCACCACCAGTAAGAATGCAGTGGCAGAAACCTCTACATGCAGAGTTATATGCTAACACAACCAATGCGTTGAATGGCAACATCAGTGCTATTGAATCAAGAAACCGAATATGCCAGCCAAGGCACAATCCAGTGTTCTTGTGCCTTCATGCCCAATATGCTTCCACAAGCAATGTGCAATGCACATTCATGCACAATGGAACTGCATGCGCAGCTCTGCCTCTGCCACCTGGGGCTGAAGGCAGCCATGCCACATAGGGGAAAAATGTCCAACCGCTTCCATAGGGGAGCTCAGGCAGGTGTACGACACCAACAGCATGCCAGCTAGTGTGTTAGTCTTCCAAGCACCACAAGACTCTCTTAGTTTTATTGCAGCAGAATGGCTTGGCTGCTTCTCTCCCCCATGCCCACCCCTAACCTGTGTGGAATCCATGCTTCAGTAACAGGAGGCTCAGTGGGAAGAATGCAGCAGAGGCACACTCACCCAAAAGGCAGAGGGGCGTGGGCTGGTGGGGGCTGGGGATGTCCCTCCAGTGCTGTGCATGCCCTTTGGGCCAGAGGCACAGTGGCTTGGCCCCTTTTCCTTTTTCACCAGAGGGAGAGGAGCCTGGCTTGAGCAGGACCTCCCGTGCCTGAAAGGCTCCTTCCGACAGGAATATTTTCCCCGTCAGCCGGCTGCCACCTGCAATTAGAGCACCAGCACAGATCAGCCCAAGATTTCACCAACTCTGCTGACTCTGGTTTTGTGCGACTTATATAACTCATCTTGCATGAAGCTGTCAGGAGGGTCGGCCACCTTGCCCAACGAATATGCAGTGCCTTAATCAGGGGAGACAAGTGGAATTGGGGAGGGGGAGGAAGATGTCATCCACATTCCCCCCACTCTTTTCTCACACTGTTTCCTGCTCATGAAACCTTTGTGGCCACTCAGCCACTGGATGTCCACCTGGCTACAATAAGGTCCATCCCACCCA
Organism: Iguana delicatissima; assembly: GCA_948472985.1. Classification (NCBI taxonomy): domain Eukaryota; kingdom Metazoa; phylum Chordata; class Lepidosauria; order Squamata; family Iguanidae; genus Iguana; species Iguana delicatissima. Next base: position 375,420 of record CAOKZL010001119.1, on the reverse strand, counting down.
CCCACCCACCCAGCCTGCATTCAGCAAAGGTCACTCAGAAACTGGCACCAGCAATTATAATTACTTGTTTCTTAAACTGATTGGTGTCTCGGCTTTGCTGCCAGAACTAAGACTCAAGGGATCCCACAATGCAGCTAAATGAGTCTGCACCAGAGTCTTCACCAGATCAAGAGTTGGGAGCCCTGGTGGCTCAGGGGTTAAATGCCGGTCCTCCAGCCACAAGGCTGTGAGTTCGATCCTGCTGGGCTCCAGGTTGGCTCAGCCTTCCATCCTTCTGCAGGTTGGTAAAACGAGTACCCAGCTTGTTGGGGGAAATTAGCTAAAAACACATTGTAAACCACTTAGAGAGCATTTAGTCGATAACTGCTATAGAAATACACATGCTATTGCTATTGGGGGGAAGAGGAAGGTGGGATATGAATGGTGGGGGTTTGGAAACGGGTGCCATCAGTGTGCCGATGATGCTCAGCAGTAGTCCTGGGGCTCTGCAGGTGCTGGGCCACTGCCCAGAGGCTGTGGTGGCCCGGATGAGGGCCAGTAAACTGAAGCTGAATTCCCAACAAGACAGAGGCTGTGGGGACTGACAGTTCACAACCTGTCCTGGATGGGGTTGACCTCTCCCTGAAGGAGCAGGCAAGGAGCTTAAGGGTGCTGCTAGACCCATCCCCAATGCTGGAGGCCCAGGTGGCTCAGAGGGCTTGTTGCCAGCTTTGAGTAGTGTGCTAGCTATGGCCTCTGCTGGGCAGAGATGTCCCAGCCACAGTAGTCCAAGCACAGGTAACCTCCTGAGCAGACCGCTGCAATGCTTTCTATATGGGGCTGCCCTCGAAGGAGACTCAGAAGCGGCTGCTATTGCAAAACGCAGCAATTTGACTACTAACTGTAGTACCAGTCTTAGAACAATGGCTTTGGCTGCCAGTACATTTCCAGTCTGAATTCACAGTGCTTGTGATGGCATTTAAAGCTCCTACAGTGGTTCTCAACCTGTGGATCCCCAGATGTTCATGGACTTCAGCTCCCAGAAGCCCCAGCCACTATGGTCAATGCTCAGGGCTTCTGGGAGCTCAAGTCCACAAACATCTGGGGACCCACAGGTTGAGAACCACTGCAAGAGCTTGCGACCTCAGTAACTGGGGGAGTGCCTCTCCCATAGGTGCCTGCCTGAGGCCTAAGACCTGGCCGCCCCTCCCACTTGGCCACTTCCAGCTGCCTCCCTTCACCTCTTCTTGAGCATTGCAGTCTGCACAGAAATACATCTGGGGCTGGCTTGTTCCTCCAAGGCCCAGAAGCGCATGTTTGTGGTCCTGAGTGGTGCATCCCACGGAGCATGCTTCTCTCTTCCCAGTGGCAGCCTCTTCCATCCCGGGGTGTGATAAGCAGCTGCGCGGATTCTCTTTGACATGATCTGGATTCCCCCTGGGCTTCTCTCTGGCTGGATGTATGCGTTGTGGGAGATTTGTGGTTGGCCCCTCCCTTCTGGTTTAGTTTGTTCCTTGAATTGTATTCGTGGGGCTCAGGGCTGGGGGCATTTGCTCACAGCAGCCTCAGGAAGGGTGTGTGTGTGTGCACACATGCGTGTGTGTGTGTGATAGCCCTTTCCCTGCCCGCATTCATTCCTTTCATGAGGCAAATCACAGTTCGGAGAAGGAAGGGAGAGAGAGATTTGAAGCAAGGAAGAGGGTCCTGCTAGTGCTTGTCAGCTTTCTCGGCTTCCGCTCAAAGTTGCTATCCAGGGTGCTGAAGCATTCCCTCCCCAAGCAGCTTAAGCGCCTCAGATAACTATTTGAAAGTTCAGACTAAAATGGCAGACAGAGCCACACCTGCTGATGCCAGTTCTCCTGGCCACCCCATTGCAAGCGCTGGCCTCAGAGGAGCAGGGCGACAGACCGGTGCCCTCATGGATGGCCACATTAAGCACGGACGGGTTATCCACAGTCCTTGCGCTCTGGCTCAGGAGAAGCCATTCTCTCTCTACTGTGCCATTGCTTATCCTGTGCACCCCTGTTATACCCCACCCACCCCCCGCAGCACTCTTCCTCACTTTGTGACAAAATTCCTGGAAACATCCCAGCAGGGATGCTGGTGTTTATCCTTGTCTAAAGCAGGTTTTATGTACACTTATAATTTGTGTTCAGATTTGCTTTGTAGTCATACTTGTCTGCAGCAAACCAGAAAAGGTGTATGAGACCATGAAGGACTGCTGTGGGACAGCACTGTGGTTCTCATGCTGCACTTCCTCAGCAAAGTCGCTTGACTTTATTGCTGCAACATTTACAGGGCAGTCTTATGGATGTCAACGGAGAAGTCAGCATCGTGGAGCTTAATGGGATTTATTTCCAGGCAACTATTCAGAGCTGAGGCGAAAACCCTGGTCCCTCTCGCTTTCTGTTTTCAGCTCTGGCATGGCTCTCCACTGGGGCTTTGGGGGATTCTTTGTCCTTGCTCCACTCAGAGAGTCCTGCTCTTCGCTCCTGGTGGTTTTCCATCCAAGGACCCTCCACATCTGGCCCTGGCTACCAAGGAAGGCGGCAGTGCACTGGAACCAATGTCTCACTTGGCCAGTATAGCCCATGGCCCTGCTATGGGGGTCAGGGAGTGTCACGTGACCTCACTCAGTGCAAGAGACTTTTGTGGCTGTTGTGGATGCTTTCCATGCAGTGTTCCTCCTCTGGCACGCAGGGTAAGGATGGGGAGTGGGGACTGCTGGTGGCATTTTCTGCCTGGCATCCCTGGGGCAGCTGCTCCAAGCTTGAGGTCCCCCACTGAGAAGCAAAACCACCTAAATGTTCCAAGGGGGGTGGTGGTGGACATTCATGGGAATGTCTGCCACTTTAGCAAAGAGAGGAATGGTCTTAGATTTCAAACAGGCACAGGGTTCCTTGTGGGAGTTTTTATGCTCATCCCTCCACACCACCTGAGCTATCTGGCTTGTTCAGTGGTGCCAGCTGGCTCCCACATCTGTGAGGCGGTGGATCTGCTCTTGGTTGTCATTCAGATTCTGAAGGAACTGCCCATGGGACTGAATCCTGGCCACAAAAGATACTCAGCACCCAGGAGAGCTTCTCTATATGCCGCCAGGTCCCAGTGGTTTTGTGCACGCACAGTGTTGCGTCTCCTTTTTCAGCCACAGCCAGCCTCTCTCCGTGCGCTTCTCTGATGCAGCCCAGATCAGCCCCTTCCTTCAGGAGAAGAGAGTCCAAGTGCCGGAGCGCAAAGTCAAGAGCCCCCTCCAGGACTCTGTCGCCTGCTCTCTGCAGACCCTCCTGGCGGGAAGGGGAGGGCGCTCCTCCTCCGTGGATGGATGTGTCCTGCGGCCATGAGGCTCAGACCAAGGAAGGAGACGGCCCTGGGTGAGGAGGCAGCTCTGATTCTTCCAGACAGCTGCTGTGACAAGGGCTCCGGGGGGGGGGCAAGGTTAACCTTCCTGTGCTGAGCTCTTCACTCCCTGGTGGAGGGCGCCCGTCCACCAGGCCTCACGTGCAGCCTTGGCACTGATGTACCACTGCCAGGCAGGGATCTGGTCCTGAAGAGGACAAGGGCCCTGGGATGGCCAGGGGTCGGGGGCCAGGTTGCCAGGTTATTCCCAGGGTGGGCAACTCTGGTGGGCCTGGAGGCCTGGGAGGGATATACCAAAAATGGCTAAAAGAGCAAAACAAAATGCCAGATGTCCACACCTGTCTGTCTGTCTGTCTGTCTGTCTCTTTTTCTTTCTGTGAATGTGTAGAGAAGGAATGTTACAGAGCCAGGGCTTCCTGCAACCCCCTTGAAAGTGAACTACTTCTCCCAAGAGCTTCCAGGAGAGGCAATTTTCTCTTCTGTCCAGAGAAAGGGCAGTTCAGCAAGTCTGGAAGGGTGTACTGAGGGCCACAAAACAGCCTTGAGATGCTGCATGTGGCCCCAAGACCACCTTTGTCTACCCCAACTCTCAAGCCTTTCCCTTGCCCCCACCTGGGTCCTGCCTGGCCTGTCTTGCGCCATTCATTTCGTCTGTCCTGGCTGGCAGCTCCTGAGGGACTGAGACCCACACTGGGCCCTCTCTGGGTTGGCAGCTGACAGGGACACGATAGATGCCGTACGTCTGAATGTCGCCATCGGCTCTTCTCACACTAAGTGCAAGAGGAGGCTTAACTGACCTTCGGGAGGTTCTGGCTTCTTCCAGCTTTGGAGCAGCTCTGCCTGGACCTCTGGAGGAAAGCGGCTGAGGAGAGGGAAGGCAGGGAAGCAGAAGCATTTGGAGAGCAATGGAGCAGTCACCGCCACTGACGGAGGGCCCTGCCTCTCTCCACCGGCAACTGTCACAAGAATTGCGGTGCCACAGTCAACATGTGCAGCTCTCTGGACAAAGATGCTGTTCCAGGGCGTGTAACTGAGCTGTCAGGGCTCATAACTCCGGGAGGAAGACAAGAGCTCTCAGGTCCTGTGCAGAAAAATGCAGAGGGAGGGAGGGAGGGAGGGAGAGTGGCAAAAGCAGCTCTTTGACTCATTCAGGAACCCCACTGCTAGGATCAAGAGCTCCGACATCCCTCTCTCATTCTCTCTATATGCCTGTACGTGTGCGTGGAACAGAAGACTGAGCATGAAAGCAAATAGTGGACTGGAAGAATGCTCTGCTTGCATGAGCCGGTAAGGGGCTGTGCACATGAGTGTGAGCTGCCGTGTCCTGCCTGGCATGATTATTGTTCTACCTCTCTCTGAAAGGTCCCCTCATGGACCGTGTGTCCGTGTCTCCTTTGTGCATCCTGGCACCACCACGGTTTGCTCCCTTCCTCCTCATGTGCCGGGCCACATGTGCCAAATGCACCCCCTGCAAATCACAGTGGTGAACTCATGGCACCTGCCTATTCCTGGTGTTGGGTGCTGGCTCCCCAACCCTGGCCCGTTGGAGCTGCCTCTGGTCTTCCTGGGCCTGGTGGAGTTTGCCCTTAAAGGCAGTGCTTCGAATGACTGACTAATTTTTTACACCCAAAGAAAATTAGAGACTTGGATTGTGGCTTTCTAATATAGTGAAGGGTGTTTATTGTTGTTGGTTTGTGTGAAGCCATGACGGGATCAAAGTCCTCTTCAGTCCAGAGGCAGCCCTTGTCCTCTTGGCTTCTGCACAGCCCTTCGGTGACAGCTGTTTGCCCAGGTTGTTGACAGCAAGCTTTCCCCACCCATCTCCTGCCTTGGCAATGTGTTCTTTGGCCCTGTGGTTTCCTTATTCTTCCTGTTGCTACAGACATAACCAAAAAAAGCCCTTCTCATCGTTTTTAACCCCTCGAGCAGGTCTGAGCTAATTCTGCACTTTAGCTTTTTTGACTTTCTCCTTGTACTTGCTGGCTATTTGAATTCCTCTGTGGTGATTTTTCCCTTTTTCCATATCTTGTATGTGTCCCTTTTAAATCTTAGCTCAGTTGAAAGTTCCTTAGGCATCCATCTCAGATTCTTTAGACACCTCCCATTTTTCCTCCTACTTGAATATCACTATCACTATCAATATCACTACCTAACACTTGGGAGCGACAGCCTGTCACGCCTCCATTACCGTTCCCTTAAATTGGGCATCAGCATTGGGCTGTCAGACAAGCTGTTTTTCCCTTGGAAAAACAAAACCAAGTGTTCCCCCAGCGAAGAGGCCGCACTGGAGGAAAGGCATTGCAAAGATGGTCCCCAAAAGCTTGTGAGTTGGGGGATGCATCCCCAGTGTTCCTGGGCTTGCTCGTGCAACCCTAGGCGCCAGCCACGGAGCTCCACTCAGACCCCTTTTGGTTGTGCTGCCACAACGTCCCTTGGGGTGTTGGCACATCACTCTCTACTGAGCTGGAAATTCAGGCTGGCGAAGAGTGCTTTGGGGGGGGGGATGAAAAAGGCCAGAAAGAGCCTACATGTGTGTGGACGTGCCCACATGCTTTCTGCGCCCCACTCCTGGGCCCAACCTTCTGTCTGCCGCCCTGCAAGGGGATGTGCCACCCTCTCTTCCTATCTGCTGCTTCCGCCTCTTCCTCCTCTTCCTCCTCCCACCAGGAGAAACTCAGAGTTCCCTGAAGCCTAGGAACACATTCCAGCAGGCAGAATGACATTCTGATTAATTAGACCATAAAAAGAATAATTTTATCAATCCCGGCATCTGAAGCAGGAGGATGCAATGTTTTGTCCCAGCTAATGGAGCCTCATGTCTCCAATTAATGTGGGGAGGATTCATCTTCAGAGCCAGGTCCCATAGAAAATTGACATTTAGTAGAATGTCAAAGGCAATTTCCTTCAAGGGCTGCTTTTCTCCCAAACGTCAGGGAAATGTTGGATTTTTTGAGTCAGCCTTTCCTATTACCTTTCTCTCTCACTTCATTTTGCATCTGGACACCCACGAGTAGGTTACCATTTTTGCGGCTTCTTGTGGCTTCCCTGGCTCCCGTGAGAACAATCCTGACATGTGTTGGGAATTAGAGTTTCCCGGGGTGTTGGGAAAAATATAAAAGCTAAAACTGTTAGAGATCAACCTTCTTTTAGAAGAGTAGCAGAGAAACCATGCCCTAATGTCACAATTGCTTCCCTAAACTGATGATGCTGACTCAAAAATAAACAAGGCAGGCAGTTTCAGGTAACAAACTGAGAAAAGGTTTACTAATGGCTTTGACATTTACATACGCATGGAGAGCTTACATCCTAACTAGCTAACTAGCTAATGAAAAGATGAGGTAAACTAGGAGCTTCAGTCCTAGCTCACCAGCCCCTCCCGAAACTGCAAAGCCCAGGATTCCATAGGATGTTGAAAGTGGAACCATAGTGCTGTAACAGGCTAGTGCGGAAATGGCATCAGCTGATCGAGAAGCAAAGCCTGGCTGAAGGAAGGCAGAGGAAGAGGAGGAGAAATGGCAAGGAAGGTGAAGATGTGTAGAGACTGATAAGATGACCGATGACTCTGGGAATATTCCCAGCTCACATGGTCTAGTTACTTGGACACACAAAAGTACTTCTGACCATGCATTTCAATGACAGGAAGAGCAGATGGAGAGGCCAGGAGGCTTCTGTAGAACCTCCCGAGGCCGATGCCGGTGCCTCTGCCTGCCTCTGGCTGGCACGGGCAGGAAGGAGGGTGCAGCTGCCCAGCTGCCCTGCCGGTGGGGCACAGTTGGCCACTTGAGGAAAAGAAGGGGGACTGGAGAGGCCTGCTTTGCTCTCACTCCTTTTTGTTAGAAAATTCCAGCAGTCTCTCTTGCCTGCCTCTCTTGCTTTAGAGCAGTTGGGGGTTAGATAGGACAGAACTTCCAGCAAGTGAAACCTTTCTGTTTTTCTCACCGAAAGCCTCTCTGAGGGCCAGAGCAACATGAGTGGGGTGGGAGTCAAAACAGATATTGTCTGGAACAGAAGAAGCATATTTTGTAAGCACGTTCACTTTAATAGTCAAAATTCTACTTAATAAGGACAACTTCAGCTTGGACCATCTCTGTAATTCCTGCTTAATTTTGCCCCAAATTTTTGCAAAGTTATTCTGAAACAATGTCGTATTATGGGTTTCAAGGGTGACAACTAAATATTACACTTTCTCCACAGTTTTATATTCGGTTTTTGACATCGACAACATCTGCTGCTCTCCTGTCATAATATTTGTCAGCGTAACTGTCTTTTCCTTATTCAGTGTGAGACCAGCTAGGGACCCATATTCATTTAACATCTCATGTAAATCTTGCAAACATTCCAAGGGGCCTGTTAAAAAAAAATTCACTACATCAGAGGCAAATACACATAGTTTCTTTATTGTTATGCCCTTAATTTTTTCTTCTTGTCTGATAGCTCTATTAAAAACTCCTAAAATCAACATAAATAACAGAGGCAACAAAATGTACCCCTGTCTTGTCCTCATCATTGATCAAAAATCTGAGCTTTGTGACTTGAATAAACTGCTAAGATCCATGTTATAAAATTCTGTCCAACATCTGTCTTCCTTAAAACTTCCAGCTTAAAAAGTCCAGGATATTTTATCAATGGCCTGCTTCTTCCCAGGAAAGGCTGCTCTTCTTGCCTCAGAGAGGGCTCCAGCCTTTGCTAAGTCCACCTTGGATGACCGCAGTGCCGGACGCAGGGCATAGTTCGTTGAAATGTGGCTTCTGGCCATGAGCCGGCTGCCCATGGTGGGGAGTCCTTCAGTGGGGTGTTTCTGCTGTGCATTTATTTTTATTGCTGTGTTTTAAAATGCTTTCATGCCATATACAGTTAGTGCTATCTTAACAGGATAGTCTGTTTTTGTAAAAAAAAACACAAAAAACATTTCCTCAAGTTTTTTAGCTGCATTTTTAGCTGCCTGTACGAGTCATGTTTTGGGGCTGTTGTGAGGGCTGGAATTCTCCACGTACAGATGATGATGATGATAATGATGATGATGATGATGATGATGATGATGATGATGATGATGATGATGACTGAAAAAACATCTGAATGAGACCACCATATGTAGGACTGCAATAAGACAATTACAAAAAGAGACAGAACTTGGAAAATGCCACACACCCCAGAGAGACCTGGCTCTGATTATGGGACAGTAGCTGATTTTGGATGGTCCAAAATGTTAGTCATTAGCACCTGGAAGACTGCGGAACTAGGAGACGCACTTGCATTAAAAGTGCTACTATGACTTTGTGGTTGTGTGCCTTCTAGTCATTTCTGAATTATTGAGGTACTAAGATGAACCCCTCCCAGGTTTTCTTGGCAACATTTGATCAGGGTTGGTTTGCCTCACTCTGAGGTTGAGAGAATGTGACTTGCCCAAGGTCACCCAGGAGGTTTCCACAGCTGAACAGGGATCTGAACCTTGTCTCCACTACTATGAGTACTGTTGCTAAAATAGTCAAGATCCTTCAGGACAGCAAACGACTTGTGAGCCGCGGAAGGTTTGAGGCACGTTGGAGTCTCTTCTGGCAGCAGGTTTTCCCCTGTGAAGGGCAGGAGGGAGCCGTCCAGCAAACTGCCAAGGTGGGCGTCCTTCCTCTGTTCTGGCTTCCCACAGAACGCAGCAAGGAAGCGAGCGCTCCCCGCCCCCAGGGGTCAGTGCAGCAGGAATATTCAAGGACTCCTCTGGAATGTGGAGTGGACAGCGGCCGCAGGGGGGAACGAGCTCAGGTGGACACACCCTGGACCAGCTTTCTTCCAGTCTCTGCACGTTGGCTGTGCCTGGCACATTGTCGAGGTGGCAGCCAATTATTTCCCATTGCTGGTCTGCTCTAGATACGCAGAATTTTTAAATGTCATCATCATGAAGCCCAGGAAAAAAAGAAAGAAAGAAAAACTGGGCTAATCTTCCACAAGCGTTCCTCCATGGAGGAAAACAGCAGCATCAAAATCCTTGCAAGAAAGCAAAACAGTCTGAAGGCTTAGGTACCAGCGCCATTTGTTTCACAGGCTCTCAGCGACACTGGGGCTTGATTGTGAATCTCACAAATGTATTTTGAGCTCCAAAAAGAAGGGCATCAGGGTTCAGTCTGCCAAAAAGAGGGAAGGCTGCCCACTACTACTTTTGGGGAGGGGTGCATAGTTCCCCTGGGAGAGCCAGTGTGGGGCAGTGGTTTGAGCAAAACTAAGTTTGACAGAACTAAGGCCATTTCTGCACTATACTGTTACAGTGCTATTATTCCACTTTCAGCATCCTGTGGAATCCTGGGGTTTGCAGTTTAGGGAGGGGCATTTAGCATTCTCAGGCAAAGAGCTCTTTGGAGTAAGAAAACTACAAATCCCAGAATTCCACAGGATGTTGAAAGAGGGAGAATAGCTCAAGTAATGGTGGTGGAGGGGGGAGATTGGCCTCTTCCCCTCTGTCTCCAAGCAAACTGGCAATCAGGGGTATGTTCCAGGAGGAATATTCTGCCCTGAGAACTAGGACCCACTGATGGCCTTGTCACCTATTCCTGAAAAGTCCAGTCACTCCCTGGGCAACCATGCAGACTGTATCATCCTCCAGAAGCGGGAACAGAATGCGCCGATCAAATGACACCAAACTGGGAAAGAGAGTTCGTACTGCAGAAGAAGGAATCAGGATTCAAGAGGATTGGGGAACTGAGCCAAAACAGATAACATGAATTTCAGCTGCCGAGGGAGAGGGTAAATCTTCAATTTTAACATTTAGGCAGCTGAAATCAGGTGCCCACAAATAGGATGGCTGACACCTGGCTGAACAGGAGTACTTGTGAAAAGGTCTAGGGATCTTGGTAGACCACAAACTAAACATGAGCCAACAGCATGTCGTGATAGCCAAAAAAGCCAATGCAATTCTGGGTGCATCAACAGGAGTATGCTGTCCAGACTGAGTGAAGTATTAGTGCCACTTTATTCAGCATTGGTGAGACCCTGCCTGGAATATTGTGTCCATTTCTGGGCACCGCAGTGCACGAAGGATATGGACAAGCTGGAATATGTGCATGTCTGGGTAGCTGAGATGGTAGATGATCTGGAAACCAAGCCCCGCAAGGAATGACTGAGAGAGCTGGGTGTGTTCAGCTTGGGAAAGAGAAGGTTGAAAGACAATATGACAGCCATATGGGACGAGTTGAACCTTGGGGTCCCTTACAGCTCGACAGTACCCTTCCCTCCCTCCCTCCCTCCCTCCGTCCCTCCCTCCTTTCCTTCCCCCATCACTGGGACTGAAATCAGCTCACAAAAATTAAAAAACAAATGCAGACAAAAGTTCACATTACTAAAATATACAAAAGGTAAAACTCTAATTAAATTATCAATAGAATCAAAGGCAATTTAAAAACACATCCATGAAATTGCAAGTAATATGGGCAATGCAGCGTGATATGTTCACTCCTCATAAGCAACCGATTTCCAAGGCATGAAGAGATGATTAAGAGGCAAATGTTAGCAGGCTTTGTGCATTTATTTCCTTTTATTACAGAAGACAGAACACAAACCCACAGATTCAGATAAAGAAATATTAAGAGGAAGGTGGTAGGTGTTACTGCTGTGGAAGGAGCTTCTATGGACAGGTGGGTGGAGAGGGGCTCTCCTTTGCTGGAGCTTCCGAAGGGACGCCTTAGCTGGGCGTTTCTGGCCTCAGTGGGACTGGAGGGGCCCTGAGGTTTGTTCTGCCTCTGTGGGTCTGCACGATCGTCTCGTCCTCTTGCAGGTCTGTGTCTTAGCTTCACCCACAAGCTCTGCCTTTCGGGGCAAGGTGGACTTCCCACTGAATTCATTGCCATGCCAGTTCCTTTGGCCTCCATCCCATGAGTTAGTCCCCGCTGGATTAGACACTCTGCCCAACCAACTGTTGAATGGAGAGTCAACAGATAAGTAAATCTCAGGGACTCAATAGGTCTACTTTCACTGAGAGGATTTTGTTTTCATTTTCTTTTATTACCGTCACAGACTGCTGGCATTCTGTCCATGGAAGAGCTCCTGCAGATAATCAAATTCAGTAGCAGAGAGCCAGCACAATGAAGTGGATTGAGCACTGGACTACGAGCCCGGAGACCAAGGGTCAGCTCCCCACTCAGCCGTGGAAACCCACTGGGCAGCCTTGGGCTGGTCACACACTCTCTGCCCCAGAGAACCCTGCGACAGGGTCACCCTGGGGTTGCCATAAATCAGAAAGGACTTGAAGGCACACAGCGGCAACCAGGTATCTGGCATTCTTGCCTCTGGGAGATCCAAGGCAGGCACCTTTCCCTGCTGAGACTCTGTGGTCCTTGCTGAGGCTCAGAGCTGTTCTCAGTGGAAGGTCCCTTCCCGGGCACACAGCATCTTTCTTGGAGTCAACAAGATAAAATTCCACCCCAGAATTTGCAAACAGTTGGAAGTGCTGTTTTTGCTTTTTCACATCATCCTACTGTCTTAGCTTGCATAATTGCAAATGTTATTAAAGGCACATAAAAATACATTTAATTAAGCTCGGCTTCCACTGCCAACAAGAATGAAAGCAGTAAATCAAACAGGAGGGGAAACAGATGGTTTGAGCCAGTGGCTGGGTTGTTATGTTGTCAACTTTACAGTCTCTTCCAGAAAAGCTTTCTTTGGGGTGGGGGGGCTAGATTGTCCTTCCAATTTGTTACTGAGGACCAACCCTCTCCTGCTGCTCATCTCCCCCATATGATGATGCTCTTTGGAAGGAAGGAAATGGATGCTGAGGGGAACCCACTCCCAGCAGCAGCCCCAAGAGGGGCCCCTGAGCTGCCCCTTCTCTCTCTTGCGGTGAGGGGGGAAACTCTGCTGAGAGGAGACCCATCCAGCTGCAGGGCACCTTTTCCCCAAGCCAGGATGCTCCCTGGTTTTCCAAGGCCCTGGTGCCTCCCAGTTAGGAGCTGGTGGTGGGTGGGACCCTTCTAGAGCAGGAAACCCCACCGCTAGTTCAAAGGCACACGTGGGCTCTTCATGTCGGAATGAGTAGCATTTGCAAGATCCCACTAACTGCGAGTTCGCATGTTTGCAGGCTTCCTGTCTCTTTCCTTTTCCACATCCACTCTCTTCCTGCATCACTCTGACTGGCAGCCACATTCTCCTTCGCTTTCTTTCTCCCCTACTTTGGATCATGCATGTGCCCAAATATTAGTAAGTAAAGTTCCCATGGACTAAGCTTATTTCTTTTCACTCTAGATCTTGTGCATGTGTGTGTGGGAATGGGACTAGTTGCTGTTTAGCTTCTGCCTTGTCAATTCAATTAGTATGCTTTGGAGCTCCACTACTGTCTCTCATTTGCCCCAACGCTTCAGGCCTGGACCAACACCCTCAGGTCATGAGAGCCACCGGGACCCCATGGTAGGGTCTATTGCCACTGGTGCCACTCCTCATTCATCTCAGCCACCCCGCCCTGGGCCCCCTCTTTCCATGGCGGACGGCTTCCCAGGTTGCGTCCCTGCCAGGCCTGCTTGTCAGATGGGATCACCCCAGGAGGAGCAGCGAAGTCGGGTGGAAGCGCAGGCAGAGGCGGGAGAGAGCCAGTAAGGACTCTCTGTTTCAGTAAAATGAATGGAGGGCCGTTTTCTGCAAATGCATCCTTGTCACTTTTTTTGTGCGTAGAAAAGCACAAAAGAGACGCCCAGAAAATTAGGAAAGTACGTAAAATATGAGAGTTACTAGCTCTAAAAAACCCCAACAATAATGGCACATCAAGAGTCCATTGTTAAGTATCCACCATCTCCATAGGCTGGTAATTGGCGGCCAATTGCATATCAGGGGCCCTAAAGATCCACCATATAAACTCAAGATAATTTTAATTGGATGTAATTATTGCTCAGTGTTGTTGTATGGATCTGTTTGTAATTATGCACAATATACTATTATGTGTGAGTGGGATTTGGCAGAAATAAAATGTTTAATAATCATTAAAAAAAATAAACCTTCCAAGTGAGCTTGAAGGTTGCAATGGTGGGGCAGCCCCATGCCCTCAGGTGATGGCCCCAAGTGCAAGAAGGAGCTGCCGCAAGAGGAAGAGGAGTGTCTGATCACAGGAGCCCCCTACTCGGCTGTGAGGGGCATCTGTGTGCCTGCCCGCCCTTTTGTACATGCTGCCAGGGAGGGGCGCATCCCCAATGGGTGGCGAGTGGTGGCAGTTTCCAAGTCATCTGGTACTGTGAATCTGATCTGGGTTTTAAAAATCCCTATCCAAGGTGCTGAAGTTTTCTGGGGTGGGGGACGGGGTTCAGTACCTTGGAGAGCTGCTTCAAGGTTCACACTAAAGTCTGGATTGCGCACACAGATACCCCGCCTTGGCAGGGGAGCCATTCTCTCCCCGCAGATGAACAGAAAAGGCAACAGGGAAATTGTCAAAGGAGGAAGAAAACTTCTCTCTCCTGTTGCCAAGCCACCAGTGCCCCTATGTACCTGGCGCACCTGGCAGGGCAGCCAAGCCAGGCAGGTCCTGCCAAGATGCCCCAAAGACTCCTCTCTCTCCAGTTCGCTGCCGCTCAGTTCCCTGCCTCTTGAGGGTTTAGCAGGCATGTTCCACGCATAAGGGCAAGAGACGTGCTGTAACAAGTCCTTATCAGCATGACAGGCACTTACCTACATAATAACCCTCAAGATCCTCAGACAGCGGAACTCTGATTTGATATTTGATACTTAGGGTTTGTTATATCCCCATAAGGAACTGTGAAGTGATATAAAGGATTCCAGACTCTGGGCATCCACGCTGGTGGGTTCAGAACTAATGCTGGCACCATCTCCATCCAGGAGGAGGGAATTTATGAGGGATGAGGGCGCAAGGGCCACAGGGCCCAAAGAAAGAGGTCTTCAGGGCCAAACTGCACGTGCTTTGAAGGGTTTTTAAAAAATAAAAAGGCGGGCTAGATCCTTAACAGAACCCGGGGGGGGCGCAGAGAGGGAATTTCAGCCCCGCTTCTAGCTCTGAGGGGAAAATCCACCCTCAGAAGGGCTTCTATTTTTAGTAGATGATTCCCGGCACAGACACAGGCAGTGGAAAACCAATGCTGGCTCGAGAAGAGAGATTTTTACTCCGGGCTTCAACCTGGAAAATGGGCTGGACAAATTCAGGAAGGAGGAGGAAGAGGAGGAGTCCTCAGGGTCCTTCCAGGGCAACAGGATGCACCAGCCAAAAACCACATACCAGGGGGAGATCCAGGAAATTGATGCCAATGGCATCAGGGTCTCCTTGGGTGTGACAGCCTGGGTGAGAGGCCCTATTTCTGGAGCTGCCCAGGAGTGACCCCAGAGGCTGCACTGAGGAGGGCAAGGAAGGAGAGAAATGCTTCCTCCCACCAGCTTCACCAGCGTGGCACCTTGCAGTTCCTTAGCCGGACAGGTCGCTTTGCCTCTTTCCAGGTCCCTGAGGCCCCCGTTCATGTGGGGTTCATTCTCAGGGCCTCTGGGCAGCCAGGGGTACTCAGGGTGGTCTGCTTCCATCTTGATCTATCTCCTCCTCCCATTTGCTCTGGGCCTTCGTGTCGCTTTCCTGCTCCCCCAGCCCAGTGTCAGCTCCCACACTTTCAGGGGCAGGTGGCCTTATTACTCTGTACCCTGAGCCCCATGGGCCTTTTGGATGACCTGCTAGCCCAAAGGACTTGCAGCTCCTGCCAGTGGCTGGGTGGCTGGCTGGGCAGGGAAATCTGAATGGGAGCTCTCTGGGAGAGGAGAAGAGGAGAGGAGAGGGAGGAGAGCCTGGAAACAGCCTCAACAGTCGGCAGAAGAGCTTTTGCTCCTGCAGAGAGTCAGGGGAGAAAGCAGAACTGCCAGGAAGCATGAGTATTTTGGAGATCCCAAACCTCATTTAAGCAAAATGGAAAGACAGGCGAGGAGGACTGCTAACGAGAAGCAGGCAGGAGCCAGAGAGAGAGAGAGAGAGAAAGTGAGAGCAGGAGCCTGCAGAGAGGGAGATATAAATATTTCTGCTGACACCACAGTGACGCCTCAAAGAGGGAGCGAGAGACAAGAAAAGCAAGGAAGGGGGTGCAGGTCCATGGCTGGGCATCTCTGGGGCGGCTCCTGAGAGCAGGTGGGGAGACTGGTTCAGACGTCCCAAAGAGGCTCCCTGCAGGGTGTGATTGAGCAGGAGAGGGAGAGCAAAGCTGAGGGAAGCCTCTTGCCCAGCAAGCTCGGTGTGTGTGTGTGCGTCCTTCTGCTTCTGCCTATTCTCCTTCTCAAGTGCGGAGGGGTCGCCTTCTATCCATAGAGGCCAAGAGCCCTCGCCTCACGCCTCATGCAGGATGAGTGAAGAAGGTCTTCCACATTGATGCAGATCTGCCTAGGAAATCATATTCCACCTCCCAGCCACAGCAGCCACCAAGGTGGTCTGTAGGGTACTTCAAACAGACAGAAAACGTGCAATTAAAAACGGGGAAAATACAGAGAACCAGAGAGCTGAAATGGAGCTGCAGGAAAACCACCCAGCAGAGGAAAGAGAAGATTAATGCAATCCAAATGTCTGGGAAAATGAAAAAAAAAAAAATTAAGTGTTTGTCTGAATACTAACAGAAAGGAGTCTCCTAGGGGAGGCCATGAGGGGGATGTTACTCCTGCCCTTCTGTTGTTTGCTCTTGGCTTCTTTGGAGAGATGCCTCAGGCAGACAGAAGAGGGGGTGGGTCTCTTCTCCATCAGGGCGGCCCACTTGTGCCACCCTGGTGTTGGGCTGCAGATCCCATCAGCTGAGCCACATGCAGCCAGCCAGGTGGTGGATCTGCTCCAGGATTTCATCCAAACTTCAAAGAAGCGATCTTAGATGCTGAAGTTGTTTTGGGGATGAGTTTCAGGAGCCTTGGACAGCAACTTTAAAGTTGAAAGTAAACTGGGAGCTGATTGTCTGCCTCCTGGGGGGCTGCCCCCTCCATCCCAGCCCCCATTTACACACCATGTTCACCCAGCCCAGCTGCTGTGCCAGAAGGAAGCAGCTGGGCTGCTTCTGGGGTGCCCGCCAGAAGCAGCGAGAGTTCTTGCTGGAAGGCAGATGAGCTGACAGCGGGCCCCAGAACCCTCAGCCTGCTCAGCTTTGCTGAAGTGGAAGCCCCTCCGCGTTCCTTGAGGTTCACTTCTGAACGGAGGTGCAGAGGACAGCTCTATCAGTCAGGATTAGGGACAGGAAGTGTGTCTGAAAATATTCAGACCGTAGGTGAGTAAATGGTCTTCTGAGTATTGGGGAACACTAATGAGGATAATAATCCTAGATGGATAAGAATCTTCCCAGTTCAGGATTTACTTGGCATGAAAAATGCACATGACTTTTGTAGTGTGTGTGTGTGTAGAAAATGCAATGTTCTGTAAAGAAAGCAGATTTCCTGCGCAGAAAACAAAACTTTCTGCACATAAAAGAATGCTTCTGCATGGAAAGAAAAAAGTTTAAGTGCAGAAAATGCTGTTTTCTATGCAACCCTCCATATGTGTTTGTGTATGCAGGCACTTTGCAAAGTTGCAAATTGCTCATAGTCCTTGAAAACAGTGCAGTTTTCAAGAATTTTCTCTCAGCAGGGAGGAAAAATTGGCAAACTCCTCATAGGTTTGCATCCCTAGTCAGAATGTAAATCTCCAGGAAGCCTAATCCAAACACAAATTTAAATACAGAGCCAGAATTTGTCCCCCCACAGCTTCCCCCTCCATCTACAACGGACAGACAGTGCTGTGCTCCTGCATTACAGACTCGTCATCAGGAGCATCAGGAAAAATACGCTCTTCAGATAGTCCAAATGCTATGAAATGGCACAGCAATGGAAATAAAATGCAGCTGAATGGACACTGCCAGGAAATGCTCGTGATGAGCTGCCCGGCCCAGGCGAAAGCGTTTGCCCTCTTCCCAGGGTCCAGCTCACACAGGAGGCAGGCACAGCTGTTCAAAGAGTGAGCCTTCCTTTTCCAGTTATAAAGCAACTAAAAATTATCCCCCTTTTCAATTCCCCCAACCTCCTGCTTGTATTTGCCTTGCCCCCTCCCCATGCCCTGGCTTGGAACATCATGTTTGACCAGCTGTAATCGGCAGGCGCAGAGGCTCTCTCGTGGATCCGTGGCTGAATTTCCAAAGAGGAGAGGAAAGAAATGAGGTGGAGGAGCAGAGAAGGCCACCGCACTGACCACCTTTATCTGGGGACCAGAGGGGGCAGGTGTGCGTGCGTGCGTGTGTGTGTGTTTAAGCATTTACACCAAAAGGACAAGCGTGCAAATACAAGAGCTGTGTCAAAAATATTAATCTAATGGCCCTCTGCATCAATTTCAGTTTTGCTCATCATTCATTAATAATGAGCCTTTAGCTGCTGAGAGGTGGGGGGGTCTATATGTGTGCATGTGTGCGTGTAAGTAACTAACAATTGACAACCATTTATTGACACTATGAAACTACCAAAAACACACTCACGGAGGTGCTAATGGTACAGATGTGTCCTTCGCCAGCTGCTCTTTTCTCTTGAGAAACACCCCTGACGTCTCCCTGCTGTCCTCCAATGTGGGGCTGCAATCATCAAGGGGGCCCCCTGGCCTTCCTGCTTTCTCCCCGGTGGTGTGAGTGCGGGTGCTCCCCAACCTCCTCCCCCACAGCCTTTCCTTCCCTCTCCTCCGTACTTTGGAGAACTGAACTCCCTGCCAACCGGGCAGAAGAGGGAGCTGGTCAGAGCTGGAAGGAAAGGCCTGAAGACTCTCTTGCAACTCTGCAAGACAAATGAGAGGCTCTGGTCCCATCCATGTCTCAGGGGTGGAAAGAGTATATAAAAATCTTCAAAAAATGGTGACAAACGTGACTCTCAAAAGTGGACAAATCCTAATGGGAAGAATCTTGCAGTGGTGAGAATCTTTGCCATCTGCAACTTATTCTATGCAAAATTTGCACATGGTTGCTTTAGACAAAAAACAGCATTTTCTGGGCAGAAAATATTTCTGCATAAAATCTTATTTTCTGTGCAGAAAACTCTGCTCTGCACAAAAATACTGAATGGAAATTTTGCTCACAATAGGTCCCGAACTGTGAATAGTCTTTGGAAACTGTACAGTTTTGGAAGGCTTTCCCATGTTGGGAAGAAAATAGCTAAAATTACTCACTGCTTCCTTCAAGAAGAAAATTAGCAGAGAATTACATCCCTACTGTGCATATGTATGTAATTGTAATATCTGGCCTTAGCCTAACTCAATAAGCAGTCTTCACGGATAGCTTTATTAAATATTAGTTCAGCACACAGACAGCGTTCTTGCCAGAACTGAGGATGAACAGATAGTTTCGCTTTCGGAGCACCTCTCGCCCTTCCCGGCGGCTCTTTCCCGCTTGCATTCCATTCTCCTGCTCCAGCCTGGACCAGTTCCTTGGAATGACCTTGGTTCCTGGGCTCCGGGGGCTCTCCCACCCCCATCACCCAAACATCGAGGGAAACACAGCCTTGCAGGGAACGTGGCAAGATGGCCGAGCTACATCTGGCAGGGATGACAGTGCCCTCTGACAGTACAGAAGATGGGCACCTCTCAGGCCAAAATGGGGGCCATCTAGCTGACTCTCGGGAACTCTTCTGGCTTCTAATTGTGTTATTCTGTGGTTACAGGACAAATCCATGTTCTCTGGTGGATTTTTGACAATTATCTTAGTTTCTTGGTGACACTGTGTTCTCATCGGCGAAGGATTTGCCAGGTCCACCCAGTTCTTTGTGTGAGGGATGAACACGTGTCTGATACAGTATTTGGGAACAATGTGTCCTGGGGTTGGAGGGCAAGGCATGTGTGGACCCCCAGCCCTAGATGACCACTGGAGCAGCAGGGGTGGGAGAAGAGGAGGCGGTTGCAAGCGATGCACCACCATCTCTGGGCTCTTTCCTGCCTCTGCCGGCCTGTCCAGGGAGCTTCCTGCTGCCACTTTGAGCAAGCCCCCCATCCCTCTCTCTCTGTCTTTCTCTCTCTCATAAACTGGGTGAGAAAGCATCTGATCCAGGTGTGCCTGACCTTCCCTCCCAGGGGAGACCTTCTCAATTACATCAGCCAACTGCAGGAACAGAGGTTGACATGATCCACGGATCGGCTGGGAGGCTTCTTTGCCACGAGCAGCGGCTCTGGAGAGCTGCTGGAGCACAAGGCCGGTCTCCCAGGTTCAATGGCCATTAGAGGCTCTCTTCTCCCTGCCCTCCCCATCGCCCCATCTTGTCCCCACCAGCCAGCCGGCCAGCCGCTCCTTCTCCAAGGCTGCCTGGGCTTCCTAGAGCTCCCAGACTGCACCTGATTGCAATGATAAGCAGAGACCAGAGTTAAACAAATCTGTTCCTCAGAAAGACCCCACCCCCAACCCAGCCTACTTTCAAGTCAAGTCACTCTGGTGCCTGGGGGTTTAATTAAATGTCAGAGCTAATTTGGGGGCAGGGAGGCTGATGAATCCATGACTGGGAATCCTGAACTCTCTACCTAACGTCTACCTAGCACAGAGCTGGGGGTGAGCAGGGGGGAGGGAGAGAAAGCTAATTGACCGCTCTTTAGCAGGGGGTGGGAGGGGTGGGGAATGGCCCACACAGCCAGGCCTGTGGCGTAAGATGGAGCCGAAGAGGAGGGAGAGCAGGCGCCTTCCTGCATTGTGTGAACTAGGCACGCTGGATGCTGCTTGCTGGCTGAAGAATGAGGTGGACTCAAGAAATGGGGTTGATCAGGCCAAGGAAGTCCCCCGCTTTGGGGCACCCTTGGGGCCAGGCCCCGCTGCCCCTTGCTCCTGGTGGGCATCCAGTTCTCCAGCCCCATTCCCTCTCCCTGCTGGCTCCCTGGGCATCCATGCAGTGGGAATCCCAGAGTTTGCTGGGATGGGAGAAAGGCGTCCCTGATCCATATGGGGGGTGGGAACAGAGTAGACCATTGTGTGCACACGCATGTGTGTGCGTGTGCGTGCATGTGTGCGTGCATGCTTTTGAGTCACCTGTTGACTTATGAGGACTCAATGAGTTTCCTAGGGTTTTCTTAGGCAAGGAATGCTCAGGGGAGGTTTTGCCAGTTCCTTCCTCTGAAACAGAGCTTCCAGCACCTGGGATTCATTGATGGTCTCCCATCCCAGTCCTAACCAGGGCTGATCCTGCTTAGCTTCCATCTTACCTCTGCTTAAAAATCTTCAAGGGAAGGGACACCATGCCAGGCAGTCTAAGATTCCCAGGTGATCTGATGGAGGGATTGCCAATGGGGATTTTTTGCCTGGTGTTTCTTTCTTTCCTGGAGACTTTCCCTGGACCATCAGCCATTGGCTCAGGGACTGGCACTGGTCCAGGGACCACCCTTTTAAGTATCCCTGCTCTAGAGCTAGTCCTTCTGCTCCATCCCAAAAAACTCCTGTCCCAGTGCGCTTGTCCTGCTATCCCCATCTGTTTCTGTAGTGTTCTCCTTGCCCCATAGACAGTAAGCTCTCTGGCCAGGAACAAAGGAATCACTTTTGTGGCACATTTAGAACACTTCATGGCACCCCAGCGCATGGGAAGAATGCTCTTCCAGGGGCCATCTCATCCAGGGGGCATCCAACCTCTGCTTACAGGCCTCTCTTCTTCCATGGGAGTCAGTCTGTTCCACTCCTGAATGGCTCTTGCTGTTGGGAAATTCTTCTGAACTGGATCAGACAGGAATAAGAATCACAGATAGTTTCAAGGGAAGAGACTGGAGTGAAATCACAAACAAAATATTCTCTGTGTAGCTAACCATCTGCCCAGGTGCATTTACCTGAGCAGGAAAGAAAAGGTGCCTCCTGGAATGACCCTGGTGACCTATCCCCCTCCACCGCCTTGTCTTGCACCAGCGGTCTTGCCCTCCAAGGCCCCGGGGCTCAGAACTGCACAGTTAATACCGGGGGATGCAATTTAATATTAAAGGCAGTACAACAATTCTGTTTCAAGCCAGCATCTGCAGAGCTGTGCTTCAGAAAGAGAGGGGTTTCCAGTGTGGGAGGGGACCAGGAGTGCCAGAAGCTGGCTGACGTATGCTGTGGTGGATCCATTTGGGCCAGGCCAGATTCCTCCATGCGGATTCCTGGACAGGGTGGAAGGGCTCATCAAGTGGAAGCAGAAAGAGAGCAAAGCCACATGGTGCATACCTCTCTCCCCTTCTCTCTCTTTGTGTGCACATGTCTAGCACACACCGATCCTCAGTGAGTGATGGCGTCTGCATGGACAGTTTGCGAGTGACGGCAGGCTTATGCACTGCATCACAGTGGCACCTGGTTACTGTCATTGCAATCATTTCCAAGAGGACACAAAGAGAGACAGATTTCATCATGGGAACTCAGCCAGTCAGGTGGCTCCATGAGTAAATTTTCCCAGCAAGGAAGTTTCTGAGAAGGGCATTTACCATTCCGCTGGCTCCACAAACAGAAAGGAGTTGTGGCTGATTTAGGAGGGGCTCTTGCTTTTTGCCTAGCGTGTTGTTCATCCTCTCACCTGTGCTCTCCCAAAGAGACCATTTCTCTGACAGTAGCAGTCCCAGGGCCTCCTGTGGAAGCAGCTTCAGTCAGCCAAAGAGCAGCATGCCCGTAGAACCTTTGAGCCGTAAAGGGCCCCATGAGTCCTCAAGTCCAGCCCCTGCTCACTGCAGGATCTCCAGCTAGAGCTTCTCCAGCAGCGGGGGGCTGTCCGGTCTCTTTATGAAGATGTCCAGAGAAGGAGACCCGACTCCACCCTCTCTAGACAAGGGGTCCTATGGCCAAACTGCTCTCACTGTCGAGGTTCATTCTTATTTCCAGTCAAAATCTACCCTCCTGAAACTTGAACCCACTAGACCTGTTCCTACTTTCTGGGCAGCTGAGAACAACCCTTGCCCCTCCTCTCAGTGACACCCCTTGAGGTATATGCAGAAGGCAATCATGTCACCCTGCAGCCTTCTCTTTGCTAAACTGAACGTGCCCAGGAGTTCCTTCAACCTTCCCTCCCAGGTTTTGTTCTCCATATCTCTTATTGTTCTTGTTGCCCTTCTCTGAGCCAGCTCCAGCTTGTCTATATTCTTCTTTTCAGCACAGAATAGGGTGCATTTGTGACTTCCCTTGACTTGGAAACCGTGCTTCTGTCAATGCAGGCTAAGACAGCAGGAGCTGCAGCATGTCTTCCTCAGAAGGAGACCCCAGCAATCAGCAGGGGAGGACCCTCCTCTGCCAGGACTCATCCTGGGGATAAACACTCTGCAAAGCAGGGACCTGACTGGGCTGTCCGGTTTCCAGACAGTAGCTGGGTTGGAATATTTGCTTGCTTCACTTCTGGAGGCAGTGGAGGTAATGAGCTCCAAAGCGCAAGGTGTTTGCCCTTAGCTCCTTTCTCCAGAAACTAAGTTACCCTGCAGTGGCAATGTGGCAAGACCACTTTGCAGTGTGAAGGTAGATTTCCAGTTACTTTTGTCATTATGCGGTTTGCCCTCACTAAATGGTGGAAGATGAACATACCATGGTTAACATGTTAACCCTGTTAACTTGTGCTGTGGCAGTCAGGCTGCTTTGACTCTTTCTGGGGCGTATGCATATGTGTACACACATATATGTGCACCTGTGCTTCCTCACCCCACCCCACCCACGCTGAGGGGGTCCTGGGGAGACATGGCACCTACATCTCCACATGGTAACTTCAAGTTACACATCTGTCATCCGGACGGATGGCCAGAGCTGGGGAACCACACATTTGTAATTAGCAATCCAATACTGAAGAAAAGATCGCTCTGGCCTTTCAGCAGATAAGAGATGGACTTGAGGGTAACAGCCATGGAGGGTCTCCATCCCAAGGAGATGCTTTGCTCTTTCTCCAGCAAGCCAAGCCCTGGCTGAGCACTTTCAGGCGAGATTATACCACGCCACCCTGCCCCACTGACTGAATGTTATTTGGGGCTTCAGACAACAATGCCCTCCACTCCTGTAAGTTCCCTGTCCCCCCCCACCATTCCCTTCTTCCTTGGCATGTATTTCTTTAATGAGAAACACAAAGAGAAATAGCTGCTGCCCAGGGCAGTCCGAGGGCGGCCATGCGGAGGGACACTCTTTCCATTCACAGACAGGCAGGCAGGTAAAGAGCGCCAACCCAGCCCTCCTCCTCTGCGTCCCAAGGCGCTCTCCAAAGTGCTGAGCCTGAGCGTGGCACACGGAGGCAGCGTCTTGCCCAGGAGAGTGAGAGAGCACGCTGTAGCAGTTTCGGTGCTGGATGATGGCTTTGGAGACCCCAAGGATTCAAATCGCTGCTCAGCCATGGAAACCACTGGGTGGCCTTGGGCAGGTGACACTCTCTCAGCCTCCGAGGAAGGCAATGGTGGCAAACCTCTTCTGAACACATCTTGCCAAGAAAACACCATGATAAGCTCCCCATGGGGTCCTCATCAGTTGGAAATGACCTTAAGGCACACAACAACAACACAGAATAACTTCTTTAAAGTCTGGGTGAAAACCTAGAGCAGATTCACCACTCCACTGACATCAGAGCCACCAGCCTCCACTGATGACCACAATCATCTTCTCCCTTGTCTTTGAGTGTCTCCACACCATACTGTTATATCAGTTCAATACCACTTTAACCATCCTGACTTCATCCTGTGGAATCCTGTGGTTTGGTGGGGCAGTTGAAGTCTTCTTCCAGAGTTTCCCAGAATTCTCTACCAGAGAATTGTAAGGACCTCATCAAACTATAAATCCCATGATTCTGTAGACTGGATCCATCAAAGAGAAGTCAAAGTGGGGTCAAATCACTATAAACTGTGCAGAGTGTAGACACATGCTTAGTTGTGAGGCCAAGAAAGCGGAGAATCAGGCAGCCCTCCCCCAGATCCTGTGGAAAGAGCCACGGAGAGACCTTCTGCTTTGTGGTCCTTCTCTTTCCTCCTCTTTCCTTCTGGTTTCTCCTGGTGATGGGACCAGCAGCCCTCCAGGCTCTCCTCCACCTCAGAAGGACTGGGACACTCCCCTTCCTTCTTCCCTTCCTTCCTTCCTTTCTACCTTCCTTCCTACCTTCCCTCCCTCCTTCTTCCTCCAGTCTCTCTCTCTCTCTCTCTCTGCCTTCCCTCTATCAGGAGGAATCTCCATCTCTGGGGTTGGTGGAACTGTGGGGTTAGCTTGGTGGGTGGTGGACCTCTGGGACCATTTGTGAAAGATGATTCCCGCCACCTGCCTGCCAATTTTTAAATGCTTTAAACACTTGCTGAAAGACAAAAGATAAAAACCAGCGAACCAGAACACCATTACAAATCTTTAAGAAGCCTTGCAGTCAGTTCCTAAAAGGCTATGGGAAGAGAAGACTTTTCATTTGCCAGTGGAAGGGGAAGAGAAGGACACCATCTCAGCTTCCCTCAGGAGGCCCAAATCCTGGGAGCACCCACCAGAAAGGTCCCTCCCTTGCTCCCACCATGGAGCCTGAGAGGGGGTAGGACAAGGTCGAGGGCTTCCCCCAGAGACTTCAGAGCCTGACAGGCTTCATCTCCTATGGGTGAACCACCCCGCATGAGACTGAAATGAGGGTAAGAGGGGCAGGTGATGATGGCTTCATGGGAGGTGGCAGCCTGCTTTACTGCAGTGGCAGCTGGAGGCTCAGGTGTCAGTGAGAGTGGCAACATATCCTTTCCAGATTTTTGTTCGAACTTTGCAGAAGTTACTCAAATTGCTGTGCCTATTTTGGGGGACAGTGTTTAGCACTTTGGATAGCTCAGACCTAAACCCAGCATGGATTCAGTGCTCCCACTGAAGAGCCTAAATCCTAAACCTCCTACAGCAGCAACTGGCTTGGTGACACTGGGAGAGACTTCAGCCGAGTTTTCCTTTTGCAAATTGCTCATGGATGAGTAACACATCCTTTGCACAATGTCAACACTGCTTAATATGGTAATTCTTTTTGAATTAGATTCAGAAAGTGGGAGAAGATCCCCACTTATCCTAACAAAGCTTAAATGGGAGAAAGAAAATCCTTTGGTCAGACTGATCAGATTGTGTGGCGAATGTGTGTCCTGTCTGAGTCTCCTCTGTAAAAGGAGGAGGGTTTGCACTGATGTACAGACAGGGCTGTGGCTGTCACCCCATGGGCTTAGTGGCCCACAAAGGGACCAAACACTAAGTGAGGAAAACCCATGGGAAGTGAGGCTGGCCACAGGCAGCACTGGGCATGTGGGTGGCAGAAGCAGGAAATCCCAGTGGCACCGGCTGCCATTTGATTTCTTCCATTTCATTCCATGTCACCTTCCCATCTCTCCCCAGCCCCATTATCAGAGGTGAATCAGAGACCTAGGATTCAGAGAAATGAGCATGCCCTGCTGTTTTAGCACAAAAAAACGCTAAAGAATCCCCTAGTACCTTTGAGACTAACTGGGAAAAGGATGTTTCTAGCCTAGGCTTCCGTGGGGCACAGTCCATTTCATCAGGCGCATGGGGTGAAGCCATCAGATGCATCGGGGCAGGGTAGAAAGGCTTCGGCATTGTGCAGAGAGAATTCCCATCACTCAGCTCCCCCAGGACTTAAGGAAACCTGACCGGCTGCTTGGAACCAGGGAAAGAGGAAGGCGAGGGCCCGATCCAGGTGTTCGGTGGAGCGCTCCGAAGAACTGTAACACATGCAGCTTGTCTCCACATGGAAGGAAAAGTTAAGGCATCCTGTAAGAGGCCAGATCCCTCCAACACCTGCACTAGAGTTAGGGGCGAATTTCTGAATGCAGCTATTCTGCCCCACCACTGTAACACCCCCCCAGCTGCTGATGGGGTGAAGAGTAGGGTGCCCCACAGCCCCTGAGCTGTGCTTGCCATGGCTTGACCTGATCAAGATGTCAAGAGTGCCAGGAAGTGAAGTGCAAATGGGGTTATTTTTAGCCTTGGCTCCATTGCTGGCACCGCGAGGTGCAAATGCTTTAGCATAATAGCCCAGTCAGCCTAAATCCATGCATGCTGGGAGATTCATGCAGATCACTCTCACAACTTCGGGGGGCGATTTAGTAGTTGATGATGATACGGACACAGCTCCTGAAGAGGCTTGTCCGAGCACTGTTGTGATTACTAGGCTTGAACAGAGAGAGAGAGAGAGAGGGATGGGGCTTAAGGCCAGGGCGGCATCAGGCATGGCATTCCTGACTCAGTCCTGATACCCCCAGCATGGCTGTGGGCCTGCCCCATAGGTTGTTGTAAGGCACTGCGACACCGGAGGCTTCAGGAAGACAGGCATGGGCTCTAAGGAGGACTGAGAAAACACTTGTGTGCCATCTTTCCACACCACATGAAAGAGAATGCCCTTGCAAAGGGCCCCAGAGGGCAGGCCACAAGGTCAGGCTGTGCGCCACCTCTGCTCCCCTTTTGATGACAGGTAAAGGTCTTTTTATTTAAATAGAGGTCATACTGATTCTACAAGAGGTTATTTTTTAAGGTGTGCGTGCATGTCCACATACTATATTTTTATCTTTAATACAAATAAATAATGGATAGATGGATGGATGGATAGATAGATAGATAGATAGATGAGATAGATAGATAGATAGATACCTTGATACCTTGCTGGGTCAGGACATGGCTTGCTGTGCTCAACAGGGCACCTAATCAGTAGCTTCCACGTTAGCAGAGACCTGTTCTGGATTTTCCTCTGAACTTTAAGGGAGTGAGCAACGTTGGGCCAGGGCTTGCCTCCTCTTGCAGGGGGGCTGGCCCAAGGCACGTTGCTTCCCCCACATCACTGGGCATTGTGCCCAAGCTTGGTCAGGAGATTTGAGCATCTATGGCAGAAAATCCTGCAAATCTCTCTCCCTAGGACCTAAAACACAATGGCCTGAATCCTATTGTTTGCCCCAGCTAGAGCAGGCTAATCGAATCAATGGGATTTACCTATGCAAATCCCATTGTACCTCACCCACTATGTACCTCACCATTCAGCCATTGACTCAGTGGATCTGCTCCTGCTGCAAGTAACCAAAGGGGCTCCAGCCAATAGCAGTGCCTTAAACAGCTTGCCATCTGTGGCCCTTCTGTAAATGCCCCAAGCCAGCTTCTCAAAGTGGCTGCCTCCTTCTCTTGCCAACAGGGTTGCCCTGCCAGGCTGGCTGTGCTTACCTGCCACTTTTAAGGCAGTAGCTTTGCTTAGTAGGTGGGTGTACGGATGATGAGGGGTGGGAGTGGAGGAGCTGGGACCCCCCCCAGAATCTCATGGTGTCAGCTGTTGATAAGAATAGCCAGATGTGGCCGCAAGGTCACTCTGTGGTCAAGCTGGAGGGAGAAAATAGGATGGGGACAGAAAAGCCCAGGAAATGGGTTGTTTTATTTGTTAATGAATGGGATCACAGCAGGAGCTAATTTTGAAGTGTCATATCATATATGGGACCACAAGTCCAATGGTTCCTTAGCCTTGGCAATTACCACGGGGCATGGGTGTTTCTGCAATATTCTTCACAAATCCCACCAGTAGCAGAGGCAGGGAGGGGGACAGCAGAGAGTCCCAGCCTGCTTCCCTTGGCTTCCTCCACCCTCCTTTTGTAGCAGCTGCCTGGAGGGAAACCAAGCAGGCCAGAGCCAGGGAAAGCAGGACACTGGGGGACAAATTAAGATTACTTTTCCAGTTAGAAAAAGGCAGAAGATCAAAGGCCAGTGTTCCTTTTTAGCCTTCCTTGCTGGTGCCCTAAATGAACGGCAAGGGGGCAATAACTCATCCAGGGTGTGGGGGGTAGCTTGGGGCATAGTGTTGTAGCAGCTGCAACTAGGTAGCTAGTTGTTGTTTCCCACTCTTGAAGAATTATAAAGAAACCCACAGAGGAATCCAGTAGCTCCTCTGAGACTAACTGGGAAAAAGAAATTTCCAGAGTAAGGTTTTGTGGACTCAGTCCATTTCATCAGATGCAAACAGACTGTAGCCCATGATGGCCTGGGCTACAAATTTCTTATTCCCAGGTAGTCTCAAAGGCACTGCTGGATTCCCTTATGTCTCTTTATGCTCCTTTAAAGTAAGGGCTGAGCCTCAGCCTGCAACTCCCAGAACAGTTTTAAGAAAGGAGAGGTGGCCTTGTGGCCATTCAGGGGCGCAGCTTCCCCCAGACCCACAGACCTTACCTGCCCTGTTTCACCTGCTGCCCGCCTGAAGCTGCTCTGGACTCTGTGTCTCTATTCTGGGACTGAGTGCCTTCGACTGTTGGCTTCACTGCGCACTCTTCCTGCTTCTCATGCTAGCAGTGCTCTGGTGGACAGGGTCATTCACTGCTCCAGGACTGTGGGGCTGGATTCCGTGGGCAGGGCCGAACTTCACAGTGGCTCAGTCGCACCCTGCCTCCTGCCTTCTCTCTCACACCGTATTCTTTAGGGTCGTTTCCTCCCACACTCCTGTGACTCATAATGCCCCCCATCATGCAGTGCTGCTCCCTGGGAAGATGCTGAGGCAGTGGGGGGGGGTCCGGAGAGGGATGGCTTCTGCCCAGAGTCCTGAGGCAACGGCTTAGCCTTGCACAGGTTCCCCTGCAGTGGCAGAAGCGGTTGCACGTGCTTGTCCTCTGCACAACATCTGCATTCAGTTCACAGTTGTGGAAGCAGAGTTGCGCACAGGATGCTGTTGCACATGCACACTGCAGAGGGAGGTGCATCTCTGTTTGCACAACACTGGGATTTACTAACAAGGTGGCATGGCCCACCTCCCACGTAATGGTGAGGAAAAGTGATGCCCCATCTCCCCCACGGAGGCTCTCAGCCACCCTGACCTCCTGCCCAAGCCACAGTGGGGCACCCTGGGGGGGGGCTGAAATCACTGTGGCCAGGAGGAGGAGGGGGGGCCATGGCCAGAGACTCTGTGGGGTGCAGAAGAGGAAGTGTTGCTATGCGCCCTCAGGTTGTCTGTTGACTTACGGTGAGCCTAGAGGCAGGAAGGAAAGTGTGGGGAGCATGGCCGCTGCCCTCGGGCGCTCTGCTCCCTCTCTTTGCAGGGTGCTGGGCCCTCAGGGGCAGCAGCAGAGGAAAGCCTCACCGGGGGGATGATGGGGATGGCATCCCAGGAAGGAGGCTCTGCAGATGAGGAAGGCAGGTAGCCGATGGAGCCGCCTGGTCCCCATGGGGCCTTGAGGGCTTGGGCCATCAGGGTGGGCTTGGAAGAAGCATTTTGGCTGGCATCCTGCCAACTGTCAGTATGAGGTGGGTGACTTGCTCTAGTAGATTCCCCAACCAGCAGAAGGGGGGGGGCTGGCGTGTCAGTGGGGAACCCAAGTTTTGTGCCAGACTTTCCAAGAGGTCGAACGCCCCAGGGCTGAGCGAACCCACTCTCCCGCTGCCTCAAAATAGCCCCAGCACCCTGGAGAGCTCCTGGAACTCCTGGCAGGCAGCCTAGCCGCAAGCCGGCTTCCCTGCCTTCCGCCCGCGCCGGGCGATCGAGAGGAGAGTCAGGAGCCGGAAAGAGCACCCCCAGACTAGCTCTGCCCACCCCCATCGTGGCTCTGAAGGCGGGGAGAGGGTTGCCCCCCACGTCCGCGAGGAAGAGAAGCTGCTCCAGGCTCCACTCGAGCCCCGCTTCCCCACAGGTTCAGCAATTCGTTGCCGAGTGCCTTTAAAGTTTAGACTAAAATCCGAAGAGGATTCACAGTCCGCCTCCCCCCGCGACGTAATAGACTGGGTGACTGAACGGCTTCCAGGATCCGGTGCCAAAGGCGGGCGCCTCTTTCCGTCTCTCGGCAAGGTCGGGGACGCAAGGAAGGTCACGGGAGCGGTACTGGGCAGAGGCAGGCACTCTGCACGCGCCCAGAGGCCTCCCGGGGATGCAGTATCAGCCCGTCGAGCATGGACCGGAGCCTCCCTGCTCGTGGGACGGCCCGAGGCCCGATCCCAGCTGGCATTGGACGTGCCCACCCGCGGCCCACGAGCCCCCCGGCCGCCTGCGCGTGCCTCCCTCAGCCCTCCCTCCTGCAGCGTCGCGCCTGGCCCGGACGCGAAGCCCAAGGCGGAGCCGCCACGCGCGGCTGCGGGGACGGGGGCTACCCGGAGCCCCCTGCGGGACGCGGCAGAGGCGGCGGCGACGGCGGCAGGTGGAGGAGGGTTGGGCCAAAGCCAGCCCAGGTCGGCCAGGAGGGCGGCGGGAGTCCCGGGACCGCCCAGGTTCCCGCGGTGGAGGAGGGGGAGACCGGCGGCGAAGGGGGGCCGCCCCCGGGGGCTCCGCGGAGGGGGCATCGGCTCCGCTGGACGGCGCGCACCGGCGCCAGGGGGACAGCGGCGGCGGCGAGCGCCCCCGTCCCTCCGTCCGCCCCTCCGAGCGGCTCGCCCCGCCCCGCCCCGCCCCGCCCCACTTCCCTCTCCTCGCCCGATCGGCCCCTGGACCGCCCTCCCTCTCTCCTTCCCTCCCTCCCTCCAGCCCCACTTGGCAGCAGAAGAAGGTGCGCCCGGGCTCCTCCCGCCGCCGCCGCCGCCGCCGCTCTTCTCGCCGCCGCCGCCGCCTTGGGAGCTGCGCCCGCTGGAGCGCTCGGCCGGCGGAGGCGAAGCAGTCGGACGGACCGGCGCTGCCGAAGCGGGCGGGCGAGCGCCGTTCGGCTCCTCCTCCTCCTCCTCCCGCGCGGCGCGGCCGTTCTCCTCCCGCCTCCGGCCAGTCGGGCGAGGGCGGCGGCGGCGGCGGCGGCGGCGGTAGAGGCGATAGAGGCAGCGGCAGCAGCAGCAGCAGCGCCCGCCGCCGCGCCCCCAGCCCCCCGCCGCCTCCTCGGTGGCCCGGGCCGGGCAGGGGAACGGGCGAGGGAGCCTCGGCAGCGCCCGGTCGCCGGCTGGAGGGAGCCTGGCGTCGAGCCGCCTCCCCGCTCCGCCGCCGCCGCCTCCTCGTCCTCCTCCGTCGGTCGCTTTCCTTGCCGCCGCCGCCGCCGCCGCCGGGGAACGCGAGGAGGGAGGCGCGGAACAGAAGATGGTGCCGGGGGAGTCGCGGGGGACGGCGCCGCCTTCTCCTCCCCTTCGCTCTCCATCGCCGCCGCCGCCGCCGCCGCCGCCTGGCAGGAGCTGAAGGCGACCCGGGACGGCGACGGAGGAGGCTTGGCCGGGCGGCCGACGGAGGGGCGGAGGCTGCCCGCTTGCCTGCCCGCCCGGTGGAAGGGAGAGCGAGCGAGCGAGCGAGCGAGCCGGCGGGGAGGCTCTAAGCCGGGATCGGAGCGAAGTCTCTCGCGACGCAGAGCCTGAGCGGTGCCGGCCATGAGCGCCGCCGGCTGCTTCTGCCTCTTCCTCGCCCTGGGTGAGTCGGGGGCCCCGATCTAGGGAGGAAAGCGGGGAGGGAGCCTGCGGTGCCCAGGAGGCTCGAGGGGGCGGGCGGGCGGTGGGGCAGCGGCAGCGGCGACGGAGGAGCAAAGGAGGAAGGGCGAGTGGGTCTCCTTGAATGTAGGGCGCCCGAAAGTGCACGCGTGTCCCTGTTGCGGGGGGCGACGGCGCGGCTGGCGAAGAAGTTGCCCGGCGGGGCTGCCTCGCGAGGGGAAGGGAGGGGGGAGGGGAACGCGGCGCAGCCAGGGGCGCCCAGGCGGCCAACGGGGGAAGGGAACCCGGGTCTGCCCTCCTCTCCCCCCCTCGCACCGCCAAGGTCGGCCTGCCTGCCGGCCGCTGCTCCTCTCCCGGCGGCGGGAAAACCGAGTACGGGAGGGCTGGAATGGGGGGCCTCAAGGAGCTCTCCCTCCCGCGCCCATTTGGTTTCCCCGTCGGGCGAAAGGAGGCGCGCCCCGTCTCGGCATCGGACCCTTGGAGCGGGGCGCGCGGAAGGGGGCAGCCGAAGGGGCGAAGTCGGCAGCGGGGGGACTCCTCGTCGGGGAGCCTCCCCGCCGCGCCGGCGCTTCTTCCCTCCCTCAAGGGGCCGGAGAGGCGCCGAATCTGGGAGAGGAGCTTTGCCCCTCCACGGGGCGGGAGGGTGTCGGGCAGCCGGGTTTCCGGGCACCGTCTCTGAGCCAGGGGAGAGCGGACCGGGCGCTGCCCCTCCTCCCCTTCCCTTGGCCCAGGAATCGGGGAGACGGAGGGGGCTTCCTCCCCAGGGCCTCCGGAGGCCCCGCAAGGCAGAAGGTGGCTGGGGTGGGGGGGGTGCCGTGGGGACACGGCGCACTTCCTCTTCGCCCGACGCCCTTGGCGCCGCCGCCGCCTCACGCTGACCATCAGTGGGCCAGGAACGCGCGTGGCTCACGCGGCGGCGGCGGCAGATGGGCTCTGGTGCCTCCGAGGGTCTCTCCTTTGGGGGCTGCTGTTGAGCCTCCTCGAGGGACCGGGCCTCCCCTTATCACAGCCTCTCCCCCCTCCTCCTGCCGTTGCCCTCCCGCCAACTTTTCCCTCTTTTTCGGTTGGGGAGGGGGTGGCGTTGGTTCCCCCCGGTCAGCCCCAGCTACCGCGTCTGCTGGCCTGCGGCACAGACCAGGCTCCCTGCCTCGATGGAAAGGCGGTCGGGCCTGGGGCGCCGGTGTGCCTTTCAAGGGGTGGGTGGGTAGCTGGAACCCCCCCTCTCCCTAGCCCTCCGTGCATTTGTGGAAGAAGTGCCTAGGTGAAAGCCCAGCCCAATCCCACTCCCCTACTCCAGCCCTGTGTTTTTCGAGCCTGTCGAGTTTGCTACGCGCGCGCGCACACACACACACACACATTGCTGAGGAGGAAGGCAGGCTCCGTGTGAAAGAGTGCGGGGGAGGGGGAACTGGGAAGGGGGCGGCCCCAGGCAGCAGTTCTGGCCTTGCTTGGTGGGTTGGGATGGAGGGAGGGGGTGAGAAGGGCAGAGGCAAGGAGAGTTGTCCTGGGTCAGGCCCTTCCTGCTTCACGCGTGGCTGCCAGGCAGGCTGGGCCAGCACTGCCCTTCAGCCGCCCACTGGAATGGCAGGATTCCTTTCTCTGCCTGCCACTACCAGAAGAATTTGGAGCTGCTCGCTGGGAGCAGCTTTCTGGGCAAGGGGGCAGATCGCCTGGAAAGTCCACTCCTAGAAGAGGGATCTGGCGTACAGACGGTGCACGGCTCTGTTCTCCCTTTTGATTCTCCATCTTTCTGGTGCTTGAGAGGGGTTGGAAGGGCCCCTGAGAGGCTCAGAGGGGCAGATTCAGGCTGCTGGGACACCTCTGCCATCCAGAGCCCCTTTGGGCCCCAGGCCTCTCCACTGATGTCTCCACCAAACATCCGGTGGAAGCATTTCTTGGAGGGGGAGTCAGCACCCCAAAGGGAGCACTTGCAGGCTGCATGTTCGCCAGCTGGGCACCTGGATGGGTCTCTGGGGGTCTTTCCCTTGGGAGGCTCAGCCAGCCCCCTCCCTGCAGTCCTTCCACAGGCTAGCAAAGGCTTCTGAGATTCAGCGGGCCTTGGATGGCCATTGCGTAGCCTTTTGTCATGTGCCTTGCTGTCTGCGTTTGTTGCTTTTTTAAAAAATGGGTGCCCTTTTAACCAATTCTGTTGACAGTTTAATTGCATTTTAATTGTGGGGCACGTGCTTTTAGTGGTGCATGTGTCTGAGACGTTGTGATCTTCCTGGAGCTCGAGGGACTTCACCCTAGCCCCTCTCTTGCCCGCCGTCCTTGCCCATCCAGAGAGGTCTTGGGTGCTCCTTTCTGGAGCCCCAGGCCACTGCCCATTCCGCAGCCTCCTTTGAGGCTGGAGCCACAGTGGCTTCATTCAGAAGTGGTGCGACGGGGTGCTGGGTGGTGCGGGTGGGGAGGAAAATCTTTCTTCCAAAGGGAGTGCATTTGGAACTAATTTCGCACAGGGGGAACAGTCAGGTGGCCTTGGAGGGGGAGCTGGGATTCACAAGTTTATCATGGGTAAGCCAGTGTTCCATGACTTTTGACGTTTAGTGTGTGTGTGTGTGTGTGTGTGCGTGCGCGTGTGCACGTGCACTGAAATTAGCAGGTGTGTAAACTCCAGCTTGGCATGCCCCCACTGAGCGAGGGTGTCCAGCACGCTGTGCTTTGCCTCATGGACTTGGATTAAAACACTGAAAACATTTCAAGAGAGCCATTCAAAATGGGAGCCTGTTTTGACAACAGTGAAACTGAAACTGGCCTTGAATGGTTTTGGCTCAGTCTCGGCCAGCCGCTTTCTGCAGAGAGGGGTCCTGTTGCTTCCACTGGTTGCAGGAAGAGGAGAACCAGGTTGCTTCCGTGTGGCTCCAGATGGTGGGGAGGTCTCTTGGTGCCCCAGGATGCTGGGGTCTGGTCTGAACTGGGTTCTCTGGGGACCCTCTCTTGCCACCTGGGGTTGCCTTTCCTGCCCCTCCCTGATGGGTCCTTGGTGCCCTTTCACAGTGCTCGGGTGCTGCATTTTGGTGCTGCTGTAACTGCTGTGGCCCCCTACTATGGAATCCTAGGATCTGAAGTGTGGAGAGGGATTTTGTATTCCCTGCCAGATTCTCCCTCATGCCTTGCCAAACTATACATCCCAGGGTCCCACAGGATGGAGCCATGGCAGTTAGAGAGGGACCAAAGTGTTTTTCCTGAGCAGTGAGAGGGAGACCTCAGGGGTTGTGGCCGTGGTGGCTCCTGCTTTCTGTGGCTGCTGTTTTGTTTTGTAGGTCCCAAAGACTAAATCAGGAGTGGGAACAGAGTGGCCCCCAGTTTGTTGAACTGCAGTGCCCAGCATTCCTGAACATTATTTGTACTGGTGTGGGTGCTGGGAGCTGCACTCCAAAGCCACTGGGAGGGCTGTGTGGTTCTCATCCCCTGGCCTAAAGGAAGAGGTCTCTTCCTCCCTTCTTCAGCCTCATCTCCTTCTGTGCTGGCACTTCTCAGGGTGGTGAAGAAACACTCAGCGCCCACATCGCCGTCCTTGATCCTCCCAGCTTTACAGTTTCCTTGCCTGACTGACCCAGACGTGATAGCCAGGCAGACTCATAGAACTTTGGGCTGTGGGTGCCCTCCTGGGCTTTTGTGAATGGTGCCGTGAGGACAGGAGCGCCAGGTGTCTCGGCTGGAACAGTCTCTCCACATGTGGGTCCTGGCGGTTGTTTCCCCTGCGCTTCCCACCTGCCCCATCCGTTGCGCTTGGTGCTGGCCAGATGCAAGGCCTCCCTTTCAGCTCAAGGAGGGGCGCTGCTCAGATGTGAACAGCAAGGATGCAGCTCTTTGCAGAAGGAGAAACCTGGGGTCCCATTGCCACAGGGAAGGAATGTACAATGGTGACTGAAGTGTGCACCACCATGGGACATCCTTACTGGCACCAGTTGCGTGTGTGCTTGTGTGAGCATTCCAGCTGTCCTCCATCCACAAGACTCTTCTTTGCCCTCTCCCTCATTCGGGCTTAAATTGGGATGTAAAGCACAAGCAGCTTCTGAAAAAAGTTCCTACAATCACAGGATCTTGACGTCATCGTCATCATCACCACCATGAGCATCAGTCAACAGCTCCACCCCAACCGTCGGTGGAGTGGAGCTCTTGACTGATGCTCCTGATGAGGATGACGGCAATGTTAAGCTCCTGCAATTGTAGGAACTTTTTCTCAGAAGTTGCTAGTTTTTTAAATTGAGCATCTGAGTGTCCCCATTGTAGGAATCATGTAATTACCACCACCCACCCTTCCGCTGTTCAACCTTGTCGCCTTCATAAATCATTCCGGCACTCACCCTGGCCTCTGCTGTCTGCCTCTCCCCTCCCCTGCCTGCTGCTGGAGCAGAGACTTGGGTGCTGGAAGGCTGCCCGCACCCCCAAACCCTGCCTCATAGGAGCTGGAAGTGGCCCTGGGGCACAGAGATGGAAGCAGGGCAGCTTTTCCCTGCCTGGGGGAAATCCTGGGCAACATTAGTCACTGAGATTGGGAGAGACCAGTGTGATCACTTGGCAGCACTGATTTCTCTGGGAGAAGCAAGCAAGAGGTTTTTCTCCCCCAACCCTGGCCACTTTCTGTCAGCCTGAAGGGCAGCCTGGAAGGAGCAGTGCCCCAAGAATGTCCCTGGCCCTTCCCACAGCAGCAGCAGCAGCAGCAGCAGCAGCCCAGGGGTCTTTCCAGGTCAGAACAAGGATTGCTTCCCCTCCAGCCAGTCATAGGCTCTCGCTTAGTACTATGCCCGCTTTCCATCCAGGGCGCCTTCCTCCTGGTTCTCTGCAGGCTGCCAAGAGGCAGGCTGCCCTGGCAAATCCGGTGGCCCGTCTGAAGCTGTTCTTGCAGACTGGGAGATCTCCCTCCCTTACTTTGCAAGGTGAGGCTGGGAATGCTGTGAGGCAGTGAATCCATCCCAGGCTTTAGTCTGAACTTTCAAGGAGCAGTCCAAGGTGCTGCTGAGCCCCATCCTCCAAAAGGATTCATCAGCTTCAATGGCCCCTTTAAAGTTCATGTGGTTTCTCCACCCCAGAAGCCACCAGCCACCCCTGTGTGCCGCTGTGCTCTTGGTGGGCGTGTGTGGGGGAAAAGACAGCCAAGACCTAAGAGCGTTTGTGACCTCCAGGGCTGACCCCTTGCCCAGTGGCTGCCTGTGGGATGGAAGGAGGAGCCTGAAAGAGGCCCCTGAGAAGATGTCAGCGAAAGGCCTTCAGGGCAGCCCTGGGAGCCAGCCGACCTGTTGGCTTGTGGTCTCAGAAGGCAACCAAGTGCCTCTGACAAGGGCAGAGCCCCCAGCTGCCTGCAGGTGTCGCTGTCACCTTTCCTTCTGGGGGAAGGGCAACAGTCATGTGGGACCCACAAAGGTGAGGATGGAGGCAGAGTCCTCAGAGGGCACAGAACTACCTGGAAATTAGAGGGGGCACAGCCCCCGGTGTCCAGGGTTTCTGCCACCTCTGGGCAGCAGCCATGGCATTCAGGATCCCCCGGGCCATAGGGTGGGCACCTGAGACGTCCTGAGTGCAGGATTGTTTTGGGACTTGAGATTCCTTGGCAGTCTTGGTTGTCTGTCATTGGAATCCAGGAAACAAGGGCAGAAGAACCTGGCTCGGAGCATCTCCCCTGGTCCCCCGCCTCTTTCTTTCCCTCTCAAATCTTGTGTGACTTCAGTCCTGTGAAACAGAGAGGAACTTGGGCTTTGTTTGTCAAATCTAGTTGTCAAACTTTCTTTTTCTTGTGTGAGCCTAATGGAAGCAATGTGTGCCTGGTCTCCTCTGTTAAGCTGGAATTATGTGAACTCAGCTGAACTCTGCAAGAGTCGACAGCAACAGAATGCTTGAACTGTAGGACCCTTGTGCTAATCCAGTATGTCAGAAAAAATGGCTGACTAACGCATCTGTGGATGTGCTCTCTCTCCCCTGTCTCAATCTCAGTCTCTCCTCCCACCCTGCCAGTTTCTGGGGCCCTCCTGGAGTTTCCAGATTTCAGAATCACCACCCTCTGGGCAGCAGCAGCAGCTGCTGGAGTGGAAAACGCATTAGGCGCTCCTCCTCGGTGGGCTCACTCCCTCTCTGTTTCTCTTCCTCCCCGTCTGACAAGCAGGTGCTGCCACCCCAAGGAAGCTGTGGGAGGGGGAATTGCGCCAACTTCAGGTCTGCCCGCCTGTCCCCACACCTCCTTGAAATCAGAGGCCCAGGATGTATGGTCTGTGGGCTGCAAGCGATCCCCGAGATTCCACTTTGCGGCTCCTGAAGCCCCCAACCCTCTGAGGGACCTCAAAACACACCAAAAGGCCCAGTGGGAAAACATCAGCGTGGCTGAGACCCTGCAGGGGGTTGTGGGGAGGAAGGAGTGCCCCCACCCTGTGGCAGTTTACCCCCACTCCTCCCTGTAGGTACTCTTTGCCTCCTCTGGGGCATCACGTGTCCTGTGGTCCCTCCAGCTTTGGCCCATGTGGGGCAGGAGCGCACTACTCCGCAGGGGAGCATTATTGTTGCAATGAAGCCAGAGAGCTGGAGGCCCAGGTCAGGATGGTGATTTACCTGCCATCGCACCTCTTCCTCCCTCATAGTTAATCTTGGTGTCGTCTGGGACAGGAGAGCACAATGTACCCGACTCTTACCAAAAGAGGCCCACAGCTATTTGTTATTATTCATGAGGAAAACCCGGCTGGCAAAAGCAGTTGGATTGGGCCCGGGTGTAAGTGGCTGCGGCAGCAGAGTGCCACTCGGCTGAGTATCGTGACCGGTTGCTGGTGCATCCAAGGTTGGGATTGTTCTGGGCCCTGGGAAATAATGCAGGTTCAGCCCCACAGAGAGGCATCCACTGGGACTGAGTCACATGTCTCCAGGGAGCTGGTGGCTTCTGTCTCCGCAGCATGGTGGATTTGCTCCAGGTTTTAGTCTAAACTTTGAAGAAGCCACTCTTCAAACCATATCCCCAAAATAGGCCCAGTGCCTCAGGCAGCTCCTTTAAAATTCAGCCCAGAAGCCAGGGTGAATTCATTGCCCCACTGGCTTGAACCTTGCCGGCTGCCACGTTATGCCCCCCTGTAAATGGAGAGATTTTTCTGGGGTAGGGAAAGAAGTTTAGGAGGCCTTTGGGTGACAGTGCTTTACGTAGGTTGGTCCAAAGTCGTCTTTTTTTTTAAAAAAAAAACCCTTTTCTTTTGTAATCCAAAAAGTGAGCTGTGGTTTTGCTGCTCCTGAGAAGCAGCAGAGGTCCCTCCCAGTTTGAAACTGGGTCTTCAAATGCCTCCAGGAACAGCAATAGGGGGCAATGCAACCGTCTCTTCTGGGGATGTTGTGTGGGCACGGGGCAGGGGAGCAGAACAGAGTCACTACTTGGCTGGCACTGAGGTCCAGCAAACCATACCTGGCTTTCTGATATTTTTGCAAAAGGTGGGAGAGAGATAATTTTAATAAATCCTTAGACTGCTTGATGGTTTTGCCAGTCAAATCAAGGCCCACTTAAACATATGCAGCACTGCTGATCTTCAGGAGGGTTTTAGTCTGCTGGGGTGAAATCCAGGGAGTGGGAGTGGTTCTGCTGGGTCTTTTGGCTCCCCTCTGAAATTTCAAGGGATGAGCATTTCAAGTGGAAGGAGGCTCCTGGTGCAACCTCTGGCTCCCCAGCTCATCTCCTCAGTCTCTCACCTGGCCCTTCCTCCCCATTTGGGTGGACCGTTGTGGAGCTTCTGAGTCTGCTGGGAGGTCTCTTTGATGCCTGGAAAGGACAAGCAAGTCCTCTGGGATCATCTGGGTGTCACTGCCTTTTTTGGCACCCTGTCACTCAGTTCACAGCAAGTGGATCTTTAAGTCCCAGGAAGGAGGAGTTTCATCTAGTCCCCGGGGTCTTTGAAGGGCTTGTTCCTGGGTTTGCGGCAGATTGAGGCCAGGTTTTGGGTACCTGTAGAATTGGAAACTAAGTGGCCTTTGAATGAAGGAAAGGGAAAGGGAGCTAGCTGCTTCCCCCTTCACTTGCGTTGCCCTCCCATTAGACTTGGGCTGAGAGGGGAGCTGTGATTTTAAAACAAAAGAGAGAGAGGCTAGTGCTGAGCAGGTGTCTGTGAGAGCCCTGCGTGCTGGTAGGATTCAGGTTTCTCTTGAGCACTTGCCTCTGTGACCTTCCCTCCAAAGGCATGTTGTCAGTTTGCTATGTTAAACTGACACCAGCAACTAAAAAGAAGAGCACAACCTGCTAGGCAGCTATGCAGGTGCTGCGGCATCGCAATGGGCATTACCATCTGCCAGTGCAGCTGAGAACGTGCTCAGCCACGATGCATGCCTCACCTCCCTCCTCCCTCCTCTGTGGATGATCTGCCCTCCTTTGGGGGAGCTGAGGACCTCTCAGAGGGACTCTGGGCTGTCAGCTTGGCTGTGTGGACATGCTGACGGATCAGGCTTCTGGGTCCCTGTGTCACACCTGAGGATTGCTCTGGGCTCCACAAAATGGCTGCCCAGTGGATCCAGGTAGTTGCAGAAGACACATGGCTTGCCCAAGACTTTGCGTGCAGGACAGCCTTCTGCTCTGAGCCCCGGCAGTTCAAGGATGCATTCGACCCCAGAGGGCACAGTCCCAACAGGGCCAGGAAAGAGGCCAACACACCCTTCCCAAACACACCCATGCCCTCCTCTAATGCCTGGGCACACAAAGGAACCCAGACTGGCAGACCCTCCTCTTTGGACAGTGAGCTTCGTGGTTCATATATCTTCTAATAAGGTGTTCCCATATGTTACTGCCTGAACAATTAGACCTTTGGGGCAGCATTTCTCTGAACTCTGTAGGAATGTGTGAGGGGGCCCCTCCCAGTGGCTGCCCCCAAGCCCTTCCTAGGGAGGCTGGGATGCCCCCCAGCTCACCTTTCCTTGGCAGGTGAAGACTCTTCTGTTCTCACAGGCTTTTGGGAACTGACTGACAAAACAGGGCGTTTCTTACTGTACTATATTTCTTTTATCCTCTTCTTTTCCATTATTTTAAATGGTTTAGTTCTATTGACAATTTAATGCTACTTTTAATGTAATTTTTATATTTTTACCTTTGTCAAGTCCAATTAATGGTGGCTTTCTCTTAGTATTTGCTTCGCAAGAATTACTCATAGAAGGCTTGTCAGTATTGCCTTCCTCTGAGGCTGCGTGTGACTTCCCCTGGGTTTCCATGGCTGGGTGGGGACTCAAACCTAGGTCTCCCAGGTTCCCAGTCCAATACTCAAACCACCAAGCTGGCTCTCATGTGCATGTGTGCGTGTGTGTGCGTGTATTATTGTACAGCACCTTGAGTCTGGCCTTTAGGGCAAAGCCAGGGGACGAACAAAGTAATCCAGCAGACTGGAACAACACTCACCATCCTCCAGCTAGCCTGTCCACCGACTCTGGAAGTCCCAGTCCTTGCCCCTTCCCGCTTCCCAGAGCAAATTGTCCAAGGTCTGCTCAGGCCTGGAAAACCTTGGTGGTCCCGGGGTGGCTTTTGAAGGCCAGGGGATGGAAGGACACAGGGGCAGAGGGAAGGGGTGGTAGCCCAGTGCCGGGTGAGGGCACAGATGCTGACCTGAAGGGGTGGTGGGTGGAGGAGAAGGGTCCCTCTGAGCTCACAGGAGGTAGGAAGTCTTCCTGCAAGCAGGATGGCAGGGCCATGCCCGTGGTCTCTTTCTCTCCCTCTGAACAGGCTGTGGATGGTGGGTGCTGGAGTCTCTCTCTTTCTCACCCACTCACTTGCTCTTCCCTCTGTCTTCCCTCTCCTCCAGTTGAGATGGTCCATGCCTTGGCCAGCCCTTCCTCCTTGACTGCTGCCCCGGACCCCCCCACCTGGCGGACCCCTGTGGACTGTGCCCGAGCCAACGAGCTGTGCGCCTCCGAGCCCAGCTGCAGCTCTCGCTTCCGCACCCTGCGCCAGTGTGTGGCCGGCCGGGACCGCAACACCATGCTGGCCAACAAGGAATGCCAGGCGGCCCTGGAGGTGTTGCAGGAGAGCCCCCTCTATGACTGCCACTGCAAGCGGGGGATGAAGAAGGAGCTCCTCTGCCTCCAGATCTACTGGAGCATCCACCTCGGCCTGACGGGAGGTAAGGACGGGCCCCAGGAGCCAAGGCACCTCCCCTCTCCCTCTCTCTGAGGGTGGGCACTGAACACCGGGCTTAGCTGTGGGGTCTGAACTGGATCCACTTCACTGACGCAAAGGATGGGGCATGGAGGAAGCACAGCTTTCAAGGATCTTCCTTAAGGAGGGATAGAATGTTCTTCTTGTGCGAAGAATGTGCTTCTTG
Organism: Iguana delicatissima; assembly: GCA_948472985.1. NCBI lineage: Eukaryota > Metazoa > Chordata > Lepidosauria > Squamata > Iguanidae > Iguana > Iguana delicatissima. The sequence goes on along the minus strand of CAOKZL010001119.1, from coordinate 333,656 downwards.
AGCTGGGAAACCTGGATGAGGAATGCTGCCTGCAGCAGAGAATCTTTGCATGTTACGTGCATGTGTGTGCGTGTACAGGAAACCACATTTTCTGCAAAGAATGCAGAACTGTGAATATTATTTATTTAAACACTGTGAATAGTCTTCAAAAATTATTTGTTGCCTCCTTGAAGAACAAAATTATTGAATTAGTAATCAGTGAGTTACAAAATTTTGAATCAGAAATTGGTAATTACATGCCACTGCTCCATTTTTCTGAGCACCATGAAGCCTGTATTCAGCAGAGGAAGTTCTCTCCACCTCTAGGCTGTGGTGGGAAGGGAAACGCTCCACCTCTCTGTGGAGGCAGCACCCACAAACAGCACAGGGGTGCTGAGCTCCTCTTTATTTACTTTATTCATGTGTCTCTTGCCTTGAGGGACAGTGGCTCTTTCACCAAGGCTGCTTGCAAGTAAAATCAAATTGCAATGGTCAAATCACATTGAGACCAAGGCTTGGAAGCAGTGAGTTATGCTGGGCTTTGTAACTAGTTACTTCTGCTGCTTTCACAGAAAAGGCAAAGCACACACAGGAGGGCCTTATGGAGATACAGGGAAGGAGCACTCTAGCTCTAGAGCACTGCCAGAAAGAGCACCATTCACATTTTTGGAAGGCTTTCCAAAGCACCATTCTCCTTTTAGAGAAGCCAGACACACTGGGGTGGGGGAGAGAAACCCTTGCTTGGTTGGTGAGGGAAACTGTTACAAATTTAGCAAAATTGGCTTCAGTGTGTAAATAGTGCATTGAGACCTGGATTACATCAGAGAGCCCAGTAATGGAAATGACTGCAGGGCCCAAATGGGGATGTAACAGAGCAAGGTACTTTTCCCAATTAGCATTCCATGCCCTGATTAACACAGTGTGGAAACCAAATTCATCTGGAATCCCTTCTCAGAGGAAGCTGAGGATGGGAGGAAGAATGGTCCGGTTGGGCTGGACTGAGGCCCCGAGACCCTCTTCACCGTCCTGCTGGGCTCAAGTGCTGCAGGGGGCCACACATGATACCGACAGAGTTCCTTTCTTGGTGATACCGACAGAGTTCCTTTCTTGGTGATACCGACAGAGTTCCTTTCTTGGTGATACCGACAGAGTTCCTTTCTTGGTCAGCATGGAATGGATGTGTCCAGCCGATGGTGGCCCACGTGGGGAACCCCTGCAGATGTGCTATAATGAAGCTGAGAGTAATGTGACGATGTGCAGTGGCCATTGCGTGCTGGCCTTGTGCATTGTGCCTTGTCCATTGCGTAGGGCACAATGGAATGACAGCTATGTGGATTCACCATTTCCCACACATTGTGCTATGGTGGTGTCCAGTGTAGCGTAACTCCACTGGCAGGTATTACGCTGCGCTGAGACGAAATAGGGCCTCAGCCAGTCACCCTGGGGCAGAGAGGTCGATGCCGCTTGGACACAGGCACAGAGCCCAGGCTTTTGAACTCCAGCATCTTCTGGATCGGGCCACAGATTTACCAGTGAACTTTTCCTCTCCTTCTTGATTGAGAACCTGCCTCAGCTGAAGTACTCTCTCTTTGCTGTGAAGTTCTGTGGAGCCAGTGGCCATACCGGAAGCTGTAGTTTTAAAATTTTCCTCCTGTGTGTTGCAAATAAAGGCCTTTCTGCCCTACACTGTTATAGTGCTACTATTCCACTTTCCACACCCTATATGGACTCTTGGGGTTTGCAGTTAAGGGAGGAGCCTTTAGAATTTTCAGTTAGAGAGCTCTTTGGCTTCAGGAAACTATAAACCCCAGAATTCCACAGGAGAAGTGGAATAATAGCACTATAACAGTGTAGTGCAGAAAGGCCCAAAGAAGCAGCAGACAGCAGGGAAATCAAAACAGAAGAAGGCAAGAAATGTGGGGCTCCTTCGATGGGCACAGACCTGTGTAGGAAAGAATGGAGGGGGGTGTTAGGGGTGCATAGGTGTGTCTGTGGAGTTTCTGGTCTCCAGCAGGCAGGAGCACTCTTGGGCGCTCAGCGGCCATAATGCAGAGTTGGTTCATGGTCTTGCCCCCCACCCACCCACTGCTCCAGGGCTCCTTCTCTCTCTTGCTTTCCTCTTGCATGTGGGACCTGAGATCCGTGCACAAAGCAGCTTCCTTTTCCATTTTTGTGCTTTTTCCCTGGAGGTTTAATGTGTATCTGTCAGCTTAGGGGCCAGGAGTTCAGTGCCCTCTCAGTATGAGGTAATTTCCCTACTGAGCAGCAGAGTTTCCCCTTTAATCCTTAATTATTTATGGCCTTGGCAGGGCAAGATAGAAAATGAAGTGAGAGAGGCCTCTCAGTGTGCTTTCGCGGAAGTCTTGCCTGTCACTGGAGTGTCCAGCCAAGAGGAAATGAGCAGCTTTGGCTTGCCAAAGTTGCCCATCAGAATGGCTGGTTGGTGCTTCTTCGCTGGCCTCAGGAGAGTCACCAGTCATTCTCCAGAAAACCAGGAGAAGCCAGCAGTGCTGGGAGCCAAGAAGGAAGGCTCATGGGGTGGGGGGAAGGAGCCATGCTAGTCTAGGGTCCCCACCTGGAGCTGCCATGCTTCATTGATGTCGTGTTCTAGCAGGATCCACCGGCAGGAGCACAGAGTCCCTTGGAGTGTCCTCCCTGCTCTTCTGCGTGGGCCGATCCCTCCTGCCAGCAGTGTTCCTGTGTGTCCCCTTCCTCTCTGATGCCATTAGAGTAGGGTTGCTTCCAGATTAGTGAGCTCTCAGTTAAAAGACAGTGTAGGGTAGTCCCATAGCAGGCCACTCCTTCAAGGAGGCTTTTGTGAAAGAGGGAGAGAGCAGTAGAGGAAACCCAGAGGGTCCCATGTGGAAGACTCAGCTCTCTGGATCCCTCTAAGATGAACTGAGTGGGGCAGGGAGGATGCTGTCTTGCCAGGAAGCTCCTAAGCAATGGGGCTGGAGGAAGCCACTACTCTCTCCTCATCTCCATTCCATACTTCCAGCTTACCTTGAAGCTCAGCCCACCTACGTGATATCCCAGAAGTGATGTCCCAGGGTGGTGAAAACTGGGTGGGCTCATTCAATGCCAGCCCTTCAGGAGATGCCAGGCACTTGGCCTGGCTGTCTCTTGTGCCTCCAGGAGCCTGTGTCCTCGGGCAAACCACTGCTTGAGGGCAGGGGAGCTCTTTATGGCTGGTGAGGAAGTGTGCATCTCCTCTTCCCCAGTTCCTCCTGGGGCTGAGGAACATGGCAAGTGGCAACAGAAAACTTCTTGCCAGCCCCAAGGGTCTCCAGTGCCTGCCTGGGTACCTAACCTCCAAGGGGATCCTCCCCTCTGCCTCTTCTACCCCCCCAGTTCTGCACAGTTCCTCAGCCACGTCTTCCCAGAGGCACAGAAGTGCCAGATCCCCTTGATAAGCCATTCTTGTGCCCTGGCAGCTGATCTTGCCTGGCAATCGCACAGACCTTCCAGTAATGAAATGCATTTGTAACTGTCTGTAGAGGAGCTGCTGTTGGGTGAGGGGTGGGGGGGTGACCCCTCCCTGGCTGCCTTTGAGCCACCATGTCCTGGCAGCTGGGCACCTGGCAAGGGGCTTCTTCTCCATCATGGGAGTGGAAGGGGTGTGTGTGGGGGGGAGGGTTTCCTCTTCCTTATACAGAGCAGAACCAGCAGCTTGGGGAGGGGGAGGGGGGCTTCTTTGCACCTTTGTTTCCCTCTTCAGTTGCCTGTGAGCTTCTTTCTAAACCCTGATCACAACAGTATTACAAACTGTTCAGAAATAATCCTGCTTGTGATCTGCAGAAATGAATGGCTGCTGCCCGGTTTCTCATCCCTCACCCATGTGAGGGGTGGGAAGGGAGTGGGAGAAGCAAAAACAAGAAGGAATCTCATGACACCTTAAAAAATGAGCAAGTCTGAACTGGCAAGAGCCTTCCCAGGCTGTCCAGCCCTACTTCTCGTGATTGTCGTTGTTGCATGACTTCAGATGGGCTCCAACTTATGGCAGCCCTATCAGAGGGATTTTCTGGCCAGGCTTATTGAGAGGAAGAGGTTTGCCACTGCCTTCTTCTGAGGCTGAGAGAGTGTGACCAGTGAGTTTCCATGGCTGGGAAGGAATTCAGTCCCTGATGTCCCAGAGTAGTCTCAGTCCAACACTAAGACCACCACATCACTCTGCTCCTGATGCTGGGGCCCCTCAAAGCTGCCCCAAATAAAACCTCTGAACCCTCCTTCCGCCTGTCAGTCCCCACAAGGGCAGAGGCACCTGGTGGGCCCAGTGAGGTCCAGAGATACGGCTGCAAGACAAAGCATCTCCGTCTTTGACAAACCACGAGATTCCCAAGTGCTTCCATGTTACTCAGCAAGCCTGGCCACCCCTCAGTGGTTGGGCTGGCTCCAGTTTCTTCATGGTGGGTGCTTGGCTACTCTTTAATTTACTCAGGTGGCTAAATCCCTCTCTCCCTCTCTCTTTTTTGTCCTTCTCACTCCAGGAGAGGAGTTTTATGAAGCATCTCCCTACGAGCCAGTCACCTCTCGTCTCTCCGACATCTTCAGGCTCGCTTCAATTGTCTCAGGTAATATAAACCAGATAAAGCCAGCTTTCTCCTTGCTGTGTCTGTCTGCTCACTCCTTCCTCCTTCAGGTGATGACCCAAACCCCTTCCTTCTCTTGGATTCTTAATTTTGCAGCAGCTTGGAGGAGTCAGAGTGCTCCTGTGAAGTTGCGCCGCCTTTGTCCAGACATTGACAATGCCACCATGGCATGCATTGAGTGTTTAGGTGGTCTTGGGACAGGTTTTCTCAGCTTGGCTCTTGGCAGATGAGTTCCAGAGGCCCTTTTTTGCTGGGAAGGTTTTGCTGTCATAAGTGAGTGACTGGAGGAAGGCCGGTACAGGAAACTAGCAAGGAACGGAACTGGTGGGTTGTGGGCTGGAGGTGCCACTGCTCACAAGGGGACCCACCTCTGGCAGCAAGCAGGGAGCAGAAATTACAGGTTCTTTCTCACCCTTTCTGTTGGGCCACTCAAGGGGACCAGCACGCCTTTGCATCACACACATAGAACACTTTGATCCCACTGTCTTGGCTCTGTCCTATGGGATCCTGGGATCTGTAGTTTGGGGAGGGACCTGGGATTCTCTGGAGACAGGCAGTAGAGCAGAGGAGCCTAAGTCCCTCCCCAAACCACAAGTCCCGGGGTTCTTTCGGGTGCAGCTGTGGGAGTTAAAGGCAAGATCAAACCACTGTAATTGCGCAGTTCACATCTGTTCCTTGACCCAGATTGTCCTGGGGCCCAGCTCTTGGTGAAGGCAGCCCCTCCCAAAATTTCCAATAGTTGTACCTGTCTGTCTGCGTCTTCTCCCTCCGTCTGCCTCCGAAGTCTGGTTCCGCAGAGTTTGGGCTTGGGAAGAAGGCCCCTACTTGAATCCCTGGATTCAACAGGGGCACGTGGCAGCTCTGATGGCAGTATGAAGGTGAATCTGCTCTGGGATTTAGTCTAAACGTCAAGGGAGTTATTTGGGCTGCTTAAACCTATCCCCTCTCCCCAAACATAGGTTTGGATCCTTGGGGTCCCTGTTTTCAATCCTGGAACAAAGCCCAGACTGCAGACCACCGGTTGCTACCAGTGCGAGGCATCCGCTGGCAAAGCAGAGGTGCTCCTGGTCCCCCTCATTCTGCACGGACTCCCCCCCCGAAGTGGGTGCGGGAGGCGGTGGGGCCCTCTGAGGGGAAAGCACCTGAGGCGCTCCTGAGCACTGTGGAGACACAAAGGGGGCGGGCCCAGAGGGGCACAAGACCCTTGGGTGCAGCCTGGGGGTGGAAGACCAAGAGCACCAGCAGAAGGGGGCCGTCCGCTGAGCGAGAAGCGGGCTGGAGGAAGGGGCTTCCCACGGAGCAGGACTTTCCCCTTGGAGGGCTTCTTCCCTTTTCTTTCAGGAGGCAACAAAACAGCAATTTTAAAACAAAGCAAGGGAGAAAAATGCAAAACAAAATGCATTCTGATTAGATATCAAGAGTTTTCCAGGTTAAGTTGCTTATTTATGTGGGGTATTTTCTTTGTTCTGTCTTTTAGCAGAGGCCTCAGTGTTTAGCAAGGGTAAACAATAGGACAATAAAAATAGGGCAGCTGGAAAAAAACGAATGCTTGCAAAGAGCTGGCGAGCCAGTCTGAAGGGGAAACAGAGGTCAGAGAAGCAATTAAATGGCATTAAATGCCTGAGAGAAGAGAACGTTTGCCTAAAGGGGAGGGATGAAGGTGCCAGGCAGACGCACCCGTAGCACAATGGTGGTTGGTGGCTCCCTTGTCGGCTGGGCAAGGGATGTGCCCTGGATTTTGGTCTGAATGTGAAAGGAGCTTCGAAGGCATGGAACCTAATCCCCAAAATAGATCCATCACCTTGGAGGGCTCCTATAAAGTAGGGATCCATTGCCAACCTGATGTGGAAGCCACCCTGATGCCACTGGTACCCCTGGCTTTACCCAAGAGGACTCTGCATGACCCTGAGGGTCATTTCTTGGTCAAAAGGTGGTTTTTTAAAATGTAATGAACACATGTACTCAGAAAGTCCATGTTGAAGTTCTTTAGTGATGGACAGGCACTGATAGTGGAAGGCGGTCCTTGCAATACCCAACCCCCAGGTCATTCAGTACTCTTCCAGCCAAAACCAGCTCTTTGAACTGAGCCTGGAAACAAACTGGTAGCCAATGGATGCCTTCCAAATTTCTAATAGGCAGCTGTTGTTTCTGGACAATGCATCCCAGTGTTCCTGCCTAGAGAGAGGCTGGGTCACTAGACACTCACCATCTCTAGCCAACTGAATCTGGAGCAGTCCCTGAGACCAAAGAGCAAGACAGCTGGGCCGAGCACCAGTCTGGATTGTGACCCTGCCCGGGACGGTTCTCTCCTCCAAACTCCTCTCCTGGAGCAGGGCCCCTCTTCCGAGAGCTGAGCAGGCAGCATAGCGCCCAAAGGGATGAACTAGAAAGGGTCTCAGAAGGAGGACAAAGCTTCATTCGCCAGAACTGTCTTTTTCTGTGGGCAGGGCTGCCCTTTCAAATCTCACACAGTGGAGATGGATTCATCTGCATCTTCCTGCTGGGGCTGGTCTTCCACATTCCCCTGACTCAAGGCCCTTGTTCTCCTGTCCCTCCAGCCAGGCTCTCACATCATGAATCTAAATTCTCCTAAACCACAAGGGGAGATGGTCTCTTCTCCCTTGATCACACTACCGTTTTATTAATTAGCTTGGATAAATACTGAAACAGTTGTTAATTACAGTGTGTGGAATATTTAGAGCGAAGACTTAGATTAGATATGGAAGCAGGGTATCCAGATACATCAGTAATTAATACATGTAAATACAGGAGATAAGAGTTAGTAGAGCTGTAGCAATCCTGTTGGGCCTTCTGGAACAGCCTCGGCCATGCCGATCTCCTCATGTGGGGAGCCCCCCACCACTCCCAAAGCTCCCTGGACCACCTTTTTTAAAAGAACTCTGTGGTTTGGGGATGAAAATCACACCAAAATCCCCCCCTCAAAAAAGCACACCAGTGGCTCTGCTTTGCTTGAGGCTGAAACTAGATCCAACATCCAAAACATCAGGGCCATTTTCACACTGGACTGTTGTAGCGCTATTAGGCCCTCCCAAAACTGCAAACCCCAGGATTCCAGAGGATGTTGAAAGCAGAATAATAGCGCTACAACAGTCCAGTGCGAAAACGGCCCAGCTCAAGGAATCTGGGTTCTGTCTTGCCTTGATGAGAGTCACTGGTTCCTCCTGAGGCCTTCTTCTGGCCAGATGGAGCAAAATCTGGAGGTAGGGAAGAAGGAGTCCAGAAATCTGGCCAGATACAGTGGTGGCCACTGTCTCAGCAGCCAGGTAGACTTCGGAGGTGGAGTTTCACAGCCCCAGTGGAAACAGGAGGAGTCAAGGTCTCTTTTCACTCCGTCTTCCCTCTGCAGGCAGAAATCCAGGGTCCCAAGATCTGCTCCTTTGCCTCAGACGAGGGATAGCTGCTCCTTGAATTGGCTCACTGCAGAAGCACAGGAAAACATGGCAAAGTTGGAGACTAAACATAGTTTTTGCAATATAGGAATGAAGTAATTTGGAAGTAAATTGGCAAAGTTACTTAATGGTTTGAAAGAACCTTCAAGTACAATCAATTTTAATGAAAAAATACCTTACTTTGGCACTGGAAACTATGCCCTGGAAGCCATGGAATCTCCAGAAGCAGGTAAACAAAGAAACAAAAGGCAGCCACATGATCCATGCGTGGAAACAAAATTTCAGACTCTTTAGTAGCTTTGTTTGGCATTTGTACCTGAAAGTAACTTACACCTTTATGCTGGAAAGGGAAGGTGAATTGCTGTTCAACTTTTGCCTGGAGGACTATGAAGCCAGAACTAATTCTGTGTCTGTTTCACTGTGGCTGATCCGTTGGCTGAATTCAACTCACTAAGCTGATGGTGGAGCCCCTGCAGCCTTGATCAGGGGAGCCCTGATCCAAAGCTGGCGGGCAGAGTCTGTCTGCCACCACAAGCCTCAGCTGACAGCAGAAGCAGTCGGGGGGCTGGTGCTCAGGGGCAGCTGGTGGCTTCTGTGCCAGTGGGGGAGGCGAGCCGTTCTGGGTCTTATTCCAGACTTTGAAGGTGCTTCCCACAGTGCTGAACCTGGTTGGGGCACAGGATATTCCGCCTTGGTTAGCTCTTTTGAAGTTCAGATTAAAACCCAGAATCTCCCAACACCACTGCCTCTCCCCAAGGAATTAGTTACCATGACCTACAAGCTTGGAAGACACTATCCAACGCAAGGGATTTATTTTTGTTTCATGGGGTGAGATGGCCATTTTATGTTCTGGTGTAAAAAAAACAAAATAAAACCTGGAGGGGATTCATTGCCCTACTGGCTTGGAAGTCCCTTGTGGTCCTGGACTGAGCAGAGGGCACTGGCTTGCCTCTTCCCCCTCTGGGGCTCCTCTGGCTGCTTTTGGATCTTTTTTTCTTTTTCTTTTTAAAAGAAAGCCTTTCGGGAACGTCTGCTGGAGAGGAGGCTTTGGTAGGCTGCCTCTCTCTCTCTCTCTTTAACAGTGCTGCTATTTTAGGACTGTATGCTGCTGTTTTATAGGAATAGTGCTTGGTTTTATTTTTTGTATTTTATCAATGGATGGATTTGTCAGTTGCCTGCCTTCACTGTGGGAACTACTGTGGATTTTTTCTTGCTTCTTTCTGCTCAGCAATGGTAGCTAAATTCTATAAAAAATGAAGAAATGATGCCTCTTACTCCTGGTGTCTTACAGCCTTGTAAGTTCCCCAAGGAAGCAGCCTGATGTTTTTGTCTCATGCCAAATGTCTGCATTCGGTTCAAGGCTGGGGAAGACACGTGGTGTGTGTCTGGTGCCAGTGTGGATGCTGTTGTGTTGCCTGCAGGCTTGTGTGTGTTGCACACTGCTCATTGTGTGTTGTGTATGGAAGTTCTCATTGTGCAATGCATATTTGGCATTCACATGCAAATTTGCACATGTGGCCCCAGGTGAGGTTGTGCAATGCTACAATTCCTGATTGAGGAAGTGCTGCGCAACTGACGTGTAACTCTGTGGGCACAAAGTGAGGCTCCGTCTCCTTGCAGAGGCCCTCGTTCCTCTCCTCCATCAGTCGAGCTGATGAGATGAAGAGAGCTGATTAGGCCAAACTGTCGTCGCCAGGAGTCAGCCTGGGATGGAAGGTGGCCCTGTTGTTACATAGATGTAGGTGAGCCATGGAGCTTTGACCACGGGGGGCCTACAAGGGTGTCCTCAGAAGGAGGTTTGCTCAAGAGGGTCGTGTTGCCCTCCTGCCTTTCATTGGCCATGAAGATGGCTCTGGGTGTGTGGGTGTGTGTGTGTGCGTGCACAAAGGGGGCCAGTCCGGGTGGAGGACCCCTGCCTCGTTCTGGCGGGTTGGGCAGGGGGTCTTGGCTGTCCTCCAACAAAGCTCCCTGCCTCCAAAGAAGGACCCTGCATGGGGAGTTTTGCCTTGATGGAATGAGGAAATCATTGGGTCTCTTCCATCATCCTAAGTCTGTAGGTAGGAAATCTGGCCTGATGTTTTGAAGCAAGTCTGCAAAACTCTCTTCCAAGAGCAGTAGTGCTTAGATTCCCGTTGACAATAGTTTTCTTTTTCTGTTCAGAATTAAATCACCATCAATAAACTATTTAGCATGTGGAAAAGAGGAATTGTGTCGAGTTTGGCACTGCGAAGCGTTTGCTCTTGGGCACATTTATTCTGGTTCTCAGTGCCAAAAACGTTGTCGGGAAATCGGTTGCGAGTGGAGGAAGAGGCAAAGGTGGAGGTGGAGGAGCAGGGTGGCCTTGTGTAAGGTGGGGAGAAAGATGCTAAATTCTGTCACTTTCTCTGTGGCACCAGCACGGGATGTAAAATGATTAGCCTCAGATTGGCTCCAAAGGCAGATGCACAAAAACATGTTATTTAAATTCCAAAAACTCCAACTCTGCGCCTAACGGCTGTCAGACCTGCTGAGTCTCAGTACAAAGCAGGTTAGAGAGGTGGCTTTGATGGAGTTCAAAGCTCTTCTCCTGAGAATCTGACAAGCCCTGGGAGACCTGCTGGGACTGGCATCTGCACTGGCAGGAAAGGCCGGGCCAGCGCCAGGGAGATTGGCACGCCCAGATGCCCACCTTCCTCTCTTCCTGGAGGTGGGGGTGAGGTAGACAGGCTTCATTCCGTTTTCTCAGCCAGGATGCCACTCCTGCCAGGCCACATGGCCCAAAGAGACCCTGCAGCCAGGCATGTGGAGACGGCTTCCTCCTCTGGACCTTCTGAAGACCTCTAGGAGACCCAAGGGGTGCCTGGCCACCCTGCCATGCTCCCTAGGACCCTTAATGGCAATGATTGGGTTTGACCTGGCTGCAGAAATCAACCGAGGGTCTCTGTGGGTGGAGGTGCTGAATACCCCCTTTCGCAGGGACCAGAGAAGGATACCCCCAGGTGCCTGTTGCCATAATGCCACTGCATGCCACCACTGGGATCCGATGCTGGGTGCAAGGCAGAAGATAAACGTCATATTGAAGTTTCCCCTCAGAATAGGGCAAGATCGATGTCACTGGCCCCAAGCTGGATACAGAAGCCACCGCCACCGCCACCCCATCCCCCTCTGATTTGCCCTCCTTTTGGTTCCAACAGTCAAGGTGTGACCTGTGATGTGGGAAAGATGGACCTTCTCACTTGCACAAGTCCATCCGTGATGCAGAAGTAGGATTTGGCCAGGGGTCTTTGCCTGGGGGCTGGGAGTCTTCTGCCTGCTGTTGTATTTCCCAGTGATTTCAGGTTGGATCAGGGTTCAAGCTGCCCGCTTGTAGAGCCAAAATGCCACTTGGAGAAGCTGGGCCTTCTGGTGCAAGGGAGCCTCCCGTGTTCAGAAGCAGGAGCTGTGCTTTGGCATTCTTGCTCTTTCCGTGGACCCCCTAAGCAGAGTGAGTGGGGAGAGAACGTCCCTTCCAAGCAAGTGTAGGAGACAGAGCGTGTGCATTTGGGCTTGGTTCTGGGGGAGGGGTACCGATCAAGGTGGCTGTGTTTCAGTCTAGCCTCTGCCAAAAGGCTGGCCTCCGCTGTCCCCTTCTTCACCCGATTTCAATGCCAGTGCCTCCCTCCTGAGTCCCCTTTGAGGACTGGCTCTCTTGCCACACGCCCAGGGCCCTGCAGGTCTCGGGCAGGGCAGGAGCAAGAGAGTGGGAAGATCAGACAACAAATCCCGCATGGCACTGATTGCTCCCTGATGCCAGCCTGCCTGCCCACCTCCCTGTTGGAACAGGGTTGCCTGGATTATTCACACTCTAAACAAGCAGGCAGGGAGAGAGGGAGGGAGGGAAGGACGGAGGAGGTGAGCCATTTGCTCTGCTGTTTTTTGTTTGTTTGTTAAGAATGGGAAGGAGCCAAGCCAGGGAGTGTGCCTGCTGTGTGATCTATTTAGCTCAAGTTCCCTCAAGACCCAAGAATCCCTGAAGCACATTTATCGGATAGGTAAACTGGGTGCAGTTATGGCTCCACCAGGCTGGCCACATTGCATTGAAAGCTGCAGCATTTGCTCCCTCCCTGCGTCTGGTCTCCCTGCTCTTGAGCTCTTAAAGGAAAGAAGACCTCTTTGGGGATGTTTCCAGGCAAGGCTTTTGATTATGTAATCTCCCTGCTTCAAACACAGAGTTTCCTCTGATGGGTGGCGGAGGAGGAGTGCAGGAAGGGAGGGGGTGCTCTTCGCTTGCATTTGTAAACCTTCCCTGTTTTCCTACTGCTTCTCCTTCCCTTTTTCCCTTTCTATGAGAAGAACCATTGGTGAGGAAAAGCTGGAGTGGACACCCAGTGCCCTTCCATGGACAGAACTGGAAGTCACCAATCCAGAAGCGGCAACCCAGGGCCAGAGGAATGATTGCCCTATGGGACCCTCTAGAGAAGAGGCATTGAGGAGCAGGAATGCAAATCCTTGCTTGGAAAACCACAAAATATTTCTCTCATCCCTAAACCAATATTTTCTGTTGGTCTCAGGAGAGCGTCTGTGTTTGCAGGATTCTCCCTCGACCCGTCCCCCAAAACTGTACAGCTAAACTGCAACAGCTTCTGCCTTGCAGCGTGGACTTGTAAAAACTGGAAGCATCAGATTGGTGCATTTGTGCCTTTTGGAGCTGTTGGCTGCTCCTTCTGTGCCAGATGAGATCATGTGCTTTGGTTCACAAAGGGGAAAGGTGGGAGCTCAGCACTGGGACGCTTTGCCCAAATCACAGAAGCCTTGATGGGGAAACAGAGGGGAACAGGCAAAAGTGTTTGTTGCAGGATCCCTGCGCTGGAGGTGAGAAATCTTGCAAATTCCCAGTGCACCTTCTCAGCACAATGAGACCCCCTGCCTGAGATGCTGCCTTGCAGCTCTGTAGGGTGCATCTCCACATGCTGATTGTGTTACACAACACTGGTGTGGAATGGAAATGTTGTGTGACCAAATGCACAGCTGAGTGCACCTCTGGGGTCCAAACTGGGTGTGCAACCAGACGTCTAACTAAAAGAGTGCTGGCGCTGGTTCCAGCACTGGTGGGCAGATATGCCCCAGGAACACCTGTGTGTCTAACAACCCTCCATGTGCAGCTGTGTGCCCTGACCTGGAGCTGGATGTGGACGTTCCACAATGGCAAGACACCCACAGGATTTCAGCCCCGCTCTGAGGCCTATGAACATAGTGCAGGGTGGGCTGCTGGTACCTCTGTCCTTGCATGGGCTCTGTGTTGAGGGGCTGACCCTCCTGAGTTGCCTCCTTTGACTGCACAGAAGCAGCTGTGTGGGCCAGCACCGCCTAGCCTAGTGGGTCGGCCTGGCAAGCTGGACACTTGCTGACCCTTGCATGTGTTTTCCAGTACTCCCTGGAGTTTCTGCTTCCAATTATGGCAAAGATGTTGCGAGGGGAAGTGCTCCTTCTTTCCACAGCCCTCCAAGTCCTGGAGTTTTCATGGCACAAATCCACCACAAACTGCTGTTGCACAGAAAGTTGAGGTTTTGAATTGAAACCTTATGGCCCACAAAAATCATGAGCAGGGAAAGCATCTCCCCCTCCCCCCCGTGCGTGTCCCTTTCACTTGCACGTCACACCGTGATCTGCCACGTATGAATTTAATTTTATGCTGTATTAACACTCAGCACTTGACAAATGTTAACTCTATTGGAAAAGATGACAGCTGGGAATGGCACTGTGGCAAAGCAGGCTGACTGTGGGCAGAGGAGGAAGAGGAGGGGGAGGAGAGGAGGACTGGAAGGGGAGAACTGGGATTCGGGGCAGCACTGGCATTTTTGCTCCTGGGCTTGGGCTGTGGAGTTCTCTGGCCAAGATCCTACATGGCTGTGATGGAGCAAAACCTTTTGCTCAAGAAGTTGTGCAGCAGTTGCCTAACATCACTGTGTTAGTGAACTGCAGCATGAACAACCAAAGTGCAATGCACACTGATGTACAATATGCATCAGTGTGCAAAGCATAACCATGCATAATGACACCACACGCGCAACTCTGCTCTCACGATCTTGACAACATTGTTTCTTCAGCTTTGGGCAAAAATGTCCAGCCCCTTCTGGAGGGGAGCGCTGCCTCCGTGCAAGACATCCAAGGCAATCCAGGCCCCATTTCTTTTGCCTGCCCACACTGGGACTTGCAGTAAGTTCTCCTGTGATGAATATGGAAGGAATCTGCTTTTCAGCCCTGTGCCTGTTTTGGTGGGGGAATTGGATGTTCTCATGTAACATCTGGAAAACTCTGAGAGCAAGTCCTTGGATCAGTAGCTGGATCCAGGGACTGACACTCTCCCTCTCTCTCTTTATCTCTCTCTCTCTCTCTCTCTCTCTCCCTCTCTGGATTTTGATTTTTGTATGGGCATTTTGGTTGGGGACCCTCCAGATGCTGGCACAGTTCCAGTTCCAGTTGGCACGTGCTAAGCCCTATGAGGAAGGGCTCAGTGAACAGGTGTGTACTTGGCTACAAGAAGAGACCACCAAGAGGCAAAAAATCCAAAAGATGTCAAATGATGGAACCAAGACCCCCCAGTGTGACTCTTGCTCTGTCCAGTGTGCTGCTCCTCTCTCTGAATGAGCTTAGCCAGCAGAGCCTCAGGAGATGGCCAACTCTCCTTTGTGGGAAGTTTTTAAGCCTATTTTGTGGCAACCAGAGGGTGGGCAGCTTCATTTGGTGGCTATTTATTTTACCAGAATTAAGCCCCCACCCCTGGGTTTCTCTTCAAGAGATCCCACACATGGAGCCAAGGGGAGGGAGCAACTTGGTGGGGATGATGGGTCATCAGGTCAAGCAGCAGGTCCCAAGGAATCAGGCACTGAACAGATCCCCCTTCTGCCTCTGCTCCCAAATCTCCTTTTTCCTTAGAAAAGTTGCCACTGGATTTTTGCCAGGTGTGTCACCTGGCTCTCAGAGACCCGTCATACAAGAAAGGGGATGGAGGATCCCCTCAGGCGAAGCCCACGCCTAGCAGGCGGAAGGTCCTCAGCTTCATCCCAGGCCATGTGGCCAGGTGGGGCTGCTGGAAGGGCTGTCCGCAGAAGCAGCAGCAGCTGGCGGCAGCGGAGGTGGCTTCCCTGTCAACGCCTGCCTGGGTTTTGCTCCTCACTCTGCCAGGAGAGACCAGGAAGCACCAGTCCCCTCGAGAATGCGCCCAATTGTCCCTGGCAGCAGCACAGGAGTGGCGGAAGAGTTCAGAGCCTGAATGGCAGGACTGGCTGGCAGAAGCAGGGTGATTTTGTAGAAAAACCAACCCAGCTCGCATCAGTCTGAGAAAAAATTTTTTTTCTTTCTTTCTTTCTTTCTTTCTTTCTTTCTTTCTTTCTTTCTTTCTTTCTTTCTCTTTCTTTTTCTTTCCCACATCCCTTCTGCTGCAGCTTTTCCCTGCTGGTATTGAATGATCCAGGTCAGATGCTGTGAATCCCCCACCGTTCTTGGCAAGAGGGGGACTCCTACTTTTTAAAGGCACATTTCTCCCCTCAAAAGCACTCCCTTGGCCTGATCCAGCTCTGTGCTTGCGTGGCTTTTTGTGGATCCAAAATCCAGATCCCTCTCTTTCTCCCCGCCCCTTTTCTGAAACAGAAAGCTGCTTCTTGCCCAGCTTCCTGCAGCTGGATAGCAGGGGAACTCTCAGGGCTGACCCCACACAAGTTGAGGTGCTCTGGCTTACAAAGAGGGGGAAAGGCCCTCCAGCGGCTGCCAGGTTATGGGGCCCCTTTTGCCTTCCCCAAGTCACTGGGCAGTCCTAGCGCAGTGGCAGCTCCCCTCCTGCTTTGCCCAGGGCTGGCCAGATGATGCTTGGATGTTGCTTTGCTGGATTTCACACTTTCATGCCAATCTATGTTCATTTTAGGGATCTTAATCCTCAAACTCCTTGGTTTTTCTCCTTGCTAGCAGGGTGGCTTAATACTTCTTGTCCTGCGTGAAGACATTGCATTTGTGAGAATGATGTCTCTGCTGCTTCCATGAAGCAACAATGTGTGTTGTATGGATTTTTTTAAAATCAGAAGTATCGGGTGGGTTGTGCACTCCTGTTTGGTGCTGGCTTTGTGTGAGTGTGCACGATTGTGAAAATCACAAAGGCTTTGCTTTGTCTTATTTTTATGATGGCAGCAAAAGCTCTAACTAAGCCTGGTTATTCTTAGGAGCTCCCTCCCCCATGTTGACACAACCTTTCATGCTGAAAATGAAAAATTCTCTTCCTATCTCCAGTTCATTCTCAACTGAGATTTTCTGCAGCAGTTCTTGTATGAGTCATCCTGATGATTTTACAGAAGGGCACCCCAAGTAGTTTCAAAATACCCACTCTGTGGCCACAGAATGCCGCACAGGCTTGCCCAGCCCATCCCAGTTTCCTGCCACTCAAGACCCTGGCTGTTTCCAGGTGCCCTTTGCCCCCCTCCTGCGGGGTTTTCTCCCTCTGGGCCTTGCCCACATCCTGCCGCCGCCTCTGCAACACTCCTCTCCCTTCTCTTGGGCAGGAATGGACCCTGCAGCCAACACAAAGAGCAACCACTGCCTGGACGCCGCCAAGGCCTGCAACCTGAACGACAACTGCAAGCGGCTGCGCTCGAGCTACATCTCCATCTGCAACAAGGAGGTCTCGGCCACCGAGCCCTGCAACCGCCGGAAGTGCCACAAGGCCCTGCGCCAGTTCTTCGACCGGGTGCCCAGCGAGTACACCTACCGCCTGCTTTTCTGCTCCTGCAAGGACCAGGCCTGTGCCGAGCGCAGGAGGCAGACCATCGTCCCCCACTGCTCCTATGAAGACCCGGAGCCCCCCAACTGCCTGGACCTCCGGAACCAGTGCCGGATGGACCCCCTCTGCCGGTAGGGACGTCCCGCCTGCCTTTTTCTACCTTGAGAGGGGAGGGTTGGGGTCAGCGTGGTGGGTCCTGTGCTGGGGGCTGGGGACAGAAGGCGGCCCTTCTGGGGCCTCCTGGGGCACTTGCTGTGTTGCTCTTGTGATTTCTCAAGCACTTGTGATAGATGTCATGGAAAGGCTGGCCCTTTGATAGACTGCATCAGTGGGGGGGCTGGAAACCTTGTCAGGGTGGGCTCATCAGGCCAACCCCCGCCATCCAAGTACTCTCATCTCCAGAGCAAGGATGTGTGGAGGCTGCCCTTTGTGCCCCAGCCCCATCTCCTTCCTCTTGGCAAGGAATTTAAAAACTATCTTTGCTATATGATGTAGGCACGATTACCCCTTTTTGTTGGGTATGTTACAGTGTATGAATTTTGCATTAGAAGAATGTTTGGCATTTCTACATGCACATGTTCTTTCAAGTTACTCTTGTGTGATGTGGAATGTGACTGGGGGTGAACATACTTGGATCCTGCGTGCTTTTACTGTTGCGGAAAAAAAACAACAGCTGAAAACAAAACAAAACCAAAAACTTAATTACTCCAGGGAAACCTTCCCCATCCCCTGCTCAATGGCCAGAAAACCTCATTGCTTTGGCTATGCATGAATGTATTTTTATATTAGTCCATATCCCCAGCTCACACTCCTGTCCTGTATAGTTCCCTTCCCCTCTTTCCTTTCTGTCTCCATACTTTCTTCTTCCCTCCTTTCTTTTTTTGTAATCATAGTTTCAAAAATCTAATTGGCAGTGGTGGCCCAGTGAAAGAAACAGGCAGGTGCCCCCACCTTGCTTACCTTTGGCTGTTGGCACACCCAGGTAGGCGGCTGGGGTCTCACTCTGCCAGGTGGGGCTGATGCAGACCACAAGGGAATCAGGGCTCCTTCTGCCCCACTCACTGCGAGGGAAGCTGTCGGCTGAGTTGGCCCCCAATCCCCCCCAACTCCTTGTAGGATCATAAAATCTTGGAATGAAATCATAGAATCATACTGTTGGGAAGGTATCCCCAGGGCCCCCACTTTGCTGTGCAAAGATACACAACTCAAGCCTTCCTGAAAGATGCCTGTCCAACCTCTGTGTGAAGACCTCCAGAGCCGGGGAGTCCACCACCCTGACAGCCCCCCACCCAGTGGGTCATTGGTCCCTCCCTCCCTCCCTTTCCTGCCCTGTCTCATAAGAGATCTCTGGGTGGCTTACAAATGATATCAGTTTAAACCATGTGAAAATTAAAACCATAAAACTAGTCTAGGCGATCTAAAAAGTTATTAAACCGTGGACTGGAGGACTTAATAAGTTGTCTTTAGCTCCCACCATCAGGTTGAGGCCCGCCTGGTGGCCGGGAATGCTAGAGTCTAGCTCCGCTTTCCAGAGAGGAAAAGGACTTTTCTTGCCGCTTGCTTGCTTGCTTGCTTGCTTGCTTGCTTGCTTTGCTTGCTTGCTTGCTTGCTTGCTTGCTTGCTTGCTTTCTTTCTTTCTGTGGTGGACGGTAGACTAAACTATTGACGGGGTTTCTGGTTTCAGCTGAATGCTTTAGCTCCCTCCCTCACTCCAGCCAGGGAACTGAGAACTGCCTGCAGAAATCAACGGAGATATCCAAGATACAGGCCCCAACTCCCCTCACCCTCACTGGAAGAACCAAGGGGCCCAGAAGAGACTTTCTGTTGTCTCTGACTCTTTTTCCTTTGGTCTGATAAGGTTTGTTTGGGGATATTTGCAAGTGGTAGCTACCTGTGTGCAGGTCCGCACAGTGGGCAGGCAACTGAGAACCGGAGCTGGCCTGGGGAGCGGGCAGTGGTGGTTTGGAGGAGAACATGCAACAGGAGGGCTTCTTTGTGTCTGGGAGTTTGGGCTTGAAATCCAAAGCCGTCTCTGCCCCAGCTCTGAGTGCCATTGTCTACAGCTGAATGTGTGGCAGGACTGCTGTTAGTGTGGCTCTCCTCACGGCAACCAAACTCTCGATCGGGCACCGTGGTCAGTTTCTCCACCGCCACCTCTACTTCCTCTGGTCCAGCCTGCAACATCCAGAGGGGAATAACTGCTGGCCTGCTTTCTCCCTCATACCTCTCTGACTTCCAGAGAGGTGGCGGACAGTTAATGGGTTGTCTTTGCTTTGGCATTGGCACCAGCAGGCCGGTATTTAAGGGCTGCCTCTCCTGGATGGGGCACTAATTCCTCCCCCCACTGATGCTGGGCCAGTAACCTCCACGCTTGGGGGGAGAATTTGCATCCCCCTGTCCATAACAAGGAAGGAGGCCAGGCTGGCCATCTGTTAGGTAGGGGAGGAACAGCTGCCTTCCTCCATGCACTTCCTGCCAAAAAGAGCATCTCTCTGGGCTTTGTGCCTGAAGACAAAGGCCCCCGCTCTTTGCTCGTCCCTCGCAGTCCCTCCATAAGCCTGAGGCCAGGAGTATGTCCCCCCCCGTGATAAGTTTTCTTAAGTGACTCTGACAGGCCCCCCCTCAGTTGGCTGGAGAGTAGGACAAAAATTGCTATCATCATGATGTATAATAACAGTAACTTCTTTAAAAGAAGGAGGGAGACAAGTGCCTGTGTTTACTACCTGCGGACTGGAGAACGGCCAAAAGCTGCTAAACCGTGAGGCCAAACGAGAGGCGTCCTTGCGCTGGGTGCGCACTTTCTAAGCATGTGAATAATGGCACAAATCCTATGGTTGGTCCCAATGAGAACAGACCCACCGAAGCAATGGGGTTTTCTTCCTTGTTGGCTCATCCCAAACAGGGGGTGCAATGGAGCTACTCTAATTGGGGTCTGCTAATGGAGCCAGGCTAATTGCTACTGGGCTGGGACTGGCCCCGCTGCTCCCCAGGACAGCAAAAGGGGCGGAAGGGGGCTTAGCCCTTCTTCTCTAGGGAGGCCCAAGCCCTGCTCCCTCCAGGGGAGGAGGGACACCTTCTGTGGGGAGCACGGCAAAGAGCAGTTTGGAAGGGATTATTTTCCCGGACCTGCTGAAGGGCCAGGAAGAGGCCAATTTCCCCCTCCCTCTTTGCTTGCCGCTTGCCCTACTGGCTGCTATTGGCAGTGGGCACTTCTGGAAGCAAACAGCAGCCCTTGGAGGAAAGGCGAGAGGAGCACAGCCCAGAAAAACAGTGGGGCCCTGAAAGGAGTCCATTCCATTCCCCTTTTTTTGTATATTTGTTTATTAGATTTTCCCACAAAATTCAATAACGCAAACTCCAACAAACATTTCTAACACAGACATAATCTTAGCACACTAAATAAAATACTGAACAGCAGACTATAAAATGGCCCTAAAACATTGACTTCCTAACTTATGTAGACAACTAAACAATAAAATACTAACACACCAAAGTGCTCTGACCGCCTTCCTCACCAAACTGCAATGATATAATCCACTTCTTCAGACACAGCACCGAGTCACTCCAAAGAAATGAGTTTATATCCAGGAAAGCTCATGTGGAAATCAAAACCAGGTAGCCTTAACGCCTTCGCTGCCCCATTCCTGCCCTCCCTCCTTCCCCCAAGCAGTCTGTGCCCCAAAGTTTGTCTCTGTATATTCATGGACGCTCAGAGGCTCTAAGGGGGACAGGAAGCAAGTCATTGTGGTTGGGGAACAAAGAGGCTGGCAGGAGCAGATCACTGAATGAGGGTCCCTTCTGCAGAGCCAGCCAGCCTGTCTGTCTTTACAAGCTGAGGGCAAATTTCATTTGCTGGAAAGCCCCACACTTGTGCAATATCGCTGTATAGTCTTTGGCTTCCTGCTGCTCCCCTCTGTTGACAACTTTCGCATGCAAGCACAAGTGGTGGTAAGAAGAGAGAGGCTTAGCTGGAAATGCACTCGTCTAGATTTCTAGGAAATCTTGCTGGGGCCAGGGAAGTGTCAGGGTGCTGTGTGAACCTTCTGGGAGAGAAAGCAGAGGGGCTGGAGGAGGAGCAGGAGGAGGAGGGGCCCTTTGTTGTTCTCCAGGGTAGAAGGAAAGGGAAGGGAGGTTTCAGAGGGCCTGCCCCAAAGGCCAGACTGAATCCCCCGTGGGTTGATGCAGATAGAGGTGGGCAACTGTTGCACATCACTTTTACAAACATGTTTTAAAACTGGCTGTTAACACAACTGTGAAACCTACTGCCACCTGCAATGCACGTTTGATTTCTCATCTCTGTTCTCTCAGGTTTTAGCAGCTTTTATATGTGCTACAAAGAGCTGGAGAGAAGTGCAATGTACCCCTTGATGTCTCATAGGGTGTGTTTCAAGTTTGGGGTTTTTTTGGCTGCAGTTCAGGAATGAAGCCAGAAGAATTATGTCCACTTATTCCTTCAGAGGTTGCTCAAACCTTTCTTCTCCCTCCCCCGATACAAATCCTGGTGCTCCAGGGACATCCCAGGCTGCCTTCCTGCCTTGATGCCCAGGATTCAGGAGCGGCTGGTGTTCCTGCATGGAGAACCCCAGCTTCAGGCACCCCACAATGACCCAAGCTTTGCAGGGCAAGGCTCGCTCGCTTGGTTTTGCTGCTTTGGATGTCCTGGGCAGCCTTGTTGGCCTTGGGGAGGCAAGGTGACAGCAGTCCAGCATGGCATCCAGCACACCGCCATGACGCTCATGATGCAGAGGGAAGGAGTGGCTGCCGGGGAAGGGCAAGAAGCCATTAAGTGCCCACCCTGAGTGCTGATGGTCACAGAGGACTGGCTGGCTGTTATTTGGGCACTTAAACGGACCCACTTCCTGCATCGTTATCTCAGCTGCGGGGCACAGCCTGGTGAAGGAGAGCAAACTGGGGAAGTGGGGCATCCTGTGTGGAGCAGCAGGTCCAAAGCAACGCTAATGCGGGCAGAGGAGCAGAAAAGAAACAGGCAGAGCCAGTTCTCTGCAGAAGTCAGAGCTGCAAGAGTACAAGAGAGTGAAAGAGAGGAAGGGAGGGAGGGAGGGAGAGGGTTCAGCACTTTGACAAACTCCTTTATAAAAGTCTGACCTAAAAGTTGGGATGGATTCTCTGCTCCCCTGAAGTGTGAGCCATTGCCACCAGTGGCTAGGGCGTACCACACTGGCTGTGCATGGGAGGAAAAGCAGTTATTGAAAAATAAAGGCTGGAACCTTATGGCACACGTGTGGATGTGTGTGTGTGGGGGGGGTGTTTAGCCGCTTCCTACTCGACATTTTACCCTACAAGAGCCCACCCAAGGGTAGGGCCTGTAAGCTCCAGGGCATGTACAGAAGGGGAGAGGGGCACCTGGAGCCCTCTTGGGATGGGGGGCAGTAGAGGGGCTGCCTGGGGATTTGAAGCAGAGAGAGAAGTAGGTGGTCCCACAGCCTGCTTCCCATTCAATCCCACTACCACCACTATCAGACCCCAGAATGAACCTCTTTGTAACACATAGCACTGCCCTTTGGCCACTTGGCTGAGGCTCTGAGGAGCCCGCAGGATCCTCTTATAACAAATAGCCAGCCAGAGAGAGGGCTTTGGGAAAGCGTAGGGGGAAAAAAGATCCGTGCCATTCCTGCTCTGCTTGCCGGCTCCTTCCCCTTTGCCCACATTCCATGTCTTCCTTGCAGCTGCACAGATTTCTGACAGACACTTAGCTCTGTGGCTCTGATTGCAATGGACAGGTTTTTGCTCCCAGAATATAAAACCTTTTGCAAAACCATAACCTCAGCGAAGGAGAAAGCGGAGGAAAAGGGTGAAAAGAGCTGATTTCAGCAGCTGCAGTTTGCTGTATTTTTCATCTTGCATCAGCAAATCAGGACCACAAATAATCTGGTCTTAACATGCTTCGCTGATGCCGGCTCAGAAGAATTTCCAATTTCCTACAAAGTGGCATTTCCACCCCCTCCAGAGGCAGGGCAGGGGAGAGGCAGATGCTCCCCCCATGGGTCCTTTCTTCACTTCCTGACAGCTCTTTTGGCCCAACAGAGGAGGAAGAGGAAAGGGTTGCCAACCATTGTGATCACGAAATGCATGAAGTTGGAGAGAGGCAGAACATTCCTTGGGGGGTGCAGGTGGGGCTGCCTCTGTACCCTCCAGCTCTGGCCTCAGCCCCTCTTGCTGCCCTGAGCAAAGGGGCCTCTGTGGTGGGTGTGTTTGTGCAGCAACACCCCAGAACTCTCATTACACCGGTTTACAACGACAGCGCTGAACTGCTGGGGTGTTGCTCCAGAAACACACCCGTTACAGGCAAATGGCTTGTGGGAATCTCCTTGATGCAGCCGGACACGGCGCCAGACTTTATCCTGGGAACAAGGGAGAAATTCCCACAAGCCATCTGCTGGTTCCTCTGGGGGAAGGAAGAGGCAGTGTAGCCTAGTGGTCTGAGTGCTGGACTAGGACTCGGGGAGAGCAAGGCTCAAATCCCCAGGCAGCCACGGAAACCACTCACTCTCCCAGCAGCTGCAGAGAAAGGCCGTGGCAAGCCCCCTCTGAAGACATCTTGCCCCAAAGATCCCTTGACATGTTTGCATTAGAGTTGCCATGACCTTGTCAGTGGAAGGAAGGGTGACTGACTGGACGGAGAGACTGGCAGCCTGACTGCGTCCTCCACCGCCGGAAGGTCCGTCTGGTTGAGATTCCCTTCCTAGAGATCAGAGATGCAATCTTTAACACTTCCATGCTCGCATGCAAAAAGGGATAATTTATGTAGCTTTCTCCCAACTAAAGGGAAAAATGAATACTTCTACACAGCTTTTGCCCAATATTAGCATATCTCAAAATGATTTGTATGCAAAAATATTTTAAGATTTAAGATTTTAACAGTTTTCACAAAACATTCCATAATACTCATGCAAGATTTGGTGTGCTATGTAACACAAAACTCCTTCTTGCATCTTATCCTCCAACAGTCCTGGCTTGGCAGGAGCAGTCCCCGTTAGCCATCCACCATCCCACTTTCCCAGCTGATTTTAAAATGTCCCGGGTTCTCTCTGTCCCTCCCCAAAACTTTCCCCCTTTGTCCTCACCTTACTTCCATTGCTGCAATTAGAGTGCAAAAAAAAGTACTGCGTTTGCCTACGTATAAGACTCACTTTTTTCCAAAAAAAATACTGTTTGAAAATGGGTACTCAATTGACTCAGCAAGAGGGTGAGGAGGGGACAGAGTCTTGCCCTTTCCAGTTAACTCCCTCTCTCCATTTTTTAGGGCTTTTCTAAATTCAGTACATAAATTCCAAGATTTCTCTGCTTAAAACACTAGTTTTGTGTGTCATTCATTAATAATTTGCTGTCTTGTTGCTTGCTGACATCCTTTTCACCACACTCTGGTGTAAGAATATAAGAATTGAAAGAATATTGAATTTTTTTAAAAAAAAAATAGTCAAAAATATGTTTTTGGAGGAACCCTGAAGCAGAATTCCTGTGCAGAATTTGGAGATGCTATACTTGGGGATTTATCCTGCCTAAAATTTGCACATGGTTGATTTGCATAGAAAACAGCATATTCTGTGCAGAAAGTGTACTTTCTGTGCAGGAAAAACTACCACATGTGGATTTTGTACAGAAGAAGTCACAAAAAGCCTTTGAAAACTTTTTGAGGACTTTCTCACAATGGGAAGAAAATCGATGAAATTACTCATTGCTACCTTTGAAAAGAAACTTGGTGAAGAATTACATTCTGACACTGATGTGGCTCGACCACACACGTCCCGGTATTCATCTATGAAATGCTGGAGGATGTTTTCCTTTATATTATATTGTTGGTGGGCTGCTATACTGGTCAGGAGGGAAAAAATGGGGAAGAGGCAGTCAGAGCCTATGGCTAGGAAAAGAAACCCTGGATTTGACTCTGTAGTGACCAGAGCCTTGCCGAAGGAGCATTTGCACGCGATGTCTAAGGGTCGTTTAGTGCCACATGCGCAAGCAGGCAGGCGGGTGCCCGTGGGTGGGCTCACGTGTGCTCTCCCTTGAAATGAGGAGGAGGAGGAATCAACCAGAATTTAGCTCTGCTTTAGCAGATCCCCAATTTACTGTAAGCTGCAAACCAGCAACTGTGGTTTAAAAGAGGTTCTGGTCAATTGCTTTGTACGAGAAGAAAAGATATTCCACCTGTACCTTAGGAAGGAATTTCTTGTGATAAGAGGTCTTGAAGAGTGGAATTTGGGCTCCCTCGGAAGGTGCCGGAGTCTTCTTCCCTGGAAGTCTTTAGACAGAGGTCGGAGGGTGGCAGTGCTGTAGCTGTGGATGCCCACGTGGAAAGGGGGTGGGCTGGATGGCGCCTTAGGACCCTTCCAACCCTACTGTTCTTTGTCTCCACTAAACAAAACACAGAGGAAAACTGGATTGTTCAACAAACCAGAGTTGCATTTTGAACTACAGTTCCCAGTTTGCACATGACATGCCAGCAAATTGCAAAGGTGAAACTGAATTTTGAGGTGCCTATCTTCCTCTTGTTAAATTGAGGTTTAGTGTTATATGCAAATGCTGCCATTGTGTGTGTGTGTGTGTGTGTGTGTGTGTGTGTGTGTGTGTGTGTGTAAAAGAGTTTCAAGAGAGCAAAACAAAAACTGCAGTAGCTGCATTTCTGAAATTCTTTGCTGCTTGTCCAGTGAGTTCAGCCCCGGGTAGGACCACTCCTTTAAAGCCCGCTGGGCTGAAGTTTGGTTGTCTAATGAGGTGCTGTGTGTGTCTGAAAAATATTGATCCCAAGGCATGAAATTACGCACAGCAGAGACAAAAACAACACATGGGTTTGTATAAAAAAGAGATATAAAGGAATCTTGTAGCACCTTTGAGGCTCAGTGGGGAAAATAAATTTCTGGTCTCAGCTTTCCTGGATTCTGGTCTTCTTTGTCACCACAGATGCCTCAAAGTTCATTTTCATCAGAGGAAAGTGGAGTGGAGTACGCAAAAGCTTATGCAGAAATTTCTTTCTCCCAGTTAGTCTCAGAAGTGTTACGGGATTCCCTTGCATCTTTTTTATGATGAAACAGATTAAGACGGCTGGATCTGTCAATATTTCTGCTGTGTTTTGTGCTACTTTAAAGACTAGTGGTTGGTGTTTGGCACAAACACTTGTCGGCTCCAGACCTTCATCAGAGACACGAAGTGCCTTTATCACAGCCCCCATCCCCTTCTCTTCTTCTTTGAAAAAGAAACTCTTTTTTGTGCAAAGAAAAAGAGAGGGAAAGTATTTTCTGGCCTCTTTGGAAGTGCAGCGTGATGAGTCTGGAGAAACATTTAAGGCTCTTGGAACGACCAACCTGCCCACCTCCCTTAGCCAAGAAAGCGGGGACAGCGGGCATCAGGCGTGGCTGGTAGCCACAGGGGGCCACCCATCCACGCCCCACATTCCCAGCCCTAGGATGCCACTTCAGCAGCACCCTCTGGGATCCTGGGATCTGTAGTTTCCTGAGGCACTACAGGAATTATAAATGTTGTTGTCATGTGCCTTCAAGTCGTAATGGTGACCCTAGGTCTTGTTCTAAAAGACAGAGGGACACATGGGGTTGCATCTTTGCCGTGTGGCCCAAGGCCTGGCCTTTGTGTTAGTGGGAAGTCAGTCTTACTTTGGAGAAATAATTTTGGAGTAACTTGTTTTTAGGTGAATTGGGGAAAGGAACTTAGCTTTCTGTGAAATGGGTCTTTTGCTGTACCAGAAAGCCAGAGGTTCAAAGGAATGTGTGCCCGTGTCCGTCATTGGACCTCCTCAGTTTGCTTGATATGAAAGGAGTGTCTTGTTAAAGCAGTCAGTTTTGTCGCTGGATTTTAGTTGGCCTCCAGGGACACTGGGCCTGCCATTTCATTCAAGCAAGGGATGGATGGATGGATGATAGACTGGCAACTGGTGGTCCATGGAAGGGGGCATGAAGGCATTCTCGATTTTAACCTGAGCTTTAGAGAAATGGCACTCAGAGTATTGCCTGCTCTTTTCAAAGTGGTGGTCCCGTCCAAAGACTGGCACCTTGTTAGCTAACCCCTGCAAGAGTAGATCCATTCAGTAAATTGTTAAATGGTGAGTCAAGAGCTAGAAAAAATCCAATGGGCTCAGTGAGTCTACTGTAGTCAGGAATAGGGTTTAGGCTAAAATGTGGAACTCCTGCCTTGCTTGCACTTCAGTAGAGCAGAGAATCTGCTTTGGTTTTAGTGTGAACTTTACAGGACCTATGTCCAAAGTGCCCAATCTGTTTGGGGATGGGTACATCACCTTGGATAACTTATTTAAAATTCAGAGTAAAGTCCAAAGCGGATTCACGGTCCCATTGGCATGGAAACCAGGGCTTCCTTGGAGGGACGGAAGACGCCAGATACCTGCTCCTTCTGCCCACAGCTGGCATCTCCCTCGTGGAAGGAGAGCTCAAGCAAGCTGAATGGGTGCTGGAAAGGGAGACCCACCCCACCCCACCCACTCTCCCTCGGCACCTGGATCCCCATTGGGTGCGAAAGTGGCGAGGGAAGCCCTCTCGGAGTCCTGGCTACCTCGCTCAAGGCTAACCGCCATCTTAACACAACCGTAAGTCAATTTGCACTGAATAATTAAACAGAGAAGTTTCATAAGTATTGACTCAACCTGACAGCAAGTCTATACTGGACCCTGGGTTTGCTTATGTAAACACAATCTCCTGTTCAGCTTAGTTAGCAGTTCAATGGGACAGAACATTCCCTCAATTAAAATCAAATGATGCGTGCCTTTAATTCTTCCCTTCTCTTACCAGGTAATCATTGCCTCTGAACACAGGTGAGGGCGGTGGGGAGGGGGGAGGCTCGCTTTCAAGTGCGCTTAACCACGAGAATCAGAAATGAAGCCTTAACAGGAGGCAGAGGACAAAGCCCACCCACCCAACAAATGCAGAGAGCGGTTTGGCAAGGGTGGCTTTACCAACAGAGGAGCTGCTGTCTCTGAGCCCAGCCCAGCAGGCATGGGAGCTACGTGCCAGGCCCCGAGTGGACCCCACCCGTTCCACTTGGACACACACACAGGGACCCTTCTCACATGGGGCCCTTTGCCCAATTCTTCCAGCTGGCTCCTCATGGAGAGAGCCAACTGTGCATCTCCATGGCTGGTTGGTTTAACTCATATCCCGCCCTTCTCCTTCTACAAGATCCAAATTTCAAAGTATAACGACTGGGACATATCTTTACATTAAACTGTTAATAACAGTTCAGTCCCACTTGGATTGTCATGGCTCCAACCTATGGAAACCTGGGATTTGTAGTTCCCTAATGTTATAGTCCGGGGAGAGTGAACAGAGAATTCTAAGTCCCTCATCAAACTACACATCCCAGGATCCTGTAGCGTGCAGCCATGAGAGTTAAAGTGTGGCCCAACCTCTAGGACTGTCCAGTCTGGATAGAGCCTGGGAGAAACTGAGCCCAGTGAGCCACATCTGGGCCGCATGGAAGCATTCTCCATGAGCCATTTCCTGGACGGAATGAACTTGCCCTCAGGCTCCAACAGATGACGGCCAAGGAGATCTCTTCTCGCCTATCCAGTGGCTGGGTGGTCCTGAACTGGTCTGCGATGGCAACACACAGCTTGGCTCTCTTATTTGAGCAACCTTTGGTTAGCTACTCGCTCTCTGGATTGCCCAGGTGGTCTCATGTGGATGCTTGGAGCAATGAGACCACCTGGGCAAAAACATAATGCAAAACTGCATCACAAGGCACTGATACGGCTTTTCTTGGGCAAGCATCCATTCAAGGACAAATAATCTTGTCTTTCTTTCCCTCCTACAGTGCTCACATTTTTCCAGCAGATGTTCATTCAATCCTATTTCCAATTTGATTTGAATTTTTTAAAAAAAACTGAAATACTTAAAATTACATTTGCTTTCATGTGCATAAACTTCCATACACATTTATACACATTTTTGTATGCAACTTCCCCTCACTATGCATTTTTGCAAGCACATCCCTCTAAATATATGCTTTTATATGTTATTTCCCCTAATTTATGCATTTTTGTATCTCATTTCCCAATAATGTACAAATCTTTAAAAAGAAAAGCATGGAGAAACACACGCCAAAGCTTAGAGAAGTGCAAAAACCAAAGGCTAATTGTGTTCACACATCCTTATTTATTTATCTAATATATTTCTGAATTGCCTCCACTCTATGAATGCGTGAGCCTATTTGCACTAAACTATAAAGGCAATAAAGGGCAACAGTTCTTAAGCAAAATGAACTCACAGGGGAAAAAGGCAAACCTCTCCATTGCAATGAAGCAGAAGAGCCTCCTGAAAACAGAAACCAGTGTGGGTCAGTGGGGATGGCCCAGCAACAAGCACGGCCTCCCCTCCTTGGCCCACGGACTGAGGTGCAGGAGGCTGCCTTGGGGTCCCGCCTGTGGCAGCCGGGGGATCCCTCTGAGGTCAGTGGGGCAGTGAGCCCCCTCTGGGCTTTACTCCACACTTGGAAGGGATCGGCTGCCTCGCCAAAGGCAGCCAGGACCTTGGAGAGTTCCTTCAAAGTTCATTTGTCTTAATTTATTGCTCTTGCTTTATGCCAAAATGGGATTCAAGGCACCTCACAACGTGCGTTAAAACAAAATAGAGTGTCAAGAATTCAGACTAAAGCCCAGAGCAGATTCTGATCTGAACTGCCATGGGTTTGTGTCCATCTCAACTCTCTGTGAGGAGGGATGCAAATTTGGGCCTTAAATGAAAGTAGAATTCATTTGGTTTTGTATTAAGCTGCAAATGAACCCGACAAATTTCAGCCCCATCCCTGAATCCATTAGGGAGAAGTGGGGACAGTGAGTCTGGTACTGAAGGCTTTGGGGGGCATGCAAAGTCGGGGGGGGCATGGATTGGCCAAGGGCTTCATAGTGTTAATCTCCTGGTGCAGAATTATGCATTGAATTGTGTTACACAACCTTTGTGCTGAACGGCAGTGCTGTTCCACTGAACCAAGACACTACAAGGAGTGCACCCAGATATGCAGTGCACATCCATGTGCAATAGTGTGCACACATGTGCATAGCACATCAGCGTGTGTAAAATCACTGCATGTACAGTTCTGCTTATGCAGCCTTGAAGTGAATGAGAATGCCCCTCATCCCACAAAAATGTCCAGCCCCTTCTGTGTGGGAACTTGAACCCACCAGAAATATCCACAGGAGGGTTCCAGCCTTTCTTTTTCTCCAACCCTTAAACAGCAGCCATGGCACCGGGCTGGTCTGGCTTTTGAGCCCTGTCTCGGTGGGTCTGGGGTGTGGGTGCTGCTGAGTTGGGACCAGAGGGGAGATTTGACTCAGGGACCTTTTCATTCACCCTTCAGGTTGTTTCCAGATGAACCCCTGGTGTTACCTGTCAAGAAATACAGTACTTTGTTCTGTTTCTCTGTCTTTAATGCATTTTCTGTCATTTAAAAAATGAATAAAGCCCATGGGAAATGCAGGAGGGCTGCCAGTGGAAGACAATGGATGTCTGCCCTGCCCATAAAATTCTCTGGTTTGAGGCTTGGAGGTTGTGGGATCAAAGCCTCCTCTCTGGACGGACCGTGCCTTCGGTCTTTTCCCCTCCCGGCTCTGGTCAGCAGGCCAAATCAGTGACCTGCTGGACACCTTCCAGCTCTGTCCCTGGACAGACATTCTCTCCCTCCGTGATTTCTGAGGTTCCCAGAACTTCCAGTTGAGCAATTGGTTCAATTACATTCCTCCATAAAAAGAAGAGAGCTCACTTAGTGCCCCTTGTAGATTTTTTCCAGCTGCTTTTATGGGCTGCAGTTTTTAATCTCTGCTTCGCTTGCTGCCTGGCATTCTAGGAGAGAGAAGTGAGTGGGAGCTTCGTGCGCTTACTGTGGAACGTTCCAAGTGAACCCACAGAAAAGGTGGGCTCACTTTGTTATAGGGCAAGGTGGCTTCAGTTTCACATTCGCTTTCTGGGATCCAGGTTGGCACACAGAAGCCTTCAGCCCCCAAGAGATCCAAGCAATCCAACTCCAGGCAGGGGTCAGTTCCCGCCTCCTCGCTCTTTCTGGGCAAAAAAGCCCCGTGGTTTCCATCCACCCCCACAGAGGGAGAGAGGGAGGTTGTGTCCTTCGGAGAATTCAGAGGAGCCTGCCTGCCTCCAGCACAAGAGCGTGTGTGGGTTTCGTGGTATAGCAGGCACGCTTCCATGCCACAGCGTATACTGGGCACCTTCTGCTAGTTAGCACCAAAAGGAGTCAGAGCCTCAAGACTGGCCCCTTCTTGGCCTGGGGTGGGTTCCTTCGGGTGGCGGGGTTTAAAAGGCATCTCTCAAAGGGGTCAGAGAAGGAAGAGAGAGGGGGGCAGCCCTCGCTCACCACCCCTGAGAGCCTCCCCCTCCCAAACTGGCAAGGGACATCGGCACAGTACAGGATCAGCCCTTCTGTGAGCAGCTCCTGCTTTTAAAGGTCTAATGCTGACTCTGTCATGGGAGGGGGTCTCAGAATCACAGGACTGGAGAGTTACTGAACTATGGGGTGGGAAGGGATCCTCAAGGCCATCTAGTTCAGCTCCCCCCAATGCAGGAATCCACAGCTGCAGCCTTGCGGAGAGATGCCCTTCCAACCTCTGCTCAAGGACCTCAGACAAAAAGGAGCCCACGACTCACTGGGGCTGCCTGTCCATTCCACTGTCAAACACTTCTTACCATCAAGAGGTTTTTCCTA
The DNA here is from genome assembly GCA_948472985.1 of Iguana delicatissima. Taxonomy (NCBI): domain Eukaryota; kingdom Metazoa; phylum Chordata; class Lepidosauria; order Squamata; family Iguanidae; genus Iguana; species Iguana delicatissima. The sequence goes on along the minus strand of CAOKZL010001119.1, from coordinate 302,262 downwards.
AAGTTTAGTCAGAATCTCCTTCCTGCTCATTTGAACCTGTTGGCTTGGCTCCTCCTTTCTGGAAAAGCAGAGAAACCGCTCCCGCCATCTCCCCGCTGGTGATAATCCTTCCGATATTTAAGGCCAGCTGTCATTCCACCAGCAAACATTCCAGCTGCCCACTTCAGATTCTGACACCTCAGGATGAGTGCCTCTGAGCATGTGTGAAGTGCTTTCTTCCCAATGAAAAATATTGTGTTTTGCTTTCCAAACCTCTCAGCTTGTGTCTATGGTTCATTTTGCCACTGAAGCAGGGATACTGATGGAATATTTCCAGACTCTTTCTGAGTGTATAGAGAATGCCCTTTTCTCTTTGAGGAACCCCCATGTGAGAAGCAAACTGTGCGGCTTATCTGAACCTCAAAATCAAGCCTGCTTCTCATGGAGGTCTCTCAGTGGAATCTAGGGACTTCAATAGTTGGGGGCTCCCTCCAAGTAGAAGAAAAATTTGCATGAACCATTTTTTAAAAACAAATTTAAAAGGCTGCTGAGTTTTGTAACTCTTAGTGAAAGATTGCACATATCTTTTGGTTTCCTGTCATGAGTGTGAAACTACACATGGCTGATTTTCCCCTTCCCTGCTTTTTGAATGTGCATCTTTTTAAAATGCTCACAGAGGTGCTTTATTCAGTGGGAAGAATGCATGCCAAATGTGCACGTGCAGTGAGATGCATTCAGCAAATGTGCACATTAGGAAAAGTGAGTACCAAACTACATACAAATTTCTCTGCAACGACATGACCACAAAGGTCATGCCAGTCAGTGTGAAACAAAGACAGGGACAAAATGTCTGGGGAATTTAGAGACTCCAGCAGAATCAAGACCTTGGTTGGAATCCTGCTGGTTTTTTACACCAGTGTAACTCTGGGTTACCCTAGTGGTTGCACTTCTAACAAACTGAGTACCTGCTAATGCAAGCAGTTCCCCCTTTGGCTGGGGCATGGGGGGCTGAGACAACCCACAGACACAGCCCTGACCTCCAGGACCCAATATAGCCATGGGAGCAGCCATTGGGACAACTTGGAATGGCCATGGAAACATTGCCTGGAATATTGCCTGCAAGGAGAGAGTCCCAGCCTGAAAGATACTTGCATCTTTGCATGCAAATCGCTGGTTCTGTGGTCTGATCTTCCTCTTTACCACCAGCTCTGTTCTTGGCTTTAGCCCATCCTTCCTGTGGCCCGGAGTGCCACCTTCCCCTGCCCTTACAGGTTCTCAGCCCTGTGGGGAAAGTGCCCCTATTTTGCACTTCCACCCCCTCTAGTGCCAGGCCAGGGCTGATTCCCTCCCCACCACCACCACTAAAATTGTGGTGGTTGGTGTTCTAGACAGTCGGCCCTCCTTATGGTCTGGGAAAAGGGAAACCAGCTGGCTGCCTTGGGGGGACCTCAAGGACTCAGACCCACTGCTGAGAGCTGAGGTCTCTCCCTTTGCTAGGAATCCTACTTGAATAGCCTTGCCTGAGCCAAATTCACCCAGCTGTTTCTTTCTCCAGAAGGAACGTGCATTTCTGTGCCAAGCAGATCAAAGACAAACAATGGGAAGGTTTAATTCTGAAACTGAACTGTTGGTGGGGGAGAGATACTTTCATCTGTTTTTTCTTATACCTTTCTCGAAGTCTTTCAAGGAAGGAACCCAACGAAGCTCTGGAGATTCCTCTACTCCAGTGCAACCACCCTAAGTTCTCTGCTGCCTCCTTCTGATTTTGACCCCATTTTCTAGAGTCCTGGCCAGACCTCCTTCCAACAGGGAAGGCCAGATGGGGCCACCTGCCTCCCCCTGGCACCGTTCACCATGGCAGATTGGCACACAGTTCCCTCAGCCCCTCACCCGCATCCCAAATTCTTGGTCTCTGTGCTCTCAGTCGAAGCACCAAAGGCAGAAACCTGAGAATCTGCGGAATGGTTTATTCCTGGTGGTTAAAATCTCATCCAGGGACGGCAAATGCATTGTGCCTAATGGAAAGAGCGACATCTGGCTTGGACATTACGGAAGGATTACCGGCTGGCTCTCCATTCTTGGAAAAAGAACAGCATTCGCCTTAGAGGAGGTCACAAGCCGCTATGGCGGGGATGCCTTTCCCTCTACTCTGGCAAGGAACACTGCCCGCTTCCTTCAGGCAGCCTAGACCTGACTCTCATCATGATCCTGGGATTGATACAAGAGCGTTTTGTCTACCTGCCTGGTGGATAAATTAGGTGGTAGTCTTGTGTAGAATACCATTCCTTTCCTGCATGTCATAATTTATGCCAGAGGATTCCACATCCCATCTGGAATATTGTTTATCCCTCCTGCGCCTTTTAGTTTATGGCAGCCCCTCATTTTAGGGAATAAATAATCATTCATAATTCAATCCACCTGCCTGTAGGACGCTTGGAAAACCACCCTTGCTGGGGCTCTGGCCGGTGTGTGTGTGTGTGTGTGTGTGTGTGTGTAGAGATGAGGATCAGCCTTGGCTTGCAAGGTGGCAGAAGCCCTCCTGCCCTGTGGCCAGCTTCCCTTGGGCGGGCGGGGACCGTGGCAACTCAGACGGCAAAGCTACGGGACCTGAAGGCCACCAGGCATGTGTGCTGGGCTCTCAGGAATGGAGATGGGTGCCAGGCCAGGAAATCTGGGAACCCTGCGCCTGCCTCATGCAGCTGCAGCCAAGGTGATCCCGGGCACCTGTGCAGATTCAGGACACGGGCGGGGAGCGGGGGCAGCAGTGTGTGTGTGTGTGTGTGTGCACATACTTAGGGGTGGGGCAAGTAGCCATGGCTTTTGTTTCATTCATTCATTTATTTCATTTTATTTAATTCATTCATTTAGGTTATAACTTATAACCTGCCTTTCTCTGAGCACAGGATTTGTTCTGTTCAGTTGTGGCTCTGTTCTCCTGTTTAATCTGACCAGAAATGTTTGGAACCGAATCATTCTCCCATTTTAAAAAAAAAATACAATTTGCACCCTTGTTGTTTTGATCCATTCTGTTGGCTTTAGGCAAGCAGCTTTGGGTAATTCATCCCTGGCTGTAGAAAAGTGACATTTAATTAACAAGTGAGCACAATAAAATATGGAAGTCCTCAGAGAGGCCTCCCTTTTCGAATCAAGGAGGATGTCTCTGGATGGGAAAATACATGGCAGTTGTGGGCAGCTGAATGCCTGGATAACATAAAATAAAACTCACTCCGGTTTCTCCCCTTCTGCTGCCCTTCTTGTTGCTGACAAATGTGCCAAGATGGGAGGGAGAGGGGGAGATGTAAGCAAGGAGCAAGTGTTTGCCATTATTCATTCCCAGGTCAGAAAACAAGGACCCCAACAGAGAGGAAACCTCATCAGGAAGTTCAGCGATGTTCCCCTCTCCACCTGTGGATGTCCCAAAGGGTTGTGAAGGAAGCATCCTGCATAGAGCAACATGGAGGGTGGGTGTGTGCAAAACCTGTTTGCTGTAGGACGCCTCCCCCTGTTTTCTGTTAGACTTTTTTCCTGTGTGGAAACAGGGTTGTTTTATTAAATTTTTAAAGCCCTGTTTTAACCAGGTGCCCAAATGAAGCCAAGGCTGGTACCAGTTGGCTCTCCAAAGGGAGGCCATTCAACTTCCATGGGGCCACAGCAGAGAAGGCCTTGTTCTTACGGTCCCACCAGCTGCATTGTGGTGGGATTGAGACACTAGTGAGGTTGCCACAACAAACCAGCCCATGATTACTACTCCCAACTCGTTGTCTGCCCACAGCCTGCCCTTTCCTTGGCACTATTTAGTCCAGTGGTTCTCAACCTGTGGGTCCCCAGATGTTTGTGGACTTCAGGTCCCAGAAGCCCCAGCCACTATGGTCAATGTTCAGGGCTTCTGGGAGCTGAAGTCCAAAAACATCTGGGGACCCACAGGTTGGGAACCACTGATTTAGTCCTTTTTCCTAGTTGTTTGTTGTAAATCCTTGCTTGTCTGATTCTCACATGCCGAAACAACAAAGTGCAAAACTTTGTTCCCCACCTGCAAAAGGATTAATTCTGTTTTCTCATGAGCAGAAATTATTTTTGGGCAAAGTGTACAGCTGATCAGTACTAGCTGCTGTCTTGTTCCATCAACATCCAAACATCAGAAGCGTTGGGTGGCCTCATTGCATCCTTTTGGGCGTTGGCAGTTTTGCTCTATACAGGGAAGAAAAGTCTGTTTTTTTGCAGAGACATCCTGTACATATTGCAGATATCTTGATGGGGGGCAGTGAAGAACTCACAGCCGCATCCTTGTGCTGGAGCTGAGAGATCTTCTGGGAGTTTACAGACATTCGGTCGGCTCTCAGGGAGTCCTGGAGAAAGACATCCTTCCATTCCTGCCACAGACCCTGTGCAGCCTTGGCTCCTCCAACCGTTGCTGTTCAGCGTAAAGCCAAGTCTTGAGTCTGAGGCCTTCTGCCCCGATGCTGGCTGGAAGATTCTGGGAGCTGTATTCTCTTCAAAAATCGTTTTGCAGTTTGGAGGGGTTTCCAGCTTTGATAACCTATGTATAAGTTGCACTGCTCACACAGAGGGAGTTTTGGGGTAATGCATAATAGTCGCATTTAGCTGATGCTGGTGTGAGTGGAGCTGAAGCACTTGGGACCCTGCACATGTGGTGGCACAGAGTAGCATGTGAGTGTGCATTGCCATTGCTGCTGCTACTGATGGGCTCATAGCCAGACGCATTGACCACCGGTCCACATATCTTTTGCCACGCTGGTATTCAGCATCAGGTATCTCTGCCAGCAGAAATTTATGCTATGTTGACACAGTGTAGGACCTCACCCAGTGTATTGCTTGCTGTGTTAAATTATTCTGAATCTGTATTATCAGTTTGAAGGAACTCTGAAAGGCAGGTCCTTGATATTTTAGTGCAGACAGACAAACCAGCGCATCGCCTGGCATGTGAGCCAGAAATCAGGCCGTGGATGTGGTGGTGACACAACACCAAGTAGCCGAGGAGGGTGTGGAGGAGGGGGCTCGGCGTGAAGATGTCACTGAGGGCAAGTGAGGGTAATTGAGAGTGATGGCAGCTTGTATGAATAAGCAAATATTCTCACATGAGGTGCAGAAAAATCTCCTCAAGGCAGAGATGGGTTTTGGCACTGCCAGAGAAATTTCTTGAAACGCAGTGAGACCGGTGAGTCGTTTCAGCTCAGCTCCGGTTTCTGGGCCTCTCTGTGTGACAGGCGTAGCGCCTCCATAGACACCTCAGCCTCCATAACCCGGACAGCTGCTCCGGCGGCCGCCTCCCCGGCTGCTCCTCGGGAGGTGAGGCCGCTTAGCACTCAGGGCGGCCACAGGCAGCGGCCGGGTCAGCAGCTTTCAGGAGACGCCATTGCGATATCAGCAGAGGCCACGCTCCGGGCCCTGGACCGCCATCGCTCCACTCGCGCACTCACCCAGCAGTTTCCAAAGTCTGGGGTCCCGTGGGCCCCTCCCAGCTGAAGGAGACCCCTTCGTGGTGATCCAATGGCTCTACTCTGGTTGGGACCCACAAGAGGATTTTGACCAATATCTCTTCTTTCTCACTTTCTTTTTATTGCTTTTTTGCCAAGTGCTTAGAACTTTTTGAGTAGAGCAATATATATATGTATTAATTCTATCTCCATCCCTCTTTTTCCCGGCTCCTCATTTCCCCCTTGTCGTCTTCTGCAACCAGGTCAAGACTGGCAGACTTTCACACGAACTGCCAAGCCTCCTTCCACTCGCTCAGCGGCTGCCCCCGGGACAACTACCAGGCCTGCCTCGGTTCCTACACGGGCCTCATCGGTGAGCGGAGTGTGGTTCAGAGCCAGAGGGAGCCTGTTCGGCAGGAAGGGGAGGTGGGGCAGCAGGACACGTCCACGAGTGGGGAGCAGAGGAGGGGGAGAGGGAGGAGAATGTTTCCCAAAGACGGAAGCAGGCTTTTTCTCTGACTCCCCGTGCAAAGCCTGGTGGGTCTTTTCACACCACTTCTCCACACACACCTCACACCAACCTACGTTTTCTCTCTCCTGGCCATTCCACTCCTTTTCAGCCAGCAAAGAGCTCTGGAGACAATTATTCCAATCTGAGCTGGGATTTCAAGATGTCCTGAGTGGAGCTGTCAGCCCCACTTTCTTGACCTTAATTTGCCCTCACACTTTCGTTCGGCGGAATCAGATGCCCAGGTGCCTCTCGGACATGCTGGCTGCACGGCAGCCATCCCTCTGTGGCTGGATCAGGTGGCCACTGCTTGTGCCCCTCAGGAGGTCCCACAGAGAGGCCGAGGGAGGGCATTGTGTCCAGCGGAGCTTTTCTTCTGCTGCTGGCTGAGGAGGGGAAGGGGGTGAGAGAAGCAGCAGGAGTAACCAGGGATGGGGGCATGGAAGAAGAGTGGGAAAGGCGTGGAGGTATCTGTGGACACTCCTCTGCCATTTGCCAGGATGCACATCAAGGGCAGTCCTCCGACTCTGGAGACAAAACTCACAGTTCCTTCCAGAGTTCTGACTTAAGCCCCTCTGAGTCAGCTTCAGGTGGGAAAGCAGGGAAGCATGACAGTCTCTACAATAACAAAGCCAGAGTGTGAATCTAGGTGCAGCACCTGCTTTAAAGAGAACATCAGCCATGGAATCATAGGAGGGGACCCACAAGGGCCATCTAGTCCAACCCCTGCCCGCTCGGGAATGTACAGCTCAAGCGCCCTGGGAGGTGAGCATCTGGCCTGTTTCAGAGCAGCCCCCCTATGGCACGTGAATCCCTTCTAATGTTTAGTCAGAACCTCCTATCCTGTAACTGGAATCTGCCATCTTGGTCCCTGCCTTCTAGAGCAGCAGAAACACACTTGCTCCAGCTTCCGCATGGCTGCCCTTCAGAGATTACAAGGCGGTTCCATCATGCTGCTTCTCAGTCTTGTAGCCTGCTTGACTTAGTGCCCAATGCTTCTTTCGCTGACCATTCAAGTGAGCTTCAAGGAGACCTTGAATCAGGCTCCAGGGGTACTTGAAAGGGAAGAAGTGGGTGGCAGAACCAGGGAGGAGCCCTGTCTGTATGAACTCCCTGGTCTGATCCCTTCTGTCAGGAAGGCTTGGGATGGGGGCACAGGGTCAGTGGCATTCCCAGAATATCTCCATTCTCATGGCAGCTGTGGAAGTCTGTCTGTTTTCCCTCCGTGGGCCTTCCCTCTAGTTCAGCACAACCACACCAGCAATGAACTCCTGAAGGTCGCCTCCCCGCCCCATGTAACAATTCAAAGCATCAGGGTCTCTCTAAAGATGGGTTCTCTGGGGGAGTGAGTGGGGGGCCTGGATGTGTGGGCCCCTCTTTCTGCATGGGGATTGCATCTGGGGGGCTGCTTCCACAGGGCCCCCCCGGGGACTCAAGGACTGCTTTCCTCCTTCTCGGACAGGGTTTGAAGTGACACCCAACTACGTTGATTCAAGTGCCACCAGCCTCACGGTGTCCCCATCATGTTCCTGCCGGGGCAGCGGCAACATGGAAGAGGAGTGTGAGAAGTTTCTGAGGGACTTCACAGAAAACCCCTGTCTCAGTAAGTCCCCGTGTGTCCCTGTATGCCTTCTGTTACATCCCCCTCAGGTTCTGAATTGTGGGGCTGGGGAGATGGTGGGCCAGAAAGACCACTGAGCCCCCTCGAATGTTCTACTCAGGAGAAGCTAGCCGGGGGTGGGGTGCTGCAGCTGACCCTGAGGGATTAAGTCCCATACCAAGGATTCCTCAATCTGGAGTTTCCTTCCTCATTCAGTGAAACCGTCTTTTCTCTCCCATCTTTCTCTTTGCCCAGGAAATGCCATCCAGGCCTTTGGCAATGGCACTGACATCAGTTTCTCCCCTAAATCTCCCCCACTGCCCCCCATCACCTTGCCTCCCAAGATGGAGAAGAGCCCCCCTTCGCCATACGATATCAGTGACAGCAACACCATCTATGACTCCAGTGTGATCACCACGTGCACCTCCATCCAGGTAAAGCTGTTGGAGAGGCATCTCAAGGCTGCACAGGAAAGCACAAGGGCTTGAGGCTTTCTTGCTGAGAGAAAGGTGGGATTTGTGAGTCCCAGAGACTCCACTTTCTGTTGCTTGGGAGAAGCTGAACTCCAGCTAATCAATGGGACATCAGTATCTGGGAGGATTCTGGAAGCAATTGTTGAGCAGTCAGGCTGCATACCTGCATGGGTTCTCAAGAACAAGGCGTGCCAGGCCAACCGTGACCAGAATCCTACTGGAAACATACTTGTGCGTAAGTGTGGCTTATGTGCATGTACGTGCCTTCCTGGGCAAAGCAAAGGTGCTATTCTGTAGCCCCTTGCACATTCTCAATCCGCCCCCATGTCAAGGCCCAGGAAGCGCTGCTGCTTATCAGTGGGGAGGGGAGAGGGTGGGAGGCAATTTGCCCAAGGTAGATCCAAGGGGAAGAGATAATCAAGCCACGCCATGAGCGTCTGAATGGACTCCCCATGTCCGGCCCTTCCCACCAGTAAGCGACAGCTCTTCCCAGGGCTCAGCTGCTGCCGGGGTGGAAGGCTTGGGATGGGATGCGAAGGAGCAGTGGGTGCTCACGTCTGCCCTGTCCAAAAAAGTCATATTCAAGGTGAGGGGAGCAGATATGGGGCAGTGTGGGCAGAACAGGTGTGCCCCATCTGCTTGAGGCAAGATCTCAACCTAAACCACCTTTTTGGTTATGAGGTTAGTAGATCAGTGGAATTCAGTAAACCTAGAATATCTTGGTTTCATCAAGGCTTCCCAGCAAGGTCACCAATGATATTTGTATTGGCATCCTGGTTAAATGTGAGCAAGACGCTGCTGCTGTTAGTTAGATTTCTTGTTGTTTGATGGACCACAACTCAAAGGTGCTCAGCAATGGTTCCTCACTGTCCTGGGGAAAAACGACAAGTGGGGTTCCTTGGGGCTCTGTCCTGGGCACAGTGTGGTTCGGTACTTTTATAGAAGACCTCAGCAAACGGTAGAAGAGATTCTCATAAAATTTGCAAGTGACACTGTCATGCTAAGGTATTAGCTACTGGAAGGTGTAACTAATATCTCAGATGAAAGGAACAGGATTCAAGATGATCTTGACAGGATGGAGAATTGGGTTTAGCTAACTGCACAAGCATGGTGTGGCAGTTTTAGTGCTGGAATATGGCTCTGAAGGACCAGGGTTTGAATCCCCACTTCGCATTGAAACTCACTGGGTGACGTGGGCGGGTCCCTCCTCCTGACTCAGAGTCCCTGGGTCTCTTGGCCTCACAGGGAGGCAGTGGGGACAACCCCCTCTGAACAAATTTTGCCAAGAAAGCCCTGTTGCCTTAAGGATGCCATAAGTGAGAAATGACCTGAAGAATCATAACAACTGCACAAACGCCAACAGAGATAAACGTAAGATCCTGCATTTGGGGTGGAATAATGATAAGGGGCACAGGGGTACAGCACGCATGGCATCTGGTTTGAAAACAGAGCCTGCGAAGAGATCTGGGGATTTCTGAAGACCCCAGGCTGAAAAAGAGTCAGCCGTGTGATGGGAGAGGAGACAAGGAAGCCAGTGCCGGCCCAGGCTGGGTCCTCAGAAGTGCAGCACCTGGACCCGGGGAAGGAGATGCTGCCGCTTTGCTCTCCTTTGGTCCAGCCTCACTTGCAGCCCTAGACACCAGGTTGGGCAACCCAGTTTAAGAGGGGCATGGACACACTGGGATGGCTGCATGGTGAAGCTCATGGGAGACATGAGGTTCTTGTATGGCCCCCGAAAACCCACTTGTTCCCCCAAAGTCCCCCCAAAGATGAAAGGATGCAAGCGGGCCAGTGTTGCCATTCTGGGAGGGACTGAAGCAGGAATGGAGGTGGTTGGAGTTCCTGGCACTGTGTGCGTGTGTGTGTGTGTGTGTATGTGAGAGAGAGAGACCCACAATTGGCCCCTGGCCCCCATGCAGCCCCCCCCTCAGCCTGATAGATCTGAGTCTCTCCATCCGGGATGAGAGGCTGAATTCTGCTTAGAAGGAAGAAATGGTACCAAAGGCTGGGGACGAGCAGAGAGGAGAAGCATGCAGTACAAGGGCACCAGGGCGGGGGGGGGCAGTGCAGGACCCTGGCCTTCCTCCAGAGATTGGTCGATTACAGTTCCCAGCAGCCCTACCCAGACTAGCTAAGGGTGAGGAATGCTGGGAGGCCCGGTCCTCCAACTTCTGGGTGAGGATGGTCCCATTTTCCCCTGAGGGTGAGCAGTCAGTCCCTTGAAGCCAGGGAGGCGCAAATGTGCCAGGGTGAGCCCGTGTCACCCTCTGATAACCCTCTGGAGGAGCTCTTCCTGCCCCGGGGGTCTTGTTGGCCCCCTTTGGGGTGCTCTTGTCTGCTGCAGGAGCAGCGTTTGTCCTCAGCCCGGCGAGCAGATGCAAAGGCAGCAAAGTCACCCTTGGGCAGCCTCTAATTAGATCCGGCATGCCTGAGAAATTACATCTTATGTCTCTCGTTACCGCTGTGTGAGACAATCAGCAGCTCAATTTCATGCTAGAGTTGCAGCGCATCCGAGGCCCTGGCGCTGCTTTTGTGGGCACTTTTGCCGCCTTCCTGGGCAGAGTTGTTCCCCTCCTAAATGGCGAGTGCCGGCATAGCAGAAGGGGGGAACGGCACGCTTTCCCCTCCATTATTGCCTCCTTTGCCCCATTAGCTGTCTGATTCACTGCCTGCTGTCTGTGTGGCGACATTCATTATCCAAAGCCGGGAGATTGGGGAGGGGGCCAGATCCTGACATCCATGGTTTTGCCTCCTGCTCGAGCAGAGATGCCTCAGCATAAGACAGGCCGGGAGCTGCTCCAAACTGTCCGTTCCCCACCCTGAGGAAGGAGGGGCCCTGAGCCACCATGGATGTGGAGGCAGCCGTGGAACGAGCAGCTCAGTTTGTTATGGTCTCGTGAAAGGCGAAGATGGGCACCTTGCAAAGAAGGACACCAAACAATCCCAGTGGGCCACCTTTTCCCGTGCCTTGGCTCTGCTCTCATGGAAGGAAAAATGTCCCACAAGATCCTGGATTGTGGCACAGAGCTGCCCCTAGCAAGCACCTGAACTGCTGGGGCATTCCCTTCCACAATTCTGGCTCCAGAATAACCACCACACCCTGTCTAGGACAAGCGTCACAGAGACAGAGGGCCAAGTTTCATGTTGAAGTGGGAGGAGATGTGGAAATGCAGGGAAGATTCTCACTTGGACCAACTTTGATGGTGATGGAAATGAGGAGGTGGTTCACAAGGGTACCTGGTCAAAGTAGGAAAGGCCATTTTGCAGGGAGGGTCTATTCCAGACCACCCTATCTCCCTCCTGACATTTTTAAAGGTCTTTATTTTTTTAAAAAAAAATCAGCCTCTGCTTCTGAAATTCCTGCACCTTTCTGTGCATTGCTGCCATCCCAAGCTTGCCAAGGTGGACAATGGGGCAGTGAGTGCGGCAGGGGCTGGATCCAAGAAATTAGTCCCTAACTGCCAAGAACCTACCCACCCCAAAGTGCCTGGTGCCTCAGGGGGAAGAGAGGCAGCCCCACTGATTTGAACTGGCCTACATGCTGAATCCCTTCTGGGAATAGGATTGTGGTCCTTGAACAGTCCCTTTAAAGTCTGAGGTAAAACCCAGAGTGGAATGGCTGCCCCAGAAGCATCAGGCATTTATGAATATCTGGGAAGGTGTGTTGTTTGTGCAATAAATGCCCCTTCTCCCCGTCCCCTCCCTCCGTGTGGGAATCTAGCAGAGGGGAGAGAGTGGAGGGCACCTTGATTCTCTTACTGTTTCCCTTGCAAAACAGTTCTGACGTGTGTGTGGCATGAAGCACGCATGGGAAGAAGAGAGATGCTGAGTGTTTAAGCTGGTTGGCAGCATCCCACCCCCTCTCCCTCCCACCCACCCCATCCGCCTGCCTGTCAGCGCAGGTGCCTCGTAATTGCCGGCCCCTGATGAGAATGAGAATTTGTCCGGTCACCTTGTGCAGCGTCTGTCCAAGGACGGGAACGGCCACAGGCCGGCTCACATGGACCCACCGAGTGGGGAGAGGACGGAGGCTCTCAGGGCCACAGAGTGCTGCCCCTGGGGCCCAAAAGGCATGTCTTTTAAAGAAAAAAAAAATTACTGGACAGTTAAAATATGGTTACAGACAGGAAAAACAAAGGAAGGGAGATTAAAGGGAGGGAAGGAGAAGGGAGGGGAGGGGAAATATATTTCTTGAGCTTTGTTCTGAACAGAAATAGTCTGCAGTCCTTATAAAAGGTTTTCCAAGCATGTATTAAAAAACAAAACAAAACAAAACAAAATGGTGGTCCTGTTTGCAAAAACAACACATTGTTTTAACCAGCTGCCTTCCTGCATCTTAAAAGCAGCCCAGGATCCCAGGATGGGGTTGGGCCTTGTGGGGCTGAAGTCTTCCCAGATCATCAACATGGTGGCCCTCGTTTTCTTGATGGGTCGGCATTGGCAGACTGTGCAAACCAGTCTCACCAAGCTGGGACGGAGGGGGAGGGGGAGGGGGAGGGGAGGAGAGGAGATGTCCGCTCCAGCCTCAGCTTGGCCACCGCTTCTGGCCTCTGCTTCACAGCAGTTGTAACATCAAAAGGAGAAGCTTTATTCCCTGGCTGCAGATGTGTGGGTAGCATTTCCACTAGTTTTGCCATTGCACTTGGGCTGGGACAGCACTTACAGGAGCCCACTTCAGCCACTGCAGCTCCATCCTGCAGTGTCCGGGGACTGGTTGTTTGGGGAGGGACTTAAAATTCTCTACCAGAGAGCTGTGGCTGAGGGGTGTGGGCACTGGAGAATGCTAAGCCCCCCCCCCAAAGTACAAGTCCCAAGATTCCGCAGGATGGAACCACGGCATTTGGAGTCGGATCGGTCTGCTCTAACTGTGCCATTGAAATAGAAAGCCAAGCCCCCCTTCTTTTCTGCAGAACCAGCACTTATGGGTGAGAGCAGCAAGCTGGGATCCCAATCCAATTGCTGCTGTCCCTCAGGGTGGATTTTACACCCTTTCTTCAGCCAAAGGGCCTTGTGTTCGTGGTCACAACAGGAAGCTGTTCATGTCTCTTAGAGAGGTGGTGGTGTCCCCTTCTTCTCCTTCTCCAGACATCTTCAAAAAGAGGCTGGGCAGCTACCTGCTAAAAATCCCGCACTGAGCAGGGGGTCAGCCTGGATAGCCTCTGGGAGAACCTTCCAGCTCTAAGATTCTGGGACTTTACAAATCTTTTGGATGGCACCTTGCTTTTCTGGGGGCTGTGGGGGTCTCTTGCTCACTGCTCCCCCTCCTGAAGATGGGTCATCTTCTCTTCCCTCAGGAAAGTGGACCGAAGCTAAACAAGTCCAAAGAGCAGAGTCTCTGTTTCTCAGAGGTAAGTGGCAAGTCCCCAGGACCAAGTGAGGCCCATGGCATCCCCAGGGGCCATTTGCCAAGCAGCTTATGGGTCCTCTGAGGGCCACAGGGTGCCCCACTAAGAGAGACCCCCTTTCCCAGGTGCCACCCCAGAGGTTGTCCACTTGAATCTTCCCCAGCCCCTGTCTGCCAGGGGGCTGCTGTGTGCCAGAGGTGCCAAGTGGGCAGCCACTTGCCTATGTCCCTGTGGATCAGTGCCTCTCCTTGGGGCCTGCAGACCAAGTTCCTTTCTACACAGAGACACAACCCCAGGACCAAGAAACTGGGACGTTTGGCTGGCCTGCAGAAGTGAGCCCTTGCCCTCTGCCCCAAAGAGATTCCACTGGGCCATGGACCCCAAGTCCTTCAGCGCCCCATAGTGGTTACCCTGGCCAGGAATAATTGGCTGGTGTTTTACTCAGGTGTTAGTTTCTCTACAGAAGAAGCTGGACATATTTGTCCGGCGTAGACCATCTGGGTTCAGTTCAGGATTGCAAGAGCAGAGTGGCACATGTGAAGGCACTGCACCCCCGTGAGCAGCACAAGGGCATTTGATGCCTTGGTTCAGTTGCTCAACAGTTGCTATTCTGTGCAACTAATGCTTATGCCCAAATGCTCCGCAGCCCTGATGAATGGTGGTGAGGACTGAGGTCCGGGTATGACGATGCTTGCCCTGGAGTGTGCAGTGAGTGCATGGCTAAAACCCAGGCCAGGCTTTCCTTCATCAGTCACTCCCTGGCTGTCATCATGGTTGCTCTGTTTCTTCTTGTACTCCCGGGGATCTGGGACAGCAATGGCATCTTCTGGCTGCCAAAACCACCCGTTGAAGGGCCCAAATGGATTTTCTCTTTTGGTCTGGAAGGAGAGAAGCAGCTCTTTCATTCACTGCATACACCTCAGGGGCTGCCAGGGCTCAACTGACCCTTTCTTTTTGCATTCTTCCAATTCCACCCTGCAGAAATCACTGACCACTGCTCTCATGCCAGAACAGAAGACATTTGTGGACACAAAGGCTTCCGGCAGCCGGCATTCCTTCACGGGGACCCTCTCCGCTCTCCCCTTCCTGCTTGTGAAGGTCACATTATAGAAGCAGAAGGAGCAGAGCCAGGCTGGCCAGAGGGAGGAAGCAGGAAGGCACTGCACAAATTCTCTCACATCAGATACAGAGGGATCGATGGATGAATGGACAGACGGATGGACAAAGCATCAGCCAGGGCTCTCCTTCAGCTCGTTTCCTTCTGGATTGTTTCCTTTTCCAGATTCCTCCTGGAGTCTTCTGCTTTTAGGAAGGCAGGAGAATGCTCTTGGAAGCTTCTGCAAGACATTTTTCACTGTGCAAGAGAAAAGCCATGTGAACAGGAGAATCCTAAGCGTTGTTGTTGTGGTTTCAAAGTGTCCAAAAAGCAAAGTTTCCCATGGTGTGAAAAAACATGCATCCAAAAGGATCCCAAGGGATGTCTCAAGAGTGGGAAGTCAGCAGAGGCCAGCCTTCTCACAGGGAGAGACATAGCCAGGTGTGGCTGACGATGGCCTTCAGGCGGCCACTGTGCTCAGCAGGGCAAGGGGCCACCCTGGCCCTCCCACGGAAGATCCTTTCTGCTGCCTCAGAATGTCATGTCCTCTCTGACCCTAAGCTGTTCTCCGGCAGCTGTTACCCTCAGAGGACCTTTGGGTTTAACTTTCTCCTCCTGGAGGAAGAGATGCTGGTGCAGCTGCGGTGGGAGCGGGGAGACCACTGCCATTTGCAGGTCTGGGTTCAAGACCAAGGAAAGGGAGAACCAGCCTCCCTGGGGCAGCAACGTTCTGGTTGGCTATCTCGGTAGCACCCACAGGAATGCCTTGGGGGACATAGGAGACCGTGGGTGCCATTTTTTTTTCAAAATAATTGCCTGTTCCCTCCAACCTCAGCCCACTCTTTCCTAGGATTTTAATGTCAGAGGAAAAAGGAAACATGCCCTGTTGTAAAGTTAACCCCCACTGCTATGGGCTTGAGGGGGGCAGCAGGTTTTTATTCCTACCTCCCTCTCTCCCTTTTGGGTTCTGGTGGTGTGGAAGGAGCCGTGGATGGCAGCCATCATACGTTACTCTCCTTGGATTATATACATCTCTCACATATGTATATCGAGAGAGACCTGTGATATCTCTATATATACATATGTCTATACATAACCATGTGCATATACTCAGTGGCTCTGCATCTCCTTTGCTGGGTTTCTTTCTTTCTTTCTTTCTTTCTTTCTTTCTTTCTTTCTTTCTTTCTTTCTTTCTTTCTTTCTTTCTTACTTTCTTTCAAGATCGCACACACAAAAGCAGTAAGAAGAAAACCCATTGAAATATGTATCATTCTAAAGTGTTTTTTTTTAACCATGTCTACAACAGGGGCCAGGGAGTCCCACGCAAGGGATGAGGCCGGACCCTTCGCTGTCCCAGAGTCAGTGGGGGCCTTGGCTGTAGGAGACCAGCTGGAGCACTTAATTAACTACTAAAATAAACATACCAAGAAGCAAAGAATGTGCTGTTTTGGTCACTGACCTTCCCACACATCTCAACTTGCAGTCATGATGCTGTTGCTTGACAGATGTGGGGCAGAGACAAGTGCAGCCTTGCGCAAGCGCTGGCATCAGATGGTGTGCCCTTCCACAGGGTTGGCCTCCCAAAGGAGGCTCAGGCCTAAGGATTCAAGGCAAGCTACAGTTGCTTTGGGAGCCATGGGGGTGTCATGCTCTGAGAGTTAGACAATTACTCTGGAGACCAGGGTTTGGTTCCCCACTCAGCCATGAAAACCCACTGGCTGACCTTGGGCGCCTCACACACTCTCAGCCCCAGAGGACCTCTGATAGGGTCACCTTAAGGTCGCCATAAGTCAGAAATGCTTGAAGCTCCACAACAACAGCAGCAGCAGTCATTTTGAGCAGGAGTGGCCCAAGGAAAGAATATTTGGAAATATTCAAATGATAAATAGCATTTTTGAGCCCTGGGAAACCCTAACAAAGATAATGCTGGGTGGACAAGAGTCTTTGCACTTCTCAGCCTATTTCTGTGGAAAATGTGTGTGGGTTCTTCGCATGGAAAATGCCACTTCTATGAAGAAAACATGATCTCTATGGTTTTGGCATTTTTGGGTCAAAATCACCCCTGAAGATTCCTTGGCTAAGAAAACCCTATGAAATTCATGGGGTTGCTGTAAGTCAACAGGCAACTTGAAGGCACGATGCACACAGAAACACACACGCATGCGCGTCCTGATCAGCACATAGTCCCCCAAAACTGCACAGGTTTGAAGGTTTCTTGCAAACCCAGAAATGAGGTGGACAGAAATTCATGTCTGGTTCCAGGGCTCCTGGAATTATTTTCCAGGTGGCGGAGGCTCAACTTTGGCAGCCAGGTGGTTATTAATTTTACCTCCTGGGATGTACATTTTCAGAAAACAATGAACACACAGAATACGTGGCATTAAAATAATGACAATCAATTGAAGCAGGCAGCAATCTGACTACAGTGAAAGCAATGACAAATAATGCATGAAACATTATAGAACTGGGTAGGCAAAAAATGAATACACTCAACATGTTAAGCAAAGGCAGAAAATACTTAGGAGCCTGTTAAGTGAAGGCAAAGGTATCTCTAATATCTCCTAACCCACCCTCCCCATTGTGAAATTGTCCTAAAAGTAAAGCCATGGAGATGTGTTAGAAGTAACATCACACACACCTAATACTCTCAAAAGAAAATGCAAAGCCAATATGCCAACCAAGTTTGAGGTGTCCAGACTCTTTTGATGGAAAACCTGGAATTAGGGATTCATAGTAAAGGAAGTGCATTTGCTGATGACAACAGAGAGGCAAATAAAGGGAGTTAAGATAGAGACGTATAAAATTATGCATTTCATAATCCTAGAACCCAAGATCACCAGGTAGAGATGCACAGTGGGAGATTCAGTACAGATTGAGAATATAAAGGACAAGAAACAGGGCATAAAAGTGTGGAGTTCTTTGTTACAAGACTCAGGGATGGGGCCCACCTTGGATGGCTCTGGAGGGGACTGGATAAATTCACGGAGAAGGGGCCCATCCCTGAATGCTCGTCAGGAGGGCCGTGTGGGTCTCCTCCAGGGCCAGAGGCAACACATGCCTCCATGCGTCAGTGGCTGGAGAGCCTTCCTAGCGGGCTTCCCGTACGCAACAGGCTGGCCGGTGCGTGGGCAGAACCCTGAACTAGACAGATGGTTCCTCGGTCTAATCCAGCACAGCTCCTCTTCTCTTCCTACATCAGCCCAAATGGTGAAGAGTTAGAAAATTTCTAAAAGAACACTTAGAGCAAAACAAAAGAATCAAGAGCAGAGGAAAAATAACAGTTTTATGGAAAGAACACTTTGGGGAGAGTGCAGGCCCCTTCCTGGTCCAGACAATGAGCAGCAAAAGATGGATGGGCGTCCCTCTTTTTTCTGGGAGAAGTCCCACACGTCCTAAAACCGAAAGGACATCTATAAGGGGGCCAAGAAAGGGACGGGGGGGCAGGAGACACCTCGATATGTGGGCTCCTTCTTAATACAAAGCCTCCGTACCTACCAGACGTTTCGCACAACCCTTTTGTTTCTGTCTTACTGGTGCTGTTATGAATTTGTCCCAGATAAAGTCAGCTTCTTTGGTGACTGATCACTATGACTACAGAATCAACAATGAGTTTCACATTTTGTAGAGAGGAAAAGCTTATGCATAATAACATGTTGGTACAGAATACCGTTGTCTTCTGGCTGTTCTGTGCACAACAAGGTCACTCAGAGGGGGTCCTTGAAGAACTGCAGGCTCCCCTTCCCTGGAAAACACCGAGGCTGGGCAGCTGCCTCTCTGGAGCACTTTCCCTGGGGTTCCCACCCTGGCAGAGGTTGGACTGGATGAGCCTTGGGACTTCAGCTCGTGATTCTAAGCTATCAACATGCTGAAGCCCTGAAATATTGGAATTAGCTAGCCCTAGAACATATGCAGAGTGCAAAAGAATTGCAGAAAGGAACATACTTTGTGGCTACTGCTCCCTGGGATCGACTCTGAGCCACAGGGCTGGGGGGGGGCTTTTCTTCTTTTCCTTTTGCACACAGAGTGAAGGCAGCTGCCCCCCAAGACCTAATGCTGTGGGGGGAAATTTAACTCTGTTTCGGCCCCCTCTGAGCCATTTTAAAGGCCAGCATACACACACGCGTTTGGATATCCCACCACTGGAAGGGACCAGGGCGTCAGCTCCAGCATCTGGAGGGAGAACAGCAGCTTTCAGACAACAGTGACATGAAACAGTGCTGCTTCTACACCAGCGTCGGGGACTACATGGCCCTTGGGCTTCCTTCCAACTCCAGAATACTGCAATCTCTGTGTGGGAACGGAAGCCTGTTTGGGGGACAAACTGGGTGGAAGAAGCGAAAGTTCCACTTAGAAATAACCCGTCCCATTATGTATGCACTCCCAACAGCCGTCTCCCTAAATGGGGAAGGAAATAGATGCAATCTTGGGAGGGCAATGAAATTGAAAGGTTCTGATGTGCGGAGCAAACAAACGCAACTTCATAAAATTGCCTATTGCCGCTTCTGTTATGGTAATTGCCTCCTTCCACCTGTTCTGCCTGCAGGTTGAGGGTGGGAGGGGAGAGGATATGTTTCCTTAAGATATTCCAAGGCAAAGGAAAAATTAGGTTTTCACTGGAGAGGGTGAGGAGAGAAGAGGCAGGGTGGACGTGGCCCAGGACTGGGGACCGGCAGCCGCAGCAATGCAACCTTCAGTGGAGGAAATAATGGAGGAAAGGGGATCCAGTCCAGCCAATGCCAATGCAGAAGGACAAGCCATTGCTCATCAGCATGGCCAGCAACTTGGCCAGTGGCCCCGACTGAGCAAGCAAGGCCAGCATGTGGGAAGAAGAGGCAGCGGAGTGGAAAGACAGAGCATTTCTGCCAGCAGCACAGGCTAGCTAGCTTTTCCCAGCCTGGTGGTGGAAGTGGGTGGGGAGGATGGGAGATGGAAACTGCATCTTGTTGGCAAAACGTTTCACCAGCAATTAGGGCGGCTAGCCAACACCTTTGCAGAAGAACCGGTTCAGTATGCATGGGTGCTTCTCAGACCATGCCCTTGGTTTTTGGAGGGTATTGCAACCGGGGCTGCTTTAGGCGCCATGGGCCAAGGTCCAGCGAGACCACGAGTGGAGTGTTAACCTCCGGTGGGGCTCGGGGGACGAGAGATGCACCTTCCTCCCAGGTGTGCAAGAGAAGCCGGGCGCCCCCCCATTGGCCCTGCTACCCTTGGACCCCCAGCAAAGCAGAAGCAGCCGCTATCCCCCAGACCAGGGTGGCAGCTGCTGTTTCTGGTTCTTTCTGGACTTGAAGTCACACAACAACAACAATAGGGGAGTGGGACAGAGTGTAAAAGGATCCAGAAAGATGCAAATAATGCCCCTTCTCCTAAATTTCCAAAGGCTGGGCAAGGTGCTGCTTTTTCCCCCTCCTTCTTATACATGATCCCATTGTTTTTGCTGGCCACATTGGCTGGAGGGTCCTGGGCATTATAGTCCAACATTTGTTTATTTATATGTTTAAATATTTATACCTCACCCTTTATCATGAGATCTCAGGAAGACATACAAAGAAAGCAACCTAAATAATATAAAATGGAAAGATAATTTAAACTGGATAAAAGCACATTAAACAAGTGAGAAGGGTTTCAAAGGCCATTGTAATCTAAAACCATGTTCATGTAAACTTAAAAGGAAATTAAGTCCCAATGGCTTCAATAAAACGCCATGTTTTGGCTTTGGAAAGAAAACAACTTTGGCATCAACCAGGGCTCCAGCGGGAGGGTATCCCACCGTCCATTTGGGTGCTACAGATGAGAAATGGCCACTTTGCCAAGCCCTGCAACAACCAGTGCAGCCCCAGAAATATCTGCCCCAGCAGGCAGCCTTAGGGAGACCTTCTGGCATTTATGACACTCCCTTGCTCTCAGAAAAGCCATTAGAGAGGAGAAAAATGTGCTCCAGGAGGGTGATCATCCACCCCCCCACCAGAATAAAGGAAGATGCCCAGCTGTTCCTTGGAGTGCTTGCCATTTACCAAAGAGGCACCATGCTGAGCAGAGCCTGGCAGGGTGACCAAAACAGGCACAGGCGGGGGGCCATTTCAAAAGCTTCACTTACTGGACATCTGGCATGCACGCTCAACATACAAACGTGTAAAGAAAAGCAGGTTGTGAACCCTCTTGCAGCAAAAGCCATGCGGAGAGTCAGTTAAGGCCAGAACAATTTAGGAGAGGACTGCTAAGGGCCAGTCCCATGGAAACAAGAAAAGAAACAAAGAGGAAAATCTGTGGACAAAACCTCAAGACTTGAGGGCAGTCAGGAGGCTGGGTGGCAAGTTGCAGAGAGCTTGTTGCTGAGCAGCAAGGGGTCATCCAGGAACCCTAGAGAGCCCCAGGGAGCCCCACGGGCAACCACGTCTGCAGGCCGTCTGAGCCCAACTGTCCCAGCCTCCTCTTCCCACGCATCCTTCCCATGTGCCACAGGAGGGAGGGAGGAGGGAGGGAGATGCCCGCCTGATGCCCAATCAACCTTTGCTTTGCTTCTCTGTTTACAAGTTCCTGGAGGATGCTTCAGGCTAATGGAAAACACTTGAGTCTTGGAGAGGCTCTCCTCCCCAGGGCCATTTCTCTTCAGAATCCACCAGAACACCTCCACCTGGGATTTATGCTGCTTCTTTGCTGGCTGCAGCAGCCTCTGGGGGGCTGGAACAAAGCAAGCCCAGCAAACCCAGCCCCCCTCCACCACGGCTGGCCCATAGGAGGCGAAAGGGACAAGTGATCTGGAGTGGGAATCAGCATGGGGGCCCCGCCACCCCCTACCAGATTCTTCTGCATGGGGTGGCCAGCCAGAATCCTCTGTCTCAGCAGCTTCTGCTTATGGGGTTTTTCTGAACTCTGCCCGGACCTCAAGCCACAGAGTCACACGAGGGACAGTTCTCTGCACGTATGTGGAGATGCCACATGCATACCCTCCAAGATGTCACAGATGAAAAACAGGACACACGTGGCATGCTAACATTGGGGTGCGATCAAAGAGGCAAGAGTTACAAAGGAGGAGAAACAGGTATGGAGAGGCTGAAACAAACTGTTGAGTCTACAGAGGAGGGGAAGACTCTGCCCCCCCCAGTTAACTGAGTGCAATTACTTTTGTTCTTTGAACTCAATTTGCAGCAGCTGAAGTAAGGTGAGGACAAAGGGGGAAGTGGGAGGAGGAGAGAGAAACTGGGATGTCTCAAAAACAGCTGGAAAAGGGGGGCAACAGAAGACGAAGCAAGGCTATCACTGCCAAGCCAGGACAGGACAATGGGTGCTGCTGGGGCACCAGAGAGTGTGCCTTTGCGTGTAGAAGTGGCAAAGTTTTTGGGAGCTCAGCTTGTATTCAGGGATGCAGTTGCTTGGCTTCTTTTTCTGGCCCTTTCCGCACCTTACCTTCTTCCGGCGCTGGGGTGCAGGGATCATGCAAGCAGCTTCCAGTGAGAGGCTCTTGCATCCCTGCTGCTTCAGCTCTGCACGAGCTGCGTGCTCGCACAAGAGCCCCGCCTCTTCCTTCCGCAGCGTGTCCTGGGAGTTTCCCAGGCTGCGCTGGGCAGGAAGCCTGACCGGCATGGTTCCAGAGGCTCTGCACACCAGGTAAGTGCACATGAGGCCCGGGAGCAATGCACAATCGCGCACCATTTTCGGCTTCTAGCCAAAAATGAAAAAGGTGCGCGATTGCCGCCTGCTGGCCCCTGGAGCATTGCACGATTGTGAGTGCGTTGTGCAGATCGCTTCTCACAATCGTGCGGCACTCCAGACACCCTTTCGCATGGAAAATGCGGTGTGGAAAGGGCCTCTGTGAGCATGAGCAGCGTGTGCCTTTAACAGCAAATCAATCCGATCCCCAGAGAGGGTTCCCTGGGGCCAAGGCCTGATCCCTCTTCTCCAGGGCCTCATGCTGGAGCAAAGAGTCTCAAGGTGAGAGCACTACCTTGGAAGGTGTCTGCATATATATTGTCCTTGTTGCTCTAGTGTGCCTTCAAGTTGTTTGACTTAGGGCAGCCCTAGGGCAAATCTATCCACAGCTAAAGCCCCCTTGAGCCCAGCAAAGGAGAGTCCCTTGCCTTCCAAGACAGCCTGTCCCATGGCTGAATGGCTCCGGACAACAGGAAGTCCTTCCTAATTGCAGAAGAATTTAAAACCAACAGCGGCCTTGTGCCACGTTCTTCTTCCCCCACCAGGTCCTGCCTCCCAAGCGCAGAACTGCAGCCAAAAGGTACAATAAAAAAGCAACCCAGAAAGTTGCTGGCATTTGGATGTTTCTCCCAACAATTTTAACACAGCACACGGCGTGTTTTTGTTTTGTTTTCTTACAGCATCGTGCTTGGTAGCAGGAATGCTGTACTAATTTATCACGAACCCATACATTCTTCAAAAACAAAAGGCAATGGCAGTTTCTTTAACAATTTCTAGTAAATTAATTGCAGGGACGAAAAAATGTATTATTACATACAGAGTTACTTTAAACTGGATAAGGCTAGATTTTGTTTTGTTTTCTTTTGAATAAAGATCTAGGAATGTAAAGAGTCTGCTAAATTATTTACACTGTAGATCCTTTTGTTTCCATTTTGGCTCAGTAATTGCTAGGATACCATACTGAGAAACAATATTTTGCAATACCCTAACAGAAAATTTGTGAAAATAACCATAATGTCTGGAGATTTGTTTTTATTTTAGTTAAGCAAAAAGATCACTGGAATTGTTTATTACACTTTCTGCTTCTTGGCTGATTCAATCATTGTTTGGCAACGTGGTTCCATCTGTAAAGCGGCTCCAACTCCAACGGTGGCTTCGGCTGGGGCGCCCTTGGCCTTCCCAGCCAAGCCCTTAGAGCAGCCGACAGATGCAGCTAAGCCACCAACCAAGCCCCTAACGGGGGCTCAGGATTGATCAGATGTGTGGACTGGATGCGGCCCTGCTGGGACTGTGTGCAGGATAGCATTACTGAATGACAGTATATTTCAGTGCAAAGTCAACGTGGGGGTTATCAGGCTGAAGCTCTTCCAAGCCCAAATCCCTCTCCAGCAATGGAATAAGGGAGTAGAAATGACTTGAGATGGTTTTCAGTTGCTTATAAAAAACAAATGTACAACCACACCAGCCATTCCCCTTCCTCTTCCAGACGCGGCTTGTGATTCTGTCTGAACATCAAAAACCAGCAGATGTGTGGAGGCTCACTCTTCTGTTATCTCCTCCGGCTAGGAGAGTGGGCTCTGAGCTTGTGAACGCTGGCTTTTAAAATGTGAGCTTGCCTGCCTAGCTTTCCTCTCTCTGAGTTTTCTTCCTGGGGCACCAAGGTCTCTTGTTCTTGTTCCATTCTTGGCATCCCATATTCAGAGCAAAAGAGGCTCAGCTCCCGGTGGCTTTTGTTCTGTTTCCTGCAGGTCCTGATCTTACTGAACACGGACTTCTCCACTGCAGCCCCCAACAGAGGGAGAGATCCCTCTTTGGGGCAGGGGGTGGGGGTGCAGGGGCACAGTATTTTGATCCCAGCCAGGCTTGGGCCCCCATGTCTCTGAGCAATTGCAAAGGGACAGTTCTTGGTCAACATGGGGCCACTGATGCCCCATCTCCCTGCTGCCTGGATGTGTCCCTCCAACTTCGCTTGAGAGCTGTCCTAAGAGTAATAACTGTGTCAAATTGTTCAGGTTCCCCAAGACCTCCTTTGCTTGTGTGACCTGCTCTCCTGGAGGTCTTCTTTTCCAGCTTTCATTGGAGCATGTCACTGGTCAGCCCGTGGGCTTCTCTCTTGGTGCAAGAACTGCCTGTTCCTTCCTGGAGCTAACTGGGGCCACCTTAGGTGGTCTGGTGAGATACATCCCAGGCTCAGACATTTCAGGGCCAAACCCAGAGACCGGGGGACATCTCCCTCACACCTGCCACCGCTGTGAAGCCATCGATAACAGCACCCTGATCAACCAGAGTTGCTCAGGGCATACCTTTCAAATTAGACACACAAAGCCAAATAAACTTTCAAAAAAATCCTTATTGGTGCTGATAAAGAAACAAATAAACTTTTCCAAGCTCTGCATTGATCTGAAAATGAACCAACAAACATCTGACAGCTCCTTCTAAAAACACTTTTGCAGGCACTCCTTCTAAAAACCTGTGGGAATTGTAGTCTACCCAAAGAAAGCTTCCCAACTCTGATTTGAGCAGAATTTTTTCCTCGGTACTGATCATTAACACATTTCCAACAGCACATGGGAACTGACATCCAGCCAAGCGAAAAGAAAGGTTTCCAAACTGAGCTTTTAATGGGTTGCTCCAATTAACCAAGAACTCTTCCAGGCCACATTTTCTGTTTCTACATTCAGGCCATGAAATCTTTCTCATGATAATGCTACCAATAAACACCAGATATTGTGAGGAGAGGATGATGATGGTGCTGGTGGTCTCACATTTTTCTAATGTGATGCAGCTGTGGTTTCAAGGTGTTCCTGGACACATGGAAGAGTTGGAAACGTGATACCAGCTGGGAGAACTGGTGCCAAAGTGAAACAGAAAGAGAGGCATGGAGGACAACGCGAAGGCGGTCTGTGGTTGCTGCTAGCCCTGCTGACTCCTCCGAGAGCCCCTCCGGCCACCAACAGCCCCGCTCAGTCCTGTGGGTTCAGAGCCCAACCTTCCTTGCTTGCACCCGTCCACCTCCAAAGCCAGCTTTCCCTTTTCCGGCTGCCTCCCCCTTTTCCCAGCATTAATGGCTTTTCTAATGAGTGAAGTCATCTCACGATGGGTCCAAAATACAACAGCCTCAGTTTAGTCATTTTGGCTTCTGGGGAGAGATCAGGGTTGATTTGCTCCTGGACCCATTTACTTGCCTTTTTGTCAGTCCAAAAAGTACAGCAGTAGAATTCTCCTCCAGCACCATATTTTGGATGAGATTAATCTCTTTTGTCAGCTTCCCTCACTGTCCAGCTTTCACAACTATACATGGAAACTAGAACTGCTGTGGCAGGAATGATTTCTGACTTTGATATTTAGTGGCATATCTTGACGCTCTTCCTTCAAGCCTGCCTTTCCAAGTCTTAATATCTTTCTGGTTTCTTGACTACAGTCTCCATTTTGATTAATGACTAAGCCGAGGTATAGAAAATCTTTAATTATTTAGACATCTTCATTATCTACTTTAAAGTTATGTAAATCAGCTGCAATCATTATTTTTGTCTTCTTAATATTCAACTCTAACCCTGCTTTCACGTTTTCTTCCTTGACTTTCTTCAGTCCTTCCAACTTTTTGCTGTTTTCATTGTGTTATCTGAAGATCTTAAATTGTTGATGTCCCTTCCTCCGGTTTTCACACCTGCTTCCTCTGAGTCTAATCCTGTTTTCAGTATGGCATCTTCTGCATATAAATTAAATAGACAGAGTGATAAAATGCAGCAGAATCTGACTCACTTGCCAATAGGAAGCCGCTCTGTTTCTCCATTTTGTCTTCATTATGGACAGTGGCCCCTTGTCCAGGGCCATTTCCGCACTAGACTGTTATAGTGCAATGGTTCCACTTTCAACATCCTATGGAATCCTGGGGCCAGGTGACCGCTCCCGAAACAGCAAACCCCAGGATTCCATAGGATGTTGAAAGTGGAATCGTGCTACAACAGTCTAGTGCAGAAATGGCTCAGAATAGAAGTTGTGGTGCTCCCATTTCTTTTAGAGTGAACCATAATTTCTCATAGTCTACACAGTCAAAATCTTTGCTGCAGTGTAAGAGGCACAGGTTTTCTTCTGAAATTCTTTGTTGTGTCCATGTAGGCACATGTTTGCAATATGGTCGCTGGTGCTTCTTCCTTTCCTGAACCCAGCTTGGACATCTGACATTTCTCGTTCCATACATGATGCCAGTACTTGGTATCTGTCTCAAGCAGAGCACTGCACAATCAGTGCAATATGAGCTTTTGGTAGTAAACAGGAAAAAAATACTCCGGATACTCTGGTGAGGGGATGCGTGAAGCCTGTTGGTGCCCAGGCAGCTGATGCTGAGATGGAGGGAGCCATCAGTGGCCTTGGAGCCCGCCAACACTGCGCTGCATCCCGAGGTGGGCAACACGTCAGACCAGTCGTGGTGGACTTCCTGCGGACCAGTAACCACCACCACCAACCCCAGATGACCAGCAGATTCTTACAAAGGTCAATGCCACTGCTGTTCCTGTTTTATTAACAACAACAAAAACGACACTATTGGCCAGTGCAGAAAATGCAACGCTGACAAAATAAATAAAGAGAGTATGCAAGTCAGGAAGACATTCTGGAATCAAACTGTATAGCGTAGACACACTCTGTAGAAAATGGGTGACACAAAGATACCAGCAACCTTTGCGACTTTGAAGGTTTCTCTCTCCCTCCCTCTCTATTGTAGGAGAAATTGCTATGTGGTAGAGAAAATGGGGAGCACATTATATGCTAAGGAAACGTATTAAAAGTAGCAATTCTCTGGAACATGATTGAGCGAATCATTTGATGGTTTTCAAATTTAGCCTAACTTTTGGAAAACTCTTTTAATATGCACAACAAATATGGTTGAAGAAGAAGAAAGGCAAAGAACCACACCCAGTAAGAAGCCAAAATGCCAGGGAATTCTGCAGAATAGTAAAAGCCAGTGAAACACTGTACACTTCCACCAGCTTTTCAGTTCAGTCACAATGATTTAATCTGGTGAAACAACTCTGTCCTGCTACATTTTCCCCTGCACTCTGAACTGAAACATTTCATCTTAATTGACATTTTCCAGTGGAATCTTGTAGAAAAACTGTATCATCTGGCAGGAAAATTGCTGGGGTGAACATTTCAACCCCTTCTTGACACAGCCTTTATAACCCCTGAGGCTCTTGGATGACCAAATGCCATCTTCAGTGCATGTGATGCGTCCAACAAGCGGGTGGGTGAGTGGGTGGGTGGACGGGGATGAGCTGGAACACAAAATAATGTACTGAGCTATGAATAGGAGCCAGAGGTTTCTGCCCTCAATGGAAGAGTTCGCTCAGAGGCTGTGGCAGCCAGTGGACCCTGCGTGCCCGCTCCTGATATCAGTCTGGGTTTCAAAGGAGTTATCTGAATTTTGTTAAATTCATTAACAAAATGAATTTCAACAGAGAGAAATGTAAGGTCCTACACTTAGGCAGAAAAAAATGGTATGCAGAAATATAGGATGGGGGACACGTGGCTGGCTAACAGTACGTGTGAAAGGGACCTAGGAGTCTTAATAGACTACAAGCTGAACATGAGTCAGCAGTGTGATGTGGCAGCCAAGAAAGCCAATGCAATTCTTGGTTGCATCAATAGGAGTATGGTGTCTAGATCAAGGGAGGTATTGGTACCACTTTATTCTGCATTGGTTAGACCTCATCTTGAATACTGCGTCCAATTCTGGGCACCCCAATTCAAGAAGGATATGGATAAGCTGGAGCACGTCCAGAGGAGGGCAACCAAAATGGTGAGGGGCCTGGTAACCATGCCTTATGAGGACAGACTTAGAGAGCTGGGTATGTTTAGTCTGCAGAAGAGAAGGTTGAGAGGGAACATGATAGCCATGTTTAAATATTTGAAGGGATGTCATGTCGAGGAGGGAGTGGGCTTGTTTTCTCCTGCTCTTGAGACCAGGACAAGGAGCAATGGATGCAAGCTGCAGGAGGGGAGATTCCACCTGAACCTCAGGAAGAATTTCCTGACGGTCAGGGCTGTCCGGCAGTGGAATGTGCTGCCACGGAGTGTGGTGGAGTCTCCTTCTTTGGAGGTTTTTAAGCGGAGGCTGGATGGCCACTTGTCGGGAGTGCTTTGAGGGTTTTCCTGCGTGGCAGGGGGTTGGACTGGATGGCCCTTGTGGTCTCTTCCAACTCTACATTTCTACGATTCTATGATTCTATGAGGTGCTGGACCTTCACTACTTAAAAGGGTTTCAGTACTTTGCGGAGCTGATTGGTAAGGCTGATTACAAAATCAGACATAGGCTTCCCCCACTTAGCTGACAGGTTAGGGACTGGAGCCCCCTCAGAAACCAGACTGGAAAGCAGAACCCATAAATTGTGCTATGGGGAGCATAAAGGACTCGCAGAGGCTCACGTGGGGCCGACCACTCATGTGCTGCTTGCAAAGCCTCTCAGCTGGCTTGGCACCTTTTCCCCCGCCTCAGCTCACTTTGTAAGCGGTACAGGCATGTGAGGAGTTCCAGGCAGTCCCAAGGGAGCTTCTGTAGGCAGGAAGAAAGAATCCTGTTGCATTGATGGAACCTCTCCTTAATTTGGAAGCATCAAAAGAGTAAGCTGTCAAATAACAGGGCGTCAAAAGGTGGGAGCTTCCTGTATAGATAAAAGCACACAGAAAACAAAAATAAAGACAAATAAAAATTCATTGCTTAGAATGCAATTAAACCACCAATAGAATTAAAACCATTTTAAACAGGTCCATTAAAATATATATGTCCAAGGCCATAAAACCCAGGCATTGCAGGGAGAGGCAGCTGCCTGTTCAGAACTCAGGGAAGGCAAAGAGGAGCCAGCCTCACCAGGGACTAGCTCTCCAGAGAGGACAACTCTTCCAGGCCCTTGCCTCCTGCCCTCCCTGTGGAGCTTGCAACCACTTGCTCCCCTGAGAAGAAACTGGGCTGGGCAAGATAGGAAGCTTTGGAGCTGATCCAGTTTCACTGCTCTTTTTGTGCTCTTATGTTCTTGGAAATCATCCCAGAAAAAAACATTCACCCATTTTACAGATGAGAAAAAACTGGAACCGTTGCTATAGAAAGGACAGAAAAGCCCTATTTTGCTGGGACCAGGGAATGCCAAGACCTCCCTCCCTTCCTCTGCTGTCCCTCCTGAAGCCAGCGGAGGAATTGACTCCAGAGACTGCACGGCTTGGCCGCTGCTGGGGGCGGTGCCCTTCCAGGGCTCTGCCCTTTGCCCACCGCTCACGTGTGGAAAGTCTGTTTTGCCAGGCTGAGCAACATCTTACTAGAGCAAAGCCTTATTACCCTCACCTGGGAGTGCCCGCCAGCCCACTGAAATGTCAAACGCAATTTCTCCATTCCCTGCATGCTCCAGCAATTCCTCCCACCACTCCCACCATTGCTGCCAGCCCCCAACACCAGCCCCCTTGGCATGAAGGCTGCCATGCATTCGCCCCCGTCCCTGCCACATCGGTTGCATCCCAGTTCTCAGGAAGAGATTGGCTTGGAAGTCAGTGCGTGAGCTGCAACTGCGGCCAAGCTCTCATTGTGCGCTTTTGTATGTTTGTCACTGCCTTGCCTCCCAAATTAATTCGAACAGGAATAGGGCTGGATCAAAGCTGACATTAATAACAGTCTGAACAGGAGCCATGCTGAGGAGTGGGAAGTTAATGATGCTCCCCGTGCTTGAAAAGGGCTGTTGCAGAAAGCGATCCAAGGGCTGGTTGCTGCACCGAACAAGAATAGCAAGGCTCTGGGCCAGGCAGGGGGCTGGGGCTGGGGTGGGGGGGCATCCCTCCTGGACTGCAGAAGGGAGAAGAAGCCAGGCCAGGAGGGAAGAGACAGAAAGAGGCCTCTCTCGCCACTCAAGCGGCAGCGCTGGGCATTGCTGCCACTCTTCTGCCTGGTTCCCTTAAGAGGCAAGCTCAGAAGGCTTGAGTGCCAGCATGCCTAGTGGGAGGAGCAGGAGGAGAGGCTTCCGCTTTGGAAGCAGAGGCTGTGAGGAGACAGTTGGGGGTCTGCAACATTTGCTCTTCTGAGGCCAGGGATGATTTTGGCCCTGCTTGGTCTTCTTTCTCATCTTCTCTGAGATTATGTTGCTCTGGGCTCCGGGAGGTTTTAATGAAGATGCATTAGTTAAATCCACATGCGCGCCGTGCTGCACCCCAGAGTCGAAGTACACAGAAGACTGGAATGTGTTTAAACGAACTGCAGTTCACAGAGGGAATTCGCGCCAGTCGAGTTACAGTCCCAGGATAATTCTGATCTGCAGTCTGCGGTGAAGATCTCACCTTGGACTCATAGCTGAGCGCAATAAACCCAACTTAAAGCATCTGGCATTTGTGAAAAAGAAAACTCCATGTGGCATTTTGAGGCCTGGGTTCAAGTTCCTATGTTGCAAAGAAAGCTTAAAATTGAAAAAAAGCAATAGGACAATGGTCCCTTGGGTACAGGTGGGCCCAATTCTTCACAAGGTGACATCATGGGAGTATTTTTCAAATAAAAATAAAATCTTACTGCATTCCAAGAGGTTTTCTTTGATATTTCTACAACGGATCTGACCTTATTTCAGAAGGAAGAAGGCCTCCTCTCCCCTGCTTCTTGACTTGGGGCCGGCACTTACTCCAATCTGCTTTCCACCACCCGCTTGCAAGTAGCAGCCCTGCAGGGCCTCACCAGACCTAAAGGCCTCCAAGCCACTCCGCCCCACCCTGGGTCCAAGAGCCTTACGGCCTCCCCTTGGACAGCCAGGTTGCCCCACTGCGTCCTTCTCCTGGGTGTCCCCTCTTCCCTTTGCTCTTCCCTGTTGTGGTTTTCCTTCCTCCAGCTCCATTACTGCTGTGAGTCAGCAGGAGATACATATGCATAAGCCATGCTACGCATGTGGGGCCAAAAAGTCACCCTTGCTCCACGGGCGCATTCTACTGATAGCAGCAGAAGCAGAGTTGCGCCGACAGCGTGTTCCTCCGCTCCTTGTCTTTGCAAGCAGCACATTGTACGTTGTGGTTGTGCATTGTCTATGGTGCTTTGCGCAAAGAAACCCAGTCACTGACGTGTGGCACTGTGTTGCTGTTCTGCACGAGGTTTGCATAGCGTTGCCAGACATATGTCTACATGCAGGTATTTACACTGTGCTAAGGGGAGGGTGGACTGAGGCCAGTAGGTTCCCTTATCTTCTCCTTTCTGATTTTTTTAGAAGAGTTATAATGCTGTATCAGTGAAACAGCACTTTTCATTCTGGTTTTTTTGGTCAGAAATAAGAGAAGAGAAAATTGCCCTTCAAACTAGACAGCCACCTCAGGAGGCCAAGAAAACCCTTTGGAAGAGGTCCAATTAATGACTACAAACAGCCCTCTTAAAGAACGGAACAAGCGGGCAGGGCGAGACCGCGGGCAGGGCGAGACCGCAGGCGCCTTTGGACCGACCGGGAAGAGAGGACGGAGGGCGGTTCCGGCGGCGGCGGCGGCGCTGGGGAGGGTTCGACGGTGCCACAGAGCCGCCCCGCCGCCCCCGCCCCCCCCACTTTCCCGGGAGAGAGTGATGCCCTTTGCGCCTTTCGTCTCGCCCTAATAGCAGAGGAATCAGCAACACCCAGTCCTCGGGTTGTGGTTTCCGGCCAAGCTGCTGCTGGGTGGTGGACGCGGAGCTGCCCCTGGGCGAGAGGGCAGGGCAACCCCCGCCACCGAAGTGTGCGGGCCGCCTGGACCGCCCCCCTTCCCACCCCTTGCTGGGGAGTCGCCTAATCCTCCCTCGGGCATTAAGCCCTGCCCGCCCAAAAGCAAGCCCCCACCGGAACCCCTGACCCTCGCCCACGCCCTCTTCTGAAGGGAGAACTGCGAGGAGCTCCTCTCTGCCCTCCAGAACCCCATCCCGAACCGCGCCCCCTACAGCTGCCAAGCCCGCGGGGCCTTGGCCGGGGGGCGTACCAAGGAGACCCTGACACCCACCCCCAAGTTGCCCCTCCGATGCCCAACATGTGGCCCTCCCCCTGCTCCACAGCCGCCGCCCCCGCTTTTCTGTGGCTTGACGCCCCCTCCATACTTTGCGCCTTTCCCTCCCCCTCCCTCCCTCCCTCCCTCTTTTTAATTACCTCGCAAACAAACTCATTCAATTTGCAGCTCATTTGACACTTGGAGCCATAAATATTAAGGCCCCGGCACGCACCGGCGCGCTCTTGCCCGGGGGGCCCGGTCGCTTTTCCTGCCAACTCCCCCCCCACGCCCCGCTTTAGTGTTCGCGCCCCCACCTTGGCTGAGGCTGCTGCAATTACCGTCATTAGGCGGCGTTGCAGGGGGCGGGGGAGCGAGGGGGATCTCCGAAGAGGGAAAGGTAATTGGCTAATTTGCCTCCCCTGTCCCTCCCGCACCCCCTCCCCGCAAAATGCAGCCCATGTTCCCAGCGGCGGGGAGGCGTTATTGAAGTGAACAGTGGCCTTGGACTTGCTTGCCAGAACCCAATCGAAAATGTGATGCTTCGCCGCAACCTTTCCTTAAGAAAAACCATGAAAACGCCGGAGATGGGACGGTTCTCCTGCTACGCAGCAGTGGCGTGTTTTTCACCCGCCGCCTCCTTTGAGCTTTGGCTTGGATTTCGTGGCAAAGCGCCCTCAGCACTCCTTGGTTGCGCGGGGGGTGGGCGATCCAGAAGGACCTCAGGCCAGTAGACCCAGCCCGGCCTAGGATGAAGGTAGTCGTAGCCAGGGACGCATGGGTTTCTGCGCTTCATTTGCACTGGTTGTGCATCTCGCTGAAAGCGAAACCCGTCCCTTGAACTTCTGAAAATGAGCTGCCTTTTTCCCAGAGGTGCCAATGGGCCCTGCCACGGGCAGAAGTGGAAGCCTTTGCACTTAACAGGCCTTGACAAATGCAGGGAGCAGCCCGAGGAGCGAGGAGGGAGCGGATAATGACCAGGATCACAGAGGCGGGGAGCAAAGTGTAACCTCTTCCCGTCAAACAACACCCCCCCCCCTTGGCTGCTCTTTGCCTCGGAGGGAAGTCCTGCCTAAGCTCAGAGGTAAAGTTTATCGCAGGCCGTTTTAGGGGGAAATCTGAGGCTGGACCGGGGAGGAAACCGCCCCCGCAGCAGAGTTCGCAGCAGCGCCACGTGCCCCAGCCCTCCCACCTCCCTGGCCAGACTGACTTCAGTAAAACAGGTAGGCAGCGTCCAAACACGAACGGAAGAGCTCCGCCGATTGCTCTGAGGCCTCCCGTACGGTTGAAGCACCTGCCTCATAGAATCATAGAGTTGGAAGAGACCCCAGAGGCCATCGAGTCCAACCCCCTGCTATGCAGGTGCAGCTATCAAAGCATTCCCAACAGATGGCCTTCCAACCTCTGCTTAAAAATCTCCAAAGAGGGAGACTCCACCACACAGATTCCATTGCCCGACAACTCTGACCGGTCAGGAAGTTCTTCCTGAGGTTCAGGTGGAATCTCCTTTCCTGCAGCTTAAATCCATTGCTCCTTGTCTAGTCCCTGGAACAGCGGGAAACAAGCCCGCTCCCTCCTCGACATGACATCCCTTCAAATATTTACACATGGCCTCCTGAGAGCCAGCGGGGCCTACAGTACTGGAGACGAGGGTTCAAATCCCTATTGGGCCATGGACTGGGTGACCTTGGGCAAGTCACACTCTCTCACCCTCAAAAGAAGGCAAAGGCAACCAACCCCCCTCCTTTGAATAAATCTTTCGAAGAAAACCCCATGATAGATTTCCCTTAGGGTTACCATAAGTCGAAAGTTATTTGAAGGCACAGAGCAACAATAGCCGACCCCCCAACTAATTAATGAAAAGATTAACTAAGGGGAAGAGTTCCAGCGAGCTTAAAACTTTAACTCGCCATCTTGTGGGGTTGAGAACAAGGAAAAGAGGAAGCAGATGAAGAAAGAGAGAGGTTTATATGACCACTGGCCCTAGGAGCTGCTTGGGTACCTGCCCTTCAGTAAGAACGTAAACAAATGCGAAGTCGAAGGCTTTCACGGCCAGAATCCATAGGTTGTTGTGGGTTTTCCGGGCTCTGAGGCTGTGTTTTATTAGTATTTTCTCCTGCAACTGTGGCTGGCATCTTCAGAGATGTAAACAAATATTTCCTTAGTTTCATTTCCACATGCCAAAGTGAATTCTTTCCAAAGTTTTCTCCCTCTGCATAAGATTGCAAGGATTTTTGCATTTTCTCCCCATTTTTAAACTCCCTTTTGTGAAAAAAAAATCAGGTCTGGAGAGCTCTTAGTGTACTGTCAAATGACCCTTGTGTGTCTGTGTGTCTTTTTATGGTGGTCCACAACCTCCCCAGGTGCCCTCCAGAGGGCAGGGAGGGCAGCTTAGCAGCCCCCAGCCCACCAAGACGGAAGCCTCCTCCAGGACTGGTACGCCCTGTGAGAGCTGCCTCTCCAGCCCAGTTAAAGGGGCTCCTGACAGCCACCCAGGGCCCTGATCCAGCTGTTCAGCTTCAGCCCACTCACCCCCGTGTAAGGAGGGGCCCTCCTCACGAGTGGTTCAGATGTTTTCTTTTTTACTGAGGTTTTTTTTAAAAAAAAAAAAAAATCTGAATCACCCCCTAATTCTGAAATTTGGCACCATTTCTAATTGTCTTTTTCATTTCTTTTCTTTTTGTTTCCCAGATTCACAGATGTCTTCTGGTGATGAGCAATGTGGGAGCTGGCTGGGCGTGCAACTTCTGTCTGGAGATGGCTGGAAACTTATCCAGAGCATATTTGGGTTGCATGTAGTAATTACAACAACACACATTTTTTATTGTAACATAATAGACATATTCACTGCACCCAAAATGACAGCATGTATTAATTATACACAAGCAGGTCTAGAATACGGATTTGTTTACTCTGATGCTCAAAACAGCGGATTTCTTTTTCCAGCTTGTTAAACTTAATCAAAAGCAATCAAAGTATGCACACATATATTATAGCAAGTTAATTTCAAGCAAAAGGGAAGCTGGATAGCTCAAATGTGGGCGGGGAGGGTAGGCAAGAAAGCACTCTCCGGCAGAGATGCAAACATGATGGCCTTGAGGAGTTCACCTCACTGCCCCACAGACGGGGGGGGGTGCTCAAGGCCCCAGAGACAGCTCCTGCCTGGGCCAGGGGGGTTTCAGCTGTGTGAGCTGCAGGGCTCAGAGCACTGAGGCCGTGCGGGCCCTTCCCCACCCAGTGGAATGCTTCCCAGTGTGTGCAATGGGGAGGTACGCACTGATTGTGCTTTGCTCAATGCCATCTGCACAGCTGAACGCATGCCAACACGCACTAGTGCCTCTGGCAACACAGCAGCACCCCAAGGAGAGCACAGCCCCACGTCTGCCACCTTGCACTGAAGATGGCCGTTCCACAGGTCCAAATGTTTCCATGTCGGAGGCCCACAGGATTCTGGCCCTTGGCTGTAAATATGGGCAGCTGTTACCCAAGAACTGGCATGGCATAAGTGGCCTGAATGTTGGACTGTGGATGCTCAAGGCAGGGGTTCAATTCCCAGCTCAGTCAGGGAAACCCTTTGGGTGAGCTGGGGTGCATCACACACTCTCAGCCCCAGAAAACCCTGTGGAAGGTCTGCCTTAGGGTTGCCTGAAGTCAGAAATAACTTGAAGGCACACAACAACAATTACCCCTCCCCTCCCCACACACAAACCTGTATCAGATCTTACCAACAAAGAAAGCCCCTTCTCCCATCTCTCCCACCCCCAGTAACGATCACTGAATGTTTAATACTTTTCCCCCGACTTGTCTGGCGGTGCTCCAGGAGAATGGCCTCCACCACACAGGTCTCCAAAATGAGATGCCAGCTCATCAATCCCCATGGTGCCCCCTGGACCCTTTACACACACACACACACACACACACACACATACGTTGAGCATTGGAACACCAAATTATATTTACATACCTCTATTGACATTTTGAGGCTGAAATCCTCTGTGGTGCTCTAATTCATTGTTCAATTAAATTATGAATGTTTGGGACGTGGTAATTCCTTTTGTTCTAAGAACAGATTGCTTTATATATCTGCCCATATTACCAAGTTATTAATTTAATGATTTCATAATAGAAGCTCATCCCTTTGAGTCATCGGCTCACAAAGAGAGCAGAGCTCACTCTCCCGGCACATCCCGCCGCCAAGGAAGGTGGCCCTACTGCGACTGGTGGGGGGCTCAGCAATAAAGGAGACATTCCTTCTGG
The DNA here is from genome assembly GCA_948472985.1 of Iguana delicatissima. Classification (NCBI taxonomy): domain Eukaryota; kingdom Metazoa; phylum Chordata; class Lepidosauria; order Squamata; family Iguanidae; genus Iguana; species Iguana delicatissima. The sequence goes on along the minus strand of CAOKZL010001119.1, from coordinate 265,968 downwards.
CACAGCAGGAAGCCCCCCCACCAGACAAAGCAGATTGTGCGCTCACCAGCGGGACAGCCTTCCCTCTCCCCTCACCTCAGCCCCACCAGGCAGCTGCAACTGAAACAGGGAAGCCCCCGGGGGCAGGGTCTTGCCCAAATTCTCCCACCCGTCCCAGCCGGGCCCGGCCATGGGGCCAGCAGTATCACCCCCAGGACAACTGGTTGCTCCTCTGTTCTTGGGCCTGTGAACCCACTCCAGGGCACAGACAAGGAGAGCAATGCTCTTTGCATGCAAGGTGCGGACTTTGCAGGAGCATCCCTGGTGGGCTGGTGGTGAAGGAAGCACCCACCACCTGAGCGGAGACAGAAATGGTTTGAAAGCACTGCACATACACAACAGAGGGGCATGCATATGTTCGCTGCACACACACCCCTCCATACGCAGCCCACGGCTCTTCCAGGCCAACGTAGTTTTCATGTGGAAAAAAGCCCAGGCACCTCAGTGTAAGAACTAATTTTAACATGTTTTGTAGCTACTGTCTGAAGCTGGGTGAAGCTTTATGATTTGAAAGGCAACATCAAAATCCTCAAAATAAACATTTAAAATAGGCTTTGGAGAAACTGTGTGTGGAGGGAAGAGTATCCAGCAACACAACCTGGATCCAGAGAGCAGGAAGGCTTGCCTCTTTCCTTGGGATGGGCCTTTTATTTTGGTTTTTCCTCTTTCACCCTTACAGGAGGCCAGGGGTGCCTCTCTGGGGGAGCCAAAGCACTTCTGGCCCCCTCACAGTCCTCCCGCCTCTGCCAGTCTAGGGGGTGAATATTCCCTAGGTGTGGGAAAGTTCACTGAATATTCATCAAGCATCTGGCACTCTGGCCACATTTGGCATCTGGTGCTTTTGCAGAAAGCTTCAGGGCCTGACAGCTGACAGGTGAGTGGCAGCCCCTTTCTGACAGCTTTTGACAGGAGCAATTGGGGAGGGGGAGTGACATAGTCCAACAAGCACCACCCAATATTTGACAGTTTGGATGAAATTCCATAGATTTTTCAACCTGTTCGTTGATTTGCTTAACAAAGCAGGGGGATTTGCCATTAAAAAAAAATTAAAACCACCATTTTCAGAATCTGATCTTCTACTTTTGAAAATTTGCCAGAGGTAAAATTTGGGATTAACAATCTTTCCTGAGAACCACAGCTCTTGGTTTTTCTGAGATGCTGGGTTCCTCGATCTCTTTTGTGCGGAATGAGGTCAGACCTACAAAGCAGGGGTGCTTTGTAGGCCTTGAAGCCAAAATGACCTGTCGAGGAGAGGGGGCTTCCGTTGTGCAGAAAAAAGGCCTTTTCTTTCCTTTTGGGCTTTGCACATGACCCACCTTCCTCTCCTCTCCATGCCTTTGGCATCTCAACCCCTTCTCTCTGCCAACCACACCGTCTTCCACCTCTTCTTTGGCTGTCAGTTATCCGAAGGAGAGTTGTTGCCATTGTTTTTGTTGTGTACCTTCAAGTCCCCAGGGCCACAGTCCAGCGCTCAAACCACTACCCTGGCTTTCTGTCAGGAGTGTTGCCCTGTTCTCGTTCAGCTGCCCAAGCTATTCTTGGCCAAAGGCATACATTAAAACTGCTAATTGCACATTTGGAGATGAAATAGATCTTGCATGCCTGGATGAAGCATTTTTTCATCTTTCACTGCCATGAATTGTGTCATTGATCAAACAATGCAAACGTGGTAATGAATCTGACTTCCACCAAGCACACGGATTTGACAGATGAAATGTGGAGCTTTGCATGATTCATGGTCATTTGCAGTCATTGGAAAATGTAACAACCATCCGTCTTGCAAGAAAGAGACAGCCTTGAAACTTCTTCCTGAAAAAGGCACACTGTGAAAGGTGTTCCCTCGGATGTCTGAAGAACATGTCCAGGCACAAGGATGTTCTGCCAGGCGGGAATGTTTTAATAGTTGCTCCCCACTCAGGACTTGTGCTTCTAGTAGTAGACCCTGATTCTTGTCTATTTCTTGGGCGTGCCAACCCAAAGTGCGTGGGAGGGAGACAGACAGTCGTGAGGGTAAGAGCTCATCAGGTGCTGGAGATTATAGCCCAAATGCTGTTGTAGGTCCCACAACAGATCAGGAGTTGTGCCGTGCCTTCAAGTTATTTCCAACTTATGGTGACCCATGGCCAAGAAGGGGAGTGGCCTTCGCTTGCACTGAGATCCCTCCAGACCATAGTAACTCATAACCAAAGTAACATCTGAGGCAAAATGTAGGCTTGTGACTCTGCCATGGTTGCTTATCTTCTCCTGTATGATGTTTAAAGTCTTTGCCTGATGAAGGAGGCAGTGAAGCTTCAAAAGCTTTCACAATGTATTTTGTGCATTTTGGTTGCCCAATAGAAGTATCCCTGCTTTCTGGATTTTGGATTTTGTTGTATTTTGCTTCATGGCCAACAGGCTACCCCTGAATGCTTTTCTTCACAGTAGACTTTAACCAGAAAACTGGAGCAGGGGAGGAGAGGAAGACAGGGAAACGGTGACGGGGAGAGAAAGATAAAGGTATTCTTGGAGAGCATGATAAAGAAACCTGTGCCTGCTGCCCTTGGTAATCTGCCTGCCTCAGACGCCACGTTCACCCAGCTTAATGAGTTTAGACTGACAAGAAGATCTGAGGTTTTCCCCAAGGCTACCAGGAGAATGAAACAATTGACACTGTCCCTTTTAAAAGACAAAAGCACACCATTTTCAGGTCTGCCCCCCACACTAATTGGAAACATATGGGGACCTTGTAACTCGGTGAGATGAAGCAAAGGAGAAAAAGGCCAGGACTGACATTAGCAAAACTGAAGAAACCATGTTTAAGTGGCCTGCCATGTAATAAGCTCATGCTGTTGTCCACTCCCCCATTAGATATCCAGTTCTTCCTGCTGCTTATTCCTCAGCTGTGGCAGGATTTGAACGGAGAGCTCTAGGGCACTGAATCTGGCCCTGTCTGGGCACAGGACCTATATGTGAGGGGCCCACAGGCATTCTTACCAGCCCCAGCACCTAGACCAAAGGATTTCCACCTCCTGCCTAGCAACCCTTTTGCGCTTTCCAGGAGCTCTTCGCTTACCTTCCTGTCCCCACATATGTGGGGCTTGTGTGCACTGCAACAAGTGACTCCACCCCTATCCAGATATCTATGGTTTGTGTGACACCCACAAATTTTGCATCAGGCAGGCATTACCACCGTGAACATTTCCCCAGCAGGCTTCCCAAGCCGCAGCCCAACTCCACAGTGTTGTGTTATCTTCCCCGGTGCAAGACACGGCCCATGTGAATTCCAGGACAAAAGCCTCCCAGCTTTGCTGGGAGAGACCATCCCCATGGGCCCTGGGGATAGGAAAGGGGAAGACTCCTGTTCTCATGGAGAGCTGTTCTCAGCCATAGAGGGGCAGGCACCGCCATGCACCGGCTGCAGAGATGTTGTGCCTCCTCTGCTTTATCTCAGGAGGCCTGCCAGGAGGCTGCCAGAAACCGAGGGCCAGCATGGTGTGATGATTTGAGTGTTGGAATACGACTCCAGAGATCCTGCAATTCAAATCCCCGCTCTCTCATGGAAGCCCCTGGGTGGCCTTGGGCAAAACACACTCTCTCAGCCTCAGAGACAGGCAAAGGCAAGCAGACACACTCTGGACAAATCATGCCAAGAAAACTCCATGATAGGGTCGGCTTAGGGTTGCCATCAGTCGGAAATGACTTGACACAACACAACAATAAAATCTAATTTACAGAGGCCTCTAAGCAGCTTTGGAGAGGGAGAGGGAGTTAAGCATAATAATAACAGCGGTCAAGGAGAAATGAGAGGGCCAGCAACTGTGCTGCTTGTCAGTTTCTCACATTCCCACTTGAGACATGCTGCGATTCACGCGGCTCTTGGAGACCAGGTTGTCCATGGTGTTGGTGGCAGGCAGCCCAGGTGCTCAGATGGGGGTGAACTTTGGGCCCCAGCAGACGAACTCTGCTGGGCCCCAGCTTAGAGGTGAGATGGCTGGTAGATGCTATTGGGGCACCGTGTGCCCAGGAAGCAGAACCAAGGGCCAGAGGCCTTGCTGGAAACAGTGAGCTGGAGGAGTGGCAGGGAGGGAGGAGGCCCCTCAGCACAGACCCCTGCCAATCTCTGCCATCAACCTGACCCCACCCAAAGGCAACATTCTCCCATTTGAGACGCCAGACATGGGTCTGTTCCCTCACTTGTGTTATTCAGAGAACAGCAAGGTGAAAAGCATGCTCAGCCAGAAAATGGGAGACAAAGGAGCCGGTGCTGGCGGCTCAGTGAGGGGCCTCTCCAGCCTCTGATCAGCCGAGACCCCCACCGGAGCAACACTGAGTTCCACACTGGATTCAAAAGGAAGTACAAAGCGTGGGTGCCCTGAGGAGACAGAGACCGGCATGCAGTAGGATGAAAGCCGGAGTCTCAGGTGGCCCAGCTGGGGGGCACGTTCTCAGCAATGCAGAGAGAGAAAGGCAGGGAAGGAATGCAAAGCGCAAGTGCTGAGCCGCTTGGAAATGGCTCTGTGGGTTCTGTGGAATGGGGTAGAGGCCATTGGCCAGGCCAGCCCTGGTTGCCACAGGCACCTACCATGGACAGGCTCCTTGTGGGTCTCCTGGTGGGAGCTCTGCAGTAGGAAACTAAGTCTGAAAGAAACTGTGTGTGGGGGAGAGAAAGAGAAAGAAGATGGGACACCAAGTACCTCCATCTCCTTTTCAAAAAAACCCCTCTGCTCTGGGTTTTAGTCTTAACTTTGAAGGAGCAATCCAAGGGGCTGAATCTATGTTGCCCCTTTCAAGCTCAGGCTAAGACCTGGAGCAGGCCCACCTCCCCAGTGGCGCAGGACCCACCAGGCATGCCCTGCTTCGTGGCCGTGTGGCAGGTCAAGCAGGATGCGATCCGTGACAATGGGCCACAGTGGAGCTCAGTGAAGGCTTTTATAGACTGGTGGTCCAAGCACAGAAGTGAGCAGGTTTCCACGGGACGTGGGAAACCCGGCCCATATTTTGTAGGCCTTCAGCTGCTGCAAGTTGCTTCACGGCAGTAGTGTGGATTTTTGTTCATTTTACTGCTGATTACTTACTCTGCAATATTAAAATGCTTATTTTAAAGAATGAATAAACCCTGTTGGCATTAACAGTCCATGGAGGGGGAAGCAGTTTAATTGGGAGTCCTTTACTGCCAATGATCGGAGATGTCACAGAGCCACGTGAAAGCACTGTGGTGGGAAGAGATGCCCCTTTTGCACATCGGTCTCTCCCCCTTCCGCCTTCCCTTTGCCTCCCGAGATGATGGGCCCTGGAATAAATGCGGTCGGTGACAACATTAGAATACTTGTAAAGTGGTGCCGCCGTCAGCACATCCAACAATGGAAATAATGTGTTCAGGCACTCGATGAATTCGTTCCAAGCAAAGGGTCATCATTCGTGTCAAAGACAGTTAGTGCATCGCTCAGCCAGAGTATCTATTTCTCATTAGTTCTCCAGCCCTAAATGGTAAACACACTTCACTGTTTTGCCTTTGTGTTTTTAAAAAATTACTCTGACAGCTTGGTTAACCTTCTCATTCTCCAAGGCCCAGATGTGCCGCAGGGAGCAGAACAATTTGGGGTGGAGGAAACAATTCCACACCACCCCCTGCCCTCCCATTCCATACAGAGGGATCTCCAGGCTGATGCCCATATGGAAAGACTGTGCCCCGTGGTGGATGATGGCTCCCCTGGCAGCGGGAGCAGTGAATTGCTCTGGGTTTTAGCCCAAGCTGTGAAAGAGGCGTTCTGGTGGAGATGCTGAAGGCTGCCCCCTTAAGTTCAGCCCTGTGGATGCTCCTTTAAAAATCAAGGTGAGGCCCAGAGGGACTACTCAGGGACCACCAACTGGCTGGGCCCCATCTCAGGCTGGAGGGTTACACCTTCTTTCCCTCAAGAGCCTCCTCTGGCTTCATCTACCAGAGACCCAAACCCCTCCAGGTCTTCTGGGAGGAGCCTTTTCTGTCTGACCAAGCAGGGCAACAGCCCATGAGAGAGGGGGGCAGAGGTTTGGCTGCCTCGCTCCTCCTTTTCCGCCAACACACAGAGACTTCCTTACTCAGGCAGTTACGCTGGTTCTTAACTCACATGGCAGAAGGGACTGCTCATGCAATGTGCTATGCATTTACCTTTTCTGTTATTATGTCATTGTGTTGTGATATGCACTTTTAACAGAATTGTTTACTTTTTTCATAAAGTCACAGAATCTTAGAGTTGGAAGGGACCCCAAAGGCCATCTGGCCCAACCCCTTCTGCCATGCAGGGAGACACAATCCAAGCACTGCTGAAAGAGGCCCCTTCAACCTCTGTGCAAAGGCTGCTAGAGAAGAAGAGTCCACAGCTCACTGAGGCGGACTCTTCTGCTGCAGAACAGCTCCCACGCTGAGGAGGAATCTCTCTGGCTCCGTCTCTGATGTGACACCCCCTCAGGTATTTACGAATGGCTCTGTCATGGTATATTCCCTTTCCCAAGCTAAATATCCCCAACTCCCCAAGTCGTTCCTCACAATTTGCACATAGTCAGATTTTGGGCATATTTTTGCCCTGATTTGTTGTAAGATGACTCGGTCTCATGTGAGGAAACAGCTGGCTTATTAAATAAAGGAGGGTTATTTATTTGCTCAGTGTTCCTCAATGTTGCCATTCAACACCAAGGTTTGTGTAACACAACTCATGTGTAACCCACACGTGAAGATTTGTGCTATGCAGCCCCATTGCGAGTTGTCTTCAGGATGGGGCCGGGGGGCTGCCGTTCCTGCTAGAGCAATCCTGGGGAGCAGCACAGAGCCCTTTCGGCCACGCCAGAGGGGTCCATTTTTGCAGGGACTTGTAGGGGGAGCTTCCCAGCCCCCCAGACCTGCCCACTGAAGGGGCCCCCCTGCGCAGGGGCCTGGGGGTTCCTGGGCCACCTCCTCACTCCTTCCTCCTGCCAGAAGAGCTTCTCCAGACAGCCTGTTTCCCCCCAGGGACGGATGGCCAGTCAGGGCAGAGAGAGTTCTCGTTCAACAGCAGAAGGGGGCCTGGGAAGAAGAGGGGAGACCTGAGAAGGTCATCTGGCTGTCACACACCACAGACACACGGAGACACACACACAGGGTGGAATTGTGCTTTAAGGGCCAGAAAGAGACGGGGTCAAGGCTGGCTTTAACAGAGCCTGTGGGGCCACAGGCCAAGGGGTCAGCATGAAAGCCCCGCGAAGGGTGATTGATGTGCAGATGCAGAAGGAGTTCCACATCTCAAAAGGACGCCTCTTTGCCAAGAGTCTTTGCCTGCACAGCAGCCACACTGTGTCCGTGATGACAAAGGGGGGCAAAGGAGGAACAGGGCCTCCAGAAAGAAGCTGCCTTGGAGGAAAAGGGGGGCAGGGAATAATAACCAGAGAGTCATAGGTAGAGCTGGAAAAGACCCCAAGGGACATCATATCCGACCCCCTTCTGCCATGCAGGAAGACACCATTCCAGCATTCCAGACAGACACCATCTGGCTTCTGTTTAAAGGCAACCTCCAAAGAAGGAGAGACTCCACCACATTCCACCGAGGCAGCAATGGATTCCATGGTCGAACTGCTCTTACTCTCAGGAAGGTCTTCCTAATGTTTATCTGGGATTTCTTTTCCTGTAGGCATTGCTCCATAGTGTCACCTGGTCTCCGGAGCAGCAGAAAACAGGTTTGCTCCATCCTCCATATGACATCCCTTCAAATACCACAATAATGGCAGCCCAGAGGGAGGTGGAGGGAGTTGGTCCCACAGGTAATTTAATGCCAAAATTGAGCTGTGAAACTGGGGCAAGACATTGCAGGCTTGCCCCTGTCCCCTGCATCCCCAGGCAGTGTTTTGGAATGGCTCTCCTTTCAGTCTTGCCTTATGACACCTCCTCCTGTTCTCCAGATCTGTGATTTTGCTTGAAGGTGCAAGGTTGGCATCTTCAACTTACTGAAGTCTCGGCTCATAAACTATACTTTGATGTAAAGCCACATTTGCTGTATCTTCAGTGTCCAAAATGTGGCTCATTTATTGGCTCAAGCACTGAGGACCAGTCTTTCTGCAATTCTTTGAACAGATTCTCCCTCAGCTTTCCAGGAGTTCTAGGAAAGCTAGGTCAGCTGATGGTTGTGATACGTTCTTCCCGCCCCGTTCGCTCTGTTGGGACCACGTGCCACGGCTGGATCAGACAGCTCCTCTCCTTCACCTTTGCCTGATTCAGATTCTTTTGCAGCTGGATAAAAGTCTGTGATATTTTGCTTTGTTGCCTGCTTTATTCTTCTCACTTAGATTTCTGTTTCATGTTTTCTTCATGTTATTTTTCTCTTTCTCTTTTGTGTTTGTGGAATTTTAGTGTTTTTAGAAATTGCTAATGGAAGCAAATTCTAATCCAGCACCTGTGTTTTGAGATGTGCTCCAAAGGCCCTGCTCTGGGTGCTGCTGCCCTCCCAGGTACACATGGAGGGAACATAGGAGACAGGGGCTTCTTGGTGGTGGCCCCCAGGCTCTGGAAGCCCCTTCCCAGAGAGGTTAGACTGGCCCTCTCCCAACTCTCTCTCTGCAGAGATGGCAAATACCTTTCTATTTTGACAGGTTCAAATCACTGCTCAGTCCTGGAAACCCCTTGAGTGGCCTTGGGCAAGTCACACTCTCTCAGCCTCAGAGAAAGGCAGTGGTGGCAGACCCCCTCTGAAGAAATCCTGCCAAGAAAACCGCAAGAGAAGAACTGGGGGAAAAGAAATGGGATATTATTATTATTATTATTATTATTATTATTATTATTATTATTTACTACTATTATTATATGGTGATAAATCATTGTTACAAATTGTATTTACTACTACTTCTATATGGTAACAATCTTTTTAAACATTGTTATAGTAATACTTAAAAAGCAAGCCAACCCCGTGTGAGTCGATTGTTCCACGTCCTGTTTGGGTTGATCAGAGGGTTTAAGTAATTAACTGAACTGAAAATTGCATGCTGCGACGTGTGAAGTAGTTCTCCAAACACTTCAACAGCAGAAGCCTCACTGAAGCGAATAAGCCTGGTACTCACAGCGTGTTCTGAGGACCTGAGTGGAAACAGTTCCTTTCAGCTCAAGCCATTTATTTGCTCTGACTGGTATCTGCTCTTGCAAGGCCCTCATCTGTCTGCAGAGCTTCCAAAACCAGGGCAGAGAGTGGCTCAGGAGAGTTCCCTCCATGCCAGAAACTCCAGAAAACCTAAAAGTGAAAATGCACAGACCTGAATAACTAGTTTCCCTCTTGGCTTTTGGGGGCTTTTTCACTTATGCAGTTTTGATTAATTAGTGGCTTGTTCATATCTTTTACGGACAACAACGTGCTCTTAAAATTTTCCCCCAGTGTGGAACAGAGGAGCCAGTATCCTCTTGCTTGCAGTAATGGGTTCTTCAGGCATCAAATGCAGCCACAAAGTTTTGAGAGTGGAACATTTGCTCCATGGATAGATCCCACTCATGAGAGAGATGTGGGCTGGCTGGGCTGGGCTCAGGACCAACCATCTGCTTCCAGGGGAAGGCTCTCTGGCCTTTGTTTGTTTGTGGTACCTCACGACTGCCTCTCCGCAGTAGTGGAACATGCACAAAGGGAGATATGGGGTGCTCTCAAAGCCCCCTTCATCTGCAGCATCCGCAGCATCAGCACATCCATGTATACACACATTCTTCAACAAGTTATGCTGAACGCACCTATGGGGCATCGTCCACAACTGTGTTTCTGTTGTGGTTTGAATATTTCTTAGAAAAAGGGTTGCAATGGGAAAAGTGAACCAGCATCCATCAATGTGTGGACATCTCTTGTCTTTGCTGTCTAGTGGGTAGCGTAGAGGTGTATGTGCGCGCGCACACATTGTCTAAATGGGAAACCATCTTGAGCAACCTCCTCGCTCTAAATTCCCTGCCCATTAGGTTTTTATTTTTTTATCTGTCCCCCTTATATCCCACCTTTTTCCCTGCACAAGGATCTTGGGTGGCATGCATCCAATTAAAACAAGGCGCAGCTAATAACTATTTGTAAAAAAGTTTAAAGCAATTAATCAAACAATTCTATTATAAACAATTCTATTAAAATACAAAGTTAAAACAGCTAAAAAGTTTCCTTAAGGCATGGCTGTGCACCGTAGGGCAGGTTCTTCAGCTCTTATCGCTGATCCACGGCTGGAGAAAAGAGATAAGAGCTCAGGGAACCACTTGGAGAGAAGCCCACCCTCCCCTCGGAGACACATCTGTCTCTTCCCAAGGGCTCGTCATCTAGATACTTTATAAAGATTTGAGGGAATAAAAAAGACCAAGGCAATTATTAATTCTGCTTCACAGAGAGAAATTATCAAGAAACTTTATTAGAATCATTACTCTTTTATTTTCAACTTTCTCCCCTAATTGAAATAAAAAGCCCTAACAATGATTTATCACAAAGAAGACTCTTCATGGCCCAGGAAACAGTGCTGAAGAGGCAAAACTTGGCTCTTGGAAAACACCGGGCAGGAGGTTGCAAGGCGGCATCCTTGGGAAACCATCTTCGGCAGCATCACTCCATGCGCAATGGGGCTGCTTCTGGAGCCTCCAGCTGACAGCAGCTTTGAGTGCTTTGAGTGCTTGACTAGGACTCCGGAAGACCACAGTTTGAATCCCTGCACAGCCATAGAAACCCAATGGGTGGGCCTGGGTGATGCACACTCTCTTGGCCTCAGACGAAGGCAATGGCAAAACTCCTCCGAACAAACCTAGTGAAGAAAACCCTATGATTCTTAGGGTCGCCGTGAGTCAAAATGAGTTGAAGGCACACAACAACAACAACAACAACAACAAGGCACTATTGCCTGTGCCAGTTTAACAATGGTTGGAGCGTTTGACTCTGGGAGAGCAGGGTTCACATCCCCACTCAGCCATGGAAACCCACGGAGTGACCTTGGGCAAATCACACTTTTTCTCAGCCTCAGAGGAAGGCCGTGGTGCAAACCTTGTCTGAACTAATCTTGCCAAGAGAACCCTGTGATAGGTTTCCCTCGGAATCACCGTGAGTTGGAAGGGACTTGAAGGCGCAAAACAAAGAAGCACTGAGAAGATCGTGGCCCTGGTCTTTCTGGAGGTTCTGGCTGATTCCCTCTGGACTGACCTTTGTGAGTCTTGTGTGGCTTTGTGGTACTTCTCACAGAACCCACTGAGGGGTCCTCCCCTCTCCCCCGCCCCACGCTCTCCTGACAGCCCAGTTTGTCTACTCACATTTGTCATCTTTATTAGTTTTTAATCTCCCCATCAGCAAAGCTTGCTGGAGTTAAGAATGGGATTATGTGGAAGTTTAATTGGATAGTTTTCTACAGCCCTTGTAACATCAGATTCAATAAAAGTTTATGAAAAAAGATAATAATCACGAAGGGTTTTATAGCCCTGGACGGAACAAAGGTATCAGCGTGATGAATATGGTAGCTCTTTTCCAGCCTCCTTGTAATCCCTGCTTCGGCTCGATAAAAGAAAGAAACAAATGGTGTGTGTGTGTGTGTGTGTGAAGGAGGAAAATGCCATCCCTTGGGCTGCAGGCAAGCAAGCGGTGCCCTTTTCCTGCCGACTCTCCCTCTCCCTCTGGTTTTCCCTGATAGGAAGAGGGATGTGAGCTAGATGGGCACGCTGAATTGCTGGGCAAGTTGACCAGAAGAGTTGGCTGTGGGCAGAGAGGACGCTGGGAGAACGAAGGGGAAAATTATAGGAAATCCCCCAGAACTCTCCCCTTTTTCACCTTCTTTCTGCAAAATCATCTTGTAATTCTGGAACTGAAAGACAGGGACCAAGCTGTAAATCTGGCACTGGTTGCCACTGGTCCTGTACCAGAAGGTCTTACAGACCTCAAAGATAAGAGGAGGGATTGATGGCTTTCAGAAGAAGAACCCAAAATGGCAAGAGAGATGAATGGAGGTTGACTGAAACTCTGCTAATTCCCAATGAGGGCACTTGCGCCTCAGGAGGTGGGACCCAGGGGGTTTTGTGCTGCCTGAAAAGGAGAAGGGGCTCCTTCCGTTATGCTTCCTCCCATCCCCTCCTTAAATTTGGCCTGCTTACAAGGCCGGGGCTTGGCCCTTCCTTCCTTCCTTCCTTTTCCCCCACTGGGCCTTAAATGTCACCCTTGCCACACAATTAGGTAAAAATGTCCCCAACAGAAGTTGTGGGTGTGCGGTTTGGGAGGGAGGGAGGGAGGGAAGGGCTGGTGGGCATCTCTGACAAACTGGCTTTTTCAGAACTGGAGACAAAAGCCCTTCAACCTCTGGATCCAGACCGGAGGGCAGGGAAAGTGGGCAAGGATTAGCTTCGGATGGTTTGGGCATCAGGGTGGTTTCTGGCACAGCCAAAGAGAGGGCCATGGAGGCTGGCATTCCCATCACTCTGGGCAAGAGGGCTGAAGAAGGCAAGCCACTGTTCCCCCCACCCCGCCGCCCCCGCCGCCTTTGTCCTCCTGAAACATGGAAAGGGAAGTGACAGGGTGTGCACGCCTGTGTGCGTGCCTGCTGTGTGTATGTGCGTGCGCGTGTGCACGCATGCAGTACTGCTGGCCCAAACCTTGCCCTGCGTGCCCTGTGGCACAAAGGGCTTCCTGTGGGAGGCAAGGGAACAGACACACCCCTGTGCTATGCAACACACAAAAGCATTGTGTAGTCACTGAATTAGTTGTACTTGCAGAAATAGTTACATCCTGCCTTGTGTGTGACAATCTCAGTTCGACTTACAATAAAATCAGCTTAACTAATAATACGTTAAATAAACTGTAAATAAACTAAAAGCACATTAATCAGTTTGACAACATAAAACAAGACAATTAAAATCAGTTAAAATAGTTTAAAACCATGTAAAACCTTAACACGTGTGTAGATTTGGACAAGAGCCACCGAGTCTCATAGCCTTTAATAAAAGGCCGTGGCTTCTTGATGCTGGAACCCCAGTGGCCTTGGGGCCCCCCAGAAGGGCCAGGCCTCCCACAACCTTGGGCGCTGGGCCAGCAGCAAAGGCCCTACCCTGGGTGTCCCCCCCCCCGAGAACGGGAGAAGTCCCAGCAGACTGGAGGAGGGCAAATAATGTCAACAGATACTGGCTACTCCTTCGTGTTCCCCTTTCGTGGTTCCCCTCTCCCTCCATTTCTTACACACGCCTCTTTTAAATTTCAGCTCATCTGAAAGTTCTTTGAACATCCATCCTTGTTTCTTTACACACCTCCCAGTTTCTTTTTTCTCTTTGCAAATGTTTGCAACAGTGCCTTTGGTGTGTTACCTTTAGGAAACAACCTTGCACTTTCAGCTCACTTTTGATTGTTTCTGACCATGCAATTTCACCCAGTATTTCTCTGTGCTGACTAAAACCAGCTTTCTTGAAGTCCAGGATGAGTGCTTGGCTACATTTGGCTTTCCTTTTCCTCTGTATAACAAATCCCAAGAGGACATGGTCACTCTGACCTAAGGATCCGACTACTGTACTTCCCTCCCATTGACCACTTCATGTTTGTTGGTGAGAATCAGATTCAAAACAGGTGATCCACTTGTTGCATCCTCCACCTTTTGTACAATGAAATCATCTGCAAGGCTAGTGAGAAATTTGTTGGCCCTTCAGTTCTTGGCAGAGTGTGATGTCCAACAAGTATGAACAAGTTGAAGTCTTGTCACTACCATCTCTCTCCTTTTGAATGTTTGGCCATTTGTTTCAGGGAGGCATCATCCAACCCTTCCGTCTGAAGAAGGAACCCCCAGGGAATGAAGCGGTCATCCCTGTCCCTGTGCCTCATAACTGCTGATTCAGGTGAGAACTTTGAATCAGTGGTGTTGCTCCCGTTAGAGTTTCCCAGGATATTGGCCCTTTGGGGAAATGACAAGAGGAGGAGAGAGGAAGAAGAATGGGGAGAGGGAGCTTGGGCCCCAGAAATCCTTCTTGCAGACACGGGAGTCCATGCTCTGAGAGGCACAGAGAGATATCGTGTCATTTCTCTTCGCTGTGCAGAAGAAGGGTGCGAGCCAGACCTTGCATCCATAGCTGGCAGACTCAACCTGCTCCAAGAGATTTTCCACCCCATGCCCCATGGCCCGTGGGCCTCATCTGGAGAACTGAGGGTGATTCAGGAGTTTGTGGGGGGCAGAGGCCTTGACTCCTGGGCCAGTTCTGGCCTCTTCTTCGTTCTTGGGGGGGCAGTGTGAGACAGCTGTGATCTTCCCTGGAAAGAAGTGTTTGGCTGTTCGTTGGAAGAGGAAGCCCTGAGATCAGCAAGTCTTCCCCCTCCCGCCCTCCCACGCTTGGTTATTGGCTGACCGGATGTCGCCATCAGAGGGATTAATTGCTAACGAGGCAATGCCAATCAGCTGAGCTATTCTGGGCCAGCAGTTTGATCTCGGGAGACTGGCAGGGAGCTGTTTGAACATTTCCTCAGTGGGTTTGTTTTGAAGTTGCTCTTGTGCCCCAAAGAGGAGGGGGACGCCCCAGATGACTTCTCTTTTGGAAGCAAAGAGTTTTTCTGTACTCCTTTATGGGGCCGCGGGTGGCGGCAGGGGCCAAAGCACAGCTTATCTCCCATGCGGGACAGCCGATTGTATCAAAGCCACTTCAAAGACTCCTGAAATTCTGAGTTCTGGATGCTGTCATTCCATGTTTAGAGTCAGAGGAAACAAAGAACAAGGAGACCTTTGAGAGGAATTCTGAACTGCATTTTCATTTCTATAATTTATATCCCACCTTTCTGAGAACAAAACACTTTTCAAAAACATCCAGTGATGAAACACCAGCGTATCAAATAACTCAAGACAGCACATACCATGGAAGAGCCTCGCCATTTTCTTAAAAAAGGGCTCCCTGAGAAATCACTGCCCCCGGAGCCCCCTCAAAACCAGCAAGAAGAAAGCAAGATGCCCAACTCCACTAGCCCCCCCCCAAGACTCAATCTGGAAGAAAGTGGAGGGAGCTCAGGAGGAACAAAATGACTGTCTTGTCCAGGCAGCATTACTTTGGCCCAGAAAGTTTAGGGCCCTGGAGCCACACCTGGCCCTCAAGGCTGCTTTGGTGGCCCTCAGACCCCCATAGAATCAAAGAATCACAGGGTTGGAAGAGAGCCCCGGGGCCACCCAATCCAACCCTCTTCTGCCATGCAGGAAGACACACCAAAGCCCTCCCTTGAACAGATTCTGGCCCTCCAGCTCCTGCTTAAAACTCTCCAAAGAAGGAAAAGACTCCACCACATTCGCAGCGAGGACTCCCAGAACACTCTTATCCTGGAAAATTAAGAAAAGTGAATTTCTTCTCCTAGAAACCTTTTAAAGAGTTGGCAGGTCCATTGCTCTATGCTGTTCAGTGAAAAAAAGAAAAAAGCTAGACTTTTTCAAAACCAGAATGGACTCCCCCAACCCCTCCCATTCGGAGGGATTTTTGGTGGCCTTTACTTTTGGGAATAGAGTTTCCCAGTCTGTTAGCTCTTTGGGGGAAAACAGGAAAGCTAAAACTATTAGGGATCAGCTTTCTTCTAGTGGAGTAGCAAAGAAAGCACGGCCAGTCTCACCTCAGGTTGCTTCCATGAACTGAAAAAGGGCTCAAAAACAAAACAAAGCAGGCAGTTTCAGGTTGCCAACTTTCTGCACGAGATGGCAGAACGCTCATGGTTGGCAACGCAGGTTGCCAACTTTCTGAGAAGAGTTCGCTAATGGCTTTCACATTTCCATATGGACTGGTGTGCCTATGGTCCTAACTAGCCAATGAACCAATTAGGTAAAAGCATTAGCTTCACCCTTCTCTCACCATCTGTTGACGGAGGTGGAAAGGGTCTCAGAAGAGAGCAGAAAGCAAAGATGGAGAAAAAGGAGAAGGGGGCGAGTCCTTATGGAACTGATAAGGCTCGGAACTTGCCGGGGTCACACGGGCTAGGTACCTAGATAACACAAGGTATTTAAGACCATTCATTCCAATGGATAGGAAGAGTAAATAGGGACGCTTTAGTTTGAAGGCGGGGGGGGGAGACAGAAAGTTTTTGCGTGCAGGAAATGCTGCCCTACCTACACCCCAACTGCTCAAACAGCAAAAGGGAAAGAGAGAATGTTGGGAAATCCACCCCATTCTTCCCTCCTCCAGCAAAAGGAGCAATGCCAGAGGGGGCCCCGAAGGGAGGATGAGGGGACGGAGCAGGAGGACTGGCGTGGGGGGGCGCGGAGGGAGGGAGGATGAGGGGACGGAGCAGGAGGGAGGGAGGCAGGTGCCCGGGGGCACCCCCCCCGGGGTCGTGCGTACCAGGACAGCCTTTGGTCACCCGGGGGCTGCCGCTCTTTTATCATCTCCAAAACATGCCGAAGTCCAGCAGCCCCTTTGCAGCCGGGGGGGGAGGGGGCAGGAGGAGGGGGCTCCCTTAATGCAAAGGAAAACGGCGGCGAGGGGGCGGCGGCGGCATCTCTTTCCCGCCGGCTCCTGACAAGGCGCGTCTGTTCTTTTTCCCGGAAAGCTTTTAACAGCCGTGAAAAGGACAGGCAATTACGGACCGGGCGCTGAGCACCTGATGGGGGCGCGGGGTGCGACAAATCACTCATAGTCATCGCGGGGCAGGGAAAGAAAGAAAGAAAGAAAGAAAGAAAGAAAGAAAGAAAGAAAGAAAGAAAGAAAGAAAGAAAGAAAGAAAGAAAGAGGGGGGGGCCGCCGCCGGCACTGATGCCCCCCGTTTAGCCCGGCGGAGAGCGCGCCCGGCAGGGGAGGGGACGGGAGGGGAGGGGGCGCCCGAGCCCAGAGGGGCCCCCGGAGGGAGAGGGAGAGAGGGGCGCTCTGGAGGAAGGGCCGTCCTCTTCCTCCTCCTTGCTCTGGGAGCAGTGAGGAGCCCGCAGCCCCTCTTGCCGGTCCGGGGGTGCCCGTCTCGCGGGGGGGGCGCCTCTCCCACCTCCCCCCGCCGCCGAGGCCGTTGTGCCTCAGGAACCCCGGGCCTGGCTGGGGCGGGCGGCCTGCTCAGAGATGTGGATGGGCCGCCCCCAGCCGGTGGGAAGCAGCCTCCCAGGCGGCAAGGGCGGCTCCGAGGCGCGGCTCCGATCCACGCGGGCTGCGCCGAAGAAGCCGCGGGAGCGCCCACCGGCTGGCTGCCCAGGGCGCTTGTGGTGGCGGGCCTGCGAGTCGCCGCGGACGTAGGGCGCCCGCAAGGCGCCCCTGTCAGGAGGGTTTCCTGGCAAGGTTTGGTCGGAGGGGGCTCGCCACGGCCTTCCTCTGGGTGGGTGGGGGGTCAGTGCTTCTCCTTGGCGCTTTTAATCAGCTGTTTGGACGCCCCAATTCAGATTCTGGTTTTGTCCGCCTTCTGTTACGGTTGGCCACCTTGAGCACCATTTTTCCTGGGTACAAGTGGCATCAGCCGACAGACATGTGAATGTCAACCTCGCAAGGAAGCAGCAAAGTAGACCTCCCGGTGGTGCTCTGGTGCCTTCCCCATGCCCCATGCCCCATGCCCCCGTCCCCTTAGCTGAAGATGGAAGCTGCTGCCTGCTTGCACGGGGTGGGTCTTCCTTGGGGAAGGAGATGCCCCTGACCCCCTCTGGACAGTCCCAAGCGCTGACCCTGTGTGGTGCCTGGAATCACACACACACACACACACACCTGTCACGCACAGAGCCCAAGACGTCCTGCGCTGCCACCCCCCACTTTCTGGCCCCAACATCATCTGGGCCCCAGACCTTTGGACAGTTATCTGCCTCCAGGCATCTGAGGGGATGGTGGGGGATGGTCTTCCTTTGGTATATTGACAGTAAGACTTAACTGAGACTTTATTATTTTTTTTCTGAAAAAAGGGATGTCCAACAGATATAAACAACAAGAAAAAGACTGCTTAGGATGGTTGGGCAGTGGAAGATGATGTCCATCCATTAATCCGCTGGCTTTCTCCCACTAAGAGACCCAAGGTGGCTTACAAAATTTAAAATAAGAGTTGGCCTAAATGTATATTACAAAAGTTTAAAAACAATTAAACAACAATGCTATTAGGGTGTCCTAGATAGAGGCCCATGGTTTGCCTCTGTTTGCTGATCTAGATACATTCACGTTCTGTGTGTGTGTGTGTGTGCACATGTACACCCCTATTACCTGCACTCTTGTATCCAAAGCTCATTCACTAGAAGCTGCTGGAGAGGATTTAGACAGAGACTCTGCAATTAACAGGTTGACAGTCTAATCAATAAGCAGCTCTATCTGGGCTTCATCGCAGGAACTTAGCACAAAGCTTGAAAAATCTTTGCCAGTTCAGAAGAGCAGAACCGGGAGGGAGGGAAGGCAGAAGGGGCCAACCAAAGAAGCTGACTGGAGTTAAAAGAGGGCTCAGCAGTGGATCCCAGCCGTGGTCCCCGATGCTCTCTGGGCTCTGGGGGGCAGAAACAGCCAACCGCAGCAGAGACCGAAGAAGGGATGGCTGGCAGCAGTGCCCCTTTGCCCCAGAACCTGGAGTGCCCACCGGCCTGGCTCTGCTGAATGCCCCTGGCCCCAGCCCCTTCCCTCCTCCTCAGAAAATGCTCCCAACAGTTATAGGCATGCTCTTGAAGATGTGCCCTGTATCTTATTTTCCTGGCAGCATTTCTACACACACACCACGGTCACCAAGGTCCTCTGGGGAGTTTAAGAAGTGTGACTTCCCAAGTGGGACCCCACAGGGCAAGATTTTGTGTTGATGGACTGACAGCATTAACTGGTTAATCAATGCAATTAAACTGACTGGCAGATTAATAATGGATGCTAATTGGAACTTCTGGTTTGTTAAGCTGAGTGGGAACAAAGGCAAGAAAGCCAAGGCAAGAAAATTTGGCTTCTCCCTTTGACGGTGCAAAGTCCCCTCCCCTGACCCCAAATTGTCTTTGGCCTGTCCAGTCTGAGGGGGCAGCTGTTCCTCAGGCCTCCCCCACCTTCACTCCAGGAAGCTCAAGAGTGCTCAGTCCCTCTCCCACATCCACCCACATCTCAGGGCCCTTCTGCAGCCTTCGTTGGTGGAGCTGGCTTGGCTACGAAACAGCAATGAGCCTAAAGCCCCTGCAGGTGAATCTGGAGCCAAGACTCCCAGACCAAGTGCAGCTGTCCACACAAGGAGGCAAGCACCGGCTGTGCTACACAACCCTTGTGTTGAGTGGCAGTGCCACACAGTGTACCTGCATCTGCCAGTTCCATGGCCCTGCGTGCGCAAGCCCACTTCTGTGGCCCTGGGCTGAACACACATGTTCCCCGGCTCAGAAACATGTCTGCCACTCCCATTGGGGGGCTTACGCGTGTGTCTTATCCAGATACTGGCCGGCCTCTTGACCCTCTTCTGGACAGGCTGTCCTGTCTGTGCTTCACCCTGGAGGAAACCGTGGGCTAGGCAGAACTGGCCGCCAGGATGCCACGGCACCAGCCGAGGAGGGACTAGCTCAGCTGTGGGGAGAGCCAAGTGGGGAGCCCTCCGCTCTGCTCAGCCTCCGAGACTGCAGGGCCCCCCTCTCTTGGTGGAGCTTCTGCCTCTGGACCCAGGCCACAAGGGGCAGGGGGAGGCGCCCAGCCAAAGGCAGCTATCCTAATTAGCACAGCCTCCCTTGCCAAGACCCTTCCCTAATTAATTCTAACAGAACTAAAGGGTTTGTTATTCATGGGCAGGGGGAGGGGTGAATGTGTAGAGGCAGGGAACTCAAATCTCAAAATTAATTCCACTTTATTTTTAATGAAACCTACAGGCTAAAGTGCAGCCCAGAAAAACCCACTCCTGGGAGAGGCGAGGAGACGAAGGGGGAGCCCGGCCTCCTTGTGACTCTGCAAAGGTTATTTCCAGCTCGCCTTAATGGGCTCCAAAACCACCGCGCAGAGACGGAGAGCCTTGGCTGCACGGAACTTAATTAATCTTTACTTAGGAGAGTTAAATATTCATTATTGGGCTTCAATTACTGGCTCTGCTTGTTTCTCCCCCTCACTTATTTTCATTTGCAGGATGGCTAATTAGTCTGATTGTTCTTCTTGACTCAAAACCCTGGCAATGGCAGTAACAACATTGGGTGAACTGGCCACCAAACCACTTCCCCTTTGCTGGCCTGAGAGGGGAGGAGAGGAGGAGGGGAAGAAGGGGGAAGAAGAGGGGAGACAGCAGTAGTCAAGGCCACCTGCCCCCCCACTTAGGGGTTGCCATGGCTGTGGCCTGTGCCACCGGGCGCCTAAGAGCCAGCCGGCAGTTCTTGCCCTGTCTCTGCTGCCAGCTGCCCAGCCTCTGCCTGGCTGGCGTCCTCCCAATTTAAAGCCACGTCCGCACTTCCTGGCAGCCAACAAGAGACTCTCAGCCGCTCATCTGCAGACTAGAGCTGTTCAAGGCGAGGCAAACGGGGTCGCTTTTGAATAAAATGTTATTTTGATTTGTTCTTCACATTTTGTTTTCTTTTTCTGTTGTTTGCATTTTGAATTATATACAATAAAAATACATATTTTTTTAAAAAGGACTTTGGGCCTGTATGGTGCGGCCAGAGGGAAATCTTCCCTTCCTTCCTTTCCTCATGCAAGAACAGATCATTTCAGCATCTTTTCTCCCCACCCCGTGAGACTGCAAGAGTTTTGTCCATTTTTGAGTATTTCCTCCCTTCAGGCATTGTTAATAAAAATGTGCAAAACAAATTTGGGGAGGGGGAAAACCACATGTTTTACAAAATAAATAGTATGGTCAGAAACCTTTTTGATGAAAAACATGGAATTATATCTCCATATGTCACATCATGAAGGGATGGGAAAGGCTGTTTGCTCCCTCCTTTGTGATCCCGTCCCCCCACAAGGAAGGCAGCACCCCCAGGACGGAGCCCGTGGTCCATGCCCATGGGGCAGAAGGGGGAGCGTGGGGCCCTCCACAGGTGTTGCAAGTTTGTGGCCAGTTGATGAAACAGTGGCTGCATTCCCAGATCCCCACTGAACTGTTGCAGACACAGTGGCTGGAAAAACTTGCAAATAATCAAATCCATGAAAGTCAGATCTGCAAATGTGGAGGGCAAAGTGCAGGAGAAAAATGGTGATGCTGTTAGACTCACAGGCCTGCATTTTGCCTCAGATGCTGCTTCTGTTGCCAGTTAAGATGGCATTTTGAGATTTCAGTGCAGACAAAGGCCATTCCCCTTCTTGGCCACGTAAGAGGTAGAGACAAAGAGCAATAGAAGGCATGTAATAAAATTTCAACTCCCATTGTTTATTTTAGCGTTTGAGAGACATCAGACAAGATGATAGAAGAAGTAAAGGTTTTAAAAAGTTTTTAAAAGAACAGTATAAGCTGAGGGATTATGCAGACAATCTTGTGATAAAGATTCAAAATCCATTGAACTCGTTGAGGATTCTTTTGGGAAAAATTAAAATGTCTGGATAATGTTCTAGTTTTAAAGTGAGCTGTGATAAAACAAAACTGTTGACTAAAAACATGACTTCAGATGAAGAAAATGAATTAACTGCTCTTTCTGACTTTAAAGTTGAAAAAAGAGGGGTTAAATATCTAGGAGTTACAATTACAAATAATAATAGTCTGCTGTTTCAAAATAACTATGAATAAGTCTGTAAAGAAATCAAAAGAGACTAAATTTTTCCCTTTGGGGAGAAAATGATCTCTGCTCAGAGTTGTGTCAAGATGATGTGTGTGTGATTTTTAAAAAGTGTATATATGTCTTTTGAAATTAGAGACAGGGATGAACCTATCAAGGAGTATATGATAAGATGGACCCAAAACCTGGGGGAGGCTTGGCTGGAGTTTTGCAGAAAACAGCTCTGTGACTTTCTTCCCTTCCAACGCAAATAATGCTGTTGTTGGTTGTTGAATGGCAGCGACGACTGACTAACGAAGCCTGAAAGGCAGAGGTCGCAGTGGAAATGCCTTGGCCCCTCCGGGCCTGGGTGTCCGTGGAGAGCAGCAGAGCCCCCAGCCAGACCTTACATGCGTTCCTGCTGCGAGAGCATCCAGTGCAGGGCGGCCGCCATCCTGTCCCTCCAGCGACGTGAGACTTGCCTTCCTGTGGGCTCTGTGCTGCCCTTAACCAAGATGATCCATCAAAAACAGTGTGGACATCTCAAGAGAATACACAAATAGTCCAGAACCCTGGAATGTGTAAGTTCCCATGACAGCTGGTGCAGCAGTTGAGAGCCTTTGAGTAGACTCTGACTGATAGAGACCAAGAAAGCTTTCTTCAGGGAAGGTTGGCCACCACTGCCTTCCTCTGAGGCCAGGAGAGTGTGACCTGCCCAAGGTCACCCAGTGGGCTTCCATGGTCAGGTGGCGATTCAAGCCCTGGACTCCTGAAGTCCCAGTCCAAAGCTCAAACCATGGTCATCCTGCTGGCTCTCAAATTTCCTCATAAATGTTGCACTTTTTTAGCCATTGGGCAATGGATTCATTCAGCTCCTGGCTGCATATGCAAAGTTTTGCAGTTGACTGCATTTTCCATGGGCCTCGATCCTCTTGTGAGTCCCAACTGGAAGAGAGCCACTGAATCCACTGGACAGAGTCATTGTTCAGCAATGGCATTAGCATAGTTGGGATTAACTATCAGGATCCCGGCCAAGACCTTCTTGGGTGGCACATCACGGTCTGCTGGCGTCTTTGGTGTCACTGGGATTGTGGAAACAGCCCCAGTGCAGCCCCCAGTGCAGCCCCATTGCACAGGGGGGCAACAAGCAGACACATGTGCAGAAGCAGCACAAGGTACACAGCGTGTCCAGCAGAAGAGTGGAGCTCTGTATAGCTACATGAGTTCTGGAGTCCACTAAACAAGTGTGACATCAGATCTCAGCCATGATAATGATATCCTTCTTGTGCAGATACCATCACATCCCGTTCTAAGATCCTTGCTTAACTTGACAAATCTGTGGGATTTATTGGACAACTGTTTATATCAAAGTTTTCCCAAGTTTTGTTGCATATATTTCTTCTGGCCATAGCCACTGTGTTATCATTTGCAGCTTTTAACTTTTGCCTTTCATTTCACTTTGCTCTCCTGGAGCCCACAGCCCTGTTTCCTGAATCCAAAAAGAAAAGGGTCCCTGTGCTTGATTGCAGCAGCTGTGCCGGCCACGTCCCTTTCAGGCTGCATAACCTACACAATCTCCTGGCAGGACTGTGGTGCCGTCCCCCAAACACGGCACAGGCTGTAGAAATAAATTACGGGCTCTATCTGGGGCGGAGTGATGAATTGCAGCAGTGGAGCAGTTGCCTTATCGCTGCAGTGCACATGGGCTCCTCTGTGTGTGCGCATGTCCTGTGTATGGGGAGGGGAAGCCAGTAAACAGCCATCGGGATCTTTTCTCTCTTCTTGGGTAAGGCTGGGGCGGGGGCGTTCTCGCTTGCAGGTTTCCGCCTTTAAGACTTTGTATTGCCTCACTTTGCAAACTGAAACAGAGTCACAAAAAACTGGCAGACCTGGCCTCTTTCAGCTGTGTGTCCATCCCGAGTCCTTCTACAGCGTATGAATGGGATAAAGCCAAGGCTAAGGATGCGACCATCTTCTTTGGCTAACCAGGTGACTCTCCCCTGCCTCCTTACTGTAACTGTATCAAAGATTCCTGCCGTTCCCATTTCTGCAAATCTGTCCTCAAAAATCCATTCTGTGGCCCATAGCACCATAAGACCATATAATAATGAGAACTGGAGGTGACCCCAAAGGCCATTAGTCCAACCCCACCATGCAAGACTCCACACAGAGAGCACCTCTGAGAGGTGGCCTTCTCTCCTCTCCTTCGAGGCTGCCAAAGGCCACCACTCCCCAGGACAGCCCCTTTCAGCGCTGCTGAGCTGCTTTTCCTCTCAGCAAGCGCTTCCAAGTGTTGCGTCAGAACCTTCGCTCTTGTCATTGTGGATCCATTGGTTCAGGGCCCTGTCTCTGCCAGGCGGCAGGAAACAAGATTGCTCCAGCTACCACGTGAAGGGAATCCTTCAAATATTTGAAGAATTTTTTCTCCCCCCTCCCTAGGAAACCAAACTGAGGAAATGCCAGCTGGAGATCTTTGGCCTATAGTAGAAAAGGCTTAAATGCACTTGGCTAATTGTCAAGGAGCCCAGAAGGCTGGTATACTCACATTAAAGTTAGATGGGGAATTTCCTAGCCTGTTAAGTTACCCTAATGTTAATTGTTAAGTCAACAAAATGACTCTCCACCACCCACCACCTAAATTGTTGTCTCGTGGTGGTGGTGTCCCTTCAAGTTGCTTCCAACTTACAGTGACCCTGTGGGGAACCTACCACAAGGTTTTCTGGGGCTGAATGTGTGTGATGTGTCCAAAGCCTCCCCGTGGGTTTCCATGGCCAGGTGGGGAACTGAAGCCTGGTCTCCAGGGCTGCCGCCCAACTTCCAAACCACCCTAAACTGGCGTGCTGCAATGAAGCAAGGCTTGGGATAAGGAGGAGTGGAAACCCACTCTCTTTGCCACTCTGGTTCCCCCCCACACACCAGATTCCTGGGCTTAGAATTCCTTCATTCCAGAATTCTTTCCTCTGAGAACTACTTTGAGGTCTTGAACTCCTTTTGCTCTTGATGCTCTGTCTTTTGGTCCAGGGGCCTGTTGGCGAACATCAGCGGGGTGGGCAAAAGCAAAAGACCAGCTCCATCCAAGAAGCCCAGCGCCTGAAGGCTGCCCCCCTCCTCCTCTCAACCCAAGAAATGGCTTCGCTGTCTCAGAGGGGCATCAATAAGAATCTATCAGAACCACCCCTGTAACAATGCCAATCGATGCATAATTGAATCAGGGCCATGCTATTACTTTTCTCAGCAACCACCCAGGCAGAGCTTGGCACTGAAGAAGCCTCGGCTTGCAGGACTGGGGCAGAAGAACACTCTCTCCACAGCCTGGAACGGGCAGCAGGACAGAGCCCGGCGGCATGAGGGCAGCAGTACCTAGTGGTAGGGGAAGGAGGCGGCCACAGCAACTTTTGGAAGAGCCAGCTTTAGGGTGGAGAGGAAGAGGCACTGCTTGGGCAATTAATTTATTATTCTATTTATTTAAATTTGTATTAATTTAAAATATTAGTGCAAATATTATTAATTTTAATTTTAATTTTTTATTTAATAAAGTAATTATTAATATTTAATTTTAAATTTATAATTTTTAAAAATTTATTAATTAACTTATTTCCCATCTTTCTCCTGCCATGAGCCCCAAGGTGACCTCAAGTGTCGGATAAAACAATAGGTAGCCAGAACTAAGTGTTGCACAAAATTTTGTATGCTATAAAATTAACAACACTAAAACAATGTAAACAGCATGTAAACCAGCAAGCATGTAAACCAGCTGGCCTAAAGACCCTCAAGGCACCGGATCCCATCTGATCTTGGAAGCTAAGTAGGGTCAACCCTGGTTAGTGCTTGGAAGGGAGACCGACAAGGATTAACAGGTACTGTAGGCTCTGTTTCAGAGGAGGAATCTGGCAAAACCACCTCCGAGTATTCCTCGGCTAAGAAAACCATATGAAAAATTCATGGGGTCACCCTAAGTCAGCAGCCCCCACAGTGAAAACCGAAGCACAGGACCCCCTATGGAAAGAGTGTCTGCGTTGGCCCCTGAACAGCCGAAGGCTGGTCTAAATCACAGCCATGATGGGAGACACAAGAGCCAGCCCTTGAGCTTCCCACCTCTTCCTGCACCCCTGCAGCAATTCACTCTTGCAAACTTTATATAATTGGCCACACGGATGAGCGGGCATGAAACAGCATGTCTTAATTGTGGGACACAAATAGTCAAGGGGAAGGCAGAAGTGGAGAAGGAGAAGGGGGGGTTAGTTTGAGGTACAAAGTGGTAAACGACGGGAACATGCCAGACGCTACTGTAACTGAGAAAAAGAAAGCTTAGGTTAGAGACGAGGCAATCCGCAGGAAAACCAGAATCAGACAAAGAGAGGGAAAAGGTTATGAAATGTTGGGACCTACAGATGGAGATTCGGTGTCCCTGGGAAAAGGAGCCAACTATGGTCCCACTGGGTGAGAAATGCCCTGAGAGCCATTCCAAATGGATTGGCAAAACGTCTGCCCGGACCGGCCACAGACGGTCTCACCAGAGCACAGTTACGCAAAGGGACACGCTGCCCAATGATACCTTCTGATGCCTAGATTCTTGGAAAGGGTCCAGACCGCCAAGAGCCCAAACCACCAATCAGTAACACACACTGAGGCTTTGTTGTCCTTGCACTTGTCACTAGGAAGACCTTACCTCTCTTCTCTCTGTGAGTCTTTCTCCTGGGGATTCAGTCCCACTCACACTGCGTTTGTATTCTTTAGCTTAAAACTGTGTAAATTGAGCACAAAGCATGCGGTTTTTTTCCTGGCCACAGCTGATGACTGTGGATAAAAGCACATGAATGCAGATTTTGTTAGAACACACTATACTGTGGAGGACAATATCAAAGACTTCACCAGCCAGGCTGAACCCATCCAAAGCGCCTCCGGTTCCCAAAGGATCGGCTGGAAGAGTGTTGCAGCAAGTCCTAAGCGGGTAAGGCCCACCACATTTCCCGGGGAATGCCCCTGATATTCTTCTCATCTGGATGTCTCCCTGGATTTTGGAGTGCCAGAGCCCTTCGGCTGGGTCTGACATGGAAATGCTGCACAAGGAAGGTCCCAGCACTTGGGGCCCAATATTATTCACCACCTTGGAGACAGGAAGCATAGGAAATAGATATTTCAGTAAGAGCCAGAGGTACAGAGACAGACAGGAGCCAAGAGACACCCTCACAGCCCTTTATTCAGCCTGAACTCTGTGTCTGGTGAGCTCCACTGTGTCAGATCCACAGTCAGCTGTTGCTGGCACACTCACAGCCATAACATTGCAGAAGATCAATATTGCAAAGACAGCCATGTGGAGGCAGGAGTTCAGTACAGGGGAACCATGGGCAGGTGGCTGTGAGCCCCAGAAAGGTTGGCGGTTTCTGCCAGACTGGTGAGGTATCTGGATGTGTTGCCTCCCTACCTCTCCAAAAAGACTCCAGCTGCCATGTGCCAGGACAGCTCAGCAGATGGTTCTTCTCAGAAGGAATTCAGCCTGACTGGGGAGGGAAGGCAAGGCAGATAAATGCATACACGTATTTTTCTGCCTCTGGAGCAAAAAACAGAGCCTTCCGATTTCTTGGGACACCCAGCACAAGGCCGTCTTTGGGCAGATGGCACATGAAGCAGTGATCCATGTGACACTGATGGCTCCAGCAAAGAGGTGCAAGGGTTCTTTTACTTCCCTCCATGCGCTACCACATCCTTCCATGCAAAATCTCAAAGGCCACAAGACCACCCGTTGGCATCTCTCTCTCTCTCTCTTTCAACTATCTCACATCATTGTAAGGCCCACAAGCCTGTCTTTCGAAGCAAAGGAAAAGACAGCTGAGGTGGAAGCCAGGCAATGATGCAGAATATCAATTTCTACCACAACCTAGTTGCTTCTGCACATCTTGTCCCAATGTACTCAATATATATAATGTACAAAATATTCAAGGATAGCCATGTTGGCCATGCAGATACTGAAGTACAACAAAATCCAAAACACACATCACAGCAATAGTATCGTTAAGGGGCACAATGCACCACAGTTGCCTTTGAAGCTTGCTGGCTTCTTCACCAGGCAAAAGTCCTATCCTATAGGAGAAGAAAATGATAGTATTGGAGTCACAATGGGCCTCAATCTTGTTTGAGATGTTTGCTTCAGTGGATATTTCAGGTGGTCACGCAGGGACTGATGAAGAGAAAGGCAGTACAGGCCAGGCAATAAAATTTCTGTGTCCTTTAGCAGCAGAAAAGTAACTTCCTTTGAGACCTAGGCCATCTCCGTCCTGTGCAAAGGCAAGGACGCCCAGTTCCACCAGCAGCTGTGATGCTCAGGCAGACATTGCCCAGGGAGGCCACTTCTGGCCACCGGGAAGAGGAGAACGAGAAGGGGGCAAGGGGCTCTGGCGTGGGCCAGCCCATGTTCTGGGCCACGGCAGTCAGATGAGTCAGGCAGCGCCAGACCATTAAAACCTCCAAGTATGAAATTAGCCTGACTCTGTAACAGAGCTACATCAGGCCGGCTGTCAGGAAATCAATAGCACACCGTAATTATGCCCATAAACATGCTGGAAAAGCACAATGAGTCAAAGGGAATGGCAGCATTGTGGGGGGAGGGAGGAGGGAGGGGAGGGGAGGGGAGGGGAGGGGAGGGGAGGGGAGGGGAGGGGAGGGGAGGGGAGGGGAGGGGAGGGGAGGGGGGCTCTCAGGAAAAGGAATCCAGGGCTAGCAGTAATATTTGTCCTTTCATAATGAGGATTTTCTTGGCTTGTCTCCATCAAGTCAAAGAATCCTGAGGTGGGAGGCACTTTCCAGCAAGGCTTTTATCATGCCACACACACACACCCAGTGTCATTCACTGGGGCCAGAGTTCTGTGGCCCCCCACAGAAGCAGTGGGACGGTTTCATCCGATGCAAAACGGCTACCATTCAGCTCAAGGTTGTAGAAACGGAGCTGCTCTTGCTGTGTCGCTGCCATGGCTGTGCATTACACACGGATGGGCATGTGCACGGTGCACATGGCATGGCATAGGTTGCATTGTGCATTGGATACCACACTGCCCTGAGCAAAGTCATAATTCACGGATGGGGTGATGTTGGGCCATCGTGGTGCAACTCTGAGGGTGTCCAGTTATAGTACGTCTGAGAACATCTTGCCAAGGAAACCTGGTGATGGGATCCATTTAGGGCTGCCATAAGTCAGAAATGACTTGAAGGCACACAATGACAACAACAAGAACAGCAACAAATCCTCTACTCAACACCCCTCCTTAATTTCCTTGGTTTCCCACCACTTCTGTCTTCTTCTTCTTCTTCTTCTCTCTCTCAGTGGAGAAAATCAACCAAAGAGGAGAACGACGCATGGAAGTGCTGCTGGATGCCTTGCAGTGGCAGGGTGCCTCTCCCACCCCTCCACTGGGGATGGCCTCAGTGGGATCCCTTCTGCTTGTGGGCCTGCAGAAGGGGCCTGGCACACACCCTGCCCTGCCTGCTCCTTGCTGTCACCACTCCCCATCCAGAGAAGCCTGGCTTTCTGCCTCCCAGGGGGCAGCTGGGGGT
The DNA here is from genome assembly GCA_948472985.1 of Iguana delicatissima. Classification (NCBI taxonomy): domain Eukaryota; kingdom Metazoa; phylum Chordata; class Lepidosauria; order Squamata; family Iguanidae; genus Iguana; species Iguana delicatissima. The sequence goes on along the minus strand of CAOKZL010001119.1, from coordinate 236,913 downwards.
GGGAGGGAGTGTGGGGAGGAGGAAGCCTAGTGTGCATATCCTTGTTCCTTTTGGAACAAAAGGAACACTCTGGTCTCCAGCCAATCCAGAATGTGGGCCAGCCAAGTGCTGAAAGAGAATGCCAGTAAAGACCATTGTTCCAGCCCAGATGAGTGCCTGACGTGTCCCAGTCATGGCATCTGGAAGCCATACTATGGGACACCCCCACCACCACCATAGACTCCCTCCTGGGCTCCCAGCTCTTCCTGTTCTTGCCAGGGATTTGGGCCAAAAGGAAGCCACCGTGACTCTTTTTGGGCTGAGAAGAAAGGAGGAGTGCTCACTGTTGCGACAACTCCACCGGAGGGCACGGCGCATTACAGCACAGCATTTGCCAGACAGACAGGATCCCGTGGGCCCTTGGCTTATGCCGATGAGGGGAACAGAACAGCAGCACTCTGGGGATGGGCCAGGAAGGGAGGCAGCTGCAGGGCATTGTGGGACCATGGGGTCAGAACAGGGTCCTCTTTTTTGATGGAATGACAAGCTTGATAGGTCAGGGGAGCAGTGGTTCCCCCGAAACTCTTGCAGGCAAGGTGGAAAACTGTGGGCTAGACTGTTACAGTCAGGTAGATTTGTAACTGGCTGGCAGATCGAACACAGAGGGTGCTCACTAGTGGTTGCTCTTCATCCTGGAGAGAAGGGGCTAGTGGGGTCCCTCATGGTTCTCTTCTGGGCCTGATGTTGTTTAGCACCTTTATAAATGACTTTGATGATGGAATAGAAAGCACGCTTATCAGATTTCCAGATCACACCAAATTAGGGGAAGTAGCTAATACTTCCGAGCACAGGATCAGAATTCAAAATGACCTGACAGATTGAAGCGCTGGGCCAAGGCTAACAAAATGAATGTCAACAGAGATAAATGAAAGGTAGCACTTCTAAGCAGGGAAAAGTGAAATGCACAAATATGAGAGGGGTGATACCTGGCTTGAAAGCAGTACTAGGCATCTTCGTAGACTGCAAGCTAAACATGAGTCAGCAGTGTAATGCAACAGCCAAAAAGGCCAGTGTATTCTTGTCTGCGTCAACAGGTACATAATGTTCAGATCAAGGGAAGTAGCAATCCTACAGCATTCAGCTTTGGTCAGACCCCACCTGGAACACTGAGTCCAGTTCTGGGCATCACAGGCTGAGAAGGATATGGACGAGCTGGAACATGTCCAGAGAAGAGCGACCAAGAGGATCCAAGGTCTGCAAACCGAGCCTGATGAGGAATGAATTAGGGAACTGGATATGTTTAACATGGAGAAGAGAAGACTCTGAGAGGTGACATGAGATCTACCGTTCAACATCTACAGGGATGTCACGTAGCAGGTGGAATTTGTTTTCTGCTGCTCCAGGGACCAGAACATGGACCAATGGACTCCAGTGACAAGAGAAGATTCCACTTAAACCTCTGAAAGAACTTTCTGGTTGTAAGAGCTGTTTGGCCTCAATGGACCCTCCTTCTTCAGAGGCTGCTTCAGAGGCTGCTTTAAACAGAGATTGGGTGGGCCTCTTTCAGGAGTGCTTTAGATGGCCCTTGAGGTTCCTTCCAGTTCTATGATCTGATCTACATACATACATACATATATACAACATATATACAATATATACAACAACCATCCACACCACCAGAATCCGTGTGTGTGTGTGTGTGTGTGTGTGTGTGTGTGTGTGTGTGTGGAGGGGGGTGTAAATTTTGATCCCTTGATTCATGCCCTTCCCTCTGGAGCAGCATAAAACAAGCTTGCCTCCCTTCCACCTGACGAGAGCCCTTCGGATAGCAAATATGGCCTTATCACATCCCCTCTTAGTCTTCTTTTGTCAGCTCCCTTGGTGGCTCCTCATAAGGCTTGGCTTCCAGGCTCTCCACCACCTCAGCCACCTTCCTCCAGACACGTTCCAGCTGCCTAGTTCCTACTCTGCTGAGTACCCCCATGCACCCGGGGGAACACCTCCTATTCCTGCCCACCTCATTCTTTGGTGCTGCTAGTCTCTTCTGCAGCATACCAACTATTTTCTTCCACAGGCAGAGTGGGCTGCCTCATGCCAGAGATGTGAATGTTGTGTTGTTGTTCCATGAGGCCCCGGCCAGCACAATCAGAGCGGAAGAGGAGCACCCAAGAAATCCAGGACAAGGAGAAGAGTGAGGACCCTGTCCTTGCACAAGGATGGTTACAGGTATTGGCACAGTGGGAGTCCCTGTCTCACAGGGAGCAAGAAAACGTAATCCTGTGGTTTGGCATCCCAGTGAGGGGAGGAGGAACAAGCTGGGAGGTGAGAAGCCCATGAGAGAGGGAAATTGCAAGCCAGAGAGCTTCCCACAACACAGAGAGGAGGCAGACCAGGATGGAGGTGAAAATAGCCCAGCCGTGGTCCTATATCTGTCACACTTGACAGAAAACCATTCTGTTCCAGTTAGCCATTAGGAGTCTTTTGGAGATGCCTCAGAGTATTGAGACTAATGATTGTTGGCACGAATATGGCCCTTAATATGAATAACTCTGGGAATGGTGATAGCATTTCCGGCTGCTGGTGACATTCAGCTGCGGACCTGAGACCGGAAGCTATTTCCAAAGATATTTTGAATGGGAGAAGGGAGAGAGGTCCTCACAGGGTTTCTGCCTGAGGTTCAGAAGTCCCTCTGCTAGCCCTGAGGACCATGAACTTTGACTTTTTTGAGGGGCAGAACCAACGTCTACTGTGATTTGGGCAGAGAACCATCCAGGGTTGGCCCCACTGCACAGCCCCCTGCCCGGCTCCCCCACACCTGCCTGGCTGCCCCGCTGTGTCTGCTGTTGTGTTTTGCTTTGGAATGTTGCTGCTATTTTCCCTTCCTGTGCACATCAAAGAGTTTGTCATTGCTGTTATTATTTACATAATTATCCCTGCTATTGTGCTTTCCACCTTCAAAGTACTTTATTATGAAGAGCTAATCCCCTGCTTAATTAATTTGCTGACGCTGGCTGTGTCGAGGACCCCGGGCTGGGAGGAACTCTGACGACAGAAGGGTTGCAAAAAGAGGAAACAGAACCCCAGCTTTCCTCTCCCCCACCCCGCTTTTACTTCTCAGCCCCATGGGAGGGGCACTGGGGTCTCCTTCTTCTTCAGAGAGACCCCCTCCTCTTCCTAGGTGCCTTCGTTTGGACCCTTGTGAGGGTGCCCCTCAATCTGAAGGCCCCAACCTCTCCTTTTGTGGCCCCGACAGGGTGTGTAGTGCTTTCACCTGCTGTACCTTGGAACCATCCAACACACCTGGCATGAGAGACTGTCCCAGGTGGCTTTTAAACAGCTTTTATTCCCCAGGTTAGCCCAACAAAAGTTTCAGCCAAGAAAAATTCGTGTGACTGCCTTCAAGGGCTCTTCAAAGGAAAGAGAGGCACACAGTATATGTGTGTGCGCCTTTCAGTTGCCTGTCAACTTATGTTCACCTTAGGCATTTCATAGGGTTTTCTTAGGCAAGGAATACTCAGAGGTGGTTTTGACAGTTCCTTCCTCTGAAATATTGCCCCATCCAAGTACAAAGCAGGACTAACCTTGCTTAGCTTCCAGGATTGGATGGGATCAGGTGCCTTTAGGGTATTCATATATCTGTGCATTAATCCTTCTCAGCAAGGCATAAGCTGAAGTGATTAAAAAGCAACCTGCGGCCACAGTCCTATTGTTAGCCCCAACTAAAGTAGGTGCATTGCATCTGCTTGCTTTACTTATGTGATGATTCGCTGTTCAGCAACTGGCTGCATGGCCCTAATCCAGTGGTTCTCAACCTGTGGGTCCCCAGGTGTTTGTGGACATCAGCTCCCAGAAGCCCCAGCCACTATGGTCAATGCTCAGGGCTTCTGGGAGCTGAAGTCCAAAAAACATCTGGGGACCCACAGGTTGAGAACCACTGCTCTAATCTAACTGGGACCGCAGAATCCCAGACAGTGTCTGTGCACACTGACCCCATCTTACTCCCTGTTATTGAAGAGGCAGTCATTAAGAAATAAGATATGGAGTGAGAACATAAAACAATCTTGTCTGTACCCAGAAAGCCATTTGAAAATGAAATTGCAGGGATTCTGAAAAGAGCACAGGCTGTCATCCACCAGTGGAGTCTGCTGCTTGGTTTAAAGTTCAGATGAAAGCCCAAAGTGCCCCACCAATTTGGGAAGCACTGTTTGCTGCTGGTCTTCCTTGCCAAGGCCTTTGGGGGGGTTGAGGGGAAGTAATATTTGCATGTGGTGTGAGGGTGGAAAAAGAAGCCCAAGAAAGGAGGCAGCAGTCCACCCACCCCACACAAGGCAGGTTGCAGGCCGTGAGGGAAAGCAGGAGGGAGCGAGGACTGGGAATTCAGCCAGAGCATCCCAGGCTGACACTGATGGATTTGCTTATGATTTGTAGGAAATAAAAAATCAACTAAAATCTGATGTTAATTTCATTTTGGTCCTATTAGATGACAGATCAGGTTGGTGGATTTCCTAAATGTAATAATGGACGGATCCATTAAACGGCAGCATAAAAGACAGACGTAGGCTAAGATCCTGGACTAAAGGGGGTTTCTGCATGACATGGACAGTGCAACCATTGCAACTCTGGATCAAGTCACCCAGTGTGTCACCCAATGCACAACCAAATGTGCACGCATGTCCAAGCACAACGTGGAATGCACACTTACACAGAGTGCCGCCGCATGTGAAACTCTGCTTCCACAGTCTCCAACCAAAGGGCAGCCAATCTACATCAGACAAAAATGTCCAGCTGCTTCCTTAGTGGAGCAATGCAGGCGTAAGATGCCCACAGGATTCCAGCCATATATATTTTAATGTAAGAAGGGGAAGAAGGTGAAACCGGCAGCTGAGGGAAAATGAGGAAGCATGGGACCCCAGACCATCAGTGTCCCCAAGAGGAATTAAAGGGCTGCCTCAGCCCCAGCTGGTCATAGAGAAAGCAGGAGGCATGGGGCTGGGAGACAGACTTGTAGGTAATGATGATGATGATGATGGTGATGGAGATGAAGAAGATGGAGCCGGGGAAGAAATGCAATACTGATCCAGGAACAGAACAACCTGGCTGGACTGGGAATCTGAGGGGGGAAAGTGTGCATCGGGCAGGGGGGAAAGGTGTTCTGTGTTGGATTAAACGGCTTGCCTTAGAAGTCTAACCACGACATTAAAATTCATTACTGTGGTACCATAAAGGAAGGGATTTTAGAGGAAAAGCTGGGGAACAACAACCTGTATTAATGAAGAAATATAACAGGGCTGCAACAAGGCACAGAAGGCAAATGGGACTAAGCCAAAACAGATTGGGAATTTTAAAAAACAAACTTCTCCAAAATCCATGGGTGTGGGGGAGAAGGCATGTTGTTGAATTACGCCAGCTGAATTCTACAGGAGAAAAAGCAAAGTGAGAAAAACATGGATGATAACCAGGGGAATAACAATAGTGTAACGATGAAAATTAATGAAACACAGATTGCATGCATACCCGCCCTAGAAAAATGGAATTCAAACAAATATTTCTTTCCTAATTACATGAGATGAGAATTGGGTTTACTATCTAAATTCTGCATAAGACACACAAACAAATGTCACGGAGAGAAGCCAGGAGACCATGAAAGAACAACACTAAACCTAAGGGTCTGATGATGAATAATTTTTTTTTTACTTTAGAAAAAAAAACACTCAACTGAAACATCTGAGAAAAAGAAAGGAGAAGATTGCAAAGAGATCCTGCAACCTGGCCACCCCCACCCCCACCGCCCAGTAAGCCTGGTCAGACCCCTCCTCAGCCCAGGCCGGCCCAGCAGCCCACCCATTCAAGCTCCGTGGAAACCTCCCTTCTGTCTCATGGCTGGAAGCGGCACTTGTGAAGGCGCCTGTTATTGCTGCTCTCCTGATGCCTCTGGGGGTCTGTTTTGTGTCTCCAGATCGTCCTGTGTGTTTGGTAGGTGGGACTCCTGGATGTGAGAGGCAGCATGGTGTAGTGGTGAGAGCATTGGATCAGGATCTGGAGACCGGGGTTCCAATCCCTGCTTGGCCATGGAAACCCACAAGCCCCAAAGGAAGCCAAATCTTCCCAGGAAAGCCCAGCGTTACGTTCGCCTTGGGGTCACCATAAGTTGGAAACAACTTGAAGGACACAGCACAAGACAACTCCTGGATCTGTTATGAGACCTAAAGCAACACTTGGGCTACTGCCTCCAGCCCTAACTGGGAGGAGGAACTTATGCCTTCATGGACTCAGTCCACTGCATCTGGTGCAAATGGAGGCTTTTGCAGCAAATGTCTCCCTCTCCCGGTTAGTCTCAAAGGTAGAGCTGGATTCCTTCATGTCAGTTGGATGCAGGCCCGTCTGTGGGGTCTTTGCCAGCAGTTTGAAGCCAGAAGTCTGCTGCTAAAGATGCAGCCACAGGGGCTGGTTGAAAAGCCCATGGTGGTCTGTGTTGGAGACAGAGCTCCCTGCTGCTGCCCCTGCAACGTGGCTCCCATAGGCAACCAGCCTGCCCTCTCCTACCTTCCCCTCTCCTGCTCCTTCACCCCCTTGGTAGGTTCCAGCTGTGGCTAGCACCCACCGGGAGAGGTGAGGGCACCTGGCCAGGGAGCAGGACTCTTCTCAGCCAAGTGGGCAACCAATTACCAGGGGAGTGCAATGGGCTTTTTCAGATCTTAAATCATACTTGAGATTTCATTAAACCTGGCTCTAGAACTCACTTTGTGGCAGCTTAATTATCTTGCTCCTGAAAACTCTTCAAGTTTCAAAGAGAGCCATAACTAAAGGCAGCTTGCCCAACTTCAAAGTGAGCCAGAGCAAAATTAGAATTCCTCCCCACCCTCCAGAAGGGGCCCGGCTGCCCTCCAAGGCAGAGATTTACAAAGGTGCCTGCTAATGGATCCTTCCCCACGAGAGTCTGGCTCCTGCCTGCAGGTGGGCCTTCAATTATTTATTGTATTTACTTGTAAAATGGATTAATCGCTTTTCTCTCACAAGCTGACCAGTTTGTCATTACTCACCTGAAATCTGCCAGCCTCCAGAGCTTTGGTTCCTTCCAGCAGGAGCGGCAAGATCTCCCTGATTCCCTTCCAGAGCAGATGGGATAGCAGAGGTGATGGGGGCGGAAAGAGATTTGGAAAGGCCAACTGGGCCTCAAGCTATAAGGTGGTTGGGGATCTGTGTGCCCCACTGTTTTGAGCTGGAACTGGTAGCCCTCCAGGTCTTGAGAAGACCTCTGTTGGCTACCAAAACTGACACCCATCACAGCTGTGGGATCACCTTTCTTGCCAGTAAAAGATGCCCCAGGTGGTCTACAGCAGAGGAAAGCAGGCCCACCTTCTAGCATCCCTTCGCTGCAAAACCAAGACCCCTCAGCAACAAATTCTCAGTGGCCCCATCCCAGGACCAGTCCTCCATGTCTCTGTGGCTGGATAAGGAGAGACCTGGTCTCCAGGGTGAGGCGCCTGGAAGATGGAGCCCTGGGGGGATTAGCAGGGCAGGGGCAAACCAAAGAAAGTGAGCTGCGCTGTAGGCAAGAGGGAGAGGAACAGGTTTTGAACAGGAAGGTTTATTGCTCTGTTCCAAAGGCAAAGGGAAACTAACTAATAGGACCTGCTGCACACACACAAACCATTTCCATGCCACTGAATGGCTTTAATGGGGACCAGGACTATAGAGCCCATCTGCCTGGTCAGTGTGAGCACCATTCCATCTTGCACCGACTTTCTGCTTTCCCATGCTCCAGCCATACACGTGCGCACACACGCACACACACACCCTGCTGCCTTCACAGTGCCCTGCCTCGCCATGGGCTGCAGCCTCTTTGGGACCCCTCCACCAGCAACCCAGACACACTACAACCCCACTGTGCCCCCCAGTGGCCAAGGCCAGAGTGAAGGAAGTTTGTGTTTTTGCTCTGAAGCACCTCTCAGAGTGGTTCTGTGACCGAAACCTTGCAAAAGTGGAAAACCTGCAAATAACTCCCCCTGTGCCCCCCCATTCCCTTGCCTTTTGCCCGGGTGCAGAGAAGGAAGGCACAGCATGCCCAGGCAAAAGGCAAGGGAGTCGGAGGGGGAGAATGCGGGGAAGTCAGGTAGGCCCCTCGAAAATAATCAAGTTCACAAAGGTAAGACCTGCAAACTTGGAGGGGGGCTGGACAAGGCTCTGAGGAGAACAGCAAGCGAAAGCCAAAATGGGGCAGGTAAGCGAGCCAGGCCTGGAAGTGAGTCAGTGGAGGTGGAAGAAAGGCAGAAGTGGAAGCTGAGCTGAAGCAGCCAAAAAGGAGATGGCACTACCACTGAAGGAGCTGAAGGAGAAGTGGAGGAGAGGGAGAGCAGAGCAGGGCAGAGCAGCCTGGTGGGAGGGGACCCACGGAGCAGAGAAACAGCCAGAGTCCGAGGCTGCACCTGACGGAGAAGAGTCTGGGGAGAAAAAGCCTCTGCACGGGAACCCCAGAGGGGGTGGAAGAGAATGGGGAGGGTGTGGACCGGCATCCCTGGTGACTGCGGTCAGAGAGGCTTCGAGGAGGAATCTGTTGATGCTTTATTTGTTTGCTCTGTTGCCTTGTTGGGACACTCTAAATGGAAAGTAACTGCTTCCAAACCGTTTGGGGATATAATTGTGAATGCCAACAAAAAAAATGTATGTATGCATGCATGTTTGCATGCCTCCATTTATATTCCTACTTTTGTGGCTCGCAAGAAGAATCAGCTAAAACATAACAATAAAATTTTAAAGGCAATTAAAAATCATTGCATGGTTTAATTTAAAATTCTTTTTATATTAGACTACTGAACCTTTTGAAAGAGAGAGCTAGCATGCTATACTGGTTTGAGCACTGGAGTACAGATCCCAGAGATCTGGGTTCAATTCCCTGCTTGATCCTGGAAACCCACTGGGTGACCTTGGGCATGTCACACACTCTCAGCCCGGAAAACCCTGTGATAGGCTCGCCTTAGAGTTGCCATAAGTCAAAAATGACTTGAAGGCACACAACAAGGCAGCCTTTTAATAAGGTCATTCTTTGCTCTGATTTGTAGCCATTGGTTGCTCACCCCATACCTGAAGCCCTACCGCTGTACTGTAAAGGGGATCCATTTGTTGAATGCCATGACTGATGGAAGCAGCCTCCCAAATAAGCACATCCCCCTTCTGGCAGTGGAGGAGCTTCTGCGTGGAGGGGGAGTGCACAGGCTCTTTGCAGCCAGTGTCCCCCTCCATCACCAGTCGGGGTGCGGCCAGCAAGCGACAGGCAGGGCATCTGTTCCAGGTTCTGTGTTACCCTGTAAATTAGGGATCCTGGGAGGGGCACCCAAATACCAAACCAAACCTAGCAAAGATGGGGAAATTAGCCGGAGCACTCTCTTGGCTAATGAGAGGCAGGGCAACACAGCGGAATCTTGTATCCTATGTACACCGGTTCAGGTCAGTGAGGAGTCAAGCAGTTTCAAAATACTAACAGTATTTATTAAACACAAAATAATAAAAGCACAAGCACACTCCTAACTAGAAAAGGAAGGAAAGAGAATTTGGGGAATGGGCAATACGCCACCTGTCCGAAGTCCTGGAGACACCAATTGAAGAGGAGGAAACCCGGAGTAGGGGCCGAGGGGAATCTGCTGGACCAAGCAGCAGCGAGGCGAGGAAGATGATCCAACGGGAGCTTCAAGTGATTTCAGCAAGTGATTTTCAGCAAGGTCCGACGAGAGTTCCAGATGGTTCAAGTGATCCAGCGAGAGTTCCAAAGAGCTCTCAGAACAGGGGATTTTTATAGGGAGAAGAACGACCGCAGGCTAGTCTGGTCTCTGGTGAGAACAATAGGTTTTGGGCTGGAGACAAAGCCTCCGAAAAGTCAGGATTTGCATGATTGAGTTATATGCCGATTTGACAATAGTATGGCCGGTACGTAGATGCGGCTAGCTCGGCCGTTAAGTTCCTAGCTCGCCAGGGTGTTCTCTCAGGCAGAAAGTCCTTTTGTTTTACCGTGCATTTGTAATTAAGGTGTTTGTTTCGGGAAGTCTCCCCCGAAGCGGATCTGGCAATATTTGGTACTTTAATGAGAGCACAAGTATCACCCATGCCTAGCTTCGCGCTTGTTCAGCGGGGCCTCACAAACACTTGGCTGGTGGCAGAGTAAGGCCGAATTGTGATATCAAAAATATCTTTGGTTCACCAAAGGCCAGACCAGATCGCGGTGGTAACATCTGGCTAGCTTTGCAGGAGCTCTCCAAAGTGCTGAACCTATTTAAGAAGAGAGTTCAGCACAGTGGAGAGCTACTGGGGAGCCTGAAGTAAAACCTGGAATGGATTCACCACTTCACTGACCTGGAAGCCCCCAGCAGCTGCTGAAAGAACCACCCAGGAAAGTCCTCCCACTCCCGTGGCCATTGTCCCCTGGATTCCAGCTGAGAAAGGACTCATCACTGTCAAGGTTGTTGCCGGGCAGGCAAGTTTTTCCTATGAGTGGACGGCAGAAGGAAAAGGTGGCGTGGCCAGACAGCCAGGTGCAAGGCCAGCAGGATCGTTATGGCTATGTCTTGTGTATTAGAGAAGGCGACACGCCAGACCACTGATTGGGTCACCTCACTTGTTCCAGGGTGACAAGGTAGCATAAAAAGATAGGTGTTTGCCTTGACCAGCTGCCAGTTAGATGCCCTAGCTGGACCTGCCACGCCATTGGCAGTACACTGATTGTTAGGGGAGATGCTGCCTGATTTTTCTCCATTATCTTCTGTTATTCCTGTTTGTCTAATTGCTAGCATGTTTTTGCTAAACCTTATCTTAGAGTGCAGCAATAAACTCAGTCTCTAAGTCTTACTTAATGAGCCTCTGGAATTCTTTCTGCTTCACTGGGACTCTCTGCTGTGGTGAAGCCTTGCTTCATATATTACACTCTGCTCATGCTCAGAGGAGTAAAATCCTGCCAACCCTGACAATCACTGCAGCAGGATTTGGGGACAATGTTAAGGGTTATTCATTTATTTAATTTGTATTCTCCTTTTCTCCTTGCAGAGGAACCAACAGTTCTCCTTGGCTCACCTTTCCATACCAGTGCACCCTATCACAGCTCAGCACAACGGTGCATTTCTTGTCTCTATACATTTCCATTGGTGGCTCACAGTCTGAGCGACAGAGAGCCCCACACATTTTGTGGTGAGATTGCCCCTTCAACTCAGACTGTGGGCTGCTCCCACACCCTTCCTTATCTTCTCGTGCACCGGCTATTGCCTTTGGTGCAGGGAACTATCAGAGGGGTTTACCTGGAGGAGGGAAGCAAAGCTGCTGGAGGGGTTGCGTTGGATTCCCTTCAGGCCACAGACCTGTGCAGAGGGGACGGACTGGAGTTCTGTCACCATGAGGGTCATATCTGTGGCTACAGGGAGACACAGGAGTGTAGGTCCAGAAAGGAAAGGACACAGGGCCTGGGAGTGGGGAAGGAGGGCTGCTGGAGCAGTGGGGCAAGAGTGGACCCCATAAGAAGGAGGCAGGGCCCCTGGCTTCTGTTCAGACCATTTGCACCAGAGGCTGCCAGACCTTGGCGCTCTGAAGTCCCCTGGAAGAAAGAGGTGGGCACCTGCCAGTTTCCAGTCTCTCTCTCTCTCTCTCCCCCGCTCTTTGGGGTGTGCCTCCATGGAGGGGGCTAAGGCTTTGACCTACATATTCTGAAAAAGAGAGGGGGGAGGGGGACTTTGCATTCTCCTTTATGTCTTACTTTTTATAAATGCATATTCATTTCTGAAATCTGCTGGAGGCAGTGAGAAGAAATCCAGGATCAATGTATTCCCAACAGGCTAGTCTGTTAATATAAATGCATGTAAATCAAGCTAATTAAAGAGGAAGGTGTGTTTAATTTCTCTCTCTTTTTCTCTCTTTCCTCTGCAAGGCAGACAGACAGACAGGCAGGCAAGCAGGCAGACCAAACAGCCTCCTCCTTGTTTCTTTATTTTTAATTTTTTTGTCCCATGACAATGCAAAACCATTGTGCAAAGAAGAGGAAGAGGCAACTGGAAGATAAAAACAGAATTGGTATGCTTTGCAAAGACCCAAGACACCAGGGACTTATTTTAATCCAGTCCATTAATCAATTTCTCTGTTGAAATTGAATTAACTGTCTTTCATCAGCATCACACACTGGGACTTGAAAACAGTAACCACAGATGCATGCAAATGAAGCGGTTCTCCCCTCAGGAGCGGGCACAGTTATGTAGTCCCAAAGGTCTCAGAGTACATCCATCCTCTTCCCATCCTGCGAGAGTGTTTTGATTGCTGGAGCTCCCCAGATGGGCAACCCCAGCAACAGTGGAATTGTTTTATTCCACAGTGATTCCACTCTATAATGGCTGACCAGCAGGACAAATAAAACCTCTGGCCGGGGCTGGCCCCTCTGCAGTCTTCCTTGGAAGAAAGTCCTGGAGAGATTTTTGTGACTTAGAGCTTCAGCACACACTGGTTTGTACAGAACTGCCTCAGTTCTGTACCTTTTGTGCAAAAAAACCCAATCTCCTCATCAGTGCATTCTGCATAAAATTCATATTTTTCTGTCCCAGACCATGTTTTCTGCATGTTTTGGCATAGATGAATCCCCAAAGCATGTGAAGTCTCCGTGAAGTCCTGAAATATGAATAATGTTTGAAAATTGCAGAGAACTTCTTGCATTCTCTTGCGTGGCCAGAGGTGGGAGGAATGGCTGAAATTATCCATTCTTGCATATGGGAATGAAATAAGTGAAGACTTATTTTCCTGCTAAGCAGTCATGAATTGCTGCTTTTATGAACAACTGCCCGGCGTTGTGGGTGGTAGTGTGGGGACGAGGTGGCCTTCCGGGTTTTTTTTTTTTTACTGCAGCTCCCATCCTCCCTTACCAGGACTGCCTGATGGGAGCTGATGTCCTGCACCACTCTTTCCCCTGCCCCCACCCCCTCCATCTATATTCCCACGGGGGCCGACAGCCACATCTTGGCTGTGGCTGCAGCAGCTATTTCCCACCTGTCAGTCTCCGAGGTGACCAATGGCACTTATGGTTCCTGAAAGCTTCAGTAAACAGCACGCTGGCCGGCCATGCAATCGCCGCAGCCTCATTCCTAGGCAAAAGCCATGCAAAAGCCATGCAGAGAGCAATTCAGGCTAAAATGATGATATGGCCCATTTCTGACAGCCTGTCAAAGCCCCGGTGGGGCCCAAGGATGCTGCGCTCCCAGAAACCCTCCAAGGGCAAAATGGTGCGCAGGAGGACTTTGCACAGCAGAAGGCACTGCAAATGAGCACTGGTTTTCCCACCAGACCAGTAAATAGCTGTGAAATCTGCAGTGGCTAAACAGAGGCAGGAGGACCTGATTGCACCCCTTATTCCAAGGCCTCTCCCTCCCCAGATGTCCTGCTCCCCTCATGAACGGGCCCGTGGAAATCCATGGCTGTGGCTGCTGGTGACTCCTATGCCAGTGAGGTGGTGACTCCACACCAGGTTTTAGTCTGGATTTTAAAGACATTGTCCAAGGTGCTGGACCCATTTGGGGGTTTAGCCCCTTCAAGAGCACCTTTCAGGTTCACATGAAGCGCTGGCATGGATTTGCCACACCACTTGCAAGGACCTGGGATGGATTCACGGCCCCCCTGGCGTGGGGCCCCAGGCCCCTCTCAAGCCCACACCCAGAGGGCCAGCTGACAGGACAGCCGCCACCCACCCACACAACCCCACACCCTGTGTCCAGCTTCCTTTCTCCCCCCACCCAAAAAAAGGAAGGAGGAGCATGAGGCGGTGGAATGGAGGTCGAGGACTTCTAAAAAATCATATTTTTAGCAGAGTGGATGGGTTGCAGGCGGCTGTGGCTCCTGCTGCTTCTCTCCGTTTTTACAGCCAGGGTGGGAGTGGGCAGGAAATTCCTCTGATCTTTTCTCCCCCAGATCAGAGGGATTCTCCTTTCAGCATTGCAGTGCAGATGAAGTCCTTGGCAGACGGAGGCGGTGGAGGTGCAGAAGGAGGAGCAGCAGAAGCTGAGCTCCTCAGAGCCTCCGGAGGATTTGCACATAAGGACGAAGGGGAGCACCGGGTTCCTCCACCTCAGCTGGCATGCAGAAGGAGGGCGCTCTGAAGCCAGCTGCCAGAAAGAGGGCAGGGGCACCCAGGAATGCCAGTGAGCCGGCACGTGGGGCCTCTGTGGGGCAGTGGAGGGGGTTTCAGAGGCCCCTTTGCAACTCTAGCCCTGTCTGGCAGGGAGATCCGTCAGTGAAGTTCCCTGTCTCTCCTGCCTGACGTTTTGCTTTCATGGAGTTTTCTGGAGACAAAAAGCTGTCTGAAAACGTTTTACTGTCCAGATTGGCAAATTGATCTGAAGCAATCTGGACCCCTTTAGTGTTGCTCCGATTTGGACCTGATCCAGATTGGACTGAATCAGCCTGAATCAGGTCAGGATTTGGCCCTGGGAAAATATGAACTCAGCACCCAAATAATTTATTTCTTGGAGAGTAGGACTGCTTCTTCTCTCCCTTGCACCCCTTCCTGGGGGGAGGCCTCAAACACAATTTGGCCTCTCTGCCCCAAAAACCTCCATTCCAGCAGCCTAGCCTACTTTCGAGAAAGCAGCACCGTCCGGTGCCTTCTCCCTCTTTTCTCCAGATCTGGCTCCTTGTCTCGGCCCTGCCGCTGTTTATGAAGACAGGAGGGGCTGTTTTGAAACAATGCAAAGCAAAGCCTGTTCTCGAGGCTGGTCTATGGTGGTCAATGCCATCCATTCTCTCTCTGATAGATTTCTGAAGTGTTGGCCACCCAGTCGATAGGAGGTGACATAAATCATGCTAATTAAGCTGTCTTTAAAAGACATTCTTCAACCCTCCAGGCAGGCTGTGCCAGGCAAAGGCGCCCTTCCTCTCCCAACTGACTGCCGTTCAGCAACAGATGCCCCCTTCCCCACCCCAGTCATAGAGCGAAGGAGCATTGATTTTGCCATCCTTGCACTTGGAGACGCTGGGGCTGAGAAGAGACACAAACACACACGTGCAGGAGGAGGTGGGGCCCCAGCAAGAACCTGGGAGCAGATGGCTTCCCACTGACTCACCCGTCCCTTCAGCAGCCATAGCTAGCAGCCGGGGAGGGGGGTCAGGCCCCACCAGTGCAGTTCCATGGGGCTGCCTTTGGATCCTGCAGAAGGCAGCCTCCCAAGGGTGAGAATGAGCCCCCAGCACAGTCACATAACGGCCAGAGGCATAAGAGGGAGAATGCTGGAGCCCCACCAGCTGCCGTTCTGCACAGGGCCACAAGAAGAGCCATCACGGCTCAGCTCCTCACAGGGGGCATGGGCATTCCCCACAGACAGCTGTCTCTCTCTCTCTCTCTCTCTCTCTCTCTCTCTCTCACACACACGCACACACACACACACACACACACACACACATGTTTCCCCCAACAACTACCTGGGATGAGGGTCTAGGGTTCAGGAAGGGGCATTTAGAATTCTCAGCCAGTGAACTCTTGGGCCTCAGTAAACTACAAACGCCAGGATTCCACAGGATGTTGAAAGCAGAATAATATCACTATAGCAATGCTGTGCAGAAAGGCTTCCTTCAGCATTTGTGTTGCCAGGTGAGGTCTACCCCAGGCTTGATGATTTCAGGGCCAAAATCTGAGACTGAGGGGCAACCTCTTGCGATGACACAGGCCACAGAATGCAAGAATGTCGTGGGGTGGGCCCTGGGGGTGCCACCAAGCATGGTACATTAAGCAGCCACCCCAGAGCAGGATACTCAAATTAAAAGTACTGTGTCTAACAAATGGGGAAGATGCATGTACACACATGAGGGTTGGTGCAAGGAGGGCATCCTGGGGAGAGAGGGGAGGAGGCCAGGGGCATCATGGGCATCAAGCAGGTTGTGCCCGAGAGGCCAGGGAGTGTCAGCCATCCCCTGGTCTTCTTCAGACATCCACGGGCCTTTCGCCTTGAAGCCTGTCATCAAAGAGTGCAAAGTAATGTGATGCCAGAGTCCACAGCAAGGCTTTTAGTGGCACAGATGACATCACCCGGGGCTTAGGAGCAACATCAAGCAACTGTGATTTACAGCTGCTTTTCCATAGAGTGCTGTCGATATATTTACGTCTTTCTAAAATACAGCTGAGCTTGGCATGAGGCCTTTCCAGCTTTACCAGTTTTCTGTTGGACCTCCTGCCCATGGAGACCTGTGGCTCCTCCACTGCAAAATCAGAAAAACATTTTCAAAGGCTGAGAAAAGTTTAGTTCCTTTTGCTGCCCCTCTCTGTGTGTGGCATTGGGTGTGTCAGTATTTGGTGAGAGGAGAGAATCCGCCTGTCGGGGGAGGGCTGTCTTCACTCAGGAACAGAACAGAGAGATGGGTTATATTCAACAGCTACAGTCCTGCATTTTGTTTAATATTTAATCACTCGGAGCACTCTGCTAACAATAGATGCTGCTGCTGCTATCATTTTTTCAGAAAGAATGGGGAGTCCGCTGGCCCTCGAAGGACTAACAGATTTATTGTGGTGGGAGCTTTCATCAGCCAGAAGCTGCTCTGCTGATGCTGGATGTGGTTTCCTTAAGGGGGCAGCAGGGAGAGGGAAGCGGGGGGGTATTGCATCCCAGGCTCAAGAGATGGACGCTGATGGGATGGCCTGGCTCTGCCTCCTTCAAGGGCACGACCAAAGTCTCCAAAGTCAGGGGCCTGAATCCAACTGTTAGTCCCAAGTAGAGAAGACCCATGGAACCTGGGGGGTTTCCCAACATGCCACCTGCAACCATGGGTCTCACTAGAGTATGGGTTAACTCCTTGGCTTCAGCCCAGAGAGTCCCCCAGGCAGCCCAGGGATGGCTCCACATTTTCCCCTCAACACATTTCCTCTGTGGGAGGGGGGCGTATTAAATCTCTCCCTCTGTCCCTGTCCAGCTCCTGAACCTGTAAAGGGAAGGGTGCTCTTCTTCTCCACCTGGCGTGGGCAGAGGTGGAGCTAGGGGAGGGCAGGGGATTTAATCCAGGGATATTTAAATGGTGGGGTGGAGTTTGCTTTCCATAATAGCATGACATAAAAGTTTAAAGGCTTTTTACCAAAAAAGAAGGGGAAAAATCTATGATCCAGTTTTATGCCCCTTCAAGCTCTTCTTCTAAATCCGCAAAAAGAGAATTTATCATCTCTCAGTAAATGCGTCACACATTCCCAGTCTCTCTGGTGAAGCCTGAGGCCAGCAGGGCATAAATTGCTTTGCCATTCCCACGGTTTTTCTTTCTCTCTCCCTCCCTCTCTCTCTGGGCCCCACTGAGGACGCTGCCCGTTCACTGGGCTGGGAATCCACCCTTTGCAGAGAACTCGGGCTGGGCAGCATTCCCTTCCCCTGGACCCTGAGGGCACGAGTGGGAATCATGCTGCCGTCCAGACCCCACTGGACTTTAAGGATGCTGACAGGCTTGAAGATGTCCGGAGAAGGGCAACTGAAGTGGCAAAAGGTCTTGGAAACCAAGCCTGATGAGAAATGGCTGGGGGAGCTGGGGAAGGTTGCTCAGAAAAGAGAAGACGGAGAAGTGATACGACAGCTCTCTTTCAATATCTGAAGGCGCCTCATGTAGAAGGGAGAGCACGCTTGTTTCCTCCTGCTCCAGAAAACAGAACACAAACCGGTGGGTCCAAAGAGAAGAGATTCCAGCTAAGCCTTAGGAAGAACCTTGAGGCCATTAGAGCTGCCCAAGGGTGGAACAGGGAGCGCCTTGAAGGGTGTGATGGGCCCTTCCTTCCTTGGAGGTCTTTGAGAAGAGGTCGGATGAGCGTCTCTCGGGAGTGCTTTGGGCCAGATGGGCCTTGCAGTCCTTTCCAGCCTGAGAGGGACACGGACCGTCTCAGGGAGGATGGATTTGCTTTCCTTGGAGGCCTTTGAACAGAGGCCGGATGGCTGGATTTCTCAGGAATGTTTTATTTATGGAGCCCCTTCTGAGAGGCAGTCAGGTGAGGTGGCCCTTAGGGCCTCTGGATTCCCAGCAGCCCTGCAAGCAACAGGGCCACTGCTGAGGACTGCTGGGAGTTGTGGTTCAGCAGCATCTGGGGGAGGGTCACATGATTCCCATGGCTAATTTAGGGGATCCTTCTTGCCTTCAGACAGAGCAAGTCCAGAGTGTTTCCTTTCAGCCACTACGAGTGCTATTTATTCTATTTTTCCCATTACTGACCCTGAAATTATCTGGTTATTTATGTCTTTCTTTCTTCGTTTGCTTTGAGAGTGTACACCCTGCCTTATTTCAAAATGTGTTCAAGGAGGCTTGGAATAATAAAGCATCATTCAAAGTACCAAACCATATATCTCAGCCATGCATTAAAAAACAATTATGGTCAAACAGCACTAACATAGCAAGCCAGAAACTCAAAAACAGCCATAGAAAACATCAATATAAATGGAACAGCATTATTCAGACAGGGACTTTTAAAAGCTACTATTTTGTTTTCATTTACCAGTCAACAGTACATGTGTACTGTAACTCAGAACAACAATAATTAAGAGAAGCTGAGTAAGAAGGTTGAGGTAATGTTTTATTTAGGGTGAGATTTCCAGAAAGGAATGATTCAAAATTTAAGATCTTCCGCAGGTGGTGTGGCAGGACCATTAGGCGCATTTTGCTTGTTGGCAAGGGTAAATAATGGACATACCCTTTCTGCAAAGAAAATGGGAGGCATGCTGATCACATCTGCAGATGAAACCAAATTGGGGGAGTAGCCAACACCCTGAAGGATGGGAACAGGATTCAAAATGGCCTTGATAGATTGGAGAAGTAGGCCAAAACTAGCAAAGTGAACTTGAACAGGGACAAATGTAAGGTACTACGTCTAGGCAGGGAAAATGAAATGCTCAAATGTAGGATGGGTGGCACCTAGCTTGAAAGCAGGACGTGTGAAAAGGGTCTGGTTGGCTACAAGTGAAACAAAAGTAAAGGTATGATGCAGCAGCCAAAAAGCCAGTGCAGGAGTATAATGTCCAGGTCAAGATAAGTAGCCATTCTAATCTATTCTGCTTTTGTCAGACCTCACCTGAAATACTGTGTCCAGTTCTGGGCAATACAGCTCAAGAAGGATATTGAGAAGCTAGACCATGTCCAGAAGAGGGCAGCCAAAATGGTAGAAAGCCTGGAAACCAAGCCTTACAAGGAACGACTTGGGGAACTGGGTCTGTTTAGGCTGGTGAAGAGAAGACTCTAAGAGGCGACATGATAGCTATCCTTAAGTACCAGAGACTCAAACATGAACCAGTGGATTCAAATTACAAGAAAAGAGATTCCATCTAAACACTGTGAAGAACTTCTTGACTTCTTGACTTATTGATTTCCAGAGAGAGAGGCTGGGCCCTCATTTATTATTGTTTCAGTAAATATGCACAGCCAAGACAGCTTTGCCTTAAAGTAAAGGAGAGAAGGAATAAATTGCGTTCTTTTCTTTTTGGTTTCACTCCACTTCTCCCTCCTGGTTTGGTCTTTCTTGGTTGTTCTGGTTTCAAAGCAGGGCATCATGGAAGAGGCTTGTTCAAACTAAATAATTGGCCACCCAACTAAAGGGAACCACCTGGAGGGGCTATTCCGTGCCTCTTCCGTGCATCTGTCACTGACGTTCTGATGGCTAAAATCTGGACAGGCTGAACCCTTCTCGGGGGCCCTTTCAGACTGATCCCCTCTAGCTGCCATGGCTGCCCCCTTTGGGATCCTGAGGCCTGTAGCTTATGGAGGTGCTCAGGCTCTGTGGCTGAGAATTCTCAATAGCCCCATGAAATGTCATTGCATGCAGCAGTGGTTAGAGTATTGGACTAGGACTCTGGGAGACCCAGGTTTGGACTCCTGCTGGGCCATGGATTTCTTTCTTTCAGCCTCAAAGGAAGGCGGTAGCAAACCTCTGAATAAATTTGGCCAAGAAAACCCTAGCAGAGGTTTACCATTTGCTGGAGGCACACAACAACAAACTACAAGCCCCAGCCTTCCAAAGCATATTGCCATGGCAGTTAAAGCAGCCCCATAGCACCATAACTGTTTGGTGTGAAAGGGCTCAGGATTAAGTTGGGGGTGAGTTGGAGTGCCCCCCGCCCTTAGCCCATAAGCTCTGTAGACACATGGGATGCACATGGGGTCACTGAGATGAAGCCAAAAGCTGTCCCTGGGCGGGTTGGGGTCTCCGTGTGGAAATTTGCTGTGAGTTGATAAGAAAGGGATCTTCAGGTCGCTGGAAATACAAAGAGTTGTATCTGAATCCACTAATCTAATTAATCCATTACTCTTTGCCTGTTGAGAGAAGGACAGCATGGAGGGAGCTGTTCTGGTCTTCCTGGGAAGGGCGTTCCGGGGCCGGGGACCACCACCAAGAAGGCCCTGTGCATAACGCAAAAGAGTAAATTGGAGAAAATTGCTACACAAGCATTTCTTGATTTCCAGTTTGGATTGCTAGGGTGCAGAATTTTAATTATCCTTTGCTCAAAGCACTCCCTGCTCTGACTTTAGACAACTAATTCTACATATACAATCAAGTTATGTGACCCCCGCGCCCCCTGCTGCTGACAAAAAAAGAAAAAAGCAGGAATAGACGGAACTGTCCTTGTCCTTCTCCTGCATGGGGGCGGTGGAGGTTTCGCTCATCTTCTGATCTTCTGGGAGGAGAGACCAAGAGCCTGGCGGCCCCAGTGGAGTCAGCCTGTCAGTCCATCTGTCCATCCGTCCATCTGTCCGTCCAGTGGCTGGTTCTCTGAGCATTTTTGGCTTATTGCAGCTGAGGCGGAGTGGAGCTGACAGATTTAAAAGCCCTTCTCTTCCCATGAGCCTTCACCATCATCCCTCCTTCTCCCAGAACAAAGGCAAGGTGATTAAAAGTTAATATCAGATCATGGCTGGAAGCAGTAAGCCGGCTGTAATTACTTGGATGTGGGGATATTAAGGGCGGGTGTAATTATAATTCGGCAGTAATCGGGAGAGAATGAGCACCCAGCCAGGTTTGTGCTAATGTTGTGTTTTACATATCTCCTCCACCTTGTGGGATTCGCCACAGGAGCAGCGTCTCCAGGGAGCCTCTTTCGCTGTGTGCCAGTTCCCTTCGGACAAAGGCAGGCACACCCCACCCAAGGGAGGAGGAAGCCTTCTGAGATTCAGGGCCAACTAAGGCCCTGTGCTGCCTGGGGCAGAGCAGCACCAGAGGCGCTTCCCCATTCCGCTCCATGGAAACCAACTGTGGCAGTCAGACACACAGACACACATCCCTCTGTGCCTTCCTCCAACACCCCTCTCCCCCAGACAGGGCCCCCACTTGAACCCCAAATTCTGATCAAGCACTCCTGTTTCTGCTTCTCCTGATGAAAGCACCCCACAGAGCCCCCTACAGCCCTCTGGAGGTCTCCCCCCATGGTTCGCAGAAGGAGGGAGGAAGTCTTGGGCATGGGTACACACGCAGCCCACCTCTTGCCAAGCCCCCCCCCAAGCTGTGGGCATCATGATAAAGGTGGCAGTGCCAGAAATATTGACAGTGGCATTCTTAATAAGCAGCGCATTGGGCAGGACACCTAAAACGTTTTCAGAGAGAGGCATCTTCCCAGCATAGAATTACTGAGGCTGGACTTCAAAAGAGGAGAAATCTTCCATCTGGATTTATCTCAGGAAAGAGAGAAGGGTACACAGTGGATCATGAATGCCATGGAAGGCAACTCAAGAGGAAGAAAACATATAAAGATAATTGCAATTGTGTTTTTTGGTGGTGCATGTATCTAAATATCCCCCTTTAACAAAGAATAATAAAAGTCCTGGCTTGTATGGTATTCTGAGCAGGCCTGAAGATGCCACTTCAAGATCCTCAGGGTTTCTTGCCTTCCCTTGGCCAGGAACCACACTTTAATCTAAAACCCACTGAAACCGCACTAACCCACAGCCTTTGGAAAGGCCGTGGGGTTTGTTTGCCAGCCTCTTTCAAATAAAATATGCATGTCCACCAGAGAGCGGGGCCCATTCACAGTCTATCTGCCGTGGCAACGTCCCTCCAAAGGCATCCTCGCTCTCATCCTCTGGGGAGAAACCAAACTTCTCTGGCTGAGAGTTCTCGGTCCTGCCCCCAATAGGACTTTCCTTCCCTCCTTGAATCTCTGGCGTTGCTGTGACTTAAAAGTCCACTGAACATTTAGAAATACCATTTGGTAATCCAAGGAAAAAAGGAAGGCAAAGTGACCCAGGGAGTGTCAGCAAAGATAAGATGTTGAGGTATGATCAGTTTTCAAGATCTCACTCTCTTTGACAGTAAAAATTTGGGGAATAACAGGAAATTTCCCCAGGAGGTGGGATGGGCATGCTTCTTGTTTAGGAGGGAGCTGCAAGATGGCAAAAGAACATCAAAATAGGTATGATGTCTCCACAGCACTTGCCTTTGAAAATGATCTTGAAGTTGCAAAGGCACCACCAGCTTCTTCTGACTGAATACCCTCCCCAGCTGCACCCCTACCAGGAGGAGAGCATTTGGGCCCCATTGCCTTTTGCTTTAATAGCAGCTTCTAAGCTGTTCCTGCCTCCTCCGTCCTTCTCCAACTTCATGGCTGCCATGCCGCCCAGCTGCCTTGTCCTCTTTCCCCACCCTCGTGTTCCCAGGCCCGTGATTTACTCGATCCTCTTCTTTGTACAGCAGGATTTTCTCCTCTGCAGGAGAGCAGTGGCGGCTGGGAGGGTCTCATGCCAGGGGTCTGGGGAATCCACTGCAGGTTTTAATTCAGGCCTTGAAGAAGCTGTCCATTGTGCCAGTCTCTTTTCCTATACAGGTTCGGCACCCTGGAGAGCTCTTTTGAAGCTTGCAAAAAGCTCTGGAATGGATTCCCCACCCCACTGACTTGGGATCCTCCAGCTGCCACTAAAGCAAGCCAGCAGATCAGGGGTCCACCTGCTGGGGCTACATGTAGACACCTCCCTTCTCTGGCCTGTGGAGCACAAGGGCACGGCACCCCCTCCATCACAACCTCTCTGATCCACCCACTCAGGGCCCTGCTCCATGGCACATGCTCTCTCATGCAGAAAGCTTACCAGCACAGTGGCACAGTCTCCAGGCTAATGTACTGCGCGTGCTTGTGCACAAATTAAAGCAAATGAGCCAGAGAGGGAGAAGGCTCACCTCCGGGAGGACAACGCTTCTCCCCCAAGTGGAGGCCAGGTTCTGTGCTGAGGGATGCCTTGGAGAATGGGCATGCCCTGGAGTTGCGAGGGGAGGTCTTTGGGGGCAAGTCCTAAGCCACACCCTACCAAGGCACGTGCACATGCACCACGGACTCCGGTTAACTTCCGTAAGTGCTCGGTTTCCTTGCCAGTTGGCGGGACTTGGCATTTGGAAATGACATTTAAAGGTTACTGACAACCTTTCTGCTCACAGAGTTTGGACAGAAGACCAAAAGAGAGGCAGCAAGGGAAGGAGGGAGGATTTGGGGACGCACATCATTATCTAAGTTATCTAACAAGCAGGGTGTCAGGCTGTTGGTTACACATGGCCGGGTCTGAGAAGGAGGCAGGGGCTGAGGGGAACCCCTGAAGCAGAAGAGGAGGAGGAGGAGGAGGAGGAGGAGGAGGGGAGAGGGCAGCACCAGAGGCACCCACCCTCCATGACCTGGGTACCTTCTGGTTGACAAGAAAGTTGTCTCTTCCTTTCCTTCAACTCATCCTCAATAGCATTTCAATTACAGGGTAAATGTCCCTTATCCAAAACACTTGGGACCAGAAGTGGTCCATATTTCATTTTTTTTTTATTTTGGAATACTTTTTCAGAATACAATACCCTTTTTGGAATAGCCTTGCATCTCGTTCTTTCACTACCAGTGTTGTGTATGAGATGTGAGGCTGGGGAATGGTGGGAATTTAAGCACAGTGCCTGCTGTGAATCTAGACCTCCGGCCATTTCACAGACCCTCAGTCCCTCCCTTTTTGCTGCTTCTAGGCAGAGTTCAGGCTTGATTGGCTCCCAGACCCATTTGTCTTTTCAGCAGTCCAGGGTATCCATCTGTAGAACTCTCCTCCAATACATTTGAGTTGGTTTTCTTCCTGTGAGCTTTCTCGACCATCCAGCTTTCACAACCATGCATAGAAAATAGAAATACAATGGTGTGCACAATCCCAATTGTAGTCTTCCATGATATATCTTCACCCTTCAGGATCCGGTCTAGTTCCCTCATGGCTGTCCTTCCAAGTCCTCGTCTTCTTCTGATTTCTTGACTCCAACTCCATTTGGATTAAGGACTGAGCCAAGGAAAATCATTTCAATGTCTTTGTTGGCCCTTTTCGCACGTGAGGGGGCCGCAACGGGGTGGCGCACGCAGGGGCGGAGCTTGCCTGCTTGCGTTTTGCTCCGTCCCTGCTCCATCCCTGCGGGGAGCGCGGTTCCGCTGCTTCACATGCTGTCGAATTTCGGTGGCATTCCGCAGCGTTCTGCGGTGCCCAAAATGGCGGTCGGCGGCTTCCGGTAGCGCTCCACCAATCAGGGCAGCACGCCAGCCAGAAGCCCGCCCCTGGGCAGATCTGCAGAGACGCGCTACCGCGTCTCTGCAGATTCTCACCAGGAGCTGCCATGGATTAGTGCGGGCGAGTTTCATAAAAACCACCTGGGAAGGTGGTTTTTAAAAAACTCGCAGTACCACCCCTGCGGCTGCGCTAGAGCGGTTGGAGGTGTGGCACCTCACCTTTTCCAACCGCGCTAGCGCACCCCGCGGTGTGAACGACCTCCGTCTCCGGTCGTCGCACCGCGGGATTTTACCCCCACGTGAAAATGGCCGTTGTTTGTTTTAGGGTTATGTAAATCATCTGCAGTCATTATTTTGGCGGCTGGGGCCAATTCTGTCACGGATCCCCCATGGGGCACCCCCCGTGTTCGTGGCCACACCCACTGCAAAGCCCCTCTCAGTCAGCCCCCCAGTGGGAGAGGCAAAAGGAAGGAGGGAGTCAGCAAGGATCTTGATCCTGGGCTGGGTTTCTGCCCAGGAGGAGGTGTCTGATTTGCAAATGCATAAGACAGCGCCATTAGAGTCCCAGCCCTCCTCTCTGCGTAAACACAGCGCGCATAGCTTTGACTGATTTGGAATAGGGTTTCTTCCCCACCTTCTAATTTGGGAAAGGCAGCCAAGACTGGAGAGGAAAACAGTCACTTTTTTCTCTCTTCCTGAGAAGGAGGGGGCCGGGGTTTCCTCCTCCTCACCCTCCCATCTTCCCTTTCAAGGTCTGGGTTTCCTTTGCCCCTTTCCTGCCTTTGGGTTCCCTGAGATGGAGGAGGCGCTCATGCAGATGGTTCAATTTGATCGCTGAATCAATTTTTCAATAAGATTTGTTATCACACATGCATAAAAAAGTCTATTAAATGTGCAAACCTCGAACTGTATCTCCTTTTAAAGGCTAAACTTATCTGCTGAGGCAGTAAACAGCTTTGGGTTTCTCCTTTTTGCACAAAAAGGGAAAAGCTTAATCGTGCATCACAGTCCGACTGCCTCTGTGGGCAAGAGGCAGCTGTTTATTTGTTTTTAACGAGATAAAACTTCTCTCGAGGAGTCAAGGCCGTCCTCAAAGCCTTCCAGCAGCCAAACCTTTTCTCTATCTCGGGCTCCAGGTCCCATAGAGGCATCACCATCACATCTGGGGCGTGTGTGTGTGTGCATGCGCCAGACTCTCTCCTCTCTGATTGTTCTTTGATTCATTTCAGTAGCTTCTGGGGTTTGCTTTGGCAGCCCAAGATTAATGATCCAGCCCTTGGTTCCTCTGCACTCTCTCCACTTCAGCCT
This sequence comes from Iguana delicatissima, assembly GCA_948472985.1. Lineage (NCBI taxonomy): Eukaryota > Metazoa > Chordata > Lepidosauria > Squamata > Iguanidae > Iguana > Iguana delicatissima. Next base: position 211,180 of record CAOKZL010001119.1, on the reverse strand, counting down.
GCCCACTGCAGCTGCCTCTGAGTAAATCCAGCTAACTGAGTAGGAAGTCTCAGGGGCTTGGGCAAACTTTCATTCAGCTGTGACTCAGCCATTCCAAAAAGTAGCACTTTTTGTCTCTTTCAGCATAAAAAGGAGAGAGGGAAGATAAAAAAAGAAGTGTGGCAGCACCTTTAAGACCTACTGATTTTTATTTTAGCAAGAGCTTTTGTGAATTAAACCCAATTTTTTAGATGCAGTACAGAGGGCTATCCAGGCCTCAGGATAGAAAGCATCCTTATACAGGTATGGGAGTGGGACAGAACATGATAGGATCCAGAAAGATGCAAATCACAATCCTTGCCCTAAATTTTCAAAGGATGCAGGTCTTTCAGATCAGTTAGTCAGATGGTCAGTTAGTGTGGAGGAGAAAAGGCAATGAGCAATCTGAGATGATCCCTGCACATATGCCAAAATAAGATATTCTCTGAGAGAGTCTTGAACCAAGGAAACTGACTTTTGGCAAGCAGATTTATGGTTTACACACATCAACACTAGCCAGCCACAACCAACCACACAGGCAGACAATGCACACGACTGCCTCCTTTCTGTCCAGTACCTCCAAATTCCCAAGGCCAGATGTGCCTGGTGCCCAGTCACTCTACACAGGAAGGTCCTTTAGATCTGCATCGACTGGAGGAAGAGATCACCACACACACACACACACACACACACACACACACACACACAGCATGTGCTCCCCTAGGGCTGAGAAAAGCCACTCCCTTCTGCTCCTGTTCCTTCATCCCCAAGACTGGCAACAGGTGAAGTTTCAGGTCTGGCACCAAGGAAGCCTCTCGATCCAAAAATGCATTCACTGGAATGCAGGGAAAGCATAACATATAAAAGATTGAACAGAAGATGTATTGTGGCATTACATTTCAATGCAGTTGCAAGAAACTTATAGCTTCGATATATTCCCTCATTAAAAAAAGACTTCTCCTAGCTGATGGGGGAAGCTCAGTTCATGAATCTGGGGCAAACCATCATTTCTATGATTCAACCATTTAAACGGGAAATAAAATAAAAAATAAGGAACAAAGAGAACTGAGCAGCCCAGGACTGCTGCTTTAGTCCTAGCTCATTTTCAGCTTATGATCAACAGTCGCTTTGAGGCCCTTGTCGCGTGTACCACTGCTGATCCAGAGAACCAGGGTAGTTTAGCGGTCTGAGCACTGGACTACAACCCTGGAGACCAGCGTTTGATTCCTTGCTCGCCCTTGGAAGCCCACATCACACACTCCCAGCCCCAGAAAACCCCATGAAAGGTTAACCTTATGGTTGCCCTAAGTTGGAAACAACTTGAAGGCACACAACAGCAACAAGTAGTAAGGGAAGAAATGAGGCCCCACAACCGGTGGATTGGTGGAAGCCACGGCTGCTGCCTTGGGTTTACCGGACCTGAGCCAGCCATTCAATGACTGGGGATCTTGGAAGTCCGTCCTTCCAGGAGGGTCGCCATAACTCAAAGCTGACTTGGCGGATAATAAGAACGGTACCTATTCTCTTATGCTTTTAACAAGCACTTTCATCTGCCAGCATTCAAATGCTGTTGAAAATCTTTACCTGACTTGGGACAAACTGTTCAATCGATCCCTCAGCACAATGTTTTCCCCCTTTGTGAAGCCATGTCACTTTAGTTCAATTATTCTTTTCAGAAAGCAAAAAAATACCTGCCAGTTTAAGACCAGAAACAGGGCTTTCTCCTACTGGCTCATGCTCCACAAAGCCAGGAAACTGGAAGCTAAGCCTAATGCCTTAGCAGATGTGCCCTGTGATCGGAAGTGATGCTGCGCAAAGTCACCCACTGTGCCCACTTACAACCTGGCCCCCTTCATGTGCTCACCCTTCGCAGGGGTCTCTCAAAGGCCCAGATCCAGAAGCGGGGAGGCCTGCCTGGCAGATCACACACACAGAGGCCCTGGCCTGTTATTGCCTTAAGAAGCAGCTGAGCCTTCCTGGGTTTTGCTAGAGAAACGGACTTCTCCTCCTTGGAAGTGGTCGGTTCATTTAACTAAGGCTGCAAATGTTTGAACAACAAATGGAAAGGGGTATTTCAGCTTGTTGCAAAGCCATGATGAGGAAACTCCTGGGTGATGAGAATATTTGCTGTTTATGACATTCTATCTGGGAGGGGAGTGCTTTTTCTGTGCAGAAAATGGCATTTCTATCCTGTGCAGAACTTTTTCTAAACAGATAAAAACCCAGGATTTTCACTGCCAGAATGTTGTTTTCTGCACAGAAAACATTATTTCCTGCAAGAAAATGCTTTTTTCTGGCACAAGAAAATATAGTACTATAGGCAGGTAATAATCCACCAAACAAGAACAAATGAGAGCGGAGGTTTATAGCCATATCTTGATTTCCCACAGAAGCCAATGAGAGGCTATTTAGAAACATGGGAGTATTGGCAATATCACGGCTTGAGAAAGAAGAAACGAGAGGTCACACAGCATAATTTTGCCAGTGGTACTTCCCAGAAAGCTTTATAATTTTCCAATGTCTCCTCAGAACTTTGCCAAAATAGTGCAGCTTTCTTGGCAAGACTGGAGGAAGTACATCAGCAGGCCTCCTGAGAATCTGACAGAAACACACATGCTGGTGGCCTGTGATCCATGCACTTCTTGGGATGTGTTCATCCTTCCTCTGTAAAATGGCGCTCCTCAGTCCTGGACCATCAGTCAGTGGATGATAGGTTCCACTCCTCTGCCAATTTGTAGATGGAAATGGGTCCCGTGTGTCAGTCTTCAGCACTTGAAGCTGTTCTACTTCTGGCAAGAGTTGCTGAACAGTTTGCAGTTTGCAGTTTGGTTGGCCTTTTCCCCCTAACCGCACTTTGGGAAATTTCCGGCGGTTTACACAATGTGTCCCATAGCCTTTAAAAGGAGGATACTGCCAGTGCCCACTTCCTTCTCAGTGACAGGTTGCAGGGGCACCCATGAACTGGAAGGGGTCTTCTCTTTCTGAGCCAGTAGTCTTTATTCACCGTCCTCTCTCCTTGCCACCTGCTCCCCGCCCTCCATAAGCTGGCATTGGATGGGCTGCCTTCATCTTCCCTGGCTGGTACCAGAATGAGAAGAGCGGGCATGCCAAAAGGGCCACAGACCAAAAGCCCCAATGCATGGGGGAAATCCCAGCCTTCAGCTTCCCTGGGCTTCTGGGGGATCCCCTGGGGGATCGGGGACTGTTTGAGAGCAGTTGATGCCCAGCATCACTCCATCTGGGTGAAGCAGATTGTGGCCGTGGTCAGATTACATGTAGCTATGACTCCGGGGCTCATGTTGGCAGGGAAATACCCAACCGTCCTGACAGAAGACTCGGGATTCCCAGGTTCCCCCCAGGGCCCCTTTCGCAAGCCCATCAGTCCCTCTTTGTGGCAGACGGTGTGCCATGCAGCTGCTGTTATGGCCAGTTGAAGGCTTTCTCAGGGCAAGCCATGCCCAACACAGTGTAAGAGAAACAGATTAAAGATGTCCCTTGGAGATTTGTCCATCTGTGCAAGGGACATGCTCCAAAGTCTCCGGGATCTTTCTCATGCTGCCTCTAGATCCACACACATTTATATTGGCAAATCCAATATAAGGACTGAAATACTCCATAAAAGCCGCCCTGTGCAGCAATGTGCATCTCTCTCAGAATTTTAAGCCCGTAAAAGAAGTGGAATGGAATCAGTCAATCACTGGTGGATTTATACAGCAACCTGTGTGTGAAGGGGGGGGGTGTCTACAGACCACTTCATGTTTTAATCGCAGCAGAAACCTATTGAAGCACCACTTTTAAGACAGTCAAAGCCTCAAGGAATACATTTAGTGTGACTTGAATTTTGACTGGAAGTTCTGTCATCACCTCCAGAGTATCAAAGATGTGATCTTATTCATTCAACTCAGGGATGCTGCTTTGTTGTAGCTGATGTGCAAGGAGTTTCTACTAAAATTTGGAAAGAGCAAGAGGGAGAGGTACATACATGTTACAGACATGGTGTCAAACTTTGGTCATTCAGATCATTCAGATGTTTTAGACTTCAGTTCCTAGAATTCCTGGCCACTGGCTGTTGCCATTGCATAGCTTCAAGTCACTTCTGATCTACAGCAACCCTAAGATGACCCTATCATGGGGGTTTCTTGGCAGAATTTGTTTAGAGGGGACTTGCTTGCCTTCCTGTGAGGCTGAGAGAGTGTGACTTGCCCCAGATCGCCCAGTGGGTTTCCATGGCCAAGCAGGGATTCAAACCCTCAAACCACTGCATCACGCTGGCTCTTGGTTACTCCCAGCTAGAGCAGACCCTTTGTGCCAATTGTTGAATGGTGAGTCAATACATAGATAAACCCAGTTGATTCAACCACTCAAGAAATGGGCCATAGAATATGTTTTACTGGATTTATCACATTTAGCAATTGTGACCCAAATCCTCTTGGGGCCTCTTGTCTCTGAGGCAGGGGTGGGGGTGCCCTGTACAGCTACAGTCGGGGGGGAATTTCGATGCCATGCCATGCTTATGGGGAATCCACACTGGGTTTTAATGCCAGCCCTTAAACGAACTATCCATGGTGACCTGACACTTGTCCCCAAAATAACTTCAGTGCCATAGATTGTTCCTCTAAAGTTCAGAGTAAAATCCAGGGTGGGCTCAACACACTCTTGACATGGAAGCTACCAGATGGCCCTGGTTGGAATCTAGTTTGGTCTCAGGTTAGGCCTGTCAACCGCACACCAGTCTCAAATTCTTCTCCAGGTGTTGCATTTTGATTTAAGCAGGAGGGGCCATCAGAGCATCCCCCTAAACAAGTGACTGATGCCTGGGTGACCAACAACAAGGCTCCAGAGAATGCCGATGGCAGTAGTGCAATGCAGCTGCTAAAAAAAGCCAATCCAATTCTAGGCTGCATCAAGAGGCTTCTAGTGTCTAGCTCAAGGGAAGTGATGGAACTGCTCTATTCTGCTTTGATCAGACCCCTCCTGGAATACTGTGTCCAGCTCTGGGCACCTCAGTTCAAGAAGGATACTATTGATTAGAGTTTTTGAAACTTCCCAGCCTAATTACCCAACCTCAGAGCTATCCTGTACATCACAGGGAGCTGGCTATGTTCACCCTGGAGAAAAGAACATTAGGAGGTGACATGATAGCCATGTTTAATTATTTGAAGGGTTGTCACATGGAGGGTGGAGCTAGCCTGTTTTCTGCTGCTCCAAAGACCAGGGCCCTATGGAGCAGTGCCTTCAACCAACTATGTTAGTAACTTATCTTTACTATCTTTACTTTACTATCACTTTTGCATCCAAGTCTACAATGCATGTGTATGGAAACTCAAAGCGGTAAGATGGTAGTCCATGCATCCAAGGAAGGGGGGGTAATCCATGAAACTGGGCTAAGATGGGTCTGTTTTAGTCTTCAGGAATACACTAGTACAGGTGCCCCTTGGAAAATAAAGCCGATGAGCAGACCTTTGAGGACAATTTCACATTGAGGGGCCAATTGACAGTCGAGCATTTTTTCCCCAGATAGACCCCTGGCCTTGAGCATTATTACAACGAGTTCTCTCTCTCTCTCTCCCCCTCTGTGGTGGTTCTTCAAATAACCCTCTGACTCGGAGCAATAGGGCTTCAACTCAGTATTCTCTCTCTGTGTGTAGAAATCATCCAGAATACCTTGTGAATTATGTATGTGTAAGTTTCGGAGAATTCATTACAAGCTTGCTTTGTGTCTTTGCTCATTATGATCACTACTTTTTAATTATTCAGATCACAAAATTATTATTTCTCATGAACCTTCTCCCATCATTTGCTGCTTCATATTTCATAAACAGGCATCTTATATCACTTTGAGGGATGTGACTTAGCCATTCCTCCACTAACCCCTGCCAGTCTCCCCTCCGGAAGACTGAGCCCACTGGTTCTGCCCCATCTGTCTCCCACAACCCGTAAGGAAACAGTTCCTGTCACTGGCAGAAGGGGGAAGAGTTGCTCCAGGGAGGGCAACTGCAGCAGTGGGCCCCTATGAGAGAAGCAGCACGGATTCCTCCAAAACCACAACGGTTTCTTAATGCAAATCAGCACGAAAGGGGAAAATGGATTGGAGGCTGGGCGAAGTGGCTTTACTGAGAACTGGATCACCATTTCATTCATTTAGATCACAGCTTCCTGCCAATAATGAGACTCAAGGTAGCTGACAACATGTTAAAAAAATACAGATTAACATCAACATCAGTATAAAATATAAAGTTACTTAAATATAAGTATAAAAGTTACTTATTTAAAGTATTTTGTAGCCTTAATTTCCTGCCTCACAACAGTTAGTTTTCCTTCTCTGCTCTGGCTGGATCCTGCCTTGCCACAAAACGCTGGCGAGACGATCTCAAACAAGACAGCCACTTAGCATAATTAAGTAATTCTTTAGTGGCCCTCTCTATTTATACATACATTTGTGAAATTGATTTTGGAGGGTATGAAAAACAGCCATTTATTCTTGTGTGGAAGGGATTTTAGATGCCTTGGGGTTTGGGGTATAGGTTTCATTTTTAGAAAATCAATTTCTATCTGGAAGCTTATTTATTCTCCTTGTGAAAGTGCAATATGAATACACAAGCAAAGCCAGGGAGCGATTCTCCAAGTCCAGCAATGCAGCTAAACCGTGGCCCATGCTCAGGGGCTTAGACCGTTAGAGGCAGCAGCTTCAGCATGCCCCTGCTCACTGGCTGCTGGTCTGCGGTTCTCTCGGTCTGCTCCATATTTGAAAAGCAGGAGTTATAGAGCCTCTCACCATCAGGAGTTCTAATATCTTTAGTGTTTATAAGTAGACCTACTTCATATGTGGTTACAAAGAAGATGAACCTGCTTTATTTCTCTGCTGTATGCTGTATCTGGGTGGTATGGTGCTGGGCTGGTTATTGCTCATCTTCTCCTTGCAAATACAAATTAATCTGCTGATGAAATACACCGCTATCTTCCACATTCTCCAACACAGATACCGCCTGATAGCAACAAACAAGGGAAAAGTACGTACATATGCCCACCAGCTCCAGACCTGCTCCACCCAATCTTCTAGAGCTAATGTTCCAAGCTCTGGAGTGCAATCTGGCCAATAAGGAAGTGAAATGTTACTGGGTGGCAAAGAGAAAGCAGAGCATGAGCTTCTACCTTCTCCCCAGAGGGAACTCTGTGAATCTTCACGTGTGGGTAGCATAACTATTTGTGAGACACGCAAAGGTCATTCAAGGGGTGCAAGAGAAAAGCTCCAGTTGACCTTTCCCTCCCACCTCCTCTGCCTCCTCCAGCTGATGAAGGAAGCGGAGCTGCTCTGGGTGGTAACTGTGACTCTAAAGGAGCTGTCTAGAGTGCTGAACTTATTCCTAGTGGGAGTCAGCACCTTGGAGAGCCCCCTTACCATCCAGAAGGAAAGCAGGTGCAGCTTCATCTCCCACTGATGGGGAAGCCCCGGCTGTCCGTGACTCCAGTTTTAGCCAAATAAGCCTGCACCCCTGGGACCGGCCAAAGAAGGACATGAGGAGAATGCCTCAGGCATGTGGATCAGGTCCTCAGTGAAGCCAGCGTTCTTTAAGTCCAAAAAGATATGTGTCTCTGTCTGGAAGGACATCCAGGAACAGAGAGCCTGGGATGGAGGGGGCCACAGATGGAGGAGAATTGCACTTGCTTTGCATTTTTAAGTGAACTGACCTAATTTCCAGTTCCCTAACCAATAAGCAGAGGGGAGAAAATAATTTATTCTCCAGATCACTCACTCCTCCAAATTTTGCAGTGCAGTTCTCTGCTCCAAAAATGCATGCCAAAAAAAAAAAAAAACATATGTTAGGGGGAATGCATATGGAAATGTATCTGTGCAGGTATGCCACCTGAGGGGGTCACACTGGGGAGGGGGACCAGCAGCCGTCTCTCCACTCTAATTGCTCGAGCCAAAACCATCTCTGCTAATGAGGAAAGTCTCTTCTTCTCACCCAAGTTCTGGTGACAAAGTGGGCTTTCCCGCTCTCCACTGCCAAATACGGGAGACGGCACCACAGGGAATGCTCTGCCTGCAGCCTTATTGGGTTCAGAAGAAAGGGTGAATTTCCACGCTTGTTGTAGGGGGGAAGCCAAGATTCTCTCCACCACCCTTCAGCAGATTTGAAAAATTTTGTCCAGAATTGCAGTCATCTTGCATTCTGCAAGGGCCTCACACTCCTGGACTCTCTCTCGGTCTTCTTGCCCAAGCCAGCCCGGCCTTTAAAAGGCTGTGGGGATAACCCAGGGTGCACTAGCAACAGGCACTAGTGAGGACAGGAAAGGACAGAGAGTAGCGGAAAGCATGCCTTTCTTAACAACAACCGCTGTCTAAAGCTTACCACCATCCTATGATGAGTCCATCCATTCACTGATATGACACAAGGTGCACGGTCTCCATCCTTGGGCCTGCATGAGAAGTCCTGGACAGTTTCACCTTGTGAGGAACCTCAATAACACGCAGGCAGGATTGGTATAATCTTCTATTACTCCTCCCAATAACAAGCCTGCATACATTGCAATAAAACAATAATCACATTTATAGTAATCATTATTGCTTGGACTCAGGCAGAACTAGGTGCACTAGACAGAAATTTATGAGAGGAAACCTGCGTTGCATCCTCCAAGTGATATTGATTGCCTGCATCTGCCTTGCCATACTGGTGTTCAGGGACCAGCACAAGCAAAGCAAGATGTTGAAGAAGATAAAAGATCCTCAGGTAAATGGAGAACAAAGAGAAAATGCATAGAGAGAATTTACTGAACATCAAAGAAACAAAATATACCTTTATGAAGAAAATGCTGGAATCACAGAATTGTAGAGTTGGAAGAGAACCGCAGGGCCACCCTGTCCAGCCCCCTTCTGCCATTCAGAAAAACACAGTCAACGCCCTCCCTTTGACAGATGGCCATCAGCCTCTCTTTAAAACCTCCAAAGAAGGAGGAGACTCCACCACTCTCCTAGGCGGCAGCACGTTCCACTGCCAGGAAGTTCTTCTTAAGGTTTAGGTGGAATCTCTTTTCCTGAAGTTTGAAGCCATGGCTCCATCATGTCCTAGTCTCTGGAGCAGCAGAAAACAAGCTTGCTCCATCCTCCATAGGACATCCTTTCAAATGTTTCAACATGGCTATCATATCTCCTCTTAACCTTCTCTTTTCCAGGCTAAACATCCCCAGCTCCGTAAGCCACTCCTCATAGGGCTCCATGTTCTCCAGACCTTTCACCATTTTGGGGGCCCTCTTCTGGACACCTTCCAGCTTCTCCATATCCTTCTTGAATTGTGTTGCCCAGAACTGGGGACAGGATTCCAGGTGAGATCCAACCAAAGCAGAATAGAGTGGCATCATCACTTCCCTCAAATTACTTTCCTGGTGAAAGTCCTTCAGTTTGGCAAGTCACATTCTCTCAGCCTCAGGGGAAGGCAAAGGCAAAATCCCTTTGAACAAGTCTGGCCCAAATAACCTCATGATAGGGTTGCCTGAGAGTTGCTGTAAGTCAGAAATGACTTGAAGGCACACAACAGCAGAATCATGATGAAGTGGTGGTAGGGGTAAACTGGAATACGGAATGTTAGAAATAATCAGCAAAGAACTGGTGGAAACATAACTGTGAAAAACAATTGAAAATGGGGAAGTTAAAAATCCTTTGAGATTTTTAAGATTCAAACCAATAAGCAATTGGAACATAATATGCCAGACGTAACGGCAGTTATGAAAAAGAACATTTTGATTATAGACGTGGCATTCCCAGGATACCAAAGAACTGAAGAGAAGGGAAAGACTGTGAAATACTGAGACTTCAAAATGTGAAGAGCCAGAACCTTTGGGAAAAGAAAATTATTTTGGTTTCAGTGGTTACAGGTCATCAGGGGACAATTCCAGACAAACAGACAAAGCATTTGCACAAAGGCCATTTCCGCACTGGACTGTTATAGCGCTATTACTCCACTTGCAACATCCTATGGAATCCTGAGGTTTGCAGTTTTGGGAGGGGCTGGCCAGCCCCTCCCAAAACTGCAAAGCCCAGAATTCCATAGGATATTGCAAGTGGAATAATAGTGCTATAACAGTCTAGTACGGAAATGGCCAAAGTCCCCATAGACAGGATTTCAATAACACCACTGGGGAGAGTGACCCCACTTGGAAGGGGCCTCATTACCTGACATTGCGTTACCTATCCCTTGATTCTTGGGCAGAATCCAAATCTCTGAGGGTCCAAATATCCGGTCAGTAGCACCTGATATGATACAATAGAGGTATGTATTCATTTGAAAAGGAAGAGAGGAGAAGCAAAATCCCTTTCAGGAACAAGCAGTTCCCACCCAGAAGACGTCCAGTCCTCACTTGGGCTCCCAGGAGGCTCCATCAGTCCTCACCTCTTTTAAGGGGGCCTCCTGATTCATTTTTTCCCCACTCCTCCAAAGTTCTTCACAGGCTCCATCTCGTCAGTCAGAGTTCAACCTGCACAAAATGGCTCTCCAGGACAGGGTGGGCCTGCAGGACCAGTCCCTGTCCTCTCTGGACTTGGGGGAGAGAGCATTCTGGCCTCTTTTTCCGGGGGCTGCACTGCTTCCGGGGTCTCTCAGCTCCATGGATCCTGTTACAGCCAGGACACTCACTGTTCTGTGGGTGGGGAAAAGATTTTGATTTTTCAGGGAGTTGCAGCCATCTGAACCCTTCTGCAGTGCATATTTCAATGCCCAGTTGCCCAGCAAACCCACCACACAGAGACCAAGTTAGCCTTGGCACACGGGACAACCTCAGAAAAAGGCAGTACCAGCCCAGTCATGGGGGCACAGAGCCTGAGAGTGGATGGGGCAGGCAAAGACCGCTTCCACCTGGCACTGCAGAGAAGAAGCAGGAAGGGCTCCACCAAAGCAGCCGGTTCCCCTTCCCTCCTTCCATGCTGGGGCTGCAAGCTTAGAATCTGGGCCTGTCTAGGGGAGGAGGAGGAGGAAGAAGGCAGCTGGCCAGGAATCCAGAAGGTGAGGAGTGTCCTTGCTTTCTCCTGGACTGTGAGATCACAGGGCTGAGTCACACAGGACTGAGCTGTAAAACTTTATGGAGAACATATTTCCACACGTGCAGCAGAGGTCCTTGTTGACTGTTCCCCACATCCAGAGCCCAAACGCTGGCCTGTTTCCGTTTTGTGTGCCTCTCCACCTGCAGAGGTCTCTCTCAGTGGGTCAAGAGACTCAGAGGCCCCTGGCTCCCCCTGCCCCCCATCCCGCTTTAATTGGAGCCCCCGGACTCCCAGCCAGCTGCATTTGTGAGCACCATTCGTGCTCAGAGAAGGGTGTGGTAGGTTCTTTATTTTTGGTTTGTTTCCTGCAGACTCCATGGTGTGTCTGTCTGTCAAATAAAGCCAGCCTCAGCTGAGGCTTCTCGTTTGCTGCCATTAATCAGGAAACTGTGCAAGTTCAGGGCGGGGGGGAGTAAAGGCCTCCCCACTGCTGCCGCTCCTGCTGCCACTCCTAGCTCCAGCAGATGCCTCTGCAATGAGAGGAGAGAGCGGGTCTCCCCTTGGCACTCAGGCACCTGGGTGCCTCTGGTTCAGCTCCTTCTCCCTCGGTCATAAACAGGCTCCACAGGGTGACCAGGGGCTCCTTCCCTCCCTTTGCAGGCCTGGCGGCCCCTCCATGAACTGAAGGCTGTGGAAGGAGCAACAGCTGCCAAATGATGCTGCGAGCCCTGCTCTCCAAACACAGCCAGCCAGAAAGACCCCCTCACCACCCCACCCCACCCACCCCACAGGGACCTGCCTGCTTCCCTTGGCATTTGCTGCTGGCATTTGACCGGGCGTCATCCATCCAATATCTGGGCATTTCGTTGTCTCTGGCTAAGTGTGGTACATTACATTTCTCCTTGTTAAAATTAATTTTCTTAGTTTTGGCCAAGCTCTCCCATCTCCCAGGTTCATTTTGAATCCTGATCCTGCCCTCTGGGGTATTACCAACCCCTCCCAATTTGGTATCGTCTGCAAATTTGGCCAGCATGCCCTCTATTCCTTCATCCAAGTCATGGATAAAGGCATTGGATAGCCCCGGGCCCAGGACAGAACCCTCTGGCACTCCCCTGGCCACTTCTCCCCAGGATGAAGAGGAACCGTTGGTGAGCAGCATCTTTTGTGTCCAGCCAGTCAACCAATTCCAAATCCATCTAACAGGAGCATTGCCTAACCCACATTCTACCAGCTTCTTTGCAAGAATATCGTGAGGGACCTGGAAGCAGGTGGGCTTTTAATTCATCAAGGTGTTTTTAAATTTTCCCGGTTTTTATAATTTGACTGTTGAATGACTGCCCTGGATTATAAATCAGATGTAATGTGCTGTGTATCTGAGCATACAGAGAGAAAGGCCAGTGAACGCCCTGCTTCCTTGACACCCAACGTGCTTCCCCTCCTGCATCTTTTTTTAATTGTTTTCAAGTATCCAAGCAGCCACTTCCAGGACCTGGAACCAGGAGGTGTGTTTTAGGCCTCTCTGCATCCAGGTTAGGATGGAAAGGTTCAGCACCAAAGGGATCCAAAGAGAGCATTTGGCTTCTTCTGTACCAAGACAGGCCCCGTGTGTGTGTGTCTGTGTGTCTCTGTGTGTGTGTATGCGCACACACTGTGGTTTTGTGGCTTGTAATAGCTGGGGAGGGGGAATGGGGTGGAGTCCCAAGAGATAAATGATTTCTCCAGTCACCCCCTCAATTTATAGCTGGCTATTCAGCAGCAAGTGCTGGAAAAATATGAAACAAATCTTTCTCATCTCTTTGCCAAAAAAGACAGCAGCTGTTCTAAGGAAACAGATAATTTCTATCTGGTATTTTTTTAATGTGCCTCATAAAATGCATCATGCAAGCAGACAGAAAATATTATGTGTCTACAAGGAAAGGCATGGAAAGGAACACATCTTTAAAACATGCCTGTTGGCAAAACTTGGAAAAGTCAGAATCTGACTACATTTGTATAGGAAGTTGATTAGCATTTTATGAGGCATTCTGCTGCTTTATGGGATCATTCTTCTAAAGGACATCAATGTTTATTAGTCTAGTCCTCAACAGGGAAACTGAGGCAGGGCTCAGTGTGTGATAAATGCTAAATGAAATACACATTAGCCTAATATTATACGCCTCAAAATTGCACTGCACATAGAAATTATACTTGTGGAGCAAATAATTTGAAACTTGGAGTCCATAACCTGCTTCATGAAGTCTCTACAGCTTTGTAAAATTTTAAACTAACTCTCTCTCACAAAAATCTTAAACTTTTTTTGTTGTCTTCTTCTGTTTCCTCTCACAGATGATTATAATACTTTTCTTTGTCCCAACACACAAGTCAGTGAACAGTCATGTTCAAGACTCTGGCTCTGTCCCCTTTTACTTTTCCTTCCCTCCTGTTCTTCATGACTTGAAGATTTTCACCTGACATTCTGTGAGGTCGGCTTCACTTTCCCTGCCGTGCCATCCTTGTGCCATTTTAGTCTTTTGGTGTTTGCTGTCATGCAACGCCCTGTAACTCACCAGCCACTCTCCTACCATGAGAGGCGGGGAAGACGGGGACCAGTGGGGTGCCTGCCCCCACCCCGCCTCTTCTTTGGCACGTGGGGCTCAGGGCCAGCAGCAGGAAAACTGCCCCCCAAAACTGGGACCCTCCTGGGATTCCCTCTCCATGTCTTTGAGCTGCAACACACACACACACACCCAGATGGGCAACAGCGAAACCTCTTCCCAAGTGGCCAGCACTTGTCTCTTCTGGCACCTTCCAGAAGAACATTCTACGGGAAGACAGCAGTGGACAGAGGCCGCTGTGTTAAGAAAAACAGGCAGCTCAGTCGTGGAACATACAAAGCTGATTCAGACACACGGCAAGTCCCCCTCGCCAAGGGAGGGAGATCTCTTCAGTCTCTCTGGAAGGCTGGCTGGCTCTCTCTGAGGCCATGGAGCAGCCTCCCAAACCTGTCCCCTCCGTCTCCAGGACACAGACTGCACCTGGCCCCTCAGGCATATCCATGCTCCCTTCCACCTCCATGGAGCTCTGGCTTTCCCTGCGGCCCTCCGCTGCACTGGCCAGCCTTTTGATTTTTTTTTCTTTTGACCCCCCCCCCCAAACACAGGTGCTTCTGTATCTGGGACTTGGGCTGGTCCTTACCAAAGGGGAAAAACATGGGCGCCAACTAGCTGGTAGGTAACGCTGCCTAAGGAGAAGCAGTGTGGGTGGCCACCTTTTGCACCCAGAGCTCAGCTGGGAAGGGCTCCCTCTCCTCTGCTCCCAGTGTGGTCTCAAGTACTGCATGGGGGCCCTGAGGCTGTTTTGTGGGTTTTAATTCATGGAACATCTGGCTCAGCATCTTTGCCCAATCTGGGCACCTTCTTGTGGAGAGCAGAGCAGAAGCTTCTTTCCTTGGACTTTCCCCAGTGATACCTCCACACCTGCAAATGTGCAGAATGAAAAGGAGGGAAGGGAAGGGAAGGGAGGGAGGGAGGAGGGAAGGAAGGAAGGAAGGAAGGAAGGAAGGAAGGAAGGAAGGAAGGAAGGAAGGAAGGAAGGAAGGAAGGAAGGAAGGAGCGAAGACATGAGCAGTTGGTGATAATCTTCTGCAGCTAATAGCCATGTAAAGTCCCAAATCGCTATCTCTTCTGCTTGAAATAAACTATGTCCCTGATCAGAATAAAATCAGCTATTTAGCAGCATTAAGGACTTCTAAATACCCCACTTATTATGCTGCAGAGTGGTATTTGTCACCAGGCTACCTTAGCCATAAGATGTTTTTCAAGCAGGGATTTGCCTCATTTTAATTTCTCCCCTTTTTTGCACTCCTGGGAGCTTGTACTACTTAAAACTGTGTTGCATTAAAAGTCAGAGTAATCATTTAAATTAAATGTGCCTTTGCTGCCACGTGAGGCTTTTAGATAATAGCTGCCGTGTGGCAGCCACAGCACGGACGGGGATCCTCCGGGTTGGCAGAGGAGCTGGGGAAGATGGCAGCTCCCCTCTCCAACCCCTGCGCCTACAGCACACGTGTCTACACACACACACACACACACACACAAACACATACACACCTCCTTTCCAGAAGGCATCAGCCAAACATCTCTTGCGGCAAAGGTTACTCCTTCTCCCCATTGTGGGAACAGGCAGCAGGGGATCCTACCCCAGGGCAGTGAATGTCACCCCAAAATTTGGGAGGGGTGCTCTCTGCCAGCAAGGAGCAGAATTGGCCCCTGAAGCACTGAATTCTACCCAGGGACCAACACACCTGATCTCGTGGCTGAGTATCAGGTGCCCCGGGCTGAGGAAGAAACATTTGAGCGAGCAGAGTCCAGCCAGCGCCGCTTTGCTGATTAAGTTTGTGTCTTTTCCTCCTCTTCAGTTCTGCCACATCTTTAATCAAAGCTCTCTTTTTCTCTGAGAAAACTGTGACTATGGTTATGATTTTCTATCCTAGCTTTTCCCCCACCTTGGGGATACCAGGTGGCTTACAAAAGTTAAAACTGACATAGACAAAAGTTCACATCCAGTTGGCCAGTTAATGTGATGTGCTGTTTCACACACACGCACACGCACATTGCATTATGGCTAGCGTCAACACGTTAACAGTTCAGGTAGCAGTAGCGTATTGTGGGAGGGGTGAGCATATTTCTTTCAAGCTGTGCAAACATCTCCGTCCGCCTTCCTCTTGGGTGCAGCTCCACCGGTGCTGAGGCTCAGGGCCGGCCGCCGGTTGTGAAGGTGGGAAGCCATACGCATTAAGCCAGAGAAAAAGGCCCAGGCGATGCTTCGCCCTCACCACTGTGAGAGCCACAAGGACTCCCCCAAGGAGGATCCGGCTGGCCGATCTGTCTTTCAACAAAAAGCACATGAGAAGCAAATCCTCACAAATTACGAGTATACTATTTACCAATCAAACTAAAAATAGGAAAGGAGATCAAGGGGCGGATCTTTTTAGATGGTGCGGTGGTGAGTCCAGCTTGGATTTCTAGGGACAGATGCATAGAGAGACATTAATAATGAAAGGTTTTCATCGAATCAGGGAGATTAACATTCTTCTGAAAGCTTCAGATCAATGCTGGGGCGGGGGGCAGAATAGACAGTGTGTGTAAATTTAACACACACAACACATTCAACAGCAGTGACAACCAGCCTGTAACTTTTCCCATAAACATCCCTCCGTAATCCTTTGTTATCAAGAATAGCTCATTCTTCTAAAGTAGGTGAAACCAGGTTTGCAAAAGAGAATTTCTTTGGGCCAAGGAGAAATGGTGCATCTCACACAATGGCGTGTCCCTGAGAGTTGTCTACTGACACACACACACACACACACTCACCATCCCTGCTGTCAGGTTTCAACTGGGGCAGTGAAACTCCTTTCATTCCAAACCTCAACTGTATCAAGCCCCTCTCAGACACATTTCCTGCTTGGGCTCTTCTCAAGCCCGAAGTCAGACCTACTACAGCCCACTCCAGCTGAAGACCCCAACTGCCTTTCACCAACTGCCTCGTGCAAATTGCCCAAACATCAGCATCCACTTCAACACCCCATTCTCCCCAACCACAATAGCTGCTTGCCTCTTACCCATAAACCAAGCACCATTTTATATACATCACAGGGTCCGTACAGCACGCATCGCTAGGATTCAGCCCAGCTGTCATGCCTGAGCCATGGGTCTCAGTAGCTAGCTTAGACTTCCCCTTCACTGCCACCTATCACGGGTGCAGCATGCCAACATCCCAGGGCAGCCTCCCTCTCACTTGCTGAACTCCCCTGTCATCCTTTGCCCACCTCTAAATGCTCCACCACCACCATCACCACCCGCTTCAAGGATAAATCTCCCTTCCCACGGCAGAGGTCTGGCATGTTATGAAAGGAAGCAGGGAAAGTGTGAGCCAGGTCTCTGGCAGCAGCCGTTAATCAGTGCTGCCTACCATCACAGGGGCTGAAAGCTGAGCGCCCTGACAGGAGAGGCTAGTAACAGCTGCCTCCCACTGGCCTAAACCCCCTTGGGGTGGGTCTCCATGCCACGGCCCCCAAGCTAGGAAGCTGGGAAGTGAGTGGAGTCGCTTGCACCTGAGAACAAAGTAGAGACTCCCCAAGACCCTCAAGAGTTGCTGCTGCTGCTGCTTAGAGGAGACAACCCAAGGCAGAAAGACCCCACAGCCCAGTCAGTACAACGGGTTCCCTGCTGCTCAGGGCTGGGGTGTGTGGGTTCGGAAGGAGTCGTGCCAGCCCCTCGGGGAGGAGGAGACAGGGCCTCTTTACTGGCTGCTCCCAGGTGTTGGAACTCACTCCCTAGGGAGGCCGGACCATCCTTCCTTCAGCAAGTGGAAACTTACGTATTCCAGAATGCTTTGGGGAAATGCAAAGGCTCTTTGTGTTGTGCTGTTGTGCTAACTTTTATCTTTTGCCCAAATCAATGCATTTGTTTAAAATGGCTTTAATTTCCTAGATAGCTTCACTGCATTTTAAGAATAATTTTTATGATGTTTTCCTTATTTCTTTGTATAGGCTTTTACCTGTACTTCTGCTTTCGTAAGTCATTTGAGTCCCAGTTTTGGAGAACAGGTGGGATATAAGTGAGATGATGATGATGATACTTGCAAGATGTCAATAGGGGCGCTGCCAGCCTCCCTCAAGCATCCTGGGCTGCAGCCCTGCTTCTTTCCATGGCTAAATTCACCATCTCGGATCTGCTCTGAACCCCGTCCCCTACCTGCGGCTGTGGATTTGCTGCAGGTTCTGGGATGGAGTGGAGTTGGGGAAATGTGGGGATCGTTGCTGTTCTGGTTGAATGGAGTTTTCCTCCTCCTGCTGAAGCGCTTACCACAAATCTTCTAATTAATAGTCAGGATTAGCAGCTGCCAAGGCAGCGTCTTAGGCATCTAATCACTGTGGCACAGGCATGTTGCTCTGGCATCCTGGCAAGCAGATGCACACAGATAAACAAATTAGCAAATATAGCAGCAGCAGAAGTAACAACAACAACGACGACGACAAGGAAAATAGCAAACATTCGCTGGAACACGTGGACTGTTTCAGGAGCACCGTGCAAGGGCCACTTCTTCCTTTTTAAAATCAATCTAACCCAGTTGTAATGCTAAATGAATCTACTCCAGTTTCCATTCTCTCTAGAGGTCGCACCTGTGAGCTGTACACTCACACCCACACAGATCTGGACGATCTCAAACCCTCCAACATTTCACAAATGAAAACCAGAGCAGGCGGGGCGAAGCAAAGTCAGAGCATGGGAGAACAGGCAAGCTGGAAGCTCTGGAGCAGTTTGCTTTTTCCTGACCCTGCTGGGAAGGGTAGGATTCCACTGACTCCTCTCCTCTCCTCTCCCTCCCCTGCTAAGTTAATCAAGTGCAAACTACTTCTGCACTTTGCACTCAGTTTGCAGCAATGGAAGTAAACCAAGGATGAAGGAGGAAAGCAGAGCGAGGAGAGAAAAACTGGGGCATTTTGGAAGCAACTGAAAAAGTGGAACTGCCCAGACAAACAGGAACAGCTGGGGGTACACAACATGTTATGAGCTCAAAAGAGAATTTTTATAAGAGGATGTACAGATGGCATTTGACTCCTGAAAGAATGGCCATGTTGCCTAAAAAGAATCAAATAAACATTGGAAATGTGGGCAATGGAGGAACACTTTTTAATCACATGTGGTGGACATGTGAGAAGGCCAAAAAATTCTAGAATTAAATTTGTTTCATGGAGAAGAAGATATTGAAAGCAAATTTCCAGAAGGAACCAGCATTGTGCCTGCTGGGACTGACAGAAGACTCGCTGGATTAGAAACATGGCCAAATTCTATGGTAAAAGGCAACAGAAGGAAGATGACTATGTGCTCAGAAAGGGAAGAACAATGAAATTCCAGCCAAGGAAGACTGGCTGGTGAAACTGATGGACTTAGTAGGCATGGACAAATTAATATTTTTTGATAAGAGAAAACACCAGAAGATCATTTGTTAAGACTAAAAGCCATTAGTGCTTTTTTTTTAGCAAGACAAAAAGATGCAGCTTAAACCCATTCACTTCCAGTCAGTCCAGGTAGAGCCGATTCCACTGGATCCCTTTTGCTCCGGATTCCCTCCTTCAGGCCCCACTGGCTGTTTGGCCTTTTTGGCCATCTCCTTTCCCCCGCAGCTGCTGTTGCTGTCACTGAGCATCCCCATAATTGCTGTGGGGGGGGATGCTCACGGAGGCTGTAGCCTTGATGTTGATTCTCTGCGATGGCTGCTCCTGGCTTCCTTCTCGCACATCCCAGTCATGGAGAGTCGCCAGAGCAAGCATGATCTCAACAGAGAGACCATCACGGCTGGCTGGTAAATGGTTTTTCTATCCACTCTCCTACCCAGCCACCCACCTCTGATCTTCCTCTCTGGAGTAATAAAAGAGACATGGCTTCCCCCAGGGCGAGCATCAGCACTTGCTACTTTGCAGAAAATGTGAGCGCTGTGGCTTTTGACAGCTTGGATGAAGCAGCAGAGCAAAATCCCGGCTGACGAGGGTCTCTATTGTGCCAGCAGCGGGATATGCAATCTGTGAGACTGCCACCTTGTCAGGTTTGCCCTGAAAGCAGGCATATCACACCCGTGTGCCCCTGTCGGGGGACACAGCAGCATAAACCCAGCCCCTGCTCCTGGAAGCTGGAAGTGGCGGCCAGGGCTGCCCAAAGGAGGGCTGGGCCTTCTGTGGGCTTACATAGCAGTAAGACGGGCACAGATGGGGCAAAGGCAGGGGAGGCAACCGTGCCAGAGGATTTCCTCTCCCCTGCTCAACAGCTGGCTGCCAGATGCCTGGCTCTCCTTCTTGGCTCCCAGACAAACTCTCACCCAGGAGGAGAGCAACGCTGGACGTCTTTCTGTGGAAGAAAGCAAGCACGTCAGGCTAGACGAATTTTTCTGTTCTCAAGCTGCCAAATGAACAGCATCAGGTAATGATCTACAATTATTAATAACTAATGTAAGCTTTAGTGGCTGAGAAATTAATTGCAAGCCAACATAATTAATGGAAAATTAGCTGCTTCACATAAAATGGAAAGTCAAATCCTTCCCTGCTTTTCCCCAGACTCTGCCTCTCTGGCACGGATGGTGGCAGAAGGAGATCTTTTTGCCCTCCGTTTCCTTCTTGCAGCCTTGTCCACCTGGGCTTTCCTGCTTTGTTGGGGCCATCCTCAAGGAGGCCCAGCAGGGAATGCTAAAGCGCACACGCGCACGCACACACACACATACACACGTGTGTGTGTGTGTGTGTGTGTGTGTGTGTGTGTGTGTGTGTGTAGCCCAGCTAGTTTACTAAACATTTCAGAAAATGAAATCCTCCGCACCCTGAATGCTGCTGTTCTGTGATATAAACTGCCAGGCTTTACACTGCAGCAACAAAGGTCCAAAGGCCCAGTGACTTTATTGAGGGCCCTGGCAAAGCAATTACACAACACTGCTAAAACCAAAGGACGGCTACATTAGCCGTTCTGTATAAGCGTTAAGCGAGAAGCTCAGTTTTGCCTGCGAAAGGGTTCCGCTCTCGGTTGTGAACATGGCCTCCTGGCCCTGACCCTCTTCTTGCTGCCGTTCCTCTGGCAACGCTTTCTGCCTTGACTTTATGCCTGAACACCCGCCTGACCTCTCAAGTGAAGGCGAAGCATCTCCTCTGCGCAGAGCGCCCTCCCACACGCTCCCAGTCTCTGCAGCTGCCAGGAACCCAAGGACTTTCTCCTGCAGCCGGAGCCACCCTCGCCTGCCTCCACCCGCATCTAAATCCGGCCCGGCCCCAGGAGAGCGAGCCAGGCGTGTCTTCCTCTGCCAAAGACACCGGGGAAACTGAGGCACGCACAGCACAGTCATGTTGTTGCCCCAACCCCTCCACAGTTCACTGGGATCACCTCTCTGGCTCACACAGACACACCCACACGCACGCACACATGAAACGGGCTCCTTCAGGATGCTGGAAGTTCACTGTCAATGGCTGCCAGTTAATAAGTGTTAATAAAAGACGGGCCGTTTTGCCAGGGCCGTTCCAAGAAGGTTTTATTAGTCAATCATATATTTTCATTAGTTACGGTGATGAAGCACTAACATTTTATGGGGTGGTTTAGTGCTTCATTTTGCTGTGCTTTCTGATTACTCTACTAACATTTCTGGGTGACACAGACCATTTTCCCTTTTTGTGAAAATGAAATATTTCCAAGTGAAAGGGCTGCCAAAAACAGGACTGGTTTCCATCTGCTGGCAAGAGGAACAGACCCACTAAAGGCTACCGCTGTAAACACTGTGCCATCATAATTAATGTAGTTTAGCATGGGGGGGGAGTTACCTCAAGCAAATGGTTTGAGCAATGAGTGGATCTTTAAGGTGGCTTCTGGGGCATTGCTCCTTGAAGCTGCGCCTCCCCTAGGTTGTTCGGACAGAAGGGCACGTCCAGGCCACCCTGAGTTGGGGGCAAGCGTTTCCGCATGAAGATTCAACATCCCAGTGTCAAACTGGAGGATACCTTTAGCACGTGCTTAGAAGGAGCGCTCCCTTAAAAAGTGAAAGATGTTTGTTTGTTGTCTATGTGCATCTGTGTGCATTCAAGTCACCTGTCAATTTGTGGCAACCCCATGAAGTTCACAGGGTTTTCTTGGGCAAGGAGGTGGATCGCCAGTCCCTACCTGTTTCGATATTGGTCATCAAGACAGACGGCTGAACATGTATCACTGAGGAAATCCCATTGTGGGAGGGGAAAATGGGTATGCATCACCCTTAAAGCCTTGCTTGACCCTTAGAATCTAATGGGGAATTTTAATACTCCTTCAATTCTACGGGTCCTTGAACTTGCCCAGTATTCTTTGGCAGAGAGACAGAAGGCTCGTGCATGGTGAATGCAGAAATAAGGGAGTGCCAAAAAAATAAAAAAGAGACAAACCTTTGAATGCAACTCTTAACGTTCTTCATGCATTTCTGCCCTCAGACAGTGATTTTAAAAACTGCAACTCAAGGCATAAACCAATATAGTAACATCAGCCAATGTGTAACAAGGTGTTTCCAAGTCCTTCCAAACAGGGACATGTAATAGGCAGCACCATACACACACACAAATATATATATTTGGTGCTACCTATTAAAGAGAGAGAGAGAGATGGTGATAGATATAACAGGCGGCCCCTCCAAGCCTTTGTAGTCCATAGCCCAAAGTTTAGCAGCACAAACCTTAGCACTTGGAGAGAAACTGGCTTTCATATCTGCACTCTAAGAAATGAAGAAGGTACAAAGATGACCTTGGTACAGGCTGAGTTGCCACTTCTGCCATCTGCAAGCAGAAACTCAGGTGAGTTTCTCATCTCAGTTTCTCAAAGGTGTTGGAGGATGCAACAGCCTCTGCACCTGTTCTTGCTATTCTGTTGTCAGCTAGACATGAATGGCTTAGAGAGAGAGCAAAAGTTTTTCCAAGGCAAAACTATGATAACATCAAGCATGAAGCATCCACGCCTTGAAACTGACTTTGCTTTCTCGCATTCTCTCACTACAGTTGTCAACAGGCAGCAGGCTCTGTGGGGTTTCTCTCCCCAGTAGGTTGTCTTCTAGGACACCTTTCCTTTGCAGGTCCCAACTAGAGTTGATTGGGATTTACCTTGATCTACTTGGGATGAACCATGAGGATTCTGGCTGCCTTTGGCAACACCAACAGGCTAAGAGGAGTCTCTAAACTTTGTGGGTGGCCAGTATCCGATGTGGGCAGCTGTCCAAGCTGAGTCAGAAGCCAGGAGGTGAGACCACGAGCCACAAGACCAGGCAGGAGGAGAAACAAACAAGGAGGAAGCCAGAGGCTAGAGAGCAAAAAGTTCATGCAGGAAATGCATTCAGGAAGGCTTCACTGAAGAGGGGAGCTCCTGCAAACAATTATTTCAGCCCCCAGGAAGGCTCAGTGGCCAGCGTGTCCTGAAGGGGCACAGGGCCAGGGCAGGGAGCAAGGGCCCTTGCAGTGCCCCACTCTGCAGGAATGGCAGGGGAAGAGTAATGACCCCAAGAGCAGAGAGGCAGTCCTGGATGTGGTCTATGGAGGCAAGTGAAGGAGAATTACAGCTCCTGGAGCTGGAAGGGGTCATGAGGGCCGTCTAGACCAACCCCTTCCCAAGCAGGAATTCACAGCTAAAACACTCCTGACAGATGGCCTTCCAGCCTCTGTTTAACAACCTCCAACGAAGGAGGAAGCTCCACCACACCCCACTGAGCCAGCAGCAGATTCCTCTGCCAAACACCTCTGATAGTCAAAGTTCTCTCTAACGTTTATGTAGGATCTCTTTTCTCGTAATGCAAATCTTCTGGTCTTGGTTACATTCATTTCTTTGGTGCCCTTACCTGAAACAGCTGGATTTGGAACTGAAGTCCCTTGGGAGCCTGGTGCATGCCTACGTCCCCTGAGGAAAACACTTGGGTAGTTTTCTCCAGTGCAGAAGTTGACATTCAGTTCCAGGGTGCAGAACCAAAGTGGTGCATTCAGTGATCTTTGTTTCCATGCAAATAAGATCTCAGGGACAAGCTCCCCTTTCCCAGTCCTTAGAGGAAGAGGAAGAATCTCATGTCGAGGACACTGCCTTGAAAGGCATGTGTAGATGTATGTATATTCCTCCTTCTTTAGATTTGGCTTCTCTGTGATTTAAATGGCTGGCTCCCACATTGTCCTTGTGACGTCCCCGGGGCTCCCCTTCTGACACTTCAAGGTGTCTCTTTCAGGTTTCAGCACTGAGATCTCTGGGCCTGGGACAACCCTGACCTTGCAAGCTGGCGTGCGGATGACCATGCCATTGTGCCTTCTGTTGCTTTATTGGTTGTGCAATGTTGCAGCTCAGCACATGCCAGTCCATGGCACTTTGGGGGGAAATTGCTGGCCCCTCCTATCAGATAAGACGAGAACCACCACAGCACACAGCCCCAGTGTAGCCTTTGGGACAAACCAGTTTTATCAGTCCTGGCCCAGGGAGAACCACTCACTTTCAACAAGTCCTTTGGAGACAGCGGGGGTGGTACCTCTTGCTGGCTCCCCGTTCTTCTGCCACCTTCCCCTCCAGCGTGAAAGAGAGGCGCCCACTCCTTTTGCAGCCTTGGTCTCTCTCTGTCAGGAGCCTTTCCCGGCTGCCTGATTTATCTTTCCAGCAACGGTTTCATTTCACTGGGAAGAGGATGCTCCAAGTGCAGACCAACCGGTTACAGATTTTAATTGGGCCATATTTCAGCTGGAGTATATCTATTCAATGTAGATTTCTTATCTTGGGTCCATAAAGTTTTATTAAGTTATATATCAGAGAATATACATATATGAAGTTCAGATGCGATGTGTAGGGTGTTAATGTGGTTTCAGAAATGAGACAATAAGGTGGCGGTGGGTGGCGGTCTCCCCATCAATCTTCATCCTTCTCGCTTTCCCTCTCCTCTCTTAAAATCTGGCTAGAGTTCTGCACATCACACCCTCTCTCGTTCTTCACACAACTTTCCAAGAATGTCTTTACATAAACACACACACATAGTTTCACTTGCAAGTGTAGCACTGCATAAGTGTTCTGAATATTTACAATCCATCCAGGAACAAGCCATAGAAAGTTACTTTTCAGCAGCTGGATCAATTTTACAAATTCCTAAAGAAGAGTCACACCTTTATGGCAAGAAAATTGTTTGGCAAAATTAAAGCTGGGTTAAAGAGCTGTGGCAGGCATTGTGGATTCCCCACCACTACCACCACCAACTGGCACTTCGAAAGATAAGGAGGTGCAAACTAGAAACTGCTAACACTCATGGAGGCAAGAGGACCATCAGGTTCAACTGAAAGTAGAAGCAACTTATAAAAGTTTCACACTTCCCCAGACAGGCCACTCGGGGTTGAAGGGAGATGTTTTGTGTTCCCTTTAGGCCTACCTGGTGATAGCTGTGTCCCACCAGCAAAGGCTTCCTGGCTCCCCAGCTACCTCCAGAGCCTGTGAATCTTGTGAAACAGACAGAAGAAAGGGGTGAGAACCCTGTGCATGTTCACACGTGCATACGTCCCACTCCTCAGGCGGGTGCTGCTCTCCAGACTCTTGGTTTCTGATCTTCAACCCCTCTTTAGCACCTCCAGAAATCAGAATGGCTTTGTTCAATGGGTGGTAAGTGTATTGAAGAATACTGGAAGACGCAGCAGCTTCTGTCCTTGTTCTCGCTGCTCTCTTGTCCACAGGGGACACGATGGCTCAGGACAGGGAGAGAGAGAGACAGCGCGAGAGAGAGATGATGAAGCTGACCTTTCCTTTCCTGCCTGCCTGCTTCCTCCCTCTGTCTGCCACTTGTCCCAAGGCACTGCGGGCAGACTGCGCCACCTGGTTCACCCAGGGCTACCCAAATGTCTGCCTGTTCTACCCTCAGAGAACCAGCCTGGGGCTGACCACACCCCGTTTTTTGTTCCTGGCCTCTGCCTTTGCTCTCTCTTTCTCCCTTTCTCTCTCTCTTCCTGGAGCATGTCTCCCTTCTATCCTAGCCCTTCCAGAATATCTCTGTGAGGACCAGGCCGCTCCATCTAAAGAAAGGGATGGATCTAGAAGCCTATTTTCTGCCTCCACTTGGTCCTTGCAAGTTCATCCCCCTAAGGTGTCACTTCTGCTGTTTCTGGAGAAAAGGTTCTCAGAGGCCTTTCCTTCCTGTAAGAATCTTTCTGCATCCATCCCCTCCAGGAACAGTTGGAAGACCAGAAAGGGCCTCTCACCCTGCAAGGGGGCCCCTGGGGGAGGCTCCCCCTCTCTCAGCTGCAGCCGCTCCCCCAGTGAAGGCGAAGAAGGCTGGCAGCATCGGCTGTTTCTTCTTTGTTTCACTTTCCTTTGAAAAGACAAGCAATTATAGGCACGTTATCCACACTCGGTTGCATGTTGGAAGGAGAGCCCCTTTAAGAGTGGAAGCAAGTGGCTGGATAATAGGACATATTTAAGCCAATTGCCACTGGAGATGAATGCTGCCAATTGAGTGGAGTTTCTCTTGGTTAAACCTCTCAGAGCAAAAGGAAGAGTCCCCCCTCTACTTTCCATCTTCTTTTCCTGCCCCCTTCCCCTACCAGCCTTCAAGACCTCTTTTTGAAAGGACGCATCTCTTCTCCAAGAGCCACAGTTCAGAGCAGCTATCAAGAATACCCTGAGAGATCTCCCAGCCCAGCCCGTCAGAGCCACCGTTTGGTATGCGGCCCTCACTTTTGAGCCTTCTTGAATAGCGGTTGCCTTGGTGTCCCTGAGGACAGCTCTATTCAAGGTGGCAGGAGTGTTCCCCCTGCCTTCCTACCTTCCTAGCCTTCTTTCTTTCTTTCCTTTCTCACTCAGTGAGAGACCAAGTAACTCGACGGATCACCAAGCACGAGCGTGTTGGGTTGGCTTTGCCCTCCCTGTCCTGCAAGATGACGTCACGTAATGCCATGCAATGCAATTCTGATGTTGGTTGCCAGGTTGTGTTCTGCAATCCATGTGCCATACACATGTCACTTTCTACCAGATGCCATGTAATACTTGTATTGTTCAACATTGTACTCTGAGGGGATGATGGAAATGCTGCAGAAAGAAGAAATGTGACCTCTGCTCTGGGCTATGAATCCAGATGCGGGGTGGCAGTTGAGTCTCCAAGGTCAAATTCTTGGCGAGAGTCATGAGAACAAGGGAAGGGAGGGTAAATTAGCTTGGGAAACTATGTTGTTATGCTTAGTTGACAAATGGGATCATTCCTGAATCTGAAATGTATGGCTCTATAATACTGCAAATCCTTTGTTCCTTGAGCTCTGTCAACTTTTGCAACAAGTACTGTAGTTTCCTCTTTTGGTTACTCAGTAAAGGTTTTTGGAAAACTCTGAGCCCTTTTTTTTAACCAGGGACTAGCCAGTGAGTGACAGAGAGGGTGTGTGGGGGAGGGGATGACTGATATCACAAAAGTGCCACGGGTGTGGAGGGGTGTGCGGGGGAAGGGGGTTTGGAAAAATTACCAGCATTCTCTCTCCCCGCTCTATCTTGTTATTAAAGAGATGGGCAATAGCAAGATAGGGCCTCCCTTTCTGTTGCATCCCAGATCTTCTCCATTTGCCTTTTCTCTGTCTTTTATTGCATGATCATAAATACCTTTGGTGCTCAGATCATGTGACCCAGGACAGTTGTTGGGGCTTTTTAAAAAAAGACCTCCCTCTTTTGAATAAAGATCTCTCTCTCTCTCTTTTGTTCTCAATGGCTGCTTTCCCTGAACTCTTCGCACGCTCCGGTTTGAGTCCCATAAAGGAGGATGGTATTTAAACTGAAGAATCTCCTATTACTAGATTAGACGGTAGCAGGCTCTCTAATACAGATGTAAATAAGAGTCATTAGTAAAGTATTTAGTCTTTTATTCAAAGCTACCTGCTTGTGTTTATTCCAAGTACCAGCAACCCACAAGTCATTAGATAAAATTTTACCGCTTCTCTGTGTGACTTTGCAAAATGAAGTTTGGATCCTGACAGGTTCAGTCTCATTTTCCCCTACAAAATTTGGTACGGGCCCAGAAGAGAAGTTCTTTGTTTGATGACCACGTGGCACCTGGCCGGCAAGACTGACCGCTTGAACAATGGCTTCTAATCCATTGCTTCTATTAAAAGTTAACTGGTAGCAATTACCAAAATTGGTCTTGGAATATGCAAATGCAATTAACTACAATGGGACTGTTTAAAGTTGTGAAAGGACAGCGGCCCACAGAAGAGGGGGCAAAGCAGAAATTTGATGAAGATGATGAGAAAGAACTGTTTAATCTGTTAGCCATTACCCAAGCATTGTTTATCACATCAGGGACCTGAAAAGTGCTAAAGAAATATGGGAAAAACTGAAGAGATTATTTGATTCCCAGTATTGCAAAGCAAAGTGGTATTATAATCAGACTTACAAGAATGAAATTGTTAAATCCTAGATTTTTGAATGAACATATTAACACTTTCATGACTATGGTATCTGAATTGCAAAGGTAGAAAATCTTTCAGAACCTGTGAGATTGGGAAGTTTTCTAGGAAGCTTGCCTGAATTTTTTGGGCCCATAATTGATGCTCTACAAATTAGGGGAGATGTAAATTTGGAAACTGCTATTGCTGAAGTTATAGAATATCAAAATAAGAAAAATTTGAGGAATTTTAAACCTGAAGTAAGAGCTGCTGGAAAAGAGTTCACTCAACTTGCTGAGCAGAATTTACACATCAAAGGTCTTCTTCACAGAGGACAAATAGCCACAAAATTAACAAATCAAAGCCTAACCAACATCACCAACACAAACCCAGTGATAAAAGTGATTTTAACTCTAAAAAAAATCTTCTGCAAATTTTAATGTTGGTCTAATTAATGAACAATTGCTCAAGCCTATGCAAAATCAAAAAGAAAATATAACTGTAATTGACAGCGGTGCTACTAGTCATTACTTTAATCGGAAAAAATTTTGTAAATCTTGATACAAGCATACATTTTCCTGTTTATTTAGCAAATGGCCAATCAGTGGTTGCAAAAGGGAAAGGGACAGTTCTTTTGCAAACAAAACTTGGCGCCAACAGGATGGACTTTAAGAATTCATGATGCTTATTTTGTCCCAGATTTAAAAGTGTCTTTTATAGTGTCAGAACAACTACAGCGAGAGGAAACAGAGTTATTTTAAAAGGGAAACTTGTTTTGGTCTTCATGGCAAAAATTTAATTTTTCGAGGAATCCTAAATGGTACTTTTACCAAATGCAAATTTTGGATTCATATGCAAATAGTGTACCCAGTGTAATCACAAAGACTGTTTAAATTTATCATCGCCGATTTGGGCACAGAAATGTACAATGCATTCAGAGACTGGCTAATCAAGAACTTGCTATAGATTTAATTTTAAAATATGCTTAACAATGAGAGATGATAAAATTCAAAGGGAAAAGCTGTCAGAGCATCACATTCGTCAATTCTGAGAGACAATCCACCAAACCACTGGACCTTTTATATACTGATCTTTGTGGCCATTAGCCAAAAGTCTGCAGATGGAAATTCTTACTTTATGACTATTTTTGATATTTCAGCAGATACACATACACTTACCTTCTCAAAGAGAAAAGTCAAGTTTTTAAAATTCAAGGAATACTTTAATCTTGTCTCTAATAGATTTGGCTACAAACCTAAAAGCCTACGCTCTGACAATGGAAGTGAATTTGTTAATGCAGAGTTTGATGATTTTTTTAAGGAACATGGCATTGAACATCAAACTACACAAGTTTACACTCCAGAACAAAATGGAGGGGCAGAACAATAACAGAACTCTCAAAGAGATGGCAGTCACAATGCTTTTAGAGGCTAACATGCCTAAACGCTATTGGTCTGAAGCTATTATGACTGCTACATATTTGTGCAACCGTCTGCCAATTAAATCCAGAGATGCAACTCCATTTCAGTTATAAGGGGACTAAGCCCAAAGTGAATCATCTCAAAGTTTTTGGAAGTAAAGCATATACCTACATTCCCAAACAGAAAAGAGACAAACTTGACTGTAGAAGTGAAGAGGGAATTTTTGTTGGTTATGCTAGAAATGGTTACAGAATTCTAAATCCAGATGGGCGTACAATAAAAATAACAAGTGGTGTTTATGTTGATGAAAGGCCACAGCCCAAATCTAATCCAAACCAAGAGTCTACCCAGATTTGTTTGCAGTGGAAGGAGACTCCCACCAGCAACCAGATATGTGCACTGAAAATCCTCCAGAGTTTTGCATCCAGAAGGGGCTACAGATGTGGTGATCCAGCCAGAGGACGGGCCAGGGCCTAAAGGGCAGCCCAGGTGTCCAAGTCCAGGTAAGAAGATCTGAACGCATCAACGAGGCGTACCACCTATAGACTGTCTTATCTAGCCACAGAGGAGAAGATTCCCCAACCCTCTGACTGGCAAAAGATCAAGGGACTACCAAAGTCAGATTCTCAAAAGTGGGTGGAAGCTGCTGTTGAAGAGATGCAATCTTTATATAAAAATAAAACATGGACTTTGTCAGAATTCCAAAAGGAAAAAGGGCAATTGGCTGTAAATGGGTCTTTACCACAAAGCAAGATGCAGAAGGGGAAATTCAAAAAAAAGCCAGGTTAGTGGCAAAGGGATTCACACAACAATTTGGTGAAGATTACAATGAAATTTTTGCCCCTGTTGCCACACACACAACTGTGAGAACTCTCCTAGCTGTTACATTTAAAAAATGCATGTCCAACATCTTGATGTTAAAACAGCTTTTCTTTATGGACAATTGGATGAGGAACTGTATATGGAACAGCCTCCAGGATTTCAAGTTCCTGGGAAAGAGCATCTTGTATGCAAATTGAACAAAGCATTTATGGCTTGAAACAGGCTGCCAGAGCATGGAGTGAGAAGCTAAGCCAACTTCTTATCAAACAAGGCTTTACTCCAGGGACTGTTGACAAGTGTGTTTACAAAAGATTCAGAAAAAATAAATGGACTTATATTGCATGTTATGTTGATGATTTATCCCGTGCAGTAAGATAAAGCAGATAGTGAGGAGATAGTCAACAATCTCAAGAAAGAGATAGACATCAAGAATTTGGGAGACATCTCACACTATCTTGGAGTACAAATAGAAAGAAGCAGTGATGGAAGCTTCTATCTTAACCAGAAACAGAAAATAATAGATCTTCTGGACTCCTTTGGGCTAAAGGATGCCAATATTGTGGCAACCCCAATGGAAGTGGGTTTCTTAAAGGACACTAAGAAATGCGAACCCTTAAAAATGGAGACAAGTATAGGACTGCAGTTGGAAAGCTCCTATACATTGCTAATTTCACCCGACCTGATATTGCAAATGCTGTTGGTATCTTATGCAGAATGGTTAACTCTCCTACTGAAAAGGATCTCATTGCAGTGAAAAGAGTTGCCAGATATTTGAAAGGAACTGCAGATTACAAGCTGATGTTCCCCCTGTGATCAACCACGACTGGTTGCCTATGCGGATGCTGACTCTCAGACCTAGCAGAAAAAAACCAACCAGCGGAAACCTGATCTTCTATGGTGGAGGAGCTATAAGCTGGTAAGTAAGAAAAATCTACAATTGCAGATTCTTCCACAGGTGCTAGTGTGTTTCTGCAAAAGCAGCATGTGATGAAATAAAGTGGCTGCATAACTTACTTCTGGACTTTGGCATAACAGAGCCCAAGCCAACCATTTTGATGCAAGATAACCAAAGCTGCATCAAACTTTCTGAAAGTGAGAAGCCACTCAAGAAGAACATTGACATTGCTTTCCATAAGGTGCAAGAGATGTGTCGCAATGGAATTGTTCAGCTAGAATACTGCAATACAGAAATGATGCTTGCTAATTCTTACCAAGCCTCTACCAAGAGACCACTTCCAGAGACTACGAGAAGGCATGAAGATCCCGATGTTGGTCCAAGAGAATGAGAAGGGGACTGTTGGAAAAATTACCCGCATTCTCTCTCCCCGCTCTATCTTGTTATTAGAAGAGATGGGCAAACAAAAGGGGGCCCCCCTTTTTGTTCTGCCAATCTTCTCCATTTGCCTCTCTGTCTTTTTTTGCATGATATAAATACCTTTGGTGCTCAATCATGTGACCCAGGACAGTTGCTTGGGTCATTGGTCTTATAAAAGTTAAGACCCCCCCTCTCTGAAAAAAAAAAAAATCTCTCTCTCTCTCTTTGTTCTCAATGGCTGCTTTCCCTGAACTCTTCGCATGCTCCGAGTTTGAGTCCCATCAAGGAGGTGGTAGTTAAAATGAAGAATCTCCTTTCACTAATTAGACAGGTAGCAGGCTCTCTCAATACAGATGTAAATAAAGTCATTATAAAGTATTTTGTCTTTTATTCAAAGCTACCTGCGTCTGTGTTTATTCCAATACCAGTCTGAAGCCACAAGTCATTAGATAAAACTTCTACCGCTTCTCTGTGTGACTTTGCTAAATGAAGATTGGATCCTGACAGGTTCAGTCCATTTTCCCCCACAAGGGGGAGGACGGAGGGGGGAAAAAAAAGGGGGAAGGAAGTGTGCACAGGAGGGAGAATGAGGTGGGGGGCCAGGGGAGAGCGGGCAGAAGCAAAAGGGGGAAGGTCCCCAGAGGGCTCCAGGGCCCCTGAAATGAACCCGGGGGGCCCGCCCCGGCTGGAAACTGGCAAAAACGAGGCGGAGGCCACCAAGGACATCCGGGGAAGCCCCCCCGCGAGCGCGTCCTCCCCGGCTGCGGCGGCGGCGGCAGCAGGGGTTTTTTCCCGGCCCCGGGGGAGTGAGTGGCCCCGCGGGGGTCCCTCTCCCCCGAGCCGCCTCCGGGGCGCGGGGAGGGGGCCGGACCTCCCTGGGCCGTGGGAGGACTGGTCTCCCCCTCGGGGCCTCGCAGGGGGCCAAACCACCCCGCCGAGCCTCCAGCCCGGGCGCAGAGGACTCCCCACAGGGCCCCCCACCGCCATCCCCTCCCCGTTTCTGAAAAAAGCAGCTTCGGGGGGCTCGGGGGGCCAAGGGGCCCGGGGGGCGCCCCGGAAGAGGAAGGGCGAGCCGGAAAGCCAGCGAGCCGAAGGCGGTGCCAGGCAGGAGCTGTTCAAGGTGCCGAACACGCGGGGGCCTCCGAAAAAGGGGGGCTTCTGCCGTGGAAGGGCCACGGCCCTTGCCCCGCCCGGGTGGGCTTCGCTGGCCGGCCGGCCCTTCCCTATTCCCGCTCTGCATCCCCTCTGGCCCGTCCCCCCCCCCCCAGGGCAGCTTTTGCCCTTTTCCCGCTGCACTGCGACAAACAAAGGACTCCCCCCTTTTTCCACCCAAAGTGCCACCAGCTGCCAGGCAAAGAGCTGGGCTGCCCTTGCCTTTTGGCATTCCCCTTTTAAACCCGCACCGTTCCTTCACAGCGTTTTGTTTTTAAATTTGTTAATGGTAGTTTTAGATGCTCTTCCTCTTAGGCCATTTCTGCACTACACTGTTATGGGCTATTATTCCACTTTCAACATCCTTTGGCCCCTCCCTCAACTGCAAACCCCAGGATTCCATAGGATGTTGAAGGTGGAATAAAACGCCATAACAGTCTATAAAAAAGGCCTCAGTGTCAGAGGTCTCTCAGTTGATAGTCACCTGGTTTCAGAGGCAACCTCTCTGCATAAAGTACAGCATGCCAATTTAAAATAGAATAAAATAAAAACTAAAATTTGGCTAACTTGTTCCCAAGAAGCCTTGGCACTCCCCGCCCCCACCATCAGCAGCCATTTCTAAGCCAGAGGCCCATTCCCACATCCCCCTCTTCCCCACCCTGCTGGACAGATAAAGAGCTGGTGGCTTTGTGTGCAGTGAAGGTAGTCGGGCAGAGGCACCCTCTCTGCCAGGCTGCTCCCCTCTGCGAGAGACAGACCCATGGAAACAAGGACTCCATTCACGACATCCCAGGGCTCCTCCTGGCATTGGGAGCTCATCCTGGAAGATGGATGCAGAAGCACCCAAGAACCAGCCCACATCTGCTGAAATTGCAAGCAAAAGTCCGAATGCCAGCTGTCCTCGGATGACAGGAATTGTAGTAGTGAGTGAGGACACACGCAGTGCAGGATGGGGGAGCGGGGGAGGCTGGCGTGCGGCACCTGGCCGCAAAATGACTTGCAAATCCTTGTGGTTTCTGGACCATGAAACCAACATGACACGAACATCCCCATCTCCCTCTTTATCACTTCCAAACACCTAGACAGGCACTGACTTTCCTTCCAAGGCGCTTGGAAGCTGAGCTGCTCGTATGTGTCTTTTGAAGTCTTCCCTGTTTCTGTAACGAGGAAGATAAAGCCAGGAGCTCCTCTGGCAGACAAGAGGCGGGGGGGACAGGGAGTCTTCTTGCAGGCAGGAGCACCGGAGGGTTCCGGGGCTGGGACAGCCCTGCTGAGGCAGAAAACTGCCCTGCTCCCTCCCCGGTCACATCCTGATTGCTACGAAAATAAAGCACAGGCCTTGATACCTCACTCAGGAAAATTAGTTTTTCTGGGGGGAAGGTGAAGCACAGAGAGCTTGAAACCATAGCATGGGGAATTTGGAACCCACTCAACATGACTTCTGCTCACCAGAAGTGAGAGAGTAAGCCCTAGGAGTGGGAAGCTCTGGAGAGCTCTGTGGCTGCTGAGCATGCGCTTTGCACACAGGCCTTCCCTGGTTGTCTCAGGCAGCGGCAATGACAGAGGTGACAGCTCCACTTGGGTCCAGGTCTGAACTCCTGGCCCAGCTTTATTCAGAAATTCAGAGGGGATTAGTCTGTTAGACATAAACTCTGAACAGCAGATGAAGACAACTGACTGCTGCTTGGCTTCAGCCAAGAGCAGAGAAAATGCTCGGTTGTGGCTGCTCCAGAAAGTCAGCCACTCTGTAGCTAGGATCCTCCATCCTCTCTGCGTAGCATAAATGTCCACTGGCAAAGTTACACTGTGTTGTGCCACACAGTCCCTATACTGGATACCACGGTAGGGGATTTTCTGAGAACAGGTGAGTGCGCATGGCTCTCATCTCATTCTGCAATGTGCAATGTGCAATTCCAGAAGGCCATTCACAATGTGCATTGACACACTGCTGTATCGTTGCTTATCTGCCGTGGCTTCCCTTGCGGAACTCTGCTCCTACCACTGTCAGTTGGACACATCTCTTCTATGTTGCCCAAAAAAGCCACTCTGCATGCACAGTGCAACTTTCACCTGCATAACCACCAATAGGCCTCTGCCCCTCCTTTCTCTCTGTGTGCACAGACGGGGGGACTGAGCCAGCCAGAAGCTCAGGGAGTCCTTGACCAACTGCCCCACATCTGCCCCCTCAGCCTATGAGGACCATGAGCCTTGCCAAACCTGACGGGCACAGTCCTGGGACAGTGATGCCACCGCCTGGTCCAGTGCTGAGAACGCTCCCCAGGGACGCAGGGCCACAGGCTTCCCTCGTGATCAGTCTCGCCAGGATGCTGGTTGCCAAGCCCCTCTCTGGTGGTACAGAGCAGCTGAGCCGGTCCGTGCTTGGGCCCGGTGGGCAGGCACCAGGAGAGCCATCGGGGACCGAGGCACAGCTGGGGGAGAGGGATCAGCCCCCAATAGTGCCTGGCTTTCACAGGTCCTGCAGGCTCTGCAGCACATGGCGTTTTGTGGCCAGCTTCCTTGGGGTGAGTTCTTGCATGGCTCCCACAATGCATTGGGACACAGAGGCAGATGAGAGACTGCGTGCCTTTTAAAGATCACTTCAATTATTTTAATTGCTGCTGTGTGAATTTTCCATTCAGCCCGGCCCGATTACAGAGGGAGTGCAAGTCGTCAACCCTGAAATTCTGTGTTACTGAACATGTTTCAGTGACACACAAAGGCATGGCAGAGATGTGATTAAGACAAGCATTAGTTATTTCTGAAAAGCAGCTACCGATAGATTTAGGAGCAGCAAGGAGGATTAATTTGGGATAATTTGCAGCTCCTGAGTCATGGCGGAAGCAAGTATAGGTTTGTTTTGAAGTGACAGGGCTGGGCTGCGTCGTTCCCCCCCGCCCCACTTAAGTCAGCCTTTCAGAGCATGGAGGGAGCCCTCCTGTGACGAAGGGAGTCACGTTCAGGGGCACGCGCTCCCCAAATGGCAGAGTCCAGGGAGAAATGGCTGCACTCTCCTGCCCACCCAGGGCAGGGGGTCCTTTGGCCAGCTTTGTCCCAGGGACATTTCAGTCCAGACTCTTCCAGCCCTGCCGCTTGCCTTGGGCTCAGTGGGGGCCCTGCCTTGGTTTGACCCCCTGCCTGCCTCCGCGTCCTCAGTCTGTTCCCTTGTTTCTTTCCTGCCGGAATGCCCTTCAGAGGAGATCCCACGTCAGGGCTGCGCAGCAAAATCTCCACCCAGAGAGCAGCACACTGACTGTGCTGTGCAACCCTTGTGTTGAATGGCAACCAAAGGCACAAACCAATGTGCATTTGCCTCTGATGCACTGTGACACATCATGTGCAGCTCCAATTCTGCAAAGGGGAACTGAATGCGGATGTTCCACCTCAGGGAAGTCACTCACGTCAGCATAACACACTGCACAGACGTTATAGCTGGGTGCAAATAGCTTGTCTTAGTGGTTATCTTGCCCATATTCCTCTTCTTCACCATCAAGACCACAACAGAAGTGTTTTCCAGTGCACAGATAGAAAAAAAGCAGGTGAGAGGATCTATAATGTTGTCTGCCATTCCTCCTGTGGGACACCCCACCTTCCCTGGAGAAGGGCACCAACCACGTCCTTGCAAACTTTTATCACAGAACCGCCAAGGAGGAAGGAGCTCTGCTCCTTCACAGGGCAGGGGAGAGAACTGGGTGAGGCTCTTCCCCTACCACCCAGGCACTGCCAAGCAGGGAAGGGAGTGGGAGGTGCTGGGGTTGCTGGATTAGGGGTGTCTTCCCAGGATATAAGCCCCTTTTGTAGGAAACATGAAGACTGGTTTGCGTAAGATTCAGGCCATTTCCCTACTAGACTTTTCTAGTGCTATTATTCCACTTTCAACATCCTATGGAATCCTGGGGTTTGCAGTTTTCGGAGGGACTGGCCGGCCCCAGGATTCATTGGCTGTTGAAAGTGGAATAATAGTGCTATAAAAGTCCAGTGCAGAAATGGCTTCAGTCTCATCTACCAGAGTTTGCAAGTGAATGCACAGAATCTCTTGTCTGTCTCTCTGAGACTAGCTTTGGCAAAGTAAAGCAGACAGGCAGTGTGCAAATTACCCAGCTCAAGGAAGCTTTACTGGTTACACTGAAAAGGACATGCAAAGCATATATAGCTAAACATTGCTCAGGCCCTGGCCGCCCAGAAGAGAGTTCAAGTAAAGGGGCAGCTCCTCAGAGCTGGCACAGGGGGGGCAGGAAAAGGGGCAGGAGCCTTTGATGTGGTTGCACAGAGACGCCTTCGGGACCATCTTCCCGTATTTCAAGCCCTGCGTGCATTTCGTATGGCTGCGCGATCAGAACCGTCTCCATTTGAAAAGATGCCAATGGGGAAATGTGTTCCTTAGTCAGGGCGGCCTATACTTCGCTGAAGACACGCGCGCGCTTTTTGCTTTCCCTTTCCCCTCGCGGTCTTGTAGGGGAATACGTGGGATCGGCCAGCCCCGGGCGCCCGCAGCCCGTGCTTCGCCCCGGAGCCCCAGACCCCCGGCCGGGCTGCAGGGGCGCCCCGGAGCGACGCTCTCCAGCCGGGCGGACCCCCCCCGCGCCTCTGTCCGCCTCCCTCCCATTGCCCCGGTTCTCCGTTGCGGGAAGAGCCGCTCCCCCAACGCAGGGGCAGCAGGGGCACCGCCCGTCGCAGGGATGCTCCCTCGCGTGAATCACTCCTCTTCCCCCCACCCCGAATCCCGGCCGGGCGGCCGCTAGAGTTTGGGCACCCGAAGCAAAGGGAAAGGGGCCGCCGGCAAAGTGAGCCCTCGGGGAAGGCGAACGCACCCAGCAGGAGGGCTCTTGGTGTGGGCAGTCCACCTCCCTCGCGCCTTCTCCGCATGCTGGAAGTGTGGGGTGGGGGGGTCGGCGGGAGCCCCTCTCGGCCGCCTCCGCGCGGCTTCGGTTGGGAAGCGCTGCCGCCTCGTGGCCGGACGTGGTACTGCAGGCCCCCGGAAGATTTCCCGCGCAGGCCTTCGTTAGTCCATTTTGAAGACAAAATATTTCATTTTATTTATATTATACTTATATTATATGCCTTCTTCCTGGCATGGGATCCAAAGTTACTTGCTATGCAAATGCACCCTAAGATGCCCACTGCAGGGTCCTCTTAGCAAGTATGTCACCTTCCAAAGTTTGAGTCCTAACCCTATATTGAAAACACCCACCAAGTGACATGTCCATCCTCTTTAATTACCACGGAAAAATGAATGTGATGTTGAGAAAGTGGATACGTAATCTTCTGTGTGGGGAGCTGGGAGGGGTCCTGTCCTGCATAATATTAGGACCCCAATAAAGCTGAATAGAGACTTTGGCCATTTCTGCACTAGATAGTTATAGTGCTATTATTCCACTTGCAACATCCTATGGAATCCTGGGGTTTGCAGTTTCGGGAGTGGCCCATCAGCCCCTCCTGAAACTGCAAAACCCAGGATCCCATAGGATGTTGCAAGTGGAATAATCGCGCTATAAAAGTCTAGTACGGAAAGAGCTTTGTTTTCCCTGCGTTGCATGGTTAAATTGAGGAATTCACTGCCACAAGATGTCGCAATAGCCCCCAGTTTGAGCAACAGCAAAAGGGGACCCTAAGTGGACCCTTAGAGCCATCAGTGGCGGTATATCTCCTCTGGTCTCAGAGGCAGCCTAACCTTTAAAACCAGTGGCCACTGGGCTTTGGCACTCTGATGCTGCCCGTGGGCTTCCCATGGGCTTCTGTCTGGACACTCTGAGAAAAGAAGCCTGGGCTAGATAGATGCACACAAAGACACACAGAGAGAGACACGGGGCAAAGTATTGATTGAGGCTTGTGTGCTTGTGAATTCAGACCCTAGTTGTTGTCCCCACGCAGACAGACAGGCAGACAGAGGGACAGAGCGTTCCCTCCGCTGTGTTAGCACTTGGTGTCCAACCATGGTGGCTAATTGCTATTCAGAGACTGGCCCTTCATGCCTTTCATCCTTTCAAAACCCACCGATCTGGAACAATCTGTATCTCGCAATGCACACCAGAGCTTCTCTGTGCACATATTTTGCATGAATGTGCACAAGGGAAAGGGCTGTCAGGGGGGCAGAAGACTGAGTAACCATCAGCGTAGGATCTGCGCATAACGGCATGTCAGGTGAGTCTAGTTTGGTCATCGCACAGAGCCTGATTTGCAACAGCAACCCCACCGCTGGTTGATTTGTAAGATTTAATTGGTTTGGAGAATTCGTCATGTCCCTGTGTCACCGCATGTAGCTGAAGAATATGGATCTCCTGTTTCAAGAGACACAGCCATACGTTGCAGAGTTTAACGGCCTCCATTCAGCCGCCTTCTGCTCAGGTGTGTCTGGGCAGAGGGCCAAAGGAAACAGCTGCCCTCCCTCCCTCTGGAGACGTTTTCCCCAATGGCCTCCCAAGTCAGCCAGAGAAAGAAACAAAGGAAGGAAAGAAGGAAGGAAGGAAGGAAGGAAGGAAGGAAGGAAGGAAGGAAGGTTGGTTTGATGGACTCCATCTGCAGGGAGGTGGAGAGATTCATAAGCGGAGGGGGGAGTCAACAGAACCATCTGGAATAAAAACCATTAGCATGCGTGCCAATAAAGGTGGGTTGGCTGAATGTCAGTGGTGGAGGGGCCAAACCTTCAAAGGCTGCAGAGACAGGTGGTCGCAGGACGAAGGGCAGCAGAGAGCAGGTGAGGCAGGTGATGAAGAGGGCTCTGGTCCACCAAAGCTCATATGCCAAAAGCCACCCCAACCCTTCTCAGCCTTTAAGGTGCTGAGGGAGCCTCTGTTGCTTTTGCCATGACTGAGATTGCAGGAAAATTCCGCCCAAAGGCTTCCCCAAGAGGCCAGGCTTGACCAAAAGCCAGGAGGTGGACCGCTACCCTCCTGGCCCTGCCCCCTCTTCCTCTGTTGAGCTGGAGGGCTGGATCTTGCTCCGTGTTGGTTCAGAGGGAACACTGGAGTAAGATTGGTGGCTTCACAGATGACAAATAGGGAGGACAAGGTGCAACAAAAGTAGCCACTGAAGGGGTCCTCAGGTCCCTTTGACTGAAAGCTGACATACAGCCGCGGGGCAGACTGTCCCCAGTTCCATACCGCTAGGCATTACTACCTTGTCTCCCACGTTCTTGGGCCACAGCAAAGGAAACTGGTCCCAGGGAACTTCTGCCAAGGGCTCCACTGCTACAGCTGAGGGTTGGTGGGGCGGACAGCAGAGAGGGGCCCAGAGAAGGCCTTGTTCCAAACCCTTTCTGGAAGCAAATGTATCTGCATCACAAGAAGTAATTCCAGTAGAAGGGATCTAACCCTGATATAATTGGTGTGTGGAGAAGGTGCACTTGAATGAACCATTGAAATGCCAGCTGCTGGCCCACATCTCCAGACAGATCAATTATTTGTTTATTTTCAGGTAGGAAAGGAAAGCTGTTCTTTTTACAATGTTTAGGAGAGAGCAGAAGCCGCTTACCCAAGGGTGTGTTATAAATCTGCTTCCCTGTTTGGCTACAAAGGCCTGTGTGCCCCCTGTGGAGTTTGGAGGCGAAACACACAATGCAACATTTCTTTCCTGCCCCATTGTTCCATGGCTTGTGACATCTTCCCCACAAATGCTGGACCATTAAAAGTCAGGTACTGGCTAGCATCAGGTTCAGAGAATGGGCTTGGAGGGCTCATAAGCTTTATTCAGAACAGGGAAGAAACATCAGTGCACCTTGGCAATTGCCAAGACTACAGAACTATTGCAGTTGCAGCAGCACCTTATAAGCTGTAACATTACAATTGGCCACAGAAGGCCTGGCGGTCTCTTGTGATCCAACACGGTTGTTCCTCTGTGACTTCAGGTCAGCTCCAGTTTCAGGTGCCGGACTGCCGCAGGCCTTTCTTGGCCAGATTCCTCCAGAGGGGGGTTGTCACTGTGGCCTTCCTCTGAGGCTGAGAGAGAATGACTTGCACAAGGTGGAGTTTTAACGCTGAGCAGTGGTGTGAGCCCAGCTCTACCGGAGTCCTAGTGTCACACTCAGACCGCCACTCGGCACTGCTTCTCAAGCATCATCCGATTCAAAGCTGCTGAGAGAATTCCAGCTGGAGACAGTGAAGGGAGGGCAGGGGAGGATGGGGGAGGCAGGCTAGTTGGGGGGATGTTTTGCTACCTTGAACGCTCTTCCTTTTCTTCCCACCTGAGAGTGAGGAGGAGGAGGAGCAGCTGCTGCTGCTGCTTAAACGGCCTCCAGAGATGTACTTTGTGTCAAGATAATTCTGCTTATATAACACATTCCTGGTTTATTTTCCATGGATTTCAGTATGGGGAGAAATTTGCATGAGCAAAGATTCTTTGTTGCAGATGAAACCCATGGCCTCCATTCACTGCTCCTGCTGGCCCCCCAGAGCAGGTTCCACTATCTCCCTCCAAGCCGTGAGGGCAGTCACCCTCTCCAGCAGGCCAGCTCTTTACTCACGGGGGAAAACCCCTGCTGCCAAGCTCCCCCCTTCAGTGGGCAGCCTTGCAAAAGTCTGGGTTTGTGGAGGAGACAGTAATACCCTAAATATCCTGAAGGCACCAGATCCTGTCTGGTTTTGGAAACTAAGCAGGGTCAGCCCTGTTTAGAGCTTGGATGAGAGACCACCAATGAATAACTGTAGCCTGTTTTTCAAAGGAAGGAAGTGGCAAAACCACCCCTGACGATTCTTTGCCTAAGGAGACCCTAGGGAATTCATGGGGTCCCCCTAAGTCAACGGGCAACTTGAAGGCCCACACGCAGGCAAAGGAGGCAAAAGGCACAGACCTTGGGGGGGCATGTGTGACTGTGTACGCGTGTGTGTGAAATCCCTCAGAGGTCTTCTTGCAAAGGAGGAGAGGCAGAGTTTCAGGAAGAGCAGCCTGCTGAGCCTGCTGGGGCTGACCAAAGGGGAGATTCCTTGGGTCTTGAACAGGGAGGCCAAGGAGCCAGTGAAACGACAGGGAGGGGAAGCACTTCTCCCCCCCCGCTCTATCTTTGTACACACACACACACGCACAGTTTTCCTCCAAGCCTTGGTCTCCATTGGGCCCAGCAATCCTTGCTTCCTTCCAGCTCCATCTTTTAATATACAGACATCTTTCAGAACATTAGGCTAATTGTGATGGATGTTGCTCCTTGAGCTCATGCAGAGAGATGATGAATCCCAAACGTAAGGCGCTGTGTCTGCTAAAGATTTAAGAGAGCGGGGGTGCCTGACAGTCCTCGCTCTGAGGACGGCAGCGACAATGAGAGCAGCAGCAGCAGCAGCAGCAGCAACACAGCTCAATGGTGACAAAGATGGGGTGGGAGGGCGTATTTGGGGCTGACTTGGGAGGCCAAGGGAGCAGCAGCTGTTCTTGAGGCTCATTTGTGCCTCTCCTTGTGAAAGGCACCTTGGGATTAGTATTGGGGAGTCCTGGGACCCATCACTGAACCTCAACTGCCCCGGTACCCCCAAGCCTTCTCCCACAGCTTGGCTGCACCCTCTGACCACGAGAGGCCACGGCATAAAACCACTAAGAGCTCACAGTTAGGTCCTGAAGACATGAAAAGCAAGAGGGAAATTCAACAGAGGGAAAATCAAGGGAGGCTTCCGGGGAAGTCCAGCCTCAAGGCCCCCCCAGACCCCATACGGTGGCCAACGCAGGTGGCAGAGGGAAAATGCTTGCCCAGCTGTCCCATCTCCCCTTCTCACCTCCTGTGGGCCCTTCCAAAGTCAGGATCGTGGCTTCTTGTTGTGCAGATGGAAGGCAACCCTCTGCCCGGGAAGGCAAAAGAGCCAGGTGCCACCTCCTCTGCCTGATGAGCATCCAGAAATTTGCCTTAACCATCAGAAAATTGGTCAGCAGGTAAGCTTCAGGCTGAGCATCCTAAACCAGTGGTGGAGGTAGGTTTTTTAAAAAATAGCTCAATAACAAATGGTGAGGATGCAGCAGCCCAAAACTGACTTTCGAAGGGGAGCTGGTTTCTGTTGCCGTGTGGCTTGCAACCACTTTTTTGCATTCCAGAAAGCTCCACTCAGTTTCTCCTTTTGCCAGTTTATGCTCTTAGATACTCACAGACAGCCCAGTTCCCTTGGCGCTGGGTGCCCGAGGAGACCTGTGGGTCTTCACAGTTGGCATGGGAGCCTCTGCCCGACGGCTTCAGCCTGAGGACTGACGGTGCCTGGGTTGGCTCGCCCACACGTTCCTCCCCGCCATGTCCTTTTCCTTCTCTGCTTGGCAAGGGCTGTTTTGTTTCTCCAGCTGTCCACAGAGCACTCTGGGAGAACCAGCTGGCTTCATTGTCAGTCCTCCCCCAGTGGTGCCACTTGGGGCCCCGCGGCTGATGGACCTGTGCCAGAGGTGGGGAGAACAATGTTGGGCCAGTGTTTCCCCTCCTGGCCCCGGCCGCCAGTCCTCTCAGGTCTCCGGTGGCAACGCCTCTTCAAGATGCGTTAGCATTTGGGCTTGAAGGTTTGGCAGAACCGGAGCACTGGATAGCAGTTTGGGGAGTGCTGCCATTGGAGAGCATCATCACAACAGAGACGGGAGTGGCTTTATGGCAGACAAATGGGGCAGCTTCATAACACAGCAGCCCTGCAACTACTCTGCCAGCTGCACTTTCTCAGCCTCATGCACCCTGAGTAAGGTTATGAGGACCTGGATGGCTTTTGAAGGTATTATTGAGAAAGTGGAGAGAAAAAGCTGAGCAGTTGTTTAAACTGCTTCCTTGCAGCCTAAGTGTCTGGGTTTTTAAAATTCCCTCCAGAACTTTACTTGACAGGCAAAAGCATACAGAAAGTTTCAACAGGGTTGTAATTGCTTTTATAACCTAATATTGGCCATTTCTGCACTAGACTGTTACAGTGCTATTATTCAAGCTCCTATGGAATCCTGGGATCCGCCCAGCCCCTCTCTAAACTGCAACCCCCAGGATGCCATAGGAGGCTGAAAGTGGAATAATAGCGCTGTAACAGTCTAGTGCGGAAACGGACCCCCTGCCCATCAGATTCGGCAACACTTGTCCTCTGGGAACACAAGCCCTTTCCACACTAGACTATTATAGTGCTATTATTCCACTTTCAACATCCTATGGAATCTTGGGGTTCGCAGTTTAGGTAGGGGCTGGCTGGCCCCTCTGGAAACTGCAAACCCCAAGATTCCATAGGACGTTGAAAGTGGAATAATAGCACTATAACAGTCCAGTGCGGAAATGTCCACAGACTCCTTATTTGGACCAATGTGCATGATATGCGCACGTATGTAGATGGGCAGACAGATGAGAGCGAGAGAATCTTTCAACAGTCCTGGTTTGGGGGCGGGTTGCCTATTTCAAGGGGAATGCAGTACTGGTCCCACCTTGCCCATAGGATGCTCTCTGCTCTGCTCAGCTCAGTTTCCCAGACTGGCTTCCCACGCCTGAAGTCGACGCCCACAGCTCCGGGCAGAGCGCTCCTGCTCGTGGTGGATCCCTCTTGCTGGCAGGGGGTCCGCAAGAGTCCCCCGGTCAGGAAACTGCCCCACTACCCCCCGGGTCCTTCTGTCGCCTCCCTCGCCTTGCTTCCCCTGCCCTCCCCGCTGTCGCCCTACTCCAGGCCGGCTTCTCCTGCCGCTGGAGGTTCGTCCAGGAGGGCAGCTTCGAGGCGGGGGCTGCCTTTCCAGCCTCTGGGATCCCCCCTCACTCGCGCCTCCTCTTCCCTTCCTCCTCCCCCGTGCAGCACGGCGGTACGCAATGAGAAAACAGCATAGAATCCTAGGAACTGCGAGGCATCCCCGAGCCGTAAAGTCCGGCCGCCTCCTCCATGCAGCGTTTCCAGCTAGAGCACGCCCAGCCTCCTCCAGAGGACACGAACGTATGCATACGCACACACGGACACGCGTGCATGCAGAGTGCATACTGTTCCGCGCACAGTATTTATTCATTTGCAAATGTGCCCGGAAAACGAAGCCCGTAGGTTTCTTCCACTTCCCTCCTCTTGCGCATCCCTCTCTGAGAGGGAGGGAGGAAGTAGCGCCTTTGGGGGCAGAACGGGCGTGGCGGGAGACAGAGCCCGGCGGACCCGGCCAGTCTCGGCCCCCCCGCTCGCTCTCTCCGCAGGAGGGAACGAGGGCCAATGGGAGCCTTGGAGAGGGCCGGGGGCGGGACGAGGAAAAAGGCGGGAGGGAGCGAGCCCTTGCGTGGGAAAAAACAGGGGGAGGGTTTGCTGACGGG
Organism: Iguana delicatissima; assembly: GCA_948472985.1. NCBI lineage: Eukaryota > Metazoa > Chordata > Lepidosauria > Squamata > Iguanidae > Iguana > Iguana delicatissima. The sequence goes on along the minus strand of CAOKZL010001119.1, from coordinate 166,393 downwards.
CCACGCGCACGCCGCGTGCAGGAAGGGCGACCAATGGGAAGTTCCAGGCGAGGGGGGCGGGGCAGGAGCAAAAAGGCGGGCGAAAGGGCGCTCCGTCGCCTGACGGAGGGAGCGCGAGGACACCAGGAGGCGGCAGCTCTGCGCATGCGGACTAGGACTGCCCTGGCCGCCTTTTCTGCGCACCTGTCCGCGAGGCGCTGATGGGCGGGCGCGGGGACCAGTGGGAGCCTCAAGAAGGGGGGCGGGACAGGAGAAGGAGAGCGTCGCCTGAGGGAGAAGAAACAGCTGCGAGGAGAAGAGTTTCGGAGCGGAGGCGCCTCGGCCGTGGAAGATGCCGGCCCGGGGCGAGCGGGCGAGCGAGGGAAACTGCGGCGCCGGAGGGGTGGAGGAAGCGGCCGAAGGTGGGAGGAGGGGGAGCGGAGGGAGGTTTCCCCTCCGAGCCTCTCCTCCTCCTCCAGTGAGGCGGACTCGCTGAGGAGACGCTTCGAGTCCCGGCGCCGGGGCGGAGAAGGGGCTAGAAGGGCGAGGAGAAGGAAGGGCGCCGAGGGGAAAGGCGGGCCGCAGGGAGGGCGTCGAGGAAAGGGGCCGTGAGAGGCGGCGGAGGGAGGGCGGCCGGGCGAGCGGCGAGGGCAGGGGGAGTCTCGGAGCCCGGCGGGGAGGAAGCGGGGCGTCCCCTGGGGCTCAGGCGCGAAAGGAAGGAGGGGCCTCCCGGGAGAGCGGCGGCGGCGGCGGCGGCGGCGGCGGCGGAGGACGGGGCGGGGTCGGAAGGGAGGGAGGGAAAGGCCCGCGGCTGTTAGCGTTCTTATGTGTCTGTCTACTCTAGTGTTGCTGACCTGCCTTGTTCCCGCACAGAGGACTGGACGCAGAGCGAAGGAAGAAGGAAAAGAGGAGAGAAGGGAAAGGGAGGGTGAGGTGAGAGTGGGAAGGATGGGGGGAGCAGTGAAGATTGGGGCAGTGTATTTGGGCATAGGTAGGAGGGGACTGGGCTTGCGCACCTCCCAGAGGCAGAGCTGAGGGAGCCTCTTCAGGGGGGAAAAAGGGGCTGGGAAGAAAAATGGGAACTCTTAAAATAAAAGATCAGTTCTTAACAGTTAACTTATGTCAAATTTGCTTACATTAAATTGTAAGAAGGAAAGTTTTGTTTCAAAATTAATTGGTAGTGTTAATAGCTTAATAACTTTTTATTTGTTTATTTTGCTAAAGGAATAAGTACATTTCAGGCAAAGGACGGCTCCTGACCCAATGGAACGTAACATTGCTTATTTGTATTAACACAGGGATGCTGTTTCTTCCCTCCTTCAAGTGAAATGGGACCAGCTCTTGGAAACAGGCAGCAACAGCAGTTTAAAAATGACAGAGCCGCACAGGAGAGCAGTGGAGATGGGTAAGAATCTTGTCCTGCTCAAGGACAATGTTGCACGTACACACAGTGACTCCCATCCATACAGCAGGCCTTCACGCTCCTTGGGCCTCCTGTTAAATGCCTTGAACCAGTTTGGGGGTTCCTAGAAAGAGTTTTCAGGCAGCGCCAAATGTCTCCCAGGTTTTTAGCTGCACTCGGGATGCCACCGAGTGAGTGAAGAGTAAGAGCTGGGCACCCTCACTCCTGTTGCTTTGCATAAATCCAGACTGCAGCCTTGAGACCTGCCTGCTTAATGTAACAGACTGAAAACTCAGGCAGTGTTGCTCTGAGAATAATTCAAGGTGACAAAACATACGTATTTAGCAGACCAGTTAAGAATCATCTTGCTTATTTTCAAAGGTGCCCCCCCCCCACAAATACATACACATTGAAACAAACTCCCCTTTCTTCACAGTCAGCCCACTGTGTGCCACAGCCTTCCTCAGAAAAGGAAAAGCAGTAGGGAAAAAACCATCTAGGAGCATCTTTGAAACAAACTGGTTGATTTTAGCGTGAGTGTTTTTGGTTTTCAGTCCACTTCTTCAGATGTACTGATGGTCTTACTGTTAAAGGCCCTGGTACTGAGGCCGCAGGGATTTCCTCAGTATAGTGGTTCTTCCCTTCTTAAATTAGCCCTGAACTAAAGAGCCAAAGAGATATGTGTGAGGATTGACAGTAACTCTTCAAAAATAAATAGTAAAATCAACATCGGGAAAGAGATAGCTGATGGGAAGGAAAATGTCTGGAAAGAGCGAGAGCCTCTTTCTGGTCCAGGCAATGATATTATTGTTCTTCTTCTAGAAAAAGTCCTCACATCCTAATGAAAAAGAAAAAAATACATAGTTTTTTACAAATTGTTTCTGCCTTGGTTGATCAGACAGTTACAGTAATTACAAACCAGATACAGATTTAAAAGTTCAGAAAGAGAGACTGAGGGTTTGTGCATAACATATTAATGTACGGTACAGTCTTGCTGTGCCTGTGTTATGCATAATAAGGTGCTCAGGAGCCTTCCTTGGAGGCTAGCGGTCTCTCCCTTTTCGGAGATCTCTAAGCCAATACTCTGTTGCTTAATGAGGCAGTTAGGGGAACAGAGAGAGGGAGAAGGAAGGGAAAAGGCATCTCTTCATTGGGGTTGCTTGTTAATATGACATTGAAAACCTCCTGCAGTCCCCTTTGTTTTTCTCTTATTGGTGAGATCAGGAACTTGTGACAGATTCTGACTGTTTCTATGCTCACTGACCACACAATTATTAGGAATGAAGCACCAAAAATTACTTTAAATGTTTGGGAGGTTTAAGGCCTACTTGTGACATTAACGTATGCTAAAATCCACGACTGCCTGTGTTATGGACGTAGAGGAGATTCAGACGCCTCCCTTCACGGCTGGCAGACTCTCTCCTTCACGGAGATTTCTAAGCAGGGGTTTGGTGGGCATCTGGCGGGGTGGCTGGACTTCCCTGTCGGGGGCTGGACTAGATGAGCCTTGGGAGCCCATTCTAGCAGCGAAAATTAAATGTTAGCGAGGCTTCGGGCCTTTTTGTCAGATATTCATGTAGAACCAAATCCACGACTGCCTGCGTTGCGGACGTTGAGGCGCCTCAGAGGCCTGCCTTCACGGCTGGCAGACTCTCCTTCACGGAGATTTCCAAGCAGGGGTTTGATGGGCATCTGGCAGGGTGGTTGGACTTCCCGTCGGGGGCTGGACTAGCTGAGCCTTGGGAGCCCATTCTGGCACAAGGATTCCCTAGCTGGGATCTTTGGCCTCAGTGTCCAAAAGCTTTAAACTGCTGAAAGAAACTAGCTTCAGAGCACGTGCAGAAATAAGAATGACAGATGACGCGGCTTGCAGATGCTGCTTCCTAAAGGGTCACTGAGTCACGGGGTGCAGCAGGCCTGTTGTATTTAGATTTTCTGTGGCCCACAAATAAGAATGGCTGCTGCAAATTCTCCTTCGCCACTAAGGCGCATGCGTGTTTGATAGCAAAGGGGAGAGCAGGACGATCTGTTTCCAGGCTGTCGTTTGGAACCTCTCTTTGGGCCTTTAAAACAGGTCTCGTGTTCCTGAGGGGGGCAGATTAGTTCTCCCATCTGTTGAAATTTAGTCTTCCTTAACTGGGAGGATTCTTACAAATAGAATTTATGTATTGATTTATTCAATTCACACTGCATCTTTTCCCTGTCAAGGGAGCAGAGGTGGCACAGAAAGTTAAAATGCAGGTTTAGCTAAAGCAGTTATAGAAAGGATTCAAAAAGAAACATCTGTGCTTTTAAATGCATGTATTATAAACACCCAAAATAAAAAACAGAACACACCATTCTGATTACCCGAAAATCTCATCCCTTGAGGTGGGTACATGTTCTGAGAAGAATTCTTTTCTTACGTGTTCAGCTGTGATGAGTCCCCAATATTCTTAGTAAGCGTTGGAAGCCAAGGAGCTGTTGTCTCTCTTCACGCCTGTGCTGGGAGGTGGCAGTTTGTGAACATCCCTCAGTCCAACGGTTTCCTTTTCCAATCTTCCCTGGTCTGGAAGAGGGGTATTTACGGAGGGCCTTTTCTGGCAAGCACTCCTTTCTTTTGAGGAGCGTGACTGGGAGAGGAGCTGAGAGAAGAGAGGAAGCTTCGTGGGACCAGCCAGGACCTTTGGGGAGACGACGAGGGCCGCAGCCGGAGAGCGGCCAGGAGAGTCCGGAAGACACGGAGAAGGCGGCAGCGCAGCTAAGCGGCAGCTCGGCCGAAAGAGCTGAAATCACTACGAGTTGCGCTGCTGCGAGGCAGCTTTCAAAAAGAGCTGAAATCGCCAAAAGCCCCTTTGAGGGCTACTTGAGCTGCTGCTTAGCAGGAAAGAGCAAAATCACGAAAAGCCCTTTTCAGGGCTACTTGAGCTGAAATGACTGTGCTCCTCCTTCGTGTTTGGTCACCCCAAGGAGTGTTGCCTCTCTGCAGCCCCGCTTCCCTTCCTTCGCAGCTCATCGGCGGACTAGCAGGAGCCGTAATTCCACGGCAGGATTTATGGTTTTGTCACGGCTAGGCATGTGAGCAAAAGATTCTTCTCAGAAATGTTGCCCACTTCCAGGGAACTGACCTTTGGGTAGACACGTGTTGCTTTCCCACCAGCCCAGCTACTTCACACAGCTATCGTTTTAATCTTCCCGCTCTCAGAAGGTCTACGGCCGCTGTCCCAGTTGGTCTTGTTCTGCCACCACCACTGCCATGTCCCTGGGTTTAATGCTGAGACCATTTGCTACCTGGAAAGAAGTGGGTTGGGGTTCAAGGGTGCTCATGCAAACAAGTCTGCTTATGAAACTGCCTCTGGAAAGCAAACTCCTGGGGAGGAGGTCCCTCCGGGTTTAGAGGGCTGGGAGAACTGTTGCACTTTGACTGGCCCAGAAAAGACACCATTCTGCTGCCTTCAGGGATGGGTGACTGAGCTGGGACTTCCCCTCTGCTGGGATGGTAACGAGAGCCAAGAGCCGGAGTGTTTCATTTTGTGCTGTCAGCAGCTTTGAGGCCTCAGCCTTGTCCGTCCTGTAGTGGGCAGAGTTCTCTTCTCACAAAGGACCCGGCAGGCTTGGTGTTTCTCCTTGGCTTCTCCGTCCCCTTCACTTGACAGCTCACGCTGGTGAAGGAGCACAAAGCAGCCTTGTTCCCTTTGAAAGGGGCAAGGGAGCTACTTTGGGAGTCCCTGCTGTGGTTCTGCTTTCTGGGGCGGGGGGGATGTCATCTCCAAAACGCTCACACAGAGGAGGGGACCCAAAGGTGCAGAAGAGCCGTCAGCTGGCTGGGTGGCTGGTAGTAATGGGAGGGCCATGAGGACAGGGCAGGTGGGTGTGCACGCGCACCTATCCGCACGCACCAGTCCAAGGACTAAACAAGGATCTCTCTTTCTGGAGAAAAGCTCTGAGAACCTCAGAAACAATTTAGAATGCTTGTTCTTTCATCCAACTGAATCTGGGCCCGCGGGAGGGAGGGAGGCAGGCCGGCTGGCCGGCCGGCGGGCCAGCCTTGGCCACAGGCTCCTCTCTACCCACAGCAGGGGGAGGGTCTTGGCAAACAGCATCCAGAAAATGGTGATGGCTGCTCACAAGCAGGGAGAAAGCCTTGCCAAGGAAAATCACAACCATCCTGGGGGGTGGGGATGGCACTTGGTCCACCTGAAAGGCGGGGGGGGGCCTCTCTGAAAAGGAAGGAGACCTCACTTCTGACATTCTGTGGCCCCAGACACCCTCCCCGGGGTCTCAATCCGTTTGGGTTCGTACTTGGAGCCTCAGGAGTGCGATGAGGGAGACCCCAGGTGGTCCCTTGGCCCTGTTGCCCGGGGGGGGCTGTATCAAAGAGCTGGCGCTGTCTTCTCCCCCACTGGGGGCTCAGCCCCCTCCTGAGGCTACTGCAGCCAGGTTCAGGTCTCTTCCGGTTATCAGGGTTTTTTTCCTTTTTTAAAAACTTTTTAGAAAGTGACTAATAATTCATAGGCACTGTTCATTACAAGTGACTGGATCAATATTTAAGTTTTTCTTAATGAGCAGAATTCACCACCACACTTCGGACCTGAAGATGGTTAATAACTTTTGCCAGAGAAACAAATCGTTTCCACTCAAGGCGTTTATCCTGTTGAATTATTAATATAGCAATAAATTGACAGAAAGGGCGTGGGCGTTTTGGTTTATTAATTACTGTCGGGGTCGTTTAATAGATAAACGTCTGTAAGAGGGGGGTCGGGGCTGAGGGCGGAGGCGAGGCAGCCGTCGGGGACTGTCTTTTTCTCGGGTGGGCACTTCCGAAGTTGGTCAAAAGGTCCTTTGCCTCGGGGGCCACGGGATGCTGGAAGGGCTGGAAGGGGGGAATCCAGTGGTTGGGGCCGGGTCGGAAGGAGCAGCTCTCCCCAGAGGATCCAAGTTGCCATGCTCCAGGTCCCCAAACGAGACCACCCTGGAACGGCTGGGCGGGCGGCCTTCCCCGAGGGCTCGGCGGGCAGGGCTCGGCAGAGGTGTTCTTGCAGCCTTCCTGACCGGTCAGTTAGATCGCGCGGAAACCTGCCGCGTCCACACCCCACGCGGAGTGGGCGGCGGACGCCGAGCTCCGCGCTACCAGTCCCGCGGGTGTCGTTTTGATGAGCAGCGGCGCAGTCGCGGAGGCAGCCGTGGTCCCTCGTCGCGGGGGGACATTCTCGGCCAAGGGGTGCTTCCTCCGTCCCGGGACCTTCAGAGCAGAGCACAACCCCCTGGGGCAGTCGCTGAAAAGGAGGGGGGAGGCCGAGGTTTCCGAGCCCCTGCAGAGGCGAGCGGGAGAGGGCCAGAGCCAGTGGGAGCCCTGGGGGGCTGCCCCAAGGCAGCGGCGGCAGCGTTCCCCCTGCGACGCCTCCGCGGCCGTCCCGAGGCGCGCTGCGTTCGTGGCGAGGAAACTCCGTGGCTGCTCCGCGGGGGGGCGGTCTGCCGAGACCCTCGCGTGAGCCGCGCTCTTTCTTCCAAGCGGACCCCCTCTTCTCGCCCCGCCCAGGCCGTCAGGATGGCAGAGCGTCGCCTGCTCTGCCCTTCCTCTCCTTGTGCGCCTGGGACGCGCGGGGGAGGACGGAAGAGGAGTCACAAGTGCGCAGGCGGGGGTCCTGCGCCCTGGTCGCGAGGCTGCGGTTGCGAGGGTCGTGCCCCGCTGCTGCGGAGCGGCAGCAGCACCGGCGCGGGGAGGGATTCCGGCCGGCTCGGGGGCTCCGAGCAGCGATTCGGGCGCCGGTCTCCGGGTTGCTTCGGCCGGCGGTCCAAGCCCCGCGCCCCGCCGGCTCCGAACGAAAACCGGATCAGCCAAAAGGCGTTGTCACTTCCTACGAGGGAGTCGCGCTCCATCCCGCCTTTCGCAGTAGAAAGAGTTCCTGTGCCAGTAACAGACGCGCCGCCCCGGCCCGGCGGTACCCCGTGGGAAGGGGCCGTCGTGCCCCCCGGCCTCTGGCGCCGCTTCTTCTCCCCCGGGCAGGGGGTGGCCTTCCCTGTGGGAGCAACCTGCGGACGAAATTCTCGATTGCCTCCCCGTTTACGTCTGAGCAAACCTTAAGCGCTCCTTTAGGGAAAGAAAGAGAGAAGGGGAGAAACGAACCTCGAGCCTTGAAACGCCCCACCCGCACCCTTAAGGATCATCGCATTTGTATTTACTGTAAGTCTAGACGGACTCTTCCCGCACCTACGCTGACTTTGGCTGCCGCCACGCTGCCCGGGGCGTGCAGTCCTGGCACGGAGCGCAGCCGACCGGGTTGGTGGCTGCCCCGTGGGTGGCAGCGCGAGGGGCCCCCTCTCCTTCTTCTGCGGACCCCGAAGGCCATTTAGCGGTCTATACGCGGGGTCCCTTCCGGAAAGTGCGGTCCTGGAGGTCCCTGAGAGCGCAACGAACGGAGTTCGGGGTCCACTGACGTCGTGCCCCTCAACCTGAGAAGGTCGGCGGACGGCCCGCAGGCCCGGGTGCGCCCCCGCCTCCCTCCACGGGCTGCGGGGGGAGCACGGCGAGTGCCCTCCCACCCCCTCCGGTGCCCGGTTGCCGCTCCCCGCGGTGGGAAGCCCCTTCGGGCCTCCCGCGGGTCCCAGCGAGGGGGGCGCTGGCGCTGCCCCTCGCCTTCGCTCCATCCCCGCCGCAAAGCGTTTCTGCTCAGCTGCAAAGAGGCGCCCACTTCAGGCTGTGTCCCGCAAAGCCAAATGAATTGTGCGGCCGCCCAGCTACTTTGTGCCCAGGCTCGCAGCAATAAGAAGGAATGTTTTCAAGCCGGAGAGATTTGCGCGTTTGCCTTCCGGGCCCTCCACCCAGCTTTCGTTATCCCCGAACGAATACCGCCCCCGACTCCGGCATCAGGTGGCTCGTTAGGGCCGTGAATGACGCGGCGGCGCTGCGGGGATATTTATGGCGCGTCCATACTGTTCCTTAGGAAAATATTGATTTGTTAACAACTGAATGGCTCCATGGCCATTAAACCAGAGCAGCTGATCATAAACTCCCCACATTAACCAAAGAATAGGTTTACCTTAAAATTTTTATGATGTTCATTTATTTACGTACCTAGCAAATGGCACAGGGAAGGCGGGGGAAGAGAAAGGACTGAAAGCAGCACAGCTGAGGAAAAGAGATCACCCGGGAGAGAATGTTTTTATTTATGAGGCCCCCTGGGGTGGTTTCAGCTTCTCGTTTCTTTCTACACCAGCCCAAGAAAGGGCGGGGGTTCCGAGTGAAGACGGCGTGGTGTCCCTTGTCTGCTTGGCCATGGATACCCACTGGGCGTCCTTGGCTGTGTCACACCCTCTCAGCCCCAGAGAACCCCCCCATAGGGTTGCCACAAGTCGGAAATAACCCGAAGGCCACAGCCACAACAACCAGAGAGAGGCCTGGGACAGTGTAGTCGCGCTGACTCCCCGCATCTTGTTGACAGCCTTACCCCCTTGCCTCCTTATTATCTAAAAACATTCTTAGGCGAGGATTTGAACTCGGGTCTCCAGAGTCGCAGTCCAAGGCTCAAACCGCTACACTGTGCTAGCGGTGGGCAATCCTTGTACCAAAGACCACCAAACTGCAAAATATTAGAAATGATGAGTGCGCACGGCTGCCCGTCGCTGGGCTACCCGCAAGGCGCAGAGGCGGCGCAGAGCGCGCAACGCGCACGCACACACGCACACTCGCTCCACGCGCACAGGGCAGGCGCGGCCTGGCGAGCGAAGGCAAGCAGGGCCAGGGCAGGAAGGGCGGCGGGGGAGAGAGGGGCTGAAACGGCGGAGGGCCCGGGTTGCCCCCCGCCTGCCCCCTTCTCCCTTTCAAAGGTTCCTCCGCCCGCCCCGCCCCGCCTCCGGAGGTGTCTGCAAAGAGCCAGGCGGGGCGGAAGGGGCCCCCCCGGAGTCCGAGGGCGGAGGGGCAGCGGGTGGGACGGGGGGCTGCTGCCTCTGGACAACCCCCCGGCCTTCGCCGGCCGCCTGCTGCCCCCAGGTGGCCGTGCTCGGGAACGGCGCGTCCCTCTCGGCCAGGGCTGCGAGTCTGTAGGGCGAGCCTGTCAGGGGTGTTTCTGAGGCCGAGAGTGGGCGACGCAGCCAAGGTCACCCAGTGGGGTCCCGGTGGCCAAGCAGGAAATCGCCCCTTGGTCTCCAGGGTCGTAGCCCAGCGCTCAGAACATTACCCCAAGCTGCCTCTCCTCCTTCCCTCCCTCAGCCGGGTAAGAACAACCGGACAGCCACTGCCGCCCCCTCCCCGCTGCTCCTGCTGCTGCAGAAGGAGGGGGCTGGGGACCCCTTGACGCCCCTCCAGTCAAATTCTGCTGCAGGATCTGCACAGAGAGGGCAATTTGTGAAATGGTTGCCTCAATGGTGTAAGCAGGAACCACAGATTTGGGCCCCTTTCCACGCGCGGGGGGGGGCTTTGGCTTCAGGAGGACAAGGTGGAGGAGGCCAGCTCTGTTCCCCAAGAGAAAGGGAGCCGCATTCCCCACTCGGCCCACCCATCGCGAGCCCTGGGGGGAGTTTTCCATGCAAGAAAATGCTGCAGAGCCAGAGAATGGGGGCAATTGGTGGTCCTTGGAAGGTGGGTTGACCACCAGGGATTAAACTCAAGATTTAAAATCCTAAAATGCATCAAATACTTACTTAAGGTTGCTCATCAAGGGTCTTCAAATTTGGAGAAAAGCGAGAAATAAGTAAAGGCACACACTTCTATTATAATATTTTTATTGGAACAATTCTATACCAATTTGTTTTCCTTCTTTCTTTTTTCAACTGTAAAACCTCATAGGATTTCTTGAAGTTTTCACAGACACCTTGTGAGAACATCACAGCCCCGCACCGTCCAGAGACTGCAGGTTAAGGACCACCGCCCCAGACATTTGTCCGGAGCTGCTGTGCGTTTGTAGCACCATCCACTGAGCCACTGAGGTGTTCACTCCCAGGGCCCAGGATGGTAGGAAGCCTACATTTTACACACACACGCACACACACACACACACAGTCTCTCTCTCTCTCTCTCTCTCTCTCTCTCTCTCAACATGCCTCATCCCTGACCAGCCTTGCCCCCATCCAGCCCCATGAATTGCTTTCTTCCTCCCATCCCGTGCTGAGAGATCTTCCCTCCTTTGGACCAAAAACAGGAGGATGTCTTATTAGTTGGGTGATATTCTAGAGCTGCTGACACGACTAATAAAAATTCTCTTTACCTGCTGGATTTATGGACTGTTAAACAGGTTTCTTTGAGCCAGAGGAAGGTGGGGTGAGAGGCTATAAATGCCCCTTGAAGACACACTGCTCTCGCAGGAAGGGAGAACGCAGGAAGGGAGAACGTGGGGTGCCAATGAAGATGAGGAGGAGACACCTGTGGTTTATGACAGGAGGAAGGGCTCCCTCTGAGGGGAGCGCCTGTGGGCGAGGAGGAGCTCCCTGCTCTGGGCAGCAGAGGATGCCTCCGCATTGCTTGCAGAAACAGAAAGACTTGATCTGGAAAATAGACTGGTTTTCAAGCACAGAGTGACACCAGGGCTGTGCGCTTTGTTCACTTCCCTGCAGCACCTGTCAGTCTGGAACCATTTCTTTGCAGGTGAGAACAAAACCAAGCCCCGTAAGGAACAGTTGAGTGACATGTTTAGTCTGGGAGGGAAAGACACAGAAGGGCTGAGGCAGAATCAGCTTTACCCACCTGAAGCTCTGCCAGTGCACGGAAGAGGAAGGGAGCCTGTTTCCAGCCGCTCTGGAGACCAGGACACAGCCCAACAGGCAGGTGCCAACTAAGTCTGCGGGAGAAATGTCCAGAACTGTTCAGTAGTGGAAAGGACCCCCTCAGGAACTGGTAGGAGCTTTTTAAAACAGAGGTTGGGTGGGCATTTTAGCCACACTGACAGCTCTCACTGACATGGGATGAACAGAGACTTGGGGGACTCTCAAAAGGCCAGGAAAGAGCCAGAGTGTGAAGGGAGAGACTCCTGGGGTGGGGGAAGCGTTGTGCAGCCACAGAACCATGAGGTGACTTCAGCTCATCATCGCTGTGCTCCAACCCTTCCTTGACTCCCATCCCACATCTGCTGTAACGTTGCTCTTTCTTAAAGATGGATCTTTTCTCCTTGGTTAGTTTTCCCCTGATTTGTGCCAGAGTTGCATGAATTCCTTCCTTCCCCAATGAGTGGGGCTGCAGCTCCTCTCCCTCTCCCTCACCCCAATGTCTGCAGCAGCAGCACTCTGTGCCCAGCCTTTGGCTCCACGAAGGTGTTGCCCTTTCCAAACAGGTAATGCCAATGCTTTTCAGCCCTATGGTGGTGGCAGTCAATGCCTCCTGCATACAAAGAGTTCAGTTTCTCTTCAGGATGGGATGCCGTTTGGAGAACACCACATGTAACCCCCTACACACACACACACACACACACACACACACATCCCACCCACCACAGCCACCTGGACCTGCAACTCTCGCAAGGGCAGCAGAAGCACGAGAGCAGCCATTCCGAACAAAGAGACCTCTGTTTCCTCAGCAGCACAGGCCCACCATAGCAGCTTTGGGAAGCCACCTCAGCACCCTAAGGGCCAGTTTGGCTCTGGAAAGGGGACAGAGGGCTCGCTGAGGCTAGGACCCCCCAAGAGCTGCACCAGCCCAGTCTCCAAGCAGTGCAGGGCCTTGTCCCCAGGCGTGCGCTTGCAACTGAAACCTCCTGACAATTGCAGCCTCTTTGGAACTCCAGACTGGAGCCTGCTGAGGAGCTGCTCCACCTCTCCTCCCTCCCAGGGAGCCAGCAGGGAAATTTTCTGCGGCACCGTTCTCCCCTTCCCTCTTCCGTCACCTGCACCGGCAGGCTTGGCTTTGGCTTGGATCAGAGGGCAAGTCGTGACCTCAACATTCCAGATCATCTGAGCCCTGAATTACATTAGCCTGGCATTTCGACAGCAATTACCTGCACTCAGCAGCCTGAAAAGGAGCAGCACACTTCCAGCTCCACAGATTATGGAACATATAAATACTGGAGACAGTGGGAAGAGGTCGGTGACAGAGAGATGATGATATGTAATGACTGTACATTAATTTGGTATTAGAACCATTTTTTGAGGCAAAGGTTATGAGAGATACATGCAACAGATTCAGCCTCCATTCAGCTCTTTGGCGGGAGAAACCTCAAGGGCTGATTGTACCCTCAGGAGCATCTTTCCCTTCATCCTTCCATAAAATAAAGCTAATAACAAAAGCAGAGATATTAAAAATGGACTCCACCTTATCTGAAAAGTAAGCCCAACCAAAATAAATATCTGAGTTGTGCTGCCCAGAGGAACTGAACAAAGGCTCAGGCGGACCAAGAGGAGGGTTCCTGACCACAGACTTTGCGTGAAGGGCATTTCCTTGCGGCCCGGAATCCACAGAGACAAACAGCAGCTTTATCTTTCCTGGTCAGCACAGTTTGGAAACTGTCCCACAGCCACTTCCCCAAACTCAGGCTGATGAAACTGCTTCTTCCTTGAGGAAGAGGGGGATGTCGGAGAATAAACCCTCATGCAGCCACCTCACCCCCTACCATGGTGGTCCAGGTGGTTTTGGGCACAGCCTGGCTGGGGGTCTGTCCATCCATTTGGCAATGGCTCCCTTGGCTTCCATGCACAGCCTTTTGGGAAGCCTAGGCTTTCTGTCTGCAGGGTGTGGAGGAGGATAATTGATAAATATTAAAGGACAACAACAAACTTTGCTCCCCCTGCCCGCTCTCTTGCCTTTTTCCCTGCAAAAGTGTCTCTGCTCCTTAGCCGCCTGAGAACCCCAACAACAGTGTCCCCCATGAGGAAACGCACGCACCCTCCATCCTGATTTGGCAGGGGAAACCCAGTCATCCCACCATCATCCCCCCTTTCAGCTGCTCTTGAGCGGCCCAGAGCCCCTTCCCCCTCCAGCTCCTCCCTTCGGCCTCAGCAGCTGAAAACTGAGTTTAAACTTAAGGAGTCGTTGCTCTTAGTTAGCTGGGCAGGTGAGGGACGCCCTGAAGGCTCAGGCAGAAGCCAACTGCTTCAGCCTCCCCCAGCTCGTCCGTCCTTGTCTATAACTTTTGCCGTCTTGACTGCACTCTACAGTTGCCCGGCCACATGTGTCTCTGTTTTCATTCACAAAGTGTTGGAGGGTCTGAGAAAAGCAAGGAGAGTTTTAGCAATTGACCAGGGAGCCTCACTTCATCCCCATCCCACCCCTCACTGGCCCTCTAGAGAGCCACTGGCCAGTCTCGGGGTCAGGGCAACCCACTGCCACCAAGCCCTCTTTTGCCCTGAACCTCCAGGGGCCTAGGAAGAGGGTGAAAGCCACTCCCGGCTCCTCTGCAGAGAGGGCTCTCCGGGGCAGATCCAGACGGGCTACCGCAGCACCCAGAGCCAAGCCAAGTGGCCCTGCAAAGCCACAATCTGGGACAAGCCTGCCAAAGCTCAAGACTTTAAGCACTCTGGAAAAGCACCCAGAGGACAGCGGGATAGGGCCACCCTCTCTCGGTTGGTTGTTTTTACTCTTTAATGGATTTACAGCCTGCTTTTCGAGTAAGAACTTCACAAAGCAAATTAGGACTGATGAAAAAGGCAGAGTACAGGAAGCCCTCCCTCCCCACAACCTCCAACCTCTGCACACACAAAGGCAGGGCCACGCAAGGGGTCACCTCCCAGTACAACCACTGGGTGCAATGTGCATGCGAGGGCACTGCCATGGGCGCCTCAGCATCACATCTGTTGACTATAACAGGACACAGGCCTTGGTGTCTTTCATTTTCCGTGGGGGTTCCTGGCATAGGACCGCTGAATACATGGAGCAATACATGCTGTACACGAGCAAGCCCTAAGAACAGTCTCCACCATGCAGAAGCCACTAATATGAGAAACAAGAGGAGGGAAAGGGCAGAGGGGCAGGGTGCCCCCGGGGAACGAAAGCCCCCTGGGTGGGGGCACAGAGAGATCATGGGCAGTCCTGCCCACAAGATGCCAGGGAGACTGAAGAAGGGACACAAAGGGCACCCGGCCCCGCTTTAGAACTACTCCAGTCTTTGGGAGTTTCCTTACAGGTACCCACCTTGTACTTGTAAGCACAGCAAGGCATAGTGGTTTGAGCATTGGGCTAGGACTCTGGAGACCAGAATTCAAACCCCCGCTCAGCCGTGGAAACCCACTGAGTGATTTTGGGCAAGTCACGCTGTCTCAGCCTCAGAGGAAAGCAATGGTGGCAAACTCCTCTGAACAAATCTTGCCAATAAAACCCGGTGATAGGGTTGCCTTGGGTCCCCCACTTGAGGTCAGAAGCTTGAAGGTGCCCCACACCCGCTGCTCCTGGTGCTGCTGGTTTGGCTAGTCAGGGCCACATTTGGCTCCAAAGGGCCACCTGGCTGAGCATCCCTGCAGCCCTCCCTGCTGGGCCAGCCAAGCTCCTCTCTTCCTCGTCTGTGTCCTTTGCCTTCACGGACATATTAATCTTCCCATTTCAAGGTGCAGAATTTTCAGCCTCTGCAAAAGAAACTGGGCACTGATAGTGGCAACGCCTTCCCCTGCTTTCTGCCTTTGCTAAAGGGGCACAATTCAGTCCATTTCACATTTCTGGCACACTAGCTGAAGCGAGCTTTTTCCTGATGACAAACCTCACCTGCCAGTCTGCTCCACTGGCCCACTTCGGACTCATGCGAAAGCGGGGTGGTCACAATTTCACAAGCTCTTGCCTATGCAAATTTGAAAGACTGGCCTGCAGAAGCAAAACCCCAGCTGAAGCAAGAGCAAATGACTTGTCTGGGGGGCAGGAAGTGGGCGATGACGCCACTTTCCGGGAAGTCCTCCTGCCGTCACTCAACCACAGCTGGACTGCAAGAATGTTGCACCCAAGAACTGCACCCATCTTCCGGGAGTCCCCAGGAGTCCCTGTATGACCCACTTCCCACTTTGCTCGAAGGCCATTTCAATTCCAGAAAGAACATGGCTCACTCAGGGAATCCAGACCAGGCCTCACATGCCCAAAGGTGAAAAGGGTCAGCATTCACACTGGTGACTCATGCCTGGCAAAGGGCCCAAAGTCCAACTGTCTTCAAACGCAGAGGAGCTGCTTGCCCAGCATCCAGTTGGAAGTCCCAACAACAAGGGCATGATTAATTAGATTTCATTTGGGTCTGCTTCTCCACCAAGGGGAAGTGGCAGGTTAACAGTCCCTATGGATCAGTGGAACCTCCGGCACGCCCTGGTCCACTCCCTCCCCTCAGTGCAGCCGCACGAATGATCCACATTCAGCAAAGAGAGACTGGACGGATCACAGCAATCGGTCAGTGCAAGAAAGCTGCTTCTCTGGCACCTGGCCTGGTGGCACTGCCCACTGCCAGGCCTCCCACAGAGATGTCCCCATGCCTACCCTCCCATACTTTGGGAACAGCAGAATCTCCTAGATCTGTACATGGTGTCAAGCAAACTATGAAAAGGTAGCCGCTCAGAGAGACACAGCCAGCTACTGGCCCCCATCCTCACCTCACTCTTTAAAAAATAAATCTTGCTGACTGTACACTCTGTCATCTCAGTTGCATTTGAAGAGGAGGCTATTCTTTTTGCACAACCCTTGGGGTGCCTTACTTGTGTATTTCTGCATGGTGAGGAATTGGATTCAGTGGCTCATGGGGTGGCCTTCAACACCTTCAGTTTCTGTGACTCTGTGATCCCATCTCAGTCCCTTGAAATCATCCCAGAAAGCCAAAGCAGAACATTCACATACTGGTTCAGACCAGCTCTTTTCTTTAGAAAAACAATGCAAGATGTTGCTGGCCCTAGAGAGGCAAAGCCCTGAAGAAATCTAGGAATTGTCATCCTTATCATCAGTCATCACCACCACCGTCATTGAAGGGAGAGTCCCTTGTTCATGATGGCCCCGATAACATCCTGATTCACTACGCAAGCTCCGTGACGCTGACTTCCTCTGCCCCTCCTTCTGACGGCACGTTCAGCACTTGAGCACCAAGAAAGTTGCAGCCCAAAAGGAGTCGCTGAGGAGGCAGCCACAGGCTCAGAGGAACCCCAGAGTTTACAGAAGTACCCGAAGTACTGAAAGAAAAAGATAAGCCATGGAGACAGTCCCCATTTCCCCATTATTGTGGTTGTTATGTGTCTTCAAGTCATTTCCAATTTAAGGCCACCTTAAGGCAAACTTATTTTCTTGGCAAAATTTGTTCAGAGGGGTTTTTGCCTTCCTTTGAGGCTGAGAGAGTATGTCTTGCCCGAGGTCACCCAGTGAGTTTCCAGGGCTGAGCAGGGATTCAAACCCTGGTCTCCAGAGTACTGGCCCAACGCTCAAACCACTGCTTCACGCTAGGACAGCCCCATGAAGACTGAACACGCTGAGCAACCCCAAAAAACAGGGTGTCTCTTCAGGGATTGGGGAAAAACGGGGGGCATCCAGGAAGTCTGTACAGCAGGCTTTCAGAAGGACGTGTTTCAGACATCTCCATGGCAGAAGGACAGCTGCGGGGTGGGGGGCTCCTCTCCAACCTTCATCCAACAGGGATGGTTTGCCATCAGGAAGCAGCGAGAGCACCTTCGATGGTGCCACACCCCTCCACGTTTAGCCTCTCTGTTAGTACCTTCTCAGCCTTTCTGGACTACCAGTACCAAAAAAAAGTCACACTCCCCCTAGCCTGGGGGCTCACAAAATATGCCATCTGAAACTAGCCAGGCTATGCCAGATGGCAAACTCACACAATTTGGGGAGTGGTTTTCCCAATGTCATTTTTTCTGGGATTCGTTCACTTCTGCTCAGAGTGACGACCAACAAAAATTCAAGATTTTCACAATCTGCATGTTCTGTAACCCAACCACATCCCATTCTTGAAGTGGGAAAGTAACTGTATTTTCACAGCTTGTGAAATCCATAGGTGCCAAAGGGAAGTTCTGACAGTAACATCCTGCCTGCCACAGAGTACATAAAGAGTCCAGACGGTAGAGCAGACACCCATCCGCACCACAGCGACGGTGGCAGCAACCTTAGGGGTTAGAAAGGCTCATTTCCTCGAAAGCGAAGTCCTCCATACAGGTACAAATCTGCACCAGAGTCCATGGGTGGGGGAGTGGGGGATGTGTGTGTGGCTTGCTTGCAGAAATCAATTTATGACTGCCTTATCCAGTTCCAGCCAAGAGTTCCTAAAGGAATCAAGAGCACCCATTTTGTGTGCCTGCCTTCCAGTCACCTGTCAGCTTATGGTGACCCCATGAATTTCCTAGGGTTTCCTCAGGCAAGGAACCTCAAAGGTGGTTTTGCCAGTCCTTCCTCTGAAATAAAACCTACAGCACTTGGCATTTGTTGGTGGCCTTCCATCCAAAGACTAACCAGGCTGAGCCTGCTTAGCTTCCATGATCAAACAGAAGCTGAGGGTGTCCGTAGGGCATTTTGGCCCAGGGAAGCACCTTGCTGAAGTCTTATTATGAAACCCCAAGGAGATGCTCCTGAGTCAGTAGCCAGGTGGTCCATCTGAAGTGGTGAGTGCGGGCGCTTAGAAATCCCTGGTCATGTGGCCCCCTGAACTCCCCTTTTTAGAAGACTGACGGGGAGGAGTGACCAGACTGGGCTTGTGGGCTAAGGGACCCCAACCACGCCCTCTCCCCTGACCTGAGCCCTGCGCTATCTGAACTGCTGGTAACGAGAGGAAGAGGTAAGAAACCCTGGTTCCCTGACACTCCTCTCCATGTTCTGCTTTCTAGCTAGGGAGAAGGCCATGGCTCACGTCCCTGAGTGCCAAGACGAGGTGATGGACTTCTGCAGGTGAGCAAAGAGGTGGCTGCACAAGGCTGGCCCCCTCACGACCTTCCTTCCTTCCACGGATTGTTGCACTGTTCCCTTACAGATCGTGCAAACACAGCTTCTCAGGCAGCCGAGACATTTCTGGTTGACGGGATCTCCAGAGCCATTTCGGCCCAGCTCTTGGCCTAGTTATGGAACAGAAAGAGCAGTGGTTGTCCAAACAGAGGAGGCACTGGGCCAGAGGAGACCCCCTCTGCTGCTTTTCCCTACCTTCTCCCAAGCTTTAGATACCACAGTCACTGGTATCCTTTTGGGGCCCATCTTTGGCATGGGACTTGCTGCCAGGGTGCAGAAGTGGTACTCAATCCCCTCCCACCGCCAGACAGGTAGCTTGAGAAGGTGCTGGGACCTCAGGAAGTTGTTTTTTAAAAAAGAATTAATCAGGTTACTTATTGCAATCCCACCATAAGTAATTTGTTGTGTTAACATCCCATTTTAAGGTACATTTTAAAGCACCAAGTGCCAGCTGAGAAACCCTCACGCTTCTCCCTTTTGGACTCCCTGGCCTTTCTGGATGCTCCTGGGGGCGCCTCCGTTGGAAAGTGGTGCATGAATCAGAATAGGGTGGGGGGATGAAGGCATGAATCACTCTGGACGGATCCACCTTCTCTCGGAGACGTCTGGAGGCATCCCCACCTGGTGCAGCCTGGAGCCACCCAGATGTCTGGCTGCCACTCCCATCCATGCCAGGAGAATGGTCCATCCTCATCAGATCAAGGATCAGTGAGAAATATTTGCACATCAGCAGTTCGCCAGACTCTTAGGGAGCAGAGCCTTTTGACACAGACAAGTACATACTCATTCATGCACAAAATCTGTCAAAGTTACTTGGAAGTAACAGTTACTGCAAGCTCTTCTTACCTTGAGGAAGCTGTCTTCAGTTCTTTGGAAATGTCCCCATTGCTGGTGTGACACGTGGCTCTTATTGTGGGGCAACATCTGTGGGGCAGCATCTCTGGAGAAGCACTCCTGCCGCCCCCTCTCCCAGGGGTCCGGAGGCTTCCTTTTTCCCTCTGATTAATTGCTTTTCTTGCTTGTTGGTTACAGCATGAACGAGATTGAGTTCTACGCAGGAGATCAGCCCAGCTCCAGGAAGGTAAGACCCCCTCCCCTTGTTCCTTTCCCTCAAAACAGATCAGCTGGAATTCACAGGCCTGTGGAGGGCAGGGGGGCAGGGGGCTGATGATCGGAGAGCCAGGGCAAGCAGGGGCACTTTGTTCCCTCTGCTTCTGAGACTCCCTGGCAGGCAGGCAGGCAGGCAGGAAGGAAAGGGCAGTCTCTCTCCTCCTTCCCTCCCGGCTGGCCAGACTCTCCTTCTCAGGTCACAGCCCCCTCCCCAAGAGCAGAGAACCTTCAGGGGGCGGCAGCAGCCCTCTCAGCAGGAGGCTGGCACACTGCTTATCCTGGCAAGTAGGCACCAGAGAGCACCAGACCCCTGCTGGTCCAGAAGGTGGGGCCAGGTCTGATGGTCTGAAGAGAGAGGAGAGTAGATTTCAACTGAACATTAGCAGTAACTTCCTGACAGTGAGAGTGGTTGGGCAGTGGAACCCATTGCCTAGGGAGGCACTGAGTCTCCTCTCAGCATCCTGAAAAGGGGGCCAGACAGCCAGGTGCTCTGGGGACACTCTAGCACTGGGCAGGGGGTTGGACTCTGTGGCTTATGGGGACCCTTCCAGCTCAATGGTCCTAAGAGTCCGCCCAGTGTGGCAGGCTGTGGCTCGTGGCCAGTACCCGGGAGGGGTCTCGGGCTCAGTCTGACAGGGAGGCCTGACATTTGGGAAATTCATTTAGCGCCTTGCTGTGGCAAGGGGGTGGCCACTGTCAGTACAAAGTGTTGTGAGAAAGGTGATGTTTTTGTCATGAGCCTCCATGCCTCTGCATGGGAGGCCAAATGGGATGGTTGTACTCCTGCACACGCAAGACTTGCACCCAAGAGGCCGACGCAAGGAGCTCATCAGGGCCTGAGCGGCTTCTGTCCAGGGGGAGAAGGGAGGGAACACGGCGGCAGGAAGGGAGTGGGCACTTATCAGGAGACGTCAGCTGGTCTCTCTTCGCCCGCAGGATTCCTTCTCAGAAGAGCCGAGGCACCCCGCCTACCTCCCTCCCCAGGCCTGCGAGCTGGGCATCCAGGTGAAGATCAGCAAGGGGCCTTCGGGCAGGGGCTTCCAGAAGGCTGCCATCATTGTGGTTGCAATCGAGAGGATGAGGAAGAACTCAGCAGCCCGGCTGTTCAGTGACAACGACCTGATGGACATCCTAAACACAGTCTTAGGTAGAGTACGGAGCGCCAGCCGAAGGCAGGAAAGGAGGAGGCCTCTCGCATCTCTTCCTGCACCGAAAGCAGCACAAAGCCTTTTCCCCCAACTAGCGCCCGACAATGAACCAAGCACAAGCCATGGCTGCAAGGTGCCAGCTGCTCCTTTCCCTGTGCAAGAGTAGCCCACTATAGTGTTCCCAGGGCCCCGCCCAGCGGCAGCAGCAGCACAATGCCACCCCATGCAGAAGGTGCCCTGGGCAAAAGTGCCGCTGAGAAGCACACCGGAGCTTTCTCCTGGCAGCAGGGGTTTCACTTGTACAACACACAGGGCTCCTGGAAGGGCTTCCTTTAGCCCCACCAGAGGCAAGCCATGCAAACAGCCATGCAAAGAAGGAAGCCCTTCAACGCCCCAGCATGAGGCAAGAAGACCCCCTTCAAAGAGTGGGAGGGAAACCACTCCTGCCCTCTGCTTGGCCATCCCCCTGCCACACGCACGCATGCGCACACACACACACTGATTCTTTGGTCTGCTGCAGAGAAGGGCAGTGCCTGGAGCTTCCCTCTCCCCCCAATCCACTGCCTTGACACCCCCATGGGGAGAAGCCCTGAGGCTGTGCACAGCAGGGGCTCCAGCAGGGGCTGTGGGACTGTGGGATGTCAGGGCACTGAGAGATGCCAAGGCCTTGGTGGTGCAGAGCCCCAGGGCAGAAGAGAAGCCACTGGGAAGGCACTTGCCACCCTTGTCTTTATCCTTCTCCTCTTCTCCCCACCCCACCCCCATTTTCCTAACAAGACTCCCGGGTGGGAGGGTCTCACTGTGGAGGGTGAAGGGACTGCACTGCATTTCCCATGAAAATGGATCTCAACCTAGGGCCCATTTATCATCCTCAGAACCCGTAGATTTCAACACCTGCACCGTCACGTACGCCACGGATTCCATCTACCAGTTCTCAGAAGATGTCTGCTACGCCATCCAGGACATCGCCCACAAGTCCCTCGTCCTGCACGAGCCACCCGTGGAGCTGGTGGCCCTGCACCTCCAAGACGCCAACATCAACTGCGCAGGTAAAGCCCCCCTGCCGCCTCCCCCAGGCCCCCAGGGCCACTCTCTCTTTGTGCCAGCCCCAGCCCACACAGTGGAGACTCAGCTTTCTGACTTGGTCCTGGCCACCAGGACAGAAAGTGCTCCCTTACATCTGGTAATTGACATTCCTTCCCTTTATTTTTCAGTGAGGCTGAAGATGTCTGTCTATCGCCCCAAGAGGGAGGCAGGCACTGCAAAGACTCCCGTTGCCCTGAGCATCAAGGGGAAGAAGCTCTATTTGTCTTGTGTCCTGAAGGGGGACCAGCCTGTCCTGCAGCTGGAGGTGAGCAGCCTTCCTCTGTTCTTGTTTGGAAATAAGAGAAGGAAGCTTCTTGGGACACGGTGTAGGTGGCTGGCAAGCATTCCTCCCCTGAGAGGCGCAGGAAGCCACGTGGCTCTTCCTCTGGCGTGCGGCACTTGTTCCTCCAACACACTTTCTCTTTTGTGCTGCTCAGCCTGGAGCAAAGGGATTCACACACGAGCACCCACTGGCAGCCTCCAGCCCGAATGCAAACAAATGAAGTCCCACAAGCCAAAGGTTGCATTGCCCCCTCCAGTGGGCGGCTGGCTTTAAGAAAAGAAGGCAGAGCCCAAGATATGCTTTCTCTCAGCTGAGTGCTCCTCTCTTGCTTTGTTTGTTAAAAAGCAACAATGTCCAGGGTTTTTAGAATGAAAATGCTGTTTGAGTGTTTTAGTGAGCAAAGGCCTCCTGCCAAAGTGTGGCTAGTTCACCAGCAGCCAGGAAAGGAGGGTTTCCCCAGAGCTCTGTCTCCTTCGGAAGAGACCCTGCAGCTGAAGGGAAAGGGGCACCTGGGCATGATCCGCAATTGGCCCGGCCCTTCTGCTTGTGCGCACCTTTGGGCCTGCTCTCGGCCTGGCTACCTTATCACTGCTGGAGCTCAGGGCCAGACACGGCATTATCACTGAAATGCACAGTGGCTGATCGCTGCCTTCTCGCCCTGATTCTCCAAATCATGTCTCCTTGGAGCAAACGCCTGCTTCACATCCTCACAGTTGGCGGCTTGCCCATCCTGCCCCTCGGTGCACACACGTGGGGCTGCCAATGGAGACACGGGGTTATAATGCTGGATGACTTCCATGAGATGCCCATAGCAGACAGATGGGGAAGAGAAACAGAAGGGCATTCCAAATAGCACCCAGCTCGACCCTTCTCCGGAGGATCAGCTGTGGACTTTGCTCTCAGGACCCGCAGGGCTTGGGGGCTACTCTACAGAGCAGCAAGAAGGGGGTGGCGTGAGGGTGCAGGACGGGGGCTAGGACCATTCAAGGGAGCGAGCGAGACCTGCGAGTGGGCTGAGAAGTCGGTGTGCCCGCGAGAGGCCAGCCAGCCTGCCTCCCATGGCCCTCCAGCAGGGTGGATCCCCCTCTTTGAAAGGTTGGGTGGACGATTGCCAGAGTGCAGGAAGGGAAAGTGGGGTCTTGGAAAGAGCTGGGGGTCCTCCTGGTTTAGCGGAGGCGGGCTTTGAAGGTACTGTGGTGATCCACTTTGGCTCCTCTGCAGCCTCAGCCCTACACCATCCCTTCAGAAGTGGGAACAGATTTTGCCCATCTGGTCTTCAGTACGGATGTGAAGGGCCAGGGGGAAACAAGGGGAAACTCCCCCTCAGTCTCCTCTATCTTTTTTCCAGGAAAAAAATCATCATCATCATCATCTGAAAAGGGGGGAGAAACTATGGAATATTTTAGAGCGGTTAAGACGGGGGCCAGGATCCTACAAGGGGTGTACTTCCCCACAGACAGCCCCACGTCCCCCCCGCCCCCCGCCCGGCAGTGTCATGCCCCAAGGGGGGCCCTCCGCTGCTGCCACTGACCGGCGGGAGGGGGCGATCGGGCCGGCCTCCCTCCTGCCAGGGGGCGGGAGGGAAACGAGGCGTTCCCAGCGATGTTGCACCGCTAACTGCACCCGCTTCTCGCCGCCCCCCAGGAGGCCAACCTGCAGGGCAACCTCGACCGGTCGAAGCTGGGGCGCTTCCTCTTCTACAGAGTGACCGGCGACCACACCAGGTTCGAATCGGCCGCCTTCCCCAGCTGGTTCATCTGCACCTCCGTCCGGCCCAACGAGGCCGTCGGCATCACCAACCGGCCGGGCGAGTCGCTCATCGTGGACTACGAGCTCTCGGAGTAGGGCGGCGGCCCCGGCGGGCGGCGGGCGGCGGGCTTCGGGCGCGGGCCGGCCCGGAGGAGGCAGCTGGAGCCCGTCGGGGCGCGGGAGGGGAGGCGGCTGCGGCGGCGGAGCGCGGAGACGGAGCGCTCTCTGGGACGAAGCAGCAGCACCAGGCCCGCACTGCTGACAAGTGCGACGCTGTGCCGTTGTTCTGTAACGCTTTTCTGGCCGAGGAGTCGTCGTCGTTATTTATGGGGTTATATTTAATGGGAGTATTTATTAATAATGTAATAACTATCACTGTTGAACTGGAATAAATGCCGGTGCCGAACGAGCAGCCGCTCCTCTTCCCGTGACTTGCTTCCAGGGGGCCGGAGGAGGGCGGGAGGGACGCGGGCGGGACGCGGGGGCGGCGGGCGGGCGGCCACCCCCCGGCCCCGACGCTGCCGGGCCGGCCCCGGGCTGCTCCCGCCGCCCTCTCCCCACCCGGGCCTCGGCTGCCTCCGGCCGAAGGCGCTCCCGGACGCCGCCCGTAGAACCCGGAGCGGCTCCGCCGGGACGGGCCGCCCGGCAGACGCGAGGGACCCCCGCGCCGCTCCGGCCCTCCCGGCGGAAGGGCGGCCCCCGGCCCCGGCCCGTAGGGGGCCCCGGCGGGCGGTGTCCCGGGAGGCCCCGCCCCCGCCCCGCCCCGCCCCGCCCCGCCCCCGCGCGCTGGCTGGCTGGCTGGGCGGCTGCCGCCGGGAGACGTTTTTCGGGCCGCTCAGGAGCAACAGCGACGGCCGGCTTAGTCCCGCCCCCGCCTCCCATTGGCTCCTTCGAACCCGAGTGGGCGGGGCCAACGGGCGCCCGACTGTCATGGCAGCCTCGCCTGGGGGCCCCTGCGGAGGCGGCGGCGGCGGCGGCGGCGGAGGAGGAGGCGGCGGCGGACGGAGACCCGCCGCTGGCGCCGTGGGTGGGTGCGGTCCGCCGGGGGGGTCCGTCCCGCCTCATCCTGCGAGGGCGCCGCAGGGCGTGTGCAGAGCGTCCGGGGGCCGGGCCCCGGCCCGCAGTCCGCTGGGAGGAGGGTCCCTCCAGGGGTCCCCCTGGCCCCCGAAGGGGGCGGGATGATGGGTGTTGGAGTGCCTCCCGAGCCCCGCTCACCTGGCCGCGGCGTCTCTTTGCAGCCGAGCGGCGCCGGAGGCTGGAGGAGTTTCTGGCGGCGAAGGGGAGGCTGAGGGCGCCGAGCGCCAGGTGAGGCCCTCCCGCCCTCCCGGCTCCGTACCCTGCTGCAGTCCGAACAGTTCCCGGAGGCGAACTGATTGCGGGCGGCGCTGGCTCCGTGGGTGGTCTGTTCCGAGAGGAGGCGCATCCCCTCCCTCCCGCGCGCCGGCGCCCTGCTGGTCCGCGTCGCGTGCCCTCGCCCCCCGCGCGGGGAAGGAGGCCCCGCGGCGAAGGGCGGGAGGGGCGCTCGAGCTGTCACCAGGGCTCGGACCTCTCGCGGCCCCGCCCGGCCCGGCTGTGCCCCGCCTTGGGTCTGCTGGTCTGTCGCTGTCCGTCTGTCCGGTGGAAGGACGGCCCTGCGACCCCGTGCCCGCCGCAGCCCGTTTCCTGCGGGGGGCGGGCGGGCTGCCTGTAGGCCAGCACGCGTTTCTCGTGGGGGGCGGGGGGCGTGGGTTCCGGAGCCCCTCTAGAGCCGCACTCCACGGAGCAGGTGCCGGTGGGGCCTGAGCACGGGCCTTAACCCGGGAGAGGGGGTTTCTGCCTCCGGTAATTTCCTGGCCTTCAGAGCGCTCTGAAAACCCCTCCCCTTCCGCGATCCCTGCCCCACTTGTGTTTAACAGGCCCTACTTAAAGGACAAGAGCAATCAGCAGACAGCGGCTCCCTCCAAACCACATCCTGTAAGCCAAGGAATGCTCCTGTTCCCCACCCCCTGGCCGGGTGGGGGCAGGGGGCCCCCTGGGTCGAGAGGGGCAGGGACGTCCAGGGTCTGGCTGGAGAGAGGGAGGCCAGGTAGGGCTTGCCCTTGAAACCCCTTTCCTCCCTGTGCTGTGCCTGAGCTCTCCGATCTCCTCTCTGTTTCCAGGCTTCTAGAAAGGACCAGGGGAGGGTTGCCCCAGGCAAGTCCAAAAATGCACCTGTCAGGGAAGCGATGCCTGCAGGCCCAGTCCTTCCAGCCAGAGCGTCCTGTGCCTCTGCAGTTCAGAAGTCACAGGCGGTGGGCTCCCACCTGGCCAGGAACGGCCCTGCACCTCCGCTGCCCTCAAGGCCCCCCAGCAAAAGCCACTCGGAAAGGCTGCGCAGCAGAGGGCCGTCTGCCGGGCGTCCGTTAATCCAAACCAGGAAGGCCGGAGAGGGGGAACAGTCCCTGGTGGCCAGCACTGCCCACGGCGTCCATCTCCAGAAGGCAGAAGGTGACAAAGAGATTGCCACCGGGCTGACCGTGGTCCAGCCAGGTCAGAAGAGGGGGGCGTCCACATTCATTCTCCCAGCCGAGCTCCAGACTGGCCCCAAGGGCCCTGCAAAGAAGAGCAGAGGGGCCAGGGAAAGAGACTCCCACAGAAACAGCCAGGCACGGCCAGGCTGGCCCCCTATGATGCAGGCCCGGGGTAAGCCCCGAGAACTGCCAGGTGGCTCTTGGGGATCAGCCCCCCATGGCTCAGTGGCAGGGCCTTTCCCACAGCCTGGCTGGTCTGCAACCGTTTCCAGACCAACAGTCAAAAATCAAGCCCCCAATCCCAGGGTGGTCAAACAGGCCGGAGCCTCTGGTGTGCTTGCAGAAGGAGAGCCCCGTTGTGCCAGGGGCAGCTCAGACGTTCTTCCAAAAGGATGGTCCAAGCAGCAAGCTAACCTCTGCCCAGCTCTACCAGGCAGAAAGCGTCCCAGTAATTCCCAAGAGCTGGGAACGACCCTAAAGCCCTCTCTCGCCAGGAGCCATTCAGCCGCTCCTGGTGGCATCAGCCAGAGCAGAAGCGCAGCTGAGAGGAGGCAGAGCAGCCAAAGGGCGAAGCAGCTGCCGAGGACCCTCATGTCAAAATCCAGGCCCCCACTGTCTGCAGGCCCCACAGCACCTGCAGCTGGGGGCTCCCCAGGAGGCAGAAGAGGTACCCCCCAATCCAGGCAACCGGCAGTGGAGGCAAGCCAAGCACCCAAGACACCACCCCCTCAGGATCGGAGGCAAGTGTGGCCCAGAGTCCTGGGGTTTGCTCATCCAGTCTGCTGTCCTGACGCGAGGCTTGTTGTGAGAGGGAGCGGGGGGGTGAAACCTCTGCTTAAAGACCTCGAAGGGTGGAGGGTCCACTGTTGGAATCCTTGCCTGGCCAAGGTCTGTGGGGCCCCTCAATAAGATCCAGATCAGATCCGGTCCCATGAGAGGCATCATCCACCAAAAGGAGAGAACCTTATGGTGATAGTGCTCCTTCTCCTCCCAGGAAGCTTCTGGAGGCGTGGCTGGCATCCCGAGGAAAAAGCTACAAGAGGCCCCCCATGCCCCCCACTGCTCGGAAGGTCCCAAAGGGAAAAGCCAGCCTGGACTGTTCCTTCTGGGGTCCCTTGGAGGAGGAGGAAGTGAGGAAGCAGCAGCTGCACGTGGCCAGCAAGATCACAGGTGTGCTGGCAGAGTGCCAGAAGCTGGCCGAAGAGGTAGGCACAGTGGGGTGTGTGGGGCTCTGTCTGACTGGGGAAGGCTGCTGGGCTGTGGGTCAACAGTGTGGCAGAATGGGAGGGAGGGAGGGGTGGTGCAGACAAGTTCGGGAGAGGGCCAGGGGCAGGTTCGGCAGAGGCCTTGGCAGGAGAAGGGCCCTGGGTCATCCCTGGGTTGCAGCATCATAACAGCACAGTCCGAAAGGTCTGTAGGAGTTTTCTTGCCCCTGCAAGCCCCTGGTACATAGGAAGCCTCTCCCGAAGGCTCGGGCAAACTTTGAGATTCCAGAGCTTGACAAAGGCGCTGTCACAATCCTGCACAAGTAGCAGCGTTGTGGTGTTCGGCATGAGAGGGGCGGAGATGGAGAATCCTGGAGAAATGGGAGGGGGGAAGGGGTAGATGGTTGGTGCTGGGCCGGGGGAAAGTGAGCCCTCCGGGCCACGCTGAACTGCCCCCAGCAAAAAGGTGTGCTTGTGAGAGCATCACCAACAGTGGTTAGTGCCAGGTTCAAGCAGATCAGTCACTCAGAATATTAGAAAATATTGCAGAAGCTTTATTTCAGGAGCCACGGAAAAACAAGCTGCAGCATGAACTTAGAAAGTTGCCAGGACTAAAAGTCCAAAGAGTTTTACAGGCCAATATAAGCGACACAGACATCATGCAGCGTAAATCACACAACACAAATCAAACAAATCATTCAAATAAGCATATGCAAAATCTATTCACTAACAAACAGTAACAGTGTTTCCCTAATAATAGTAATAATAACAAGAACAATGAAGTGTCTCGGGCACCTTTCCCAGCTTTTCTGTGTTTCTGTTGTCATGCCACCCGCTGCCCTTGGGGACCCAGAACTTGAGGCTTCCGACAGGTCTTATCAGGCCATCTGCCCCCCTCCCCATTTCCAGAAGATAATTTATAGCCCTCCAGTCTTTCTCCCCTTTGCTCAGGTCTCTGAGTCAAACCAAACCATGAAGACTAGCCTTGCATCTGGCTTCCCAGTCAGATCTACCAGATAACACTCACACACAGATTCCCAGCCTACCCCACCGTCCTTTGTACAACATACCGCTTCCCCCAGTACATCAGTGCAAAGCAGTAATGTGGCCATGTAATATTTCCCATGAAGCATTAAGACCACGTGCCGCACGACAGTAGCTCAACACCACACAGCAACATCCGTAGCCATGTATTCTTTAAAGCAGATGTAACATATTTTTCCAGCCACATGTATAACGTGTAGCCTACAACAAAGCTTATAAGAAAGTAACCAGATCTGTCAGAACCCTCTATCAAGATAGCAGATGGGTTGTAAACAGGGTCTGACATAGGGTAACATGTAGCACATTCTGGGAATCAAAGCATTTGGCTGTTCCAAGATGATCACTTATTACAGTGGGGCAGTGTACATTTCCAGCACAGTGTATGCAAAAGCATAAAATAATCAAGAGGAATTCATCATCATGGCAGGGCAATGTTTTAAAACGCAACAGGCAGTGAAGTCAGCCTGGCAGGGAGAGAGAAAGAAGGTTGGGCCCCAGTGGAGTGGGGGTGCTGGCCTTCCAGGGCCACCATCCTTTGGCGATCGGGCACTGAATCTCTGCTCCCAAGCATCCGTCCACCCCACACCCAGCCCTGGCACTCAGCCCTTGGGGATTTTACGCACGTTCTCCACGTCTCCCTCCTTCCTCAGGGTGTGCCGTCTGAGGAGCTCCTTGCTGCACTGTCCCGCATCCCCACGGTGGAGAGGTTTGCCCAGCTCTGGATCTGCAAGGCAAAGCTGCAGGCCCGGCAGGGCACTGTGGAGGCGCCAGTGCTCTGCAAAGCCGCCATCTGTGCTGGTGCTGTGGTGAGTGGCTCTCCATGGGGGGCCAACGCACCAAGAATGTGTCTATGGGGAGCTCTGCCCAGGCTCAGCACGCTGTTTGGGTGTCGGCAGGGCTGCGTGAAGGAGGTGCACTCCCTGGCAAGCAGTGAAAGATCAGGGCTTCTCCACTGCCCCGATCTCTCCTTCTGCACACGCACAAAGCACACAGAGAGAGGTAGGGAAATGAAGCAGCCACCCACCTCAGCCAGTAGCTTCTCCACCTCCCCGCAGCCTTTGCCCCTTCCAATGGGGGAGCAGTTCCAGCAAAAGGGAGGAGCAGCTGACCCCTGCCCAGCCTGTTGCTGTTGAGTGCTGGCTCATGAGTCTCCCTTTTATTGCAGCCACTGCAGGAGCTGCAAGATGCCGTTGTGGGTATTCTGAAGGATGCCAAGGAGCCAGCCGGGGGTAAGTGAGTCAGGGGGAGGCTTTGCTTCACCAGAAGCCTCCTCCCAAAGCACAGTGGGCTCAGCCTCTTGAGTTTTCAGCACGTGTTAGCCTCTCCAGAGCAGCCCAACCCACCACCTGTTCCAGAGACACTGGAAACACCCAGCGTTAATTCTGAATATTGTTGAGCCTGTGTGTGTCCTTATTTTAATGTGTGTGTAGGTATTTGTCAATTAAGTAGGTCTCTGAGCAATGGAGGCAATTCTCCACTTACAGAAAAGGAACCATCTAGGAAGGAGTCATCCTCTTCTGCCGGCCAGGAGAAGCAACTGGGCCTTCTTGATTGGGTCCCTGGCTCTGCCGTTCAGTTCTTTTGCCCGCCATCACCAAGAACGGCTGAGATCTCGCTTGTTCCTGACTACTAGTTTCCTTTCCTTTTCGCTTTCCTCCCAGCCCCTTCCTTCAGTTGCCCCACCTTTTTAAAGCCCTCATTTCTGCTTATGCTTATGCAGAAATGAGGTGGCGCTCCTTGGCAGTCACAGAGGCAGTGAGAAGGCAGCCCCCCAGCCTGTGGGAGAGACATGGGAGGAAGCTTGCACCACCCACTTGCCCACCAATCCTGCCTGACATTTGGTTGCCTCTGGAAGGGAAAGGGGCTCCCCTGCTGGGTCAGGATGGCAGGATTGTCGGGAGGGGCCTCTGGGCTGTCTGCAGGACCCTTTGCTGTGTGGGGGGGTGCTGTTTGGGGCTGAGGCATGAACCCACCCAGGCTTTGGGGAGGGGTGGAGGTTTTAGAAAAGGCCTTCACTTCTGCTGCCGGGAAGTCTTCTGGAACCCCTTCCCTTCCTGCTCTCTCTTCTACCTCTGCAGCCCACCCCACCTGTGCCAGCCTTGTCCCGGAGGAGGAAGAGGAAGAGACCGCTCCCCAGGGCCCTTGGCAAAGCCTGCTGGGGCCCCAGCCCCCTTCAGCCATCAAGCTCCAGGTCCTTCCTCTGCCCAGGTGAGATGCACGCGCCCCCTTCGCTCTTGGCCCTCTTTCCCCCAGTGAGGTGTCCAGAGGGGCGGGCTCCCCCTCTGGAAGCTTTCTTGCCACATTGTGCCTCCTGGTTTGGCATAGTGCCGGGCGCACTCAGACCAGCAGGGGAGCAGTGGGTTCTGCTGCCAGTGGCTCTGAGCGGTCTGTGTAAGGATGGTGGGGGCTTCTGATTCCCCCATTGTGTGGTGGCAAAGGGACAAGATGCCAGCACAGTTGGCTGCTGGGGGGAGAGTGTGAGTGTGCACATGTGTGTGTGAGAGAGAAAGAAAGGAGTCGGTCTCTATCACGCTTGTCCGTCCCGTCTGTTCTGTGCCTGTCAGAGCCAAAGAGCGAAGCACAAGGTCGGAGGTGAAGCTCCTGACCCCTGTGAGGCGTTCCCTGCGAATCGAGAGCTCTGCTGCATGCTACCCCCAGATGCTGAAGGACCATGACCCTGTGGTCTCTTCCCTGGAGGACATCCTGGACACAGATCCCACAAGCCAGTTTGTCTTCCGTAACAATGAAGCCTTGCCCGGGGGGTGGAAGTGGCCAGCTTTGTGACTGGACCCCCCACCCGGGCCAAAATGCCACCCTGGCCATGCTGAAAGTGCTGCCAGTCTGAAGATGGGCACCCCCAGCCCCAGGGCTCTGAGAGCTATCCTTCCTGCCCCCCACCCCACCCCACTGCAAATAGACTGGAACTCCGTAATTGTTCTATAAATCCCTTCTTGGAATATGACCATCTTTATTCTTGTTTTGAGTGAGGAGAGAAATCTTTCTAGAGTGGATGCTTCAGAGAATGGCAAGAAACCACAGGGCCTCTCTGTGCCCTAGTGCTCCTGTGGGGCAGCCCCTGTGGAAGGAGGGGCTGAACCCCAACAGATGCATGCACACGCTCCGTGAGTCCTGTGTCAGAACAGGCAGAGAGAGGCGGTTTTCTCTCTCCATTTTCTGCCACTGTAGATTCCGGGACAGAAGGCAAGTGGGGAGGGGGAGACTGACTTTTGGGATCCTGCAGAGCTGACCTTCCTTCAGTGATGTGGCAAGAGCCAAACCCTGGCTGGCACTGGGGCATATGTCTGAAATCAGCGTGGCACTTGGGTGATCTCTGGGAGACGTTCAGAGTCAGGAGGGTGGAAGCATTTGGGCAGACTGCTGGGTGGGTCCCGATTTCAAGATCTGGCAGCAAAGGTGGAGTGCCCTTGGGCCTCCCGGTGCTCCAGCAAGATCCTCACCAGGTTCCTCCCCAAGTCTCTCCTCCAAGTATTTCCCCTTCCCTCCCTTCTGTGGGCAGCATCCTACTGGGGTGCTGGGCACCCTCACTGCCTGCAGCCTCCCCTCAGCCCTGGCAGAGCCAGAAGACATCTCTTGTTCCGGGGGTGGGAGCTGCCCCTAAATGCAGCAATGGAGGAAGGGCTCAGCTCCAGAGAGAGGCTGGAAACAAAGGCAAGGCTGGGACCGCCCTGTGGGGGAAGAGGGACCCTTTGGGAGACAGGTCTCTCACAGCAAAGCCCCACAGCCTCACTCTTATCCCGGTGACAGAGAGGCCTCCTTATGGAGTCGTTAGGGAAGGGTGGCAGGAGCAAGGCCGGAGGGGGGGTTCAGCTAGTGCTCTGCCCCTGGAAGTGTGACCAACTGACTCGGGGGCACAAGGGCCAGGTGGGCTGGGCTGGCCCTCCCTCCGCCTGCCCTGGATTCTGGCAGGGGAATGCACCCTCTTCCCTCCCTCTGCAGACAGCTGAAGCCAAGCCCTGCTGTCCTCCATCTCCAGCGGGGTCTTCTTCAGCATCACAGGTGGTGGCAGCAGAAGGTCAGTCCTCTTCTTTCTCACAGTGGTTGGTTTCTTGGGAAGTGCGTTGGTGTTCCTGCAGGAGAAAAATTGCCTTTCAGGGGTGTGGGCAGGGAGCAATCCTGTGGCCCTCCTGATCTTGTCGGACTCCAGTGCCCATCATTACCCACCCCCGGCTGCTGCGGGGGGCCAGGCCAGCAACCTCCAGAGGGGCCCAAGTTGCTCATCTCTGCCGTGAGCACTTCCTTCTTGAATGTTATGTGACAAAGCAGAATGGCTGCCCCAGAACACATGGGTGAGGCTTGGAGCTGCTGCGTTCTTTGCATTCTCCTGGGTGCCTCTGGACAGGGGGGCGTGACTTGGTTGCTCGTGGATGCAGAGCAGAAAAGGTAGCGAGCCACCTCAAATGACCACAGAATGCAAAATGGATGTTTATACCCATCTGCCAATTCCACCTGCTCCTGAGAAGGCCTTAAGGTGCCACCTGGCCCTCCACAAGCAGATCTTGCTGACTTCGCT
Source organism: Iguana delicatissima (assembly GCA_948472985.1). Taxonomy (NCBI): domain Eukaryota; kingdom Metazoa; phylum Chordata; class Lepidosauria; order Squamata; family Iguanidae; genus Iguana; species Iguana delicatissima. The sequence goes on along the minus strand of CAOKZL010001119.1, from coordinate 133,578 downwards.
GGGGCCTCTGGACTTCTAGGTTGGGCTCTGGGTCCTGCTATTCTCTCTCTTACTCCAAGTTTTTAAGTATTTTGACCGAAGGAATTTTAAAATAACAGTTGGGTGTCCAAGCGGACCCTTTGTCCCAAGCTTTTGGACACCAGGTGGAACCAAAAGGACACATACCATTTACTTAGTAAACGAGCCGGCTCCCTTTGGAAGCTGCACGAATTAAATGGGAGGCCTCCTTGGAACTCTGTTTCCTCACTTTCACCTCCGTCCCAGCGTTAGGCTTAGTACGCTGTGGAGACGCCTCCGCTCACACTCCATTTTAGTGAGGAAATGATGCCCAGGGCCATTCCCTCAAAGAGGCCCCCTCGGTGGTCGTTTTCACAAGAAGGCAGTGCCTGCCCCTCACCGCCTCTCTCTCCTCTCCGCGGCCTCCCCCGAGGAAGGCAGCCCCGCGCCCTCTGCCCCGGGCCCTGGCCCTGGCCGGTTGGGGAGCTGGAGACGTGGGGGCGGGCTGGGGGCAGCAGGGGGCTGGGCGCGGGAAGAGAAGAGAAGGACCACAGGCACGGCGGACTCACCGGCTGCCCGACTTGGTGCCCCGACAGGAAGCCGCCCTCACTGAAGTCCGCCCGCACGTGCTCCACGGTCGATTCATGGGGCATCTGGAGGGAGGGAGGGAGGGAGGGACGGACGGGGGGTCAGACCGGCATAAAACTTGCCCGCGGGAGCGGCGGCAGACACGGACCTGCACAGGAGTGGACCGCTGCCGTCCTCCCAGCAGGAGGCCCGAGGAGAGGCCCCTTGCTCCCCCGCGGGAGGCGGCCACGGTCCTCCGGGCAGCGCCCCCTCCCCAACGTGCAAGGCCCCGGGTCCCGCCTACCAGGGTGGGGGCGCCCGGAAGAGGTAGCTGAAGGGGTAGTAGAGGAAGTTGAGGGAAGAGGCGGCGTAGAGGTCGGCGTATCTGGTCAGCTGGCTGGCGAAGAGGGTCTGGCGGGAGCCGCAGCGGAAGAGGCTCCCCATCTTCCCGTAGCACATGTCCATCTCGTGGGTGACTTTCTGCCCGGGAGAGAGAGAGGGTCCGTTCAGCCGCCCGCCCGCCGGAGAGGACCCGGTTGCCCCAGCAGAGTCAAGGGGGAGGGCGAGCGCGAGGGGAGGCCACGCAGCGCCAGACCTGGATCTGCCTCTTGAGGGCGCTGATGTCCGGCCGCTCGCTGCTCCCGCTGTCCAGGTATCTGGGGGGTGGGGGGGGCTGAGCTCAGTTCGCAAGGATGGCGCCTCCGCCGCCCCCTCCCGCGCCGATGGCGTTGTGAGAGCGGAAGGCGCCGGACGCCGGGACGTTATTGCTGACCGCGCCCCCCCCGGTCCCCTTCTTGGCATCCGGCCGGACCTCCAAAAGCTCGGAGGCCCTGCTCACGCTTCAACTAGGGGTGGGCGGGGAGGAGTGGGAAACCCCCAGCCCTATCTCTCCACCGCCCCGCCCCTCCCCGCCGCCGGCCGAGGGTCTGCTGCGCCCCGCTCACTGGTACAACTCCGCCAGGAAGACGTCCAGGCTCCGCAGCTCCTCAAAGAGTTCTGCAAGGAAGGAGAGACCGGGAAGGCCGTGAGGATTGGGGCCGGGGGGCGCTGCCACCTTCTCTGACCCCTCCTACCTCAGCTCCCCGGACCCCGAGAATGCTTTGGCCCCCCAGCTGCCAATCGCTCTAGGAGGAACCTCGCACCTCCAAGCGCGCCCGGAGACGTGGGGGTCTTCCGGCCCCTGGGCCTTCGAGGCCAACCAACCCTCCATCCAAGCCCAAGACTGGCCGATCGAGCGGGCCAGAGGGGCGCCGGGGGAGTCTCCAACCGCAACCCAGCTCCCCTCCGGTCCGCCTCCCCTCCTCCTCCTCCTCCTCCTCACCGCTTTTCTCGGTCCAGACATGGAGCTCCCTGGCCAGTTCGGGCACCACCAGAAAGGTGCGCCAGCCCTGCCGCTTCTTGGACTTGAGGATGTCCCCGAAGATGTGGTCCCCGATGTACAGGATGTCCTTCCCCTTCACTCCCAGGAGGTCGCACACCACGTCCGAGGAGCCTGCGGGGGAGAGCGTTGTCCCAGAGGGAGGGGGCAGCAGTGGGGGGTCAGTCCCCCGCCCCCGCCATCACGCCATAGATAGATACGTGGAAGGGGCGGCGCGGGGAGGGAGGGGTCCAGGGCTTTACCTCCAGAGTAGACCGCGCAGTGCTGGAGGGGGCCCGTGTAGGTCCCAATCCGCAATTTTCCTGTGACCTGCAGTCAAAGACAAGGGCGGCAAGGTGGGTAAGCGGGAGTGAGGGGCGCCGAATGGGCTTCCTCAAAGGTAGCGCGTGGTCCTTGGCTGGCAGAGAGAGGGAAAGACCCTCTCCCTCCCCTCCCCGTTTCAAACAACCCTGGAAGGGGGCATCACGGCCACAAACTGCAGGGGAGGCACAACCAGGAAGGAGGGCATCGCCAGCCGGCGGCCCGTCCCTACCCAGCCATGGGGGGCCGGGGGCACTGCTGTCCTCCGCTTGCCCTGCTCCAGAAACTGCTGGGCAACTCCATCCGCGGGACACCCCGACACCCGACCGCGTCTTGCTTCTGGTTGGAGAGGAGCTTCCGCCAGCCTCCTTCCCTCACGCCCACCCCCCGTACTCACGGTGTTGACCTGGCGCAGGACGGTCCCCTCTGCGAAGAAGAGCGGCTTGCGGGTGTCCACCACGATCAGGTCGAAGTAGGACCGCCAGGGCCGCTGGGGGTGGGGGTAGCGGCTCTCCTGTCAAAGAGGAGGGGGGCAGGAGGAGGGGGTCAGCCAGGGTGGGCGAGAGGCCGGGCTTCGGAGGAGACGGAAGGGGAAACGCGGGAGCCCCGGTTCCTTCCCCACCTCTGCCACCCTTCCTCCGGACGGCCTCAGCCGGGTCTCCCCCACCGACCCCGATCGGGGGATATGGGGCGGCTCCTGGCCTACACGGCAGAGCTGTTGTGAGGAGCGCAGCGGGAGGCTGGGCCTAGAGGCTCCCGCCGTTTCATCTCTCCGTGGCTGCCCAGCACCGGCGTGCAGCCCCCGTGCCCCAGGAGGGCGGGCGCCCGGTCCGGCCTGGCTCTCCGGCAATGGGTGGGCTGAAGGTCGAGCGGCCTGGCGCCTCCCCCAGTCCCTAGAGCACCCTTCGCGCAGAGCGAGACCACCGCTCTGCCCTCTGCTTGCAAGGGGCCGCCGGGACAGGCCCACGCCCAGGAAGCCACAGCCCACGCGCCCCGTGGACTCACCTGCCCTTCTTGGCTGAAGTCGAACAAGTAAGTCATGATCGCCTGCAGGGAGAGAAGCCCCGCGGGCGCGGGGCGGGTGAGTGGCCATCTGGACCCCGGGGGCGGTCCAAATGGCCTTGGTGCCAAGGGAAGTGCCAGGGGAAGGGGCAGGGCTGGCACTCCGCCTCGCTCTGCGAGCGGGCTTTGCCCACCGGGCCTCCCTTGGGGCTTCGAGAGTGACTCTTGGGGACAGCCCCCCAGAAAGGAGGGCGGAGGCATCACCCTTCCCTCCTGCTGCGTCGAGGGGACAGGCGCGCCCACCACTGGAGCGGGAAGCGGGAGGCCGGCTTACGTCCGTGTAACTGAAGTCGCTGTTGGTGGCGAGGAAGACTTTCCCGGCGTCCTTCATGCGGCTCAGGAGAAGCGGGATCCGTGCCTGTGTGAAGGGGGGGCGTATGTTTTCAACTGCTTGAGTCTCGTGGATGATTTAATTCTGTTTTTATGTTGATATTCTGATGTGTTGCGCTGCATGGTATTTATTTCCTTTTGCCTTGAGACCCAGTTTGGGGGCAAAGGCGGGCTATGAACAGAGTCATACAACGGCCACACAACCGCAAGAGGTTTCGGGGCGGGGGCAGATGGTGCCGATGTGCAGCCGGGAGTTTTGCCCCCCTCTCTGGGTGCAGCAACGGGGGGAGGGGCACGGAGAAGGCGAGGAAGCATCACCCTCCTGCCGGACTCTCAGTCTCAGGCAGCCAGAAAGGAGGGGGACGGAATCGGGGCTCCTGGATTTCTTTTGGGCCGCCGGCACCCCCGGCGCAGCCGAGCCCCAACGCCGCGGATCCTCCTTCCAGGAGCAGAAGGGGGGCGGGCGGGCGGGGGCCTGGAGGGGTCTCCCGAAGACCCCGTGCGGGAGGGGGAGCCCCTCCAGTCCCCGGGCGCACTCACGTCCTTGGCCACGTACTTCGGGAGGTCCTCCAGCGTCTTCTCCTTCAGGCAGCCCTGGGGGAGGGAAGGAGCCAGAGGGGAGCGGGGCCGGCCACCCCACAGGCCACCGCGCCTGGGCGCCCTCAGAGGCGACAGAGAGACGCCCTCCGCCTTCCCCCGGGGATTCTGGGAGCTGCAGTCCTAAGGGGCGCCAACCCTGCCTCCCCCCTTCCTCACCGACAGGTGGACGTGGTCCATGGCTTCCCGGACGTCCTGGAAGATGCTACGGAAGGACATGAAGAGGTTGCCGTGCTTATAGCCGGTGTCGCAGCTGCGGGGGGAGGGGACGGGGGCGGGGGGCAAGAAGAGACAGCCGGGGTCAGTTGGGGAGGGGGTCTCGCCCCCTGCCCCTCCCTTCCCCCCCGGCGCAAGAACGCAGGCCTGCGGCGCCGCCCCTCCCCGCTCGCCCTGGCCCGGGGGGGCGCCGTCCGGCCCACTCACTTCGCGTATCGGGGGCAGTTGGTGAAGAAATCCGCGAGGCAGGCGAAGAGGTAGGTCTCTGGGGGGGAGGGGGAGAAGCGGTCAGTGGAGCCCTCCCCCCGATCCATGGGGTGCGGGAACGGGAGGAGGCGCAGGGATGGGGGAGCCTTTCTCTGCTGAGCTGCAAACTTTTCTCCTCAACTTTTTTCCTAATGTTTTCCAGTGTTTAAGCTGCCTCGGGTATTTGGATATTTTATAATAAATAAAATAGCAGTTGCACCTGGAAAGACCGAAACCAGCAGTCTTTATCCTCGGTTATGACGACAAGTCTTAAGTCGGTTTTGTGTCTGTTGCTGCCATTGTCGTCCCCGACTTACGGCGATCCTATCAGGGGGTTTTCCTGGCAAGATTTGTTCAGAAGGGGGCTGCCTTTGCCTTCCTCGGAGGCTGAGAGAGCGTGACTTAACTTGGCTGTCTGCGCCTCCTCAGGAAACCAAAGGGGAGAAAGGAGCGCGAGGCGCGGCCGCCCTTCCGACCCCCGAAGCCCCTTCCTGCCCGGGGCACCACAGTCCCCCCATCCCTGATCGCACTCCATGGACGGGGCGGGGGAGGTGTTGGGGGTCTGCTCCGAAAAGGAGACTGGGGTCCTCCTCCAGACCCCCCTCCTAGCTGGGGGGGAGTTTCGCTTTGCCTGAGGCGGGGGGCTCCGCGCGCAGAAAGTAAACGAGTTTCCACCCTCCTTCCAGGGAATGGGTGAGCGTCCCGGTGGCGTGGCCTGGGGGGGCGCCCCCCTTCTCTTCCTCCCCAAGGGGGCTCCCTTCATGAGTACCTGTCAAGTTGAACAAGGTGTTCAGAATATGGAATCGCTTCGTGTCGTCCCTCTGGATGAACTTGTTTGGGTAAAAATTCCGGATTTCGGCCCTGAAAGTAGGGAAGGGAAACGCTGGGGGGGCCGCCCGTGCGAGTGCCAGCACCCGCTGCTAAAATGGGGGCCCAGTGCCGACGGGCTGCTCCAGACACTCTGCAGCAGGGCCGCCTTATCCATTGGGTGCGAAAACATCCCCCGCGGTCGGTCGAGGCCGGGCGGGGAGCCGAATACGAGACTGCTTCGGGGGCTATGAAGAGGGTCGCGCCTCCTCGCCAGGCCTCTCCTTTCCCACTCCCAGCTCTTGGCCCTGGTTGGAGGAGAAGGGGGAGGGCGCACGCGTACGTAAGAGAGCGCTCTCAAGGCAGCCCCCACCCCTCCAGGGGCTGCTGCTGAGCAGGAAGAAGTCCCACCGGGGAAGCCGTCCGCTCCGTTTGTTGGGAGCAGAAGGGAGGGCCAGAGGGCAACTTGGTGGCCCTGACCTTGTATATAAGCGAGAGTGTGGCGTGGAAGTGGCGTTCCGACTGACAAAAGGCCCCTAGAGTTTCCGTGCCCCAGGGCAGCAACCGGAAGGGCCGCTCACCAAGCCGGGGGGAGAACCAACTACTCCCCGCCGCCTCCCAGGACAGAGAGCCCCCAACGACAGTGCGCAGCCGCCGCCACAGCAGCCTTTGGGGTGGGGCTCCTTGCCTGTCCCAGATGGACGTGGGGGCTGTATTTGCAAACCGTGGTGAGGAGGTGGGAGGGGCTACCATTTGGGTTTCCTCAGGGTGGGGGCAGCCCCCTCAGGCCGGCACTGACCCCTTGAGGAAGCGGAAGCCGTGGGCGCAGACCAGGAGGTTGCCGTGGGAGTCCACCTTCAGCAGATTCCCGTAGAGCGCGTCGAAGACCAGGCCCCTGGGGAGGAGGGGGAAGGTGGGGTTGAGAGGCCCCCGGCGTTCCCACCGGCCTCCCGGGCCCCGTCGACCTGGGCCGGCCCGGCGGACGGGGCCCAATGGGCGCGGGGGGCTCCTCACCTGGTGGGGAAGGTGGGGTCGTACTTGTAGGCCAGGATCTCGCGGGGGTACCCGATGGAGACCAGGCGCTCCAGCAGCAGCCCGAAGGCCAGCCCTTCGTAGTCGGGGGACTTGTACACTAAGGGCAGGGAAAGAAAGCCGTCACGGCCCCCGGCCAGCCCCACAGTGAAAGGAAGGAGTGGAAGGGAAGCACCGCCCGAGGACACCGGTGACCCACGGAGGGGACTTCCGGCGCCATCCAGGGAATCCGATTCCGCCCTCTCTCCACGGCACCTCATTATCCCCTTCCCTTCAATTTGCAAATGATTTTGTCAGGCCCCCGGGGGGCTAAATGCACAATTCAGAAATAGGGTGCAAGCTGAACGATTTGTGCAAAACAGATATGAGGCCAGCTTCCCATGATTTACATAGTAAGAACAACGCCAACGAGAAAGCACCACAGATCAGGCCAAGAGGCGCTCCAACATACACGCCCCCCCACGTGTGTCCTTGGGAGCTCACAAGCAGCGCCCAAAGGTGGGAGGAAGCCCCCTGACGCTTGCGCCCCCACCCCAAAACACGTGAGCTGGGCTGAGGGAGGCCATGGGCGCCTCCTTCGTTTAGGGGCTAATCGAGGGGCCCCGAAAGAGTAAGCGGTGAGTGACCTGGTGCACGGAAAGGCCCACCAGGGAATCGCCCACCTGCGTTCCCACCCCAAGAGGGACCCCATCTCTGGGCGGGCAGGCGGGCGAGCAAAGTGGTGGGCGTCGCATCCTGTTGGCTTACTTGCTAGTGTATAATCCATATCGAAACCAAAGCATTTGATCTTCTCTAGCGCCAGGCTCCGGTTCACGAAGATCCTGAGGAGGGGTGGGGAGGAGGGGAGAGGGCGAGGGGGGGCAAAACCAGGTGAGGAACACGGCCGGCGCCGCTGCTTCTGTTTTGGGTGCCCCCTCAGGGTCTGCACTCTGTCTGCAAAGGTGGGCCAGTCTAGCGGAGGGGCTAGCAACCCCCTCCCCATCCCCCCACCGGGGCCGGCTAAGTGACACCCTCGTGACCTTAAGCGTGTCGGTCTGTCCATGTGGGCCTGAGCTTAGTGCCAACGTGGCTCACACGTTTTTGGGGGGGGGCTTGCCGATGAATGGCAGCTTGGGGTGCCTTTCTGCCGTTCGTCTTCTCCTCGGCCGCAGTTTTCCGGGGGCCTCCGCCCCGGGCCCTCTGGATGGATCCAAATGCTGCCCTGGGATCCCAGTGGGGCACCTTTCCCCATCGCTTTCCAATTAGTGACCCAGGAACAACCAGAGGGCCGCTTCAATGCTCCCCCTCAGTGACAGAGCCCCCGCCCCCTTCCTGAGCTGCGACTCCGCAGGGGACCCCCGCTCTGCTGCCCCTCTGCCCCCACCCGCTTCTCCTCTTCCTCTTCTTCCTCGTTTTCGCCCACCGCATCTCCTGCCGCACTCTTCCTTCGCCGCTGCTGCGCGGAGAGGGGCCTCCGGATCTCCAGATGCTCGTCGCCGCTTTTAATAAGACCCCGAGGACAGTCTCCCCTCCGCCCACCCACGGTCTGAGCTGCCTAAGGCCGGGGGAGGGGCTGAATACTTCTCTTGCGCAGAGAATACTTCTTTGGCCGATTGGCCTAAGAGGGGGGGCGCAGGGCAGCTTCAACCCAAGACGCTCCTCCCTTCAAAGAGCACGTGGGGTCTGGCTTTTGAGGAGAAGAAGGACGGAGGGTCCTGGGTAAATTTGCCCTGGGTTGCGGTGGGAGGCTGTGTGGGCAAATTAACGAGCCCAACTGGCCACGAAGTGGAAAGACTCCCACGCTCCAAAAAAAGCCTCCAAAAAGGAGGGCTTTCTTCATTCACGACCAGAACAGGGGAAGAAAGAGTTAAATGCCCCCTAGCCGCCCCTGCCCCCCAGGTGTCCTTTGGGGTCGCACCAGTGTGGCCCTGAGACCAGCGGCGGGCTAGCCAGCAGGCCAAGTGGGCTTCACTGCTACCGAGGACTTGGTAGAGTGCACAGGTAGCGGAAGGGAGCAAGGGGCATGTCCCCCTTCTCTCGCTCTCCCCTTTGTCGGAGATGACCCCTCTCCCCGCCATGCTGAAGAAAAACCCGCCTTTGCCAGAAGATAAAGCGGGGCCGCGGGGTCCCAAAGCTCCCCTTCTCTCACTGGGCGCTCTCAGTGCCCCTCAGGAATGGGGGCAGGCAGACCTCCCACAGGGCACAAAGTCGGGGGGGGGCTTTTGGCTCTGGTGGTCTCCCGGGGAAGGGGTCCCTGCCTTTGCAGAAGGCGTGGTGAGGTTCCCGCCCCCTTACCTGTGGTGGTGGTCGCGCTTGACAGGTGCCCGCGGGGGCTCGGCGGGCCCTCCTTCCTCCGTGGGGTCCCGCCCAAAGTTCTGCTGCTCCATAGGCGCGGCCGCCCCTTCTTGGGAGATGGTGCCCATCTTCTGCCGGTGGGGCTGGCTGGCACAGGGGGCAGCGGGCGAGGGGGCCGCAGCTACCGCTCCTGGCTATGCCTTCTGAGAAGAAGCCGGGGCCGCCTGCGCCCCTCTTACTCGGGAGATAGGCTATCAGCCCTGTCCAGCCGAGCGGGTGAGGACAAGCAGGGGGAGGAGGAGGAGGGAGCGGCCAATCCCACTCCCACCCCGCCCCTTCCCGGGCCGCCTCTTGTCCGCGCAAGCCCTGCGGCCGGACCAGCGCCCCCGACTCCCGGGTTAGAGGTGGGCCGCTGGGCAGGTTTCCCAGAGCAGAGACGCACGCACGCACCGACACGCGTGCAGCCGCGGCTGGCCTCGGCCTTTGCCCCCTGCCCGCAGGATGTATCTTTGGCCGCTGCCCCTCCGCCTCGCCCCGCCCCGCCTCGCCTCGCCCCGCCCCTCCGGCAGCAAAGCCTGACCTCCTCCCATTCGCTGCCTCCCCGGTTCCTTTCAAGGGCGTGGGGAGGGGGCGCGGGGTGAAACCGGCACTTGCCGCAGCAAGTCCGCCCGCCCCAGCCTGGACGGGTGCCAGCAAGTTCTCCGGCGGGCGACGTGGCTGAGCTCAGCCTCCCGAGGGGCTCGGCTCAGCGGGAAGGCGAGGGACTGAGGGGGTCGAGCAGGGCCCCCTTGAGTCGCGAGGACGCCGAACGAGACCCTCTTGGCCGCCTCTGCCAAGCTCCGTCTCGGGGAAGCCGGGGCTGCGCGGATTCAGGTCCCCTTCCCGGGAATAAAGGCGCCGGGAGGGCGTCTCGCGTGGTCGCAGCGACTTGATTTGCAAACTTACAAAAAAGGCCGTGGGATGGGGCAGGCCCCTCAAGCCCAGCGGCACATCCACTACTACCCCTCCCCACCACACACACAGAAATAGGCGGTGCAGCTCCTAGCCCACCAGCGCTTGGCCCGTTACGCCCTAGTGGCCGTCCCCTTTCCCTTTCTCCTCGGCGCGGCCCCTGCCAGCGAGGGAGCTGGACCCCCCTCGCGCGCATCAGCAAGGATTCTGCCGAGCAGGAAAAGAGCCAACCAGGAGGAAGAGGAAGAGGAGGACCTGCTGTTGCCCAAGGCGAACGGCCACGCGCGCGCGCCTGTGTCCAGCAAGAATCGGGAGAGGGGGCAGAAGAAACCATTCCCTCAGGATGCTGGCTGAGGGGAGCCGCTGCTTCCAAGGGGTCTGCGCTCACCCCGGCCTCTGTTTCTCCAGCGCAGCTCCTCGTCTGCCCTTCTCCTCCAGCAAGCGCGCAAACAGGCTTTCTGGGGGCTTTGGAACGCGGCCGCTGGCATTTTCCAAAAGTGGAAGAATCATCTCAGAAGGACGATCTCACAGGAAGGAGCTGCAGAACCCCAGAAGACCCCTTTCCAGCGGGCCGGAGGGGCAAAGAGGCGCCTGCTCCCCCTTGAAGAGGGGTCCACCCGCTATAGGGCAACAGGCACGTGCCAGACCGGTCAGCTCCTGGGCGCCACGGAGCGCGTGGCCCGTTCCCTTTCCAGCGACGGCGCCTTTGCGCCCACGACCTGCCCGCTCCGAAAGGGCTCTGATCCGGGGGAGCGCGCGAAGAGACCCTCCCCCAGAGGGACCGAGAGGCGGGCGGAGCAGAGGGGTCCCTGTGCCTGGCCGCCGACGGCGAGAGCGCTTTTTTGGCTTCGCTCCATAGAGCCGCGGCTGGAGCAGCCCAGGAGCCCTCGCGGTCCCTAAGGCAAACAAGTGAGCAGGCCGCTGGCCGGCCGGCCTTGACCCCTGGCTGCTTCAGGGCTGCTTCAGAGGCGGGGGGGTGTCGTTTGCCCATCGGTCGATCGGAGTGACGTCGGAACGGGTTGCGCAAAGGCGGTGGCGGCGGGGCCGGACTCGCAGGTCTCTCGTGGGCGCCGCTTCCCTTCTCGCCTCCCTCCCGGCGCCAGGAGGCCGGAGATGGGTGGGTGAGGGAAAGTGACTATCCAGCCGGGACCCCCGCCTTCGTCCGCCCCGGTATTCTAGAAGGGAACCTCTCCCCTTGGCGGGGACGTCGGGCTTGGGGCTCAGCTCCTCAGGCGTGAAGCTGGGGGGTCCCGCCTCCCCCGCCCCACCACCGCTGCCTTCCAGCCCACCCCCACACCTCCCGGCAGCGTCTCCTTGCCCGTTTAAACAGCGGAGCTGGCGACTCCGAGAGAAAGCAGGGGGCAAGGGGCTAAAGGTTGTGCACCGGGGGAGAATTAAGGGGCCAGTCAGCAGCGCGGTGCGGTGGTCTGGGCGTTGGACTACGACCCTCGAGGCCAGGGTCCGATTCCCGCTCAGCCATGGAAACCCATTGGATGACCTTGGGTGCGTCACACACTCTCAGCCCCAGAAAATCCCTACCGTAAACTTGCCTTTCGGAAAGGACCCGAAGACATGCCACCACAAATTAATGAGATTATGTCAAAGCCAATTTCCATGGCCCTGGCAGGAGTATTTTGCGTGTCCCGGGTGAATGTCTGAATGAGGTCGGGGAGGGCGAAATGCCCCTATTTGCGTCACACCCGCCGGCTCCCTAAGAGCTGAACACCGGAGCCACACTCCCTGAGTGCTGAACAGGTCACAATTTAGGGAGAAAGCCAAGATCTGGGCCCTGGCTTCTGCTTCGCACCCCAGGGGAGGCAAGCGAGCGATGAGGTCGCAGCGCCAAAACAGTTCCAAAAATAACGTGGTAAGCCAAGAGCGGGGAGCGGGGAGGAACGCGGGGGGGATGGAGCGGGGGGCCATCTGCATTCTCTCTCCATCTCTCCATGGAACCCATTGGGGGCCAGAGAGGGGCGGTGCAGAGGGGGCGGCGAGGGGCGGGCGGAGAGACAAGGAGACGGTCTTGCCCCAAGGCACCGCCGATGAGCTCCGGACCTGGGCCAGCCTGCGACCGTCCCTCCCCACGCAGAGACCGGGGCTGGCAGTCCGGAGGGGGCGCGAGCGAGAAGGAAGAGCGGAGGGGGCGAGAAGGAGGAAAGAACAGCCCGGGTTGCCCGAGGGCTCCCGCGCGCTCCCGGCCGCCTGGCAAGGCGTCTCCGGCAGGGGGCGCCCCGAGCCTGCGGAAGAAAAGTCGGGCCCGGTAGCGGAGCCGCTGGGCACGGGGAGGGCGGGGGGGGCGAAGCTTTGGCTTCTTTCTTCCCACCGCTTGCCCGGCTGGCTAGGGGGCTATGAAATCCTTTGCCCAACTGGCAAGAGTCCTGCTCCCGGGGGCCCCGATGGACCCTTTCATTGCGCCCCCGCACCCGATGAGGGGGGCATCGGAAATCGCTGCCTCAATCCCTCTAGTGTCCAGGGTGGGGCAAAAACCGGGGGCACTTGACGGGATTGACCTCTGGACTGATGCTGCCTGACCCTTCTTCGGTTGCCACTGAGAGCCACCGCCCTGTGAGCGGGGGCGACGGGAAGTCTCCGCGCACGCGCCCTCCCGGCCCGACAGGATGACCTCGTGGAACCTCCAGGTGGCACCTTCGCCGACCCCCCCCCAAGCCCTCAGAATTCCTCGAGAGCCGGGTGGTCCCCAACCAAGCGTCCAGCACCTCCTGCTCCTCGTCTCCTCGTCTCTGCCGCACGTCGATTCCAGGAGAAAAGAGGGAGAGTGGGACCGCCGGGACCCTCGAGGACAGAGATGCATCGCGGGGGGGGGGCTCGAAGGCTGCTGGATAGGAAGAAGGGCGGTGACGGCGATGGGAGCCCCCCAGATTCACCCGCGGTCCCTTCCCCCGCCTTTCCCACAGGAGGCTCCTCTCGCCCACCCCCTCAACCCTCCAGTGAAGCCATTCAGGGGGGCAGGAGGTCTCTCCGCGCCCCTTCCCTGCCGCCTCCGCAGAGGTCCATCGGGGCCCCCGGGAGCAGGACCCTTGCCAGTTAGGCAAAGGTCGACGGGGGGATGAGGGAGAGGTCGATGTGGGCACGGAGGCGCTCCGGGGGGGCGCACAGCCGCCGCCTCCTCCCCACGCGTGGCGCGCGTTCTTAGCCCCAAGTTCTCCCCCGTCCCGGTCCTGCCTGCCCCTCTCTCTGTGAATCACCCCTGGCACCATCTGGTAGAGACCCCTCCTCATTTCATTTTGTGTAAATGGAAAAGCCCCGCGGAAGGGGAGGGCCCGGCCTCCCCGGGGGGCGGAGGATGCTGCGGGCCCTTGCCTTCATGGCCCCGTCTGGGTCAGGCGTTTCCTGGATCCTCGCTATCGGAGGAGGGACACGCAAAGCCCCCCCACGCACGTACGCACTTTGAAAAGTTTTCCAGGAGGGAGTTCGGACGCCTCCCAGCCACCAACACCCCCTCCTCCCTCTCGCCGGGACACCGCCCGGCACATCCCTCGCTTGTGGCAGGAATTTTTATGCCGGCTTCCACAGACCGGATCCTGAGCAGATTACCGGGAAGACAGAACAACTGAAAACAGAAAATAGAACCGAAAGGCCTGGAAGAAGGAAAAGGCACGGAAGGGGGCAGGCAAGCTGCTTTTGAGGGGGAGTGTCTCAAACATAGGTGTGCCACTGTTAACACCCCCACCCACCAGCTCCTCTCCAGCTGGGTGAGATCCAGGGGCAGAGGAGAGGCCGCCCACTGACTCTCAGGTCCCCCACCAGATTTTTCTGGATGACCGCCATCTCCTGGCAAGCCCCTGCCTTCCCCCGCAAGCCACAGTGCCCAAGAGGAAGGGAGCCGAGAGCTGCCGCCGGCCCCCCAACGGCGGAAGAGTCCACGAACACGGTAGCCTGACTGGGGCCAGGAAATTCACACCCCCCACCCCCCACCCCCGCCGCGGGCCATTCCAAGGCTGTTCCCTCCGTGGTGGCCATTTATGCCCAGGTTGGACTCTGGTTGGTAGGGTAAGGAGATTTGGCAGCGATTAAAGGCTTAATTGATTTATCCAACAGCACATTTAAACCCAGAACAGGCCACCCCATCAAAGCATGAAATGGGCTCCCCAGAGAAAGAGCAGACCCAAAATGGAGAGGCAGCAGCAGCCCATGGCAAGCGGGGGTGAAGCAGCTTTGGGAGACCCCCTCTGCTGGCCACAGCGGAATCTGGAGCTGTCAATAATAATAAAAACTCTCACAAGCTGTGAGAAACCTGACACAGTCTGCACAGCCACAAAGGCAGCCTGTGAGCAGAAACCCTTCCCCAGAAGACTCAGAAGGGAGGGCGGCCAAGAGCCTTGCCCTCTGCCCCAGCAGGGATGGTGTCCTGCTATTCTCTCTGCCCACATGGAAAAGGGGCGGGGCAGGGCGGGAGACCAGAGATGCCTCACTGAGGGGCCACTCCAGGCCAGCTTTGTGCAAGACGTCCCAGGCAGCAGTGGAGGGGTCTCTCTTCAGTCCTCCCCCCAGTTGCATCAGCATGGAGGGGTTTGGGTGGAAGAGGACGCGAGGAGAGGACGGGCAGTGGCTTTGCTTCTGTGGCCACTCTGTAGCAACCATAACCACCATCTCTGAGGATCCTCACGCACATGGCAGGCGCAGAACCTTCACGAGAGCTTCAGAGATGCCCAGCACAGCCTCCAGACCCTTCCTTGCACATGCTCAGTAAAGGGGTTGAGGGAGCCCAGGGCCCTCCGGGGCATTTGGCAGCAAAGGAAGCCAGAAGCTGCAAGGACGGTTTTAAAGCCAGGAGACAGTCTTAAACGCGAGGAGGTCTTGCTCTCTTGAACACAATCCAACGGGCACCTGAGACAGTGGTGGGCAGTGAGAGGCTGCATGCACACGCGCGCGCGCACACACACACACACACACACACAGAGTTTCACAGCCCCCCGCCCACAAGCCACAAAGGGAAGGAGCTTCCCTGGGCAAGGGAGGGTGGCATCTCCAGGGCTTTGCCACATGGAATGCCCACCCCACGCAGTCCAGCCAGCCGGATAATGCAACATCACCAAGCAGACGCATTTGCGACTTTTGATGGTGGAACCCGCATAGAAAGGGACCAAGCCCCGAGACTGGGGGGGGAGTCAGATCCCACAGACAGGCTTGGCTCTAGGGCCTTTCCCAGTGGTAACTTGGGGTGGGCAAGAGAGCCAAGGGGTGGGGTCCTCCTCCTTCCACCCACCCCCTGCTGCAGGAATGGTGCCCCACCAGCCGGAGCCCAGAGGGAGGGGCCCCCATGAGGAGGAGCACCATCAGCTGCTGCTGCCAGCTGCTCTCCACTGATAAACCGGAGAAGGCGGTGGCAACGGCAGCAGAGGGGGCCTTCGCCCAGTGCCTTCCAACCCCTTGGCCAGGCAGAGCTTCTGGCCAGTGGGAGCCCCTCGGGAGGGATGCCCTGATGTGGAAGTGCTCTCCTTCTCCCCCTCCCTCCCACCCCCACACCAAGATCCTCCAGAAAGTGGTTGCAAATGGGACCCCTGGGCGGGGGAGAGACTCCAGCTCAGGGCTTCCCAGTCAGGGCTCCCAGGCTGGGAGAAGAGGCTCCTTCCCCTGGCCTCCCAGCTCAGAAGAGGCACAGCCAGCCTCTGATGCATTGGTTGGAGGGCTTCCCAGCCAGCAGTTTCAGCAGCTTCCTCCTGAGGAAGCCAGGTTCACGTGAGGCAAGGGGGGGCCCTGCCAGCTGGATTTATCACAGGAGTGTCACGGGAGAGGAGGTGCTCGTGACCGGCAGCTTTCCCTGCAGATAACCCCCCCCCAGCTCCCCAGCGATGCGAGGCAGGAGTGGGAAGCGGCTGCTGGAGGCACATCAGGAACACACCTCCGCATTCAGCACAAATGCCCTATACCACAGAGTAATTAAAACACAGCGTGAAAGGTTCTCCCTCAGAAAACAACTCTCCATTGCCCTCTGTCTTGCCTTCCTCGGGCTGTTTCAGCCTCTGGCCACAGCTATTCTGTGCTGCCAGACCCACCTTGCGCCATCCCTTGGGGGCAGTGTCCCCACGCATCCCTTGGGACATCCCCATGGGCCAACTGGAGCACCACCCAGCTGGGCTGCCAAGGCCCCCTGCTTCCTGGCCCGATATCCTCAGGGCCCCTCTGACATCCCTCCCTAGTAGATCCCCATCCTCAGCAAGCCTGAGGAGTTGATCTCCCTTATCATCTTCTGAGAAAACACTCTGGCAAAAGGAAAACCACCCTGAACCACGCCAGGTTCCCTCTGTCTGGCAGAAACAACACCACTCTGCCAGAGGGTGGGCCAGATGGGCAGACACAGAGCAGCAGGCGGACAGGAGCAAGGCGGGTGACGGCCCTGGGAGGCAACCTTTCCATGGCTGCATCCAATCCACTCCAGGAGGCTGTAGGTTCTGTTGGCAGTATTTGCTGCTTAGATGGGAAACGTAGCAGAACAACATCAGCGTTGCAAATGCCAGTGACTGCTCTGCAGTCCTCCCACTCCCAGAAAGCTCCCTGCCTGCCCTGGACCCCCTCTGTTGCTTCCCCCTCCCCCCACTGCTCTGCTTCTATGAGGTATCATCATCATCACTCACACACAGGGGTTTGCACACTTGCATCACCTCCATCACTCCCTTTTTCTCAACTTCTGAGTCATGTCAACACCTTTGAAAAAAAAATGTTACATTGAAAAATAGCAGCGTTCTTTAAAAAAAAAGTACCAAAGTCACAAACAAATCCCTTTGAATTCTAGAAAACAGAAAAATGCCAAGGTGGGAATGAAAATCCGTGCTTCTGTCTGAGACAGAGTGCCTGAGTGCGTGTGTGGCCAGAGCAAGCCAGACGGACACACAACGTGCCACTAGAGCCCCTCAGCATACAGTGGTTGTGGCCCCCTCTTCCCACTAAGAGGCAATTCCCCAGGGGAATCTTGCAGGACAGACCTTGGCTCCGGCGGCTTAGAAAGGCACCTGGGATCTGGTGGAGCAGGGGTTTGTCTCACCTTGAGATTGGCCTTGTGGCGGAGCATTTCCAAAAGCTGACCTTGAAAAAACCTCCCCCAGGGAGGCACCAGGCCCACAGCCAGGTACGTACATGTGTTGGTACAGACAGCCCCACTGGAAACAGGGATCACGAAACTATATTCGACTTGTGTCTAATGGAAAATTTGATCTGAGTTCAAAATAGGAAGTTTCTCCCAAACCATGAAGCTAGACAAAAAGGAAGGAGGGACAGAGAGTGCATGTGTTAAGAGGGACAGGACCTTACAAAATGCTTGATAAGAATATAAGAATGTGTGTTCCCAAACAAATGAGTGGGAAACATTAAGTTAAAATTATCAAGTATGTAGGGAGATGAGTGCTGATGAAAGACTCTGGCTCTTCAAAGCAGAATCCCACCTAACTTTCTAGAATTTTTCATCCACCAATATGCAAACAGTATGGAGCCAAGAGACACTTGCCTCATCAAAGACCACCCCCTAAACAAACCCAGCAGTCACAGGGCAAGTGGAAAATCCTCTAACAGATCCACAACTAGATGTGTGTGTGTGTGCATGCGCGTGCATCTTTAATTCATGGTGACCCCATTAATTCCCTAGGGTTTTCTTGGGCAAGGAATCCTCAAGTGGTTTTGCCAGATCCTTCCTCTGAAATAGAGCCTCCAGCACCTGGTATTCTTGGTGGTCCTCCACCCAAATACTAACTAGGGCTGACCCTGCCTAACTTCCAGGACCAGATGGGATCTTAGGGTGCCTTATGGGTATTTAGACCCACCTACACAACAGGAGACATGTCCAGTTTACGTGACAGAGGACCTTTGTCATCTATGCCAGTGGAGAACAAAATAGCATTTCAAAGTAGGCAGCTATACCAAGACACACATGCAACTGAAACGGAATTAGGGGAGGCAGAGCCCTGACTTCACATGCACCCCATTCAACCTGGCAGAAGTAAAAGACCAGCAAATGATACTGGTGGATGTGGCTGTTGGGAAAATCCAGTTTTAGATTCCATGTTTACCCTTGGGCCTTTTAACCCAAGATGCACATGGTTTTTAAACAGTGTGTTTAACTTCTTTAATATGCTTTTAGTCGGTTTGCATCATTTTAAATTTTAACTAGCTTTGAGGAGTTTGACACTTTAAAACAATGTTATTTACTTAAAATAAACAACTGAACCAAGAAACCCACCTATGCTGTAAACACACTCTGGAGGGCAGGCAAAGGTGATGTGGGGCTGTTAATTCTGTGGCAGTAAAATCGACTGGTCTGTCTGTCTGGGCTTCTGAGAGGATGATCATTTCAGGAGGACACTCCTTCCGAAGTCTTTTGCTGCTGCTACATTTCAGGACACCCTCTCCCCACTCCTTCCAAAATACAGCACGCAGCTTTAAATACACTGTCTGCCCTGCCAAGAAAGACTGCATCGATCCTGATGGAGAAGCCAGAGTTACAGCTATGAAAGAGATTGCGCTGGCATATTAAAAATGATCCTGTGACGTACGTACCTTCTTCCCCGAGAGTGCTGCAGCTGCCAGTGACCTTGAAGTGACCCATAAGAAGCCAGCTGGACAGCCTGCAGGCTTGCAAGGCAAGCGTCTGAAAATGTGCCAATCAGAACCCCTGCACTGCCAAAACCTCAATCTGCAGGCAGTGTGCCGTTGGCGCAGTGCTCCTTCATCTGTCCCAGCCCCTAGTGAGCGCCTGGCGGGGTGACAGGCCCATCTGGACTTGCTAATGTATGGGCAGCACAGAGAGGGAGTCCTTCAGGCTCCCTGACCTGAACTGTGAAGGGCTTCAGAGGGTAAAGGCAATGTTTTCAATTGGCCCAGAAGCAGACTGCGTGCTGTCATCTGGAGAGTCTAACCTGAAAGCCCAGTTGCCTGCCCACCAAAGCCTGTGGCAGCCCCAAACACCAATCCTGCCTCCCATGTCCAGTGATGCAGCACTCCAGCAGCAGCCCCACCACGTGGTTACCCATAATATTGGGAGCTCAAACTGTTCCTCCTCTTCCAGTCTGACCAAATTTTATACCATGCTACTACATTCAAGCGGAGGCCCAAGAGGGCAATCTCTGTGCAAAAGTACACAAGCGGACATAAATGTGGCACCAGAAATGCTTAACCTTCAAATTCTAACGGGAGAAGACTTCAACCTCCCAGGATACACTGACTGGCCTCAGGGCGGGCATTCCTGAATAAACTTCAAAAACCAAGAGTCCAGCCTCTCCAGAGACTTCATTTAATGTCCTTGTGTGAAGAAAACCAACCTTTAATACTCTGCTATATCTGTCCATGCCTCACCCAAGCACCAGTTTTGCATTTTTTTCAACAGTGAACTGCAACCAGTAAATTACAGCTGCTTATGTTTCATGCATTTCAGCTGTTTCACACACACGCACGGATGAGAGAGAGCAGTTTACAGGCCATTGTGCACTGCCGATCCCCCACCCACCCCCCGGAAGCACATTTCCCTGCTGTCGGGCCCCTGGGCTGAGGGGGGATGTCAGCTTTGGGTACCACCCAGCCTGGGACAAGGAATGTATGTGGCCTCCTCCTGAGCACCCCCAACTTCAGCAACAGACAGCAGCATCCTGCCTCACCTCAGAGTACTCTGCTCTGGCTCAGTATTGGAAAATTTCAGCCGATGCGATTTATTTTTTAAAGCTGCCAGTGTACGTCCTACAGCCAGCCAAATGTGCTGCAGCAGGTGGGTTCCGGTGTCTGCTGTGACCCACAGTCCCTGAAGCATCAGCAAGAGCCCAAACATCACACAATGACCCCATTATTTAAAAAGATTTTTATTTTATAAAAGTGGCCCTTCAACACACGCACACTCCTGGCAGATTGCTCCCTCCACATTGTGCTTGCCAAATTTTGAGTTTCAGCTCAGAGAACACTAATGATACGTTTGACAACATTAATTATGAAGTTAAAGCTCAATACAAAAACAGGAAGAAATGTCGACACGGTAATTCACAGCCCAGAAGAGGGGCTCCTCCAGCTCCTCAAGATAGAGATTACGCACAAAAGCAGATGCAGCATGAAGAAGGAACCCCTGCCCCTCGCGCTTGTCGGAGTCACCCTAATACTGTTTCAGGAGGATCGGCAGGCAGGCACAGCAAGGCGATGGAGACCCCAGCGCATCCGCCACCGCCATGGCCTCAGGTTCCCAGGATGGGGAACTTGAGCAGCGCCATGATGGCTGCACTGATGAGGCCTGAAATGGGGACCGTGACAAACCAGGCCATGAAGATGTTGCGGAAGAGGCGCCAATCCACCGCTTTCCTCGATCGCAGCCAGCCTACAGACACAACAGAGCCCACCTGTGACAGGGGACAAAGCAGCACACTTAGCTATTCTGCAAGCCGGGTCTTGGCTGGCCATTCAAATGCCAACCTACAAAACCAACAGCCCCCCCCCCCCGCCCCAGGCAGCCCAGCCACAGCCGGTGGGAAGCCCCTGCCCAGCCAGGAGGCTCACTGGTGCCCCGAGGGAAACTCCTCAGGCCCCAAATGAGCTGTGAGGCTAGAGATGCCCTGAGCCCTCTGAGGTGGCTCTTCCGCCTCCCAGCAGCAACTGGGCTGCCCCCAGCTCTGCAGATAGGCCCTTCTACTTACTTTGCAGTGAGTTGTGCTGATAGGCAAGCCAACATTAGAAGCGATGACCACAGTTAAAGCAGAAGCCAGTTCAATGCTGAAGCCACTGTAGAAAGGATAGGAGTTGTTCTCTGATGCTTTTAGAAGCCCTGCATTTTCCCCACCTCCAGACAAAGCTCCACATTCATGAGTCTGTTGACTCTCTGCGCACAGCTTAAGCCTGGATCAAAATCACTGGGGAGGAGGACAGTAGGAGGCCTGCTTCGTTACAGGTGGAGGGAATTACCAAACTTACTCCCTGAAGAGAGGATTTCACCACAGCCAAGAAACTAATCTTCAATAATCCCAGTCATGCCAGCCTGCCTGGGCCACTAGCCATAGCAGAGCTCTGCGTTCTCACTCACTGTGGCCAGAGCACCACTGCCTCTCCTCCCGACTTTCAAGAACGGGCAGGAATCAGCCACACTGGGTCAGGACAGGGGTGGTTTGGCTATTATATCCATCGCCAAACGGGTCAGAATGCTAACAAGACAGCCCAAACTTGTCTCTGGAACCAGAGAAGAAGCCAAGCAGCAAGCAGCCACAATTTGGGTTTGGCTGCAGAGCTGACTAAGAATGGTGACGAGGGAAAACCTCTACACGCAGCACGGAGGTCTGCCTAGCAAGTGCCATTCCAGGGGCTAGGTTACTGCTCCTCCAACTGCCGGGGACCTCAAAATGGCCACCGGCACTGGTCGGTGGTCCGGCTCAATGTCTGAAGGCTACAAACACTTTCATAAAGCCTGAGGATAAAAAATGGGTGCCAAAAGAACAGAAAGTTGGGTATGTGCAATCTGAAAACACAGGAAAACAACTCTGGACATCAGAAAGGGACCCAAAGGGCTTTAGAAGACTTTTGGCTAGATAGGGGGAAAACACACCTCAAGAGAAAACGGCTAGAGTGGACTTAAAAAATTAAACATATTATGCGAGAAATACTCCAGACACAAAGATCGCGCCACTGGATATAATAACGATTCCTCTGCCTTACCTTGATGGTGTGATGGGAGTCAGATCCTTCCCCATAGTCTGGATAACTCTTCTTCCCCAGACCCACAAGCCGGTGCAGATTCCAATCCCACCATACAGCAGGAGCCAGATGGGAGTGGCTGCCTTTGAGGAGACATCACCCGTTTGATAGACCAGGTACAGGGCGACCAAAGGACCTATGGCATTGCTGCCAACGAGGAGGACAACGTCAACCCACACAAAAAGGAAAACGGCAACGTCAGAAGAGCAAAAAGCAAGAGGCACCTCCTCCCCCCGCAGAGGTGAAGACAGGGGCTGGTCCCGGCCTGGGGGTCTGGGCGGGAACAATCCTCCCTGGGGCCTCTCTGAAGACAGCCTCCCCTAGAAGACCCTCAACGCCCTGCGCGAGCCCAGCCACTGACCTCACGTCATTGCCTCCGTGAGCAAAGGACCCAAAACAGGCCGTCAGGATCTGCAGGAATTGGAAGAGAAGGGAAACCTCAGGTTTGTCCTGGTCATGCCACTCGTCCAGAGAGCAGCCACTGCCCCTTCGGTTGCTGGCCCCCATTTCTGCCTTCCGCAAATCCACATCCGCTGGGTGAGTGTCTGCCACGGCGTTGCAGTAGCTGGTGTAGCTGTCCATGCGGATCCTCTTCTTGGACTCTGTCCCAGCCCAGGTCAGCTTCTCCGCCTCTTCCCCAGCCTTGGGCTCCGGCTCCTTTGGGCGGAAGGCATCCAGAGGCATCCCGCAGATGGCCATGGTGTACGAGGTGTAGCTGTTGTTGCGCCGCAGGGGCTTGTCTCCACCCGAGTCTCCCATGCAGTCGCCCACCTTGGCCAGGTGCAGCTTGTGGAGCAGCTCCTTGTAGAGGCCGGAGTCCTTGTGGACAGTGTGGTAGTGCCCAGCCGAGCTCATCTGGTTGCCAACTGCGTGGTTGAACTGAACGAGGTTTCCATTGGGGAGCTGCACAGCTCCTGGGGGCACACAAGGGGGAGGGCTAGACTCAGCAGGTGGCTGCACCCCCCCAAGAGGCATGCAGAACTCCTCACCCCCCTGGTGCCCACTACAGCAGTTCTCACCCTCACCCCCAAATCAACTCACGGCTATCAAGGCTGGTCTCCTTCATCTCTACTCGGGGAAGCCTCTCACGCTCTGGAATCTCCTCCAGATCTCCCAGGTTGAAGGAGACCACCCTTTCCTCCATAGCTGCTGCTCTGTGAGGCACGGAGACGGCTTCAGCTGTGGAGCTCTGCTCCTCATCATCGATCCTGACATTCGCAGTTGCCTTCATCTCCTCAGACTCTTTCAGACTGTTCTTTTTCCTCATCAAGGGGCTCTCAGAAGGGCTTGACTTTATCTCTTCTGCAGAAAAGCAGAGACCGTTTTCAGCCACTGGCAAGCCTCCTCACTGCCGTAACCTCCAAGGGCCCCAAAGACAGAGAACTGTGGTCACTGAACATGGAACACGAGTCCCTCGCATGGAATCGGGGCCTCTGACCAGAGGCAAAAGGTGGGGCAGAAAGTGGTGAACTCCTGAAGGGTGACCCAGGAACTGCTCACCAGAACAAAACCACTAATCATTGGCTGCCATTTTTAATTGCTTTCAACTTTATTGGTCTCTGATATTATCCTTCCTTTAACTAGGCTTTAATATTATATTCGTGTTTTCACCTATAATCTGGTTACAACCCACACTGGAGGGAAGGCACACTGCAAATGAGCTAACTGCGTGCAAGCTCAAGGAAGCTTCAGAACATCATGCAGCAAAGCCACATTCTCCAAGACTGATCGCGCCCCTTTCCCAGCAGCCACGTCACTGCTCAAGATCTGAGGCCACAGAGAGCAGAAACAGCGCCTGCTTTGGGCTGTGCTGACAGGGACACAGCTCGCTGCAGCCAGACAGCCAAGAAGAGAGCCCTGGTACTCACGCACGGCCACAGGTCTGGCGGGCAACAGAGCCCCACACACACTTCCTTGGGATTTGCTACCGGAGATTTCACAGGGCAGTTGAGGCTAGACCGGCAAGACTCTTGAAAGCTTCTTTGCTCCCTCCCTCACTAGGCACCAACAATCATGCCAACAACATTATGCCTTCAGCCAAGATGTGTAAGCCTGGTAAACCTAAAAGGGCAGCCACAGCAGCAGCAGGGTGTGTTTATACTGAAGATCCAGCTGACGGAGAAGAACTAATGAGCTCAGGAATGGCTAGCCAGCCAATGCTCAAAAGAGCAACCAACCTTCAATGCATAATCGGTTACAGGAATAATTTCAAATGAATAAAGAAATACTTACTTTCAATTTTCTTCTTCATTCTTGGACACACAAAGAACCAAACGACCAGAGCACACATAATCGCGCTCCCCGCTGAAATGAGGACGATGCCCCAGAGGGGAAGTTTGTCAAAGCCCAGCACTAGGAAATAAAATAACGCATCTTGAAACCCCCCACAGAAGCCCCTGACCAAGTACACAAGAGCGCACGCTGACAAGGGCCACACCTTCCCTAACCACTGAGCAACTCAGATTCAGCACCAGGTGGAAGGCACAGCTTGCCAGGGCACACTTGCGCTCACTACCCAATGCTAAATCTGTCCTCAGATTTACTGGACTACTGTAAACAGTTTTGGAAGCTGTGCTTCCCAAATCTTGTCTCTAGCTGAGTCCTAAGCACACCAGTCCATTCCTACTCACTGCTAACAGGACTACGCTCACTCTGCAGAAACCTCAGCACAAATAAGAGACAAACATTTTCCAGTCAGACGGACAACCTATTTTTCTAAAAAGAATCCCTTTAAGCGTCTGTTAAAGAGAATTTTTTAAAAAGCTGGTGGTGCTCCTGTGGTAACCGAACATCATCCAGCCAGAAAAATCTAGTCATATGACGGGTAACTTTTTGGACAGAGTACAACTGTCTACCACCCTGCCACTCCCAGAAGACAAATATTATCACTGCCAAGATGCTTCCTTTCTCTCCCAAAGAGACTTTAAAGGCAGTTTAGTTTACAGACAAATGAAAAACCATTTCTGATTGAATCAGATTCAATCTGATAATTGCTTCTAGGCACCCAAGGGTATAAGAAAACAAAATGTATCGGCACCCTACACCCATAGGTACTGAACAATGGGAGTTTGTTCAGCACATCAAAAAAAAAAAATCTTGTCTACGAAAAGTGCAAGTCCAGGGCAAGACGTAAACAGGTTCAGGATCACCACCTAGGCAACATTATTTTGATTTCTAATTACACTAAGATAGCAGCACATGCCAGCTGCTATGCCAATAATTATACTCTGCGTGAAAGTAGCAGACAAGGTGCTTTACACCTTCACGAAACTACTTGCAGTTGAAAAGCTCTTGCACCAGCCTACATTCTCACTGTTCTCCTGCCAAAAAGAATGAATGACTTCTGGTTTCTCTAATTCAGACTTTATACAACCTGAAACCAACTTTTCCTTTCACCCCTTCTTTCTCCCTCACCCAATGAACGCTTTAACAAGCTCTCTAGAGATCTCCGTAAAATTCCTCTTCAAAGCACTCGTCAGTTCTTCTTTGGGGGAAGGGGATGACAGAGGAGACTTCTTTTATGATCAAAAACAACCAAGAGACTGAAGCTGGAGTGAGAAGCCCACTACACTTCTGCTGCCACTGGCCCTAATTTGATTAATAGCAGCAAAAGACACACAGGCTTGGCAGCAGCAGCAACTGGAAGCTTTCTTGACGTTAGTGGCGGAAAGAGAGAATCCAGACCTGTAATGAGCAGGTAGTGAAACCAGGGGAGGGGGCTGCTGGGTGTTCGGCGCCTGCAGTTCCTGTGAAGGCTAGGGAGAAAGGTCTCTAGTCACTTAGAGGGGCACAGCCTCGAGGGGGGAACTATCTAGGGCTGAGAACTCAGCGTAGGCTAGCCTGCTGCTGCCTTCTGTAACTGGCCCAGGCCAGCTGCCTTCTAGAAGAATTCAGTCCTGTAAAGCAAAAGGGGTAAAATTCTGTGTTTGACTGAGAAATGGATGAACAACAATAGAAATCAAGATGTGTTTTGACAGGTACTTACAAGGTGCCCCACTGTACATAATAGAGAAAAGGTTGATCCCAATTGTGCAGGCATAGAAGACAGGCAGCGCACGCAACCCATTGGGCACAGGATCTGTCTGCAACAACAAGTGGTATTTTGCGGTACGTTAAAGCCAGTCACCCTTGACAGATACAACGCTAACAAACAAGCAAAAAACCAACAAAGTACAATTAGCTTTTGGTTTACAGAACATTACTGGAAAAAACATGCTGGCATATGTATTTACAGCTAAATCAAGATGCTAAAATATGTGAAAAACAAATTCAAGAAATAGTACACAGGAATTAGGAAATAAATCTTTAAGTGCTGAAATCCCTTCAGTTAGATCATATCAAGTTTCCCTTACAAACTTCAACATTACAAGAAAAATGTCAAATAGTTTAACAAGCATTAAATTAACATGACCTTTACTTACATTCCATTTACTAAATCAAAATAAAAACCGCCCAAACAAAATCATTATCTATTTAAGACAATGGAAGCATTCCAAAAACACTGCAATTCAAAATTTTCCAAAATAGCCACTTGAAAATCCCCAGTATCATTGCTGCCTCAAACAGAATCTGTCAAACAGAATCTGAAGAACAAACAGGAAGGCTGCCCTTCTTGCTCCAACAGCATCTCCCAACATACCTCTTTGCTGTTGCTCTCCCACCCAGACAAAGACCACTTTACAGCATGCACTGCTCAAGGCCCTGCCCCGGCCACACAAGAGATGCCCCCACATAATCACATAACCTTCATGCAGCATTTATTCTAACCAAAGCAGGTATAGACCGTTAGAAAGACAAGATTCATAAACACCACACCCCATGCAGAAAAAGTTGCTGAGATCTGCCTACTGCCCATTAACTGGAGCCCAATGATGGACTCACACTGGCAAAACAAAACTGCCTGCCTGCTGCCCGTGCAGCGCAGCAAGTAATCTATTATAGGAATTCCAACCTCTTCAACTTTGGTTTAGGCAGCATCTAGGCCTCAGGATTCTCAGATTATCTGAGATACAACGGCACTGCGGTTGGAAACCCCGCCCTCATCTTGTCTACAAGGAGTACATACCTTGGAAAGAATGAACGTGCGGACTAGGAAAAACAGGACAGCAGACATGATACCAGACAGAAGAGGAGAGATGAACCAGGACAACACTAGAAGAAAAAGAAGAAGATATTTGTTGTTATCGGTCCACAAATTTCCAGCAACTCAAGAGAAAAGATTTGCTATGGGAGTCAGCACACTGTGGTGGTTTGAGCATTGGACTACAATTCTGGAGAGAAGGGTTTGAATCCACACTTGGCCATGGACCCAGTGGGTGACCTTGGGCAAGTCATACTCTCTCGGCCTCAGAGGAAGGCAAAGGCAAACCCACTCTGCACAAATCTTGTCAAGAAAGATATGTGATAGGTTCATCTTAGGGTCGCCATAACATAGACACAGTGCAAAGACTCACGACAACAACATGCCCTTTCCCAAAATGTGGGCGTCAGACTCTCCCTTACCAACTTTCAGCAGCTCTGACCACCTGACACCTTCCTGTCCTTTGGCAACCAACGAGAAGCCAATCGTTGCCCCAACAATACAGTGAGTACCAGAAATAGGAAGCTTCAAAAATGAAGCCACAAGTTGCCACACAGCAGAGCCTGTAAACAAAAAATAAAAACCTGTTAAATAAGCACCCAGCCATTATTAAATCAGTCAATATTTTAATTCATAGGAAGGCCCAGCTTCACAGTAAGGGCAGTGCCAAGAAGGCTGACTGCCAACACTGGTTAGCAGTACTGCCATGTCTCCCCACGACACCTGATGGTATCCCACGCTCCACTCACCAAACATGGCGCTGATGGAACCAGCCATGAGCAGCTCTTGGGTGGTATTGTACATTTCCACGTCGATCAGCCCCTTCCGGATGGTCTCGCTCACTTTAGCTCCGAGGAGAACAGAGCCCACCGTTTCGAAAATGGATGCCAGAATACAAGCTTGCCGGAGGGTCACCACCCCAGAGCCCACCGCAGTGCCAAACGAATTGGCCACATCATTGGCACCCACAGAGAAGGCCAAGATAAAGGCAATGATGAAACCCAAGATCAGCATCCAAAGGAAAGCCACCAAGGGGCCACCCGAGGCCTTGTTTCCCACTGCACTAGTCACAAAATCCAGAGCTGTTGTTACTTCCATGATATTGTTTCCAGGTGGTTTCAAATCTACAATTTCTTACTTTGATATGTAAACAAAAATATGAGGTATGAAAATAATGTAATAAATAACGTTACAAAAATTAAATACTGAAGACTGCTGTGCTCAGAGGCAGAAAACTACTGCTATACAATCTGCAGGACAGTCTCTCTGCTCAAGTTCTTTCGGCTCAGTAAGTTCAGAAAAGCCGGCCCGAGCGCCATGGTGCTGGACACAGGGACACGCGCAGCGCCTTCATCCTGAAACCCAGGAAAGCCAGAGTCAGTCTCCGCCGCCGCGGGGGCGCTGCCTGGCCCGGCGCCAGAGCCCCGGCGGCGTCCCCCTCCCCGGGCGGCGCTTCGGGCCACCGGCAGCTCGGCTGGGGCGCCGTCGCGGCCACAAAATGGCTGCCGCGGGGCACGGCCGGGCGCGATGCCTGCAGCCGGGGCGGGGGGCTCGGCTAAGCGGCCCCTCCCCGGCGCACTCAGCCGCCGCCCACCTCCCTCCGCCCCCCCAGCGGCCGCCCTCCCGCGCCGCCCGAGCTCTCCGGCGCCGTCCCTGCGAGACGGCCCCGCCTCGCCTCCGCGCCACTGGCGCCGCCCGCCGCGCTCGCGGAGGTGCCGGGAAGCCACGCGCAAACCCGCCCGGGAGAAAGGGGCGGCGAGGGGCCCGCGGAGGGAGGACCCTCGGGCCCCGCGGCGGCCGCTGGAGCCGGAGTGGCCTTTGCGGGAAGCCCACGAGGCGCCATCCCGCTCCGCCGCGGGACGCAGTCAGGCTCTCGAGCGCGGGGCGGCAGCCGCGCCCACCGGCACGGCGAGCCGAAGGGCTGCCGGGGAGAGGCGACGCGGGGGCGCGTGACTCCTCCCGGGGCCGGCCGGTCGCCGGGTGACCTTGGGTCCGGGCCCTCAGGGAAGGCCGGGGGAGACGGCGGCGGCGGCGCCCCTCCCTGCCGGGTAGTAACGGCCGCTCCCGCGCGAGGGAAACCGGGGCGGGGAGGCGCCTTCCGCTTCCGCTCCGGCTCTCCCTCCCCCGTCCCCCCACGTCCTTCCCTCCGTCCCTCACCGCCTGGGACCGGCGACGGCGTCTCTCTCCTTCTCCGCGCCCGCCCGCCCGCTCTCTTCCCCTCGCCTCCGCCCTCGCTCGCCTCTTCTCCCACCAGCCGGCCAGTCAACCAATCACCGCTGCGTGCTCAACCCGTTCCCGCTCGCAAGGCGCGCACAGCCTTCAGCCCTATTTATAGGCTGCGGCCGGCTCGTCGTCGTCACGTGACTCTTTCCTGACTGTTCCTGCGCCGTGCGGTAGAGGGAGTGACTCATTTCCGGTAGGGCAGCAGGGGGCGGGGCAAAGGCGGACCGCGCCGCCGTGTCCGGAGAAGGAGCCCGAGCCCGGGCCCGGTCACGCGATGGCGCGGCGGCGCCCTGCGGCGGCTTCGGGTGGGCTGAGGCTGGGCTGGCCCACCGAGCGGGAGGGGAGCCTTGGGGCGCCCGCGGAGACTGGCCTGGGCGACGGGGAGGGGGAGGGCGGAGAGGGGGCTCGGTCCTTTGGAAAGACCCCCCAGCCCCCAGGAAGGACGGCCGGCCGGCCGGCCAGTGGCTCCCCTGCGGGGGTTCCTGCCCCGCATCCTGCGGCAGAAGGGCGCCGGGCAGCTCTGCCGCCGGACGCCGACCCTCTCCACGCAGGCGCCCGTTCCCACGTGCAGACAAGCGTCTCCGGCGCCCCCCCAGGAAGGAGGCGCTGCCGACGGGCGCGCACTCGCGGGCCGGCGCCGCGCCGCATGTCGCCTGCCCTGCCTCCCCCTCCAGCCGCCGCCCGGGCGGAGCGCTCCTGGCCCGCCTCGGCCCCAGCAGCCGGGAGCCGGCCCCGCCGGATGCAGGCCGTGGGAGCGGGCTCTGCCTCCCTCCCCGGGCCGGGGAGTTCCCGCGGCTTTGCGGGGCCCGGAGGAGCGGGCCGGGTCCTTCCTCCGCGAGGCTGGACTGGCGGCCACAGGGCCACCGGCGAGCCCGCGCCTCTGCCTCCCCGCCGGGGCTCCCCGAGGGGAGGCTTCGGGGGGCGGGAAGCGGAGTAAAGGCGCCCCGGCTCCAAGACCCCGGGACTGGCAGCCCAACCGTGGGGGTCTCCCCCTTCCTTCCTCGGTGCGGCGGAAGCAGAGCGTGGGGGCCCCCTTCATGCCGCCCGAGCGGCACCCCCAACCCTCACGGACGGACAGAGAGGGGGACCGCGGGGGGAGCGCCTCGGCCAGCCTGCCGCCGCCGGCGGCTGCGGTGGTCGTGGGGGCGGCGGGCCAGGAGCGCGCCGCGGCTGCCGGCGCGGCGGGGCGGGTGAAGGGACTCCTTGTCTGGCCGGCGGAGGTGGCGGGCCGCCTCTTTTCCGACCGCTCGGGAGGGGCCGGCGGCGGCGGCGACCTGGCGGCCCGGCAGGGAGGAGGGGCGCAGGAAGCCTCGGCCAGACGGGCGGGGGCGGCGGCGCAAGCGGCCCCCTTTCTCGCCGTGCCGCGACTGTCCGGAGGGCTCGGGGCTGAAGGGCCCCCTCGGCGCCCAGGCTCCCACGGGAGGGCCGGGGCCGCTGCAGGACCCCTCGGGGAAAGGCCCTCGGGAACGACTCCGCGAGCATCCCGAACCCCCCGTTGGCTGCCCGGGCTGCAGGCCCGCTGGCGGCTGCGAGGTCCGCCTGGGCAGAGGGAAGGGTCCCCCCCGGACCCTCCACCGTTTCGCGGCGCCGGCGGGTGGACTCTCGGGTATGAAGGGGAGGAGGGGGTTTCGCCTTCCGTTCTATACTAAGGTGACCGTGTGGGTTGTGCAGTTGCTGTCCTGTCTCGGGCAGCAAAACGTTCTGGGCGGGTCTGGCTTGTGAAGCTCTGAATCTGCTGCCTCCTTGGAGGTTTTGAAAGGGGCCGGTGGGCGTCGGTCAGAGGGAGGGCTTTGAGAGTGTGTTCCGCCATGGCAGAGTGGGGCTGGTCCGGGTGGCCCTGGGGGTCCCTTCCGGCTCTAGGATTCCTCCAGGATCAGAACGGCACGGCAAGGGGAGGGAGCACTGGGTTTGCTGACACCATCCAGCCGCTTTGCCCTTTGGCTGGGCCAGAGACTGGCGGTTCTTGGGGAGTGGCCAGCTGGCATGGAGGGTGAACTCCGTGCCTTATTGGGCAGAGCAAGCAATCAACAGGTGAGTCATGCCAGTGTGACAAGATGTGCTCTGACCCCCGAAGGGGAGCAGGCAGAGCTCTGCCCAAGGCCAGTGCCAGATCATAGAGGATGAGGCCTGAAGTCAGCTCCCCCCACTGTCATCTGCGAGGGCAAAGGAGGTGGGGGCATTTTCCTGCAAGTCTCATCAGCCAGGAGGAGAAAGAAGCCACGGCCGTGGGCACAAGAAGCCCTTGGGGTTTCGACACCACAGTGGGGGAGTGCCCTGGAGCAGGCACCTCTTGGAGGCCAGGGTGGTGGTGGTGAGCCTGAGCTGCGGAATGGAGGACCCCCAAAGGCATCCCCCTGAGAAGCCCCAGCACACGAGCACCAAGATGCCCCTCTGCCCCAGGACATGCACCGGAAAACATGCTGCTTTGAATATGGAGCTGCTGGCATTTGCAGCTCATTTAGGAGAATGCAGAAGCCCGGCTACCTGCAGGAACGCCTTACTTGCCCCCTGCCAGGTGAAGTTTAAGGTGCTGCTGTTCCAGGGCAAAGCTCCTTACAATGTAGGACTGCCTTGGGCACCTGTTGTCTGTGCCGTGGCTGAGAGATCTCCCTGTGGCCACAACACAAAGGTGGGCCCTCTTTGGGGCTTGTGATCACCCTATGAAATTATCTTTGCAGTATGTCAGGCCTCGGTGCTGGCATGTTTGGGGTGTTCCTTTTGACCTTGGATTTTCCTCAACCACAAGCTATTTTGAGTTCTCACGTATTGTATTATTGTTTTTATCCAATTATTTCATGGTTTTATGACACTGCTATGTATTATTTCAGGATCTATGCACCTGAAAAGGAGTGTAAAAAACATTTCAGATAACTAAATAATCACGCTTAATGGCCTTTGGGGCCAGAAAGGAAGAGCCTTCTCTGCTCCCTCCAAGGAGATGGGGAGCATGTGCCTTGGAGATACTCTGCAGGGAGGAGGCCTTGCGCAGCAGAAAAACAGTCCAACTGAAGCCATAAACAGACAAAGGTGTCAGTGGCCGAGTGGTCTCTCAGGTGGGAGCCCAAACACCCTCTTTGGAAGAAAAGGGTTGGCCAGGCAGTTCGAACACCCATGGGAGACGGCCTCCTCTGTGGTGTGGGGAAAGTGGTGACCATCCCGAGTTCCAGGGGGGCTGGTTTGGTCCTCCACACCATAAAGCTGAAATAACGCTCCCTGCAGCACAAGCTCTGTGGCAAAGCCTCATCCCTCTCCTTCACTTTCACCCATCCCTCACTTCACCTTCACAACCCGCTGAGAGAGAGAAAGAAAAGATCACACGGGAAACACAGAATTGATTTAGATGTAAGCTGACAAACCAAACAGCCAGCCTCATTAATGCAGCTTTAATGAGGCCAGTGTTCCTCGCTTAGCCAGCTGCAGAGCCTTTTGCATCAGTCCTAGCACCAGGCATTCTCCAGATGTCGCTCTCCACCCTGGAAAGAAAACAGGCCCCAAGAGGGGCTCCATCATGCCTGGTTGCTTGGACTTCTGGGTCCCGGTAGGGAACGGAGGCTGCACCCTTGTGGGGCTGTCCATCCAGTGGCAAGTTCTGCCAGGGTCATTTATGGCCACTTCCAGTCATGGCTCAGGGGGCTCTGCAGAAGCCAGAGGCCTCTGGAGCCATCTCAGTCAGCAAATGCTTCAGCCACTCCGCCTCAGGCCTGGTTCTCACAATTTGTCAACCAGGTGAGGCTGGAGGCGGAGAGGCTACAAGAAGGAAAGGAGCACGGCAGGTGCCTCAACTCGCTGCCTCAACCCTCCTTCCACCAGGGACCCTTTTGGTATGCGTGGGGGGTGCTGCTGCAAGCCCCAGAGCAGCCTCCAATGGCAATATTAAAAGGTGTCACAGGGATGCCCCCAGTACCAGCAGGTCTGGCACACAGTATTCTCCTGCTGCTATTCACATATTTAGCCAAAGGGCCAAAGTCCAGGAGTCCAGAGGTGGGTAGATGTGGTTGGACTGCTGCTCCCGTGAGCCCTAGACATCAAGGCCCATGGGGGAGTAAAGGCCCATGGGGGAGTAAAGGGGGAGTGCAGCAGCCAACAACATCTGGCAGTCACAGGGTTCTCTGCTCCCCCATTCCAGGATGCAGTTCACCCTGATTTTGGAAGAACTTTCAAGCAAGACCGCTGAGAGTTGTAGCCTGCCTCCACATTCTCCCCTGCTGCCTGCTTTGCGTTTTGGAGGCCTCCAAATGGACCAGTAGCAGAGAAAGGGACACACAAGGGGCCTGGTTGCCCCCTACCCTTACATGGGCGACTGACTGCTGAAAGATGATCCAATAAAGATCTGGGTGAAGAAGAGGGACTCAATCCCACATAGACTGATGCCCCTTCCCCTGCTCAAGCAGGAGCTGCCATCTCCACAGAGGAAAGCCAAACACAGAAACAGGATTTTCTTCCAGCAAGGAAATCGGGAAGCAAAGGAGGAGCCTCCTTCCTCCCAGCCTCACGCAGATGTAGCCTCTGCCATACAGCTTTCAGCCAGATGGGAAGAGGGCAGACTCCCAGATGGGGTTGGGTTCCAACCCACAGGAGCGCAGCACAGCCAGTGGAGAAGCAGCTCTCCAGCAATACCTGGAGGGTCACAACCTCCCCACCCCAATCTAAATGTCATGGCCTCAGCGCAAAGAGCAGGACTCTCCCTTCTCTTTTGTGCAATGGTGGACTGTTGGTTGTTCAAACAGCTTCAGTGCCTGCAGGAGCTGCATGGCCTGGTCAGCACAACCCTGTCAGGCCAGGGCAACTCCCTGCCTCCCCACCATGCCACATCTCCAGGGAAGGGCTAAGCAGGCACAGATGCACCAGAACATCTCTAGGCAAGAGGGGAGGAACTCGTCCCACCAAAATCAAGAGAACCTGGTCGGAAGGCATGTGTGCCAGCAACAATAAGAGAGGCTGCAGCCGCCTCCCATGTGGCCTCTGCCCTCCTTTCCCTCCCTGGGAGAGCTGCCAAGAAGAGACTGCCCAGCACTGCTTCCAGCCAGCCTGTGGGCAGTCACATGTCCTCTGCTGGCAACAAGCCTGTCAGGAGTCACTGGGTGCAATGGGGCAGGGAAAGCAATGGCAGGAGGGGTACAGAGGGGTGTGGCTGCTCTCCCAAGACCTGCCAACCTTCCCGCAGCCAGCGGGCAGCTGGGCATGGCCCACTGCTGGAGCGCCCCTCCCCACTGCACTATCCCTGGTTTAAGGAGAGGGAAAAGCTGCTGTTTTGTCTGATGTGACCATCCCGTATACAAAAGCAACTGGCTGTGGCAGACTCCCCCTCTTTGTTTCTCTCTGTCTGGGGATTGTACAGTTACCTCCTCTCTCTTCACTACTCCTCACTCCTGTCCACAGTCCCAAGAGCCAACAGATCAGGAGAACTAAGACTAACTCGCTTCCCTATATGTTACTCACACACATGCACATGTAGCTGTTAACACAGCAGACCCTTCCTGCCACCCGGGGCTGTGATGGGGAATCCAGCTACACTTAAGAGAGGGCCCTTCAGGGAGGTGCCCACATGGAGGGCAATCCTGTACATGCCCCAACTGCCACACTGTGTGCCCCTGGAGAACTGCAGCTCCAGAGCAGGCAGAAAATAGAGTTCACATAATTTGACTTTGGTCCACACCTATACCTAAGCGCTGCCCCCCTTCTAACCTCCCCAACACAAAAGGAGGAGGAGTACAAACTGCCCTCTCTCTCTCCCCCACAGAAGACCCAAGGAACTCTCTCGATCACTTAGAGCACTACAGAAACCCATTTGTTGGCCGCTAGCTACCACCAGTCCAGCTAGGTCTCCTTCAAGGAAAACATGCCTCTTGACTTCCAGGAAACAGCATTTCTGCATTTTAGGAATGCAAAGCCACTGCCGCTTTTCCCCACAACCAGAATGACTTTACCCCCACAGAGCTGCCAGGCAGCAGCGTGCGCAAGCATGGCAGGTTTCAAAGCAAACAGCATCTGCAAAGTCACTGAAGACAATGGCCACAACTCCCTCCCCTGATGTAGGAGCTTAGAAGTGGCCTGAAAAAGGACAGCCAGGCTTCAGCTTTCCTTGCCTAAGTGGGAATGAGGTGCCACCAATTTGCTGTGAGCTGGTCACAAAATTGGCCTTTGCCCCATAGGCTTGCTCTGCCTCCCCTAGGCCAGGCTCTCCCCCCACCTCCTCCCAGCCTTCAGATAAGAAGAGGAGCACAGGGATGGGGGAGCAAACACTCCTCCAGCCCTTCCACAGGCAGGTTATCCCTCCCCGTACAGCCGAGGTGCCCTCACCTTCCCTGAAGTGTAGGTGTAACACAGGTGGGGGAAGACGTGGGGCAGTTGAGAGTGCTTGTCTGCCCCAGCCCCAAGACAGCAGGGGCGAGGCAGCTGCTTCAAAAATTGGCCACAGTAGAGCCTGCTCAAGGGTTAAACTGAATAATCCTCAGCAGCTTCATCAGAGGCTTCGGACCACGGTGCACAGGAAAGGGAGGAGAAAAAATTGAGAACAGCCACAAACAGGACAGCAAAAGCATTTATGTTTAAATTACAGGCAACACCAAGAAATCTCAACTCTTTTCAAAGCAACAATCACAATTCTTTCAGTTTCTGTTTATGGACCTCACATCCCTCCTCAGGTAACGGCCACCACCAAACAGGGGTCCCTTGTGTGTGCCCCCCGTTTCCAGTCCGTCCTGAGAGGGTCTCTGGTTGGCAAACAATCTTCTTGCTGAAGGGGAAGAGGAGCAAGAGCCCCCCCAAAACCTTTCCTTGGAGTTCCCTGTGACAAGGGAGTCCCCAGAGCCCTTCCATCTCTCCAGCACAGAAACCTCCCACTTGGACTAGATATACTTGTAGACCACCTTCTCAGGCACCGTCTGCACTTCCATCTTGACAGGACACTTGTAGAGGAAGGAAAGCAGTGTTTCTGTGTAGCCAATCAGGAAGTAGAACTTGGAAGGGGGCAGCCTCTGTAAAAAGATGGCACAGATAATCAAGACGTTGGCACGGCGCTTCAGCACAATCTCATTAGCCAGACAGCCGTGAAAGGTGCCATAGATGAACTTGCGGATGAAAACGTCCTCCACAGCCCGCTCAGCTGCCCCCAGCTCACCGTCCAAGTGACCTACAGAGAAGACAGATAGACAGCAGGATGGTTAGGACGGCCAGTTCTGTCAGAGTTCTGAAGAGGAGCCGAACCAAGGAACTTCCCTCCCAGTTCCCTCCCTCCTTCCTTCACTCACTGGTGTTCTGGGAGAGCCAGCCCTTGCGGTGAGCTATGTGGTGAGGAGGGTGGGCTTCTTCGTAGGTCACCGGCTTGTCCCCTTTCCCAACTCGGACACGGGCTGCTTTGTTCTGCAAGGGAAGCATGAGGTGGCCGGGAGACGGAAGGCGCCAGGGAGAGGAGAGCAGGGGCCGCGGCCTGCGCTCCTGCCTCGCCCTCTGGAACCCTTGCACCATAAACGGCTGCGTCTCGGGTCTAACGCTGCATCCCCCAGCCAGCGGAAGGAGGCCCTGCTCACGCTGAAGGCCCGCCAAGGGCGGCGCTAGCAAAGCGCCTCAGAGCCCTGGAAAGGCCTCCCGCTCTCCCACGCGGGCCGCCTCGCGCACAGGGACCGGGCTGGGCTTGCGCGCGGCGCTCGCCGCCTCCTCCCTCCGACGCTCTCGGGCGTTCAGGCCGGGCATGTCTTTCTGAGGAAACTAGGGCGAAACCGGATGAGGACACCTACTCAAGGCCAGCGCTCTCGCCTCCCCCGCTGCAGAAGGACCCACCGCCCAGCCGCGCGCGGCCCGGAAGCCGCACCGGAGCCCAGGCCGGGCGCGGGACGGGGGGCGCGCCCGGCAACACGAGCCGGGGGTCCCCACCGGAGGCCCATCGGCGCCTTACCTTCCAGCAGGCGGCGGTGCTCCGGAGACCGCGGGCGGCGCAGAAGAGCCCGGGAGGGCGGAGGGCCTGAAAGCAGAGCTCAGTCACCGACCGGGCGGGAAACCGCGCCCCCCGCGGCCCTCCCCGGCCCGGGGGCTCGGCCCCTGGCCGGCCCCCGACTCACCTGCGCGGCCACCCGCGCCGCCGCCCTCCACCAGGGCGCCGCCATCTCGGGCGCGGCGTCGCGGGGCGGGGCCTCCCGGGCGGGCGGGGGCGGGCGAGAGCGCCCCCTGGCGGGCGGCGGGGAAGCGGCCTCTCCCTCCCGGCCCCGGAGCCCCCGGCGGCGGCGGCGGCGGCGCCCGCGGGAAGCCGCTCCCCAGAGCCCCGCGGGACTTTCTGCGCCCCCCTCCCCGCCTCCGCCGGCGGAGCGCCCCCGCCCGAGCCGCCGGCGGTCGGGCCACGGCTGGCCGTCCTCCGGCGCCCCCTTTCGGGCAGAGAAGCAGCCCGGGCGGCGGCTCCCCTTCGGCCTGGCTGTGGGGGGCGGGGGGCGGCCTGGGGGGCGGCCTCGCCAGGGGCCGGGCGGCGACCCCCGCTGGACCTCCCAGCACTTTCGGAGTCCGTCCGCCGCGGGACGCGAGCGGGCGGCCGCCCCCTCCCGCCCCGGCCTGCCTCGGGGCCTCCGCGCCGCGTGGTGGAGGCAGCCGGCGCAGGGCAGCGGCGGTCCGGGGTCCCGCGGGCCGCCCGTCGGTCCCGGCGCGCCCCTTCCGCGCCGAGCTGTGCCTGCTGCTGTTGCCTAGGCGGCGGGCCGGACGAGAGGCAGCAGGCGGAGCGCGGTCCCCCTGCCCGCCTGGAGGGCGGAGGAGGCGGCAGAGACCCGGCCCCGGCCGGAGGGGCTGCCTTCTCCCGGGAATCCCGGGTTCGAGCCTTGGTAGGCCCGGGTTCTGAGCGTGGCCGGAGAGAACCGGGTGACCAGAGCTGCCGCGCGCGGGGGCGCAGCTCCTCCGGCCGGAGAGCGGGCCACGGGAGCGCCTGCCGCGCTCGCGTCCCGTCTGGGTCGCCGCCTGTAGCGCACTGCTACGTGGGCTTGCCCGTGGAAACCTGAGGCCCGGAATGCCGTGGCCGGTTCCGGGAGCGGGCCGCCCCCTTGCTGCAGCCGCTCTGCCGGCCGCCAGTCCATCTCTGGGCCGGGTCCACAGGGCAGGCGGCGACCCGCGAAGCCCTCTGCCGCTTGGGCCCGGGCTGTCCGAAGGCCCGCCTCTCCCCGTGTCCGTTGCCGAGTCTCAGTCTTGGGGGGCTTCTTCTCCCACCGCTTTCACAGGACGCCCG
Source organism: Iguana delicatissima (assembly GCA_948472985.1). Taxonomy (NCBI): domain Eukaryota; kingdom Metazoa; phylum Chordata; class Lepidosauria; order Squamata; family Iguanidae; genus Iguana; species Iguana delicatissima. The sequence continues at coordinate 95,652 of CAOKZL010001119.1, read as the reverse complement.
GTGAGGAGGTGGGAGGGCCCCTTCGGTGGCTGCTCCCGGGCTGCGGGACACCCTTCCTTCTTGTTCAGAGTTTCCCAACTAGAAGGACGTGCAGTGGGTGTACTGTTTTTTAAAAAATAGGATGTTTGCAGTGCCTTTTTTAACTCCTCCAGTGTGGTGTAGTGGTTTGAACTTTAGACTGAGACTCGGGGGGCCAGGCATGGAGACCCCTGGGTGACGCTGGGCAACTCATGTGACTCAGGGGAGGACTGTAGCGCACCCTCCCCAACAAATCTTTCCAAGCAAAAACTGTGATTGGTTTGCTTAGGGTCGCCATAGGTCAGCAACAACTTGGAAGGCACACCACAAAAACAACAAATTAATGCTTTACATAGACTGCTGCTTAATGCTTTTAAAAATTCATGCAACGGGTTGTTGCAGCTATTTTGTTTTAACTTCTTTTTACTTTGGGTATCATGGGGATAAAAATAAAGAAGTAGGCCCTACCTGGCTTTAACCAGTGAGCACTCTTAGGTTAGTTGGGGGGCTGTGGGCCTGGGGTCTGTCCTGCCTCCCTCCGCCCACCCTCCCAGTGCATGTGGGGGCTCCACCCATGTCTGGAGCCAAGCAGATTTCAAGGACAGGGCTTTGTACCGCTGCCTACATCTAACACTGCAGAGGGCCCAGGACCCAAAACATGCTTATCACAATTCCAGTTTTCTAAGTAAGAAGAAACACTCTTGAGCATGGGCAGTTTGGCATCTTAAACTTCATTAAATCTTCCCATTATCATGACCAGGTGTGTGTGGACAGGGGTGGAGTTTGCTTCTCCTCCTCACCACTTGCAAAGTAAAGCATCTATCATCCCCTGAAGCCAGGCACACCCATAAACAGCTGTCCCAGATCACAAAATATTTAGGAGGAAAACATTTGGAGGGAACGTCATGTTGAGCAGTGGGCCTGCTGCCCCACTCGCCCCCCCAGGAGTGAGGCTGGTGGGAGTTCCAGCTGGAGAGTTTGTGGGCTCCCTCTGTGCAGCCTCAAGGGACCACCAGCCGGACCACAGGCCCAGACTGCGCTGGTGTCCCAGCCTCCTCTTGGGTGCTGGGGCAGAGCTGCCTACCAGCTGAGGGGAGGGTTTCCCTCCCTCCCTCCCTCCTTGCTGAAAGGCAGGTGGGCTTACAATGGCAGTGGGGCAACAGCAGCATCTCCCCCCCAATATTGGCATCATGCAGCAGTGACAAGCAAGGCGTTGACTGCTAGGCCATTAGCTGCACCTCCCATTGTTCCTCACCACTGCCTGCACAGCTGATGGGAGTTGCAGTCCAATGACACGTGGAGGGCCACATGTTACCCCACCCCCAGATACGGCATGCTGAGGGGCCCTGAAGTTAGCCGCCCCCCTACACTTTGGTATTTTATGTGGAAAGGCAAAAGCAAGTACTCCATGGTTCCTTAACGCAAGGGGGAGTGCACCCAGAGAATACAGGGGGAGGGGGGTTCCGTCAGGCCCAGTTCATAATGATAAGCTCTTCCCAAAGGGCCCTGTGTTGCTGCTCCTCAGTCACCTACTGACAGCCCTGGCCCTTCTGCAGAAGGAGGCTTTCAAGTTCCATTTTGCTGTTCCATTTCTCTGGTCCACAGGGCTAGGGTGGTGAGGTGGTGAGGAATGGGAGGGCTCGCCTTCACTGGCCGGAGCCCGACCAGGGAGGAGAAGGAGGCTGGGTCCTGCACCTCCTCTGCTGAAGAGGTGCAGGCAATACCAAGCAATACCTGTGTGCTTGAGCAAAAAACAACATCCTGACACACAAGACACACTGCTGAGGAAAAGGAGAGGAGCCATGGAATTCTTGGTTTGGGGAAACTCATTCATTCAAAAATACACCTGGGGTTTCTGCACAGAAAAGAGGTTTCCCAGATGGAAAACATGCTCATGCAATATTTTTGCAGAGAAACCAAAAAAGTATTATGCACAGAATATATTGCCTCCTGCAGAGAAATATTGCTGTGTGTGCAGCAAACCACACTTTCTCTGGGGAAAAACGATGTTGAATGTTTTCCCATGAAGGAGGAGAGCCCAAAAGTTGCCCAGAAGCCCTTGCATTCTTGCACAGCAGGGAGGAAACAACTGAAATTGTTCATTTTTGTATGCAGGAATGAAACAAGTGAAGATTTACATCCCGTCTTGTGCAGAACATATGGGTGGAAGTGGGGGAGGCCAGCAGCCTCTTCTGAATGGGTTTGTGTGTGTGCGCAGACATGCATGCACGGAAGCCAAAGTACAGCCTGCGGGCCCAGGCCACGCTTGGGGTGGCAGCCTTGGCTCTTTGGTGCAGTATCCAGTTCCTTCCACTACTGACCAGAGGCAGTGGCGTGTGGTCTCAAAGACAACTCGCTGGGCAGGTCTGTGGGCAGGGGAGTGCTGTGTTACAGACACACACACCCAGACGCTGCCAACACACAATGCTTTGTGCAAAGATGTCCCGGTGTCCGGCCTCACTCTGCCAGGGTGTCCATCTTTTTTCCCCACTGAATCTCCCGCCACCCAGAATGTCCCTGGCCCGGAGGGGCGGAGGGTCTGTCTCCTTGAGGGTCTGTCCTCTGCTGCTGCCACTACCTCCAAGGTGGCCCCTCGCACCTGCGCTCCTTTGAGCTGGCGGGAGGGGAGGATTCCAGATGTGATTGGGATCAGTGGTCGCTGGGGAGCTCCTGCTTGCCCCCCAAGGCCATGGGGTTGTGGATGATGCCCGGAGAGCTCTCTGCCGCAGACCCTTCCTGCTGGGCCTGCAGCACCGACTGCCGGATGTCTGGCCCTGAGAGGGAAATGGGGGTGGAGGTGAGGAGGCAGGAAGGACAACAGGTTGCTTGGCTTTGAGGGGAAGACCACACACACACCCTGCCCCCACCTGCTCCATGGGGGAGAGGCCGGCTGGATGCTCCCCTGATGGCTGTAGCCTGGAGGGGTGCCACGGTTCCCCCAGCCATAACTCTCCCCCCAGCAGAGTTAAGAGCAAGATAGAAGCAGCAAACAAGATCAAGCCGCAAAGGCGCTTTCTTTCAAGATGTGGAGATTGTGGCTGTCCCCTGGCTTGGGGGGGGGGTAAGGCAAACCAGCCTGCAGGCAAAGGCAGGAGTGGGAAGGATGAGAGGTCTTACCAAAATAGCTGAGGATGACAGGTAGGAAGACCAGGCCATGGAGCATCCCCAGCAGAGTGATGAGGAGGTTGAGGCGGAAGAAGAAGAGCTGAACCAGCTGGGCCTTGGCAAGGGCCAGCACCAAGATCCCCGGCAGGTTGGTCATGGCCACCCCGGCAAAGACCTGGAGCAGGGAGGGAGCAGGGAGGCACGGCCGATCAGAGACAGAGCAGAGAAGGGGATCAGAAGGGGCATGCCCCCTCCAGCAACAGGCAATGCCTGCCCCTGGGTAAGGCATTGGCCTCCAAAAGGGATGGAGGAGGAGGAGGAAGTGGAGCTGGTCCCTTGCCCGCTCTGGCCGGGGGGCAGGCAGGGAGGAGAAAGACTCCTCCAGGAGAAGCTTCAGAGCAGAGCCTGGCCCAGCTGCTGCCAAAGCAAATTGGGCAACGAGGGCAGGAGCCCAGCTGACCCCAGGCAGGGACAGACACAGAGCTACAGGCGGCTGCCACCACCACCGCTGGCCCTCTGCAACCTGGTGGCGGGGTCTGTGCATCATGGTGAGGGTCTGGACCCACAGAAGTGGAGAAGGCCAAAGCTGAGGGCACGAAGTGGAACCAATGAACAACCCGACAGTGTCCCCCGCCTTCATAAAGGCCAACCTACCCCCATCCTGCCACTCACTCACCGCACTCCCCATGTTGACCGTGGCTTCCCTAGCCCTCTCCAGTCTGCTGGGGCGCGTGCTGAGGGCGAAGGAGCGGGTGATGTGGGAGACAAATTCCACAGAAATGCCCACGGCCTGTGAGGAAGATGCGGCCAAGAGTGAGCCAGGCTGAGCGCCCACAGGGGAGGATTCTATCCATGCTGCCTGACATGCTCCACTCAATGTGTGAGCACGATATGCACACACACACACACCTGCCACAGATGCCTCAGAATTTTAACTGGCACCTCCCTCCCTCCCTGGCCCTGAATTTGGGAAACCAGGAGCACAGGACTGTTCTGGAGGCGTCTGTGCCTGTTGTGGGGCTCCCCTTCATTCAGTGCGCCAATGCTCACTCTCAGGGGAGTGGGGAAAGGAGGATCGAGGAGCAACTGCCGGGAGAAGAGACATAGCTTGGCCTCCAAGGGAGAACGAGAAGCTTGTAGAAGCTCTGCCCAGAGCTCCTCTCCGACCTCCAGCTCTCGCAGGCAAGAGTGACTCTCCACTTGCCTGCCTTCCTTTCAGCAAAGGATGTGCCTCTTGTGGGGAAACATTATTTTGAGAAGACAGCCATGGGATCCACAGAGTGGGCCAGCACAGCCGCAGAGGGCAGAAGCCCCCGGAAACGCAGACCCTTTGTGCGAGTCCGCCCCCCCACCCTCCTTCGGGCCCTGCAGAGCTGGCCCCGACTCACCGCAACCAGGTTGATGAGGGAGATGGCGTTGAAGGAGATGCCCCACAGGGTCATGGCGCCCACGGTGTCCACCACAATCATGACAATGGTGATTAGGTTGATGGCACCCAAGCGCATGTCCATGCCCAGGAGGATGCAGCACACAACAAAGGTGGGTATCAGGCAGAGAATCACATTGACAGCGCCAGTCAAGCCAATTGTCAGGTACTGCTCATAAAAGACATAGGTGATCCTGTGGGAGGAGGGTGGATGGTCACTCACACGAGACTCACTTTGTCCACGCTCTCAGACACACATGCACATGCAGTGGAGGAGCTTGGAGTGTGTGGACAGGGCAGGAGGGGGTGGGCCTACAGCACGAGGGCAGGGCCACTGTGTGTGGCGGTGTGGCTATGGGCCGGGATGCCCCAAAGACATTGCTGCCTGGCGTGAATCGCCCTCGCCGCCGCCCCCCCGTCCCTATGCGACTGTGCACACACCTGCAACTAAGCGTCTGGATCCCTCCACACTTGCACTTGGCTCAGCAGCAAAGGACAGCCCTCTTGACGGTTGCCTCTGAACCATCTCTGCCTCTTGGCTGAAACTTACCATTCAAAGAATGTGGGCGAATGCACACAAGTGGCCAGAGAGAAAGGAAGTCTCCTCTCTCCTTAATGCTCTTTGGCAGAACAAAACAAGCCTGTTAGGCGCCTAATTAGCCTCCAACTGGGAGAAGGACTGACGACCCCATGTGCTGGCAAATCCCTTAAGGGTGGGAGGACTGCTCTCTCTTTAACAAAAAGGCTGCCGAAGGCTGGGCTGCCACTTCCTGTTTCCACTTATAACTCCACCAAGAACCCCATTCCTCCATTGAGCTCACAGCAGTGTGCTTCCCTTCTACCATAGATGCTTGTCTTAGCCTTCCAACACTGTGAGGCAGCTGGATTGGGTCACCCACCCTGGCACACTGGGTAGCAGCTGGCAGAAGCCCTCCCTTCCCTATGCCCACTGGGGCACCATGGGCATTTCTGGTGGGGCAGATTTGATGGGAGGGAGGGAGGGAGCCTTGGCTGGAGTCCCTTCGGATCACCCACGCCCTCCCCTGGCACCCTCCCTGCCGGCCCCCACCTGTCTTCCCCCCACTCACCCCTGCTGCCTCTCTCAGCCTCCCCTGCAACTGCCTTACGTGTAGGGGAAGACCTGGAAGGCGGGGTCGGTGCCGGGCACTTCCCGCATGCTGGCCGTGATGTTGTCGGCCAGCTGTCTTGCTGCAAGCAGGGCGGCCGTGTACTCCTGGGAGTTCTTCAGCGTGCTCTGGTAGGCCATGAAGCGCGAGGCTGCGGGGGACAGGGCGCGGGGGCAATCAGTCACCGGTCCATGGGGTACCCCACACCTCAGGGGCCTCTTGTCCCTCCGGCCCCTCATGCAGGTCCCCTTCAGCCAACTTAGGAGATGAAGGAGGACAGCCCTGGCACTGTGCCCTCCAGCCTCACTGTGCCATGGGGGCCATGGGGGCCTGCTCCACGCCACCCCAGAGGGATGGAGGGAAGGAGGGAGGGAGGAGGGGTCCACTCACCCAACACCTGTCCCTCAGGCCCCAGCTTCACAGATGTGTCGTAGGCCCCCAATCCTCTGTGCGGAGAGAAAGGAGAAGGGGTAAAGCTTGGTGGGGGGAGACAAAGAGGCTGTCCTGCTGCTGGATGCTCTTTCCCAGGACTGCTACAAGAAGAGGCCCCCCTTACACTGCCCCCCACCCCGCTTTGATTCCGTCCTTCCTTCCTTCCTTCCTTCCTTCCTTCCTTCCTTCCTTCCTTCCTTCCTTCCTTCCCTCCCTCCCTCCCTCCAGAATGGGCAGCAGTTCCGTTCTGCTGGGGAGTTGGGCACCAGAATGGTGAGGAGGCACATTTCTGCCCCCTCTTTTTTTCTTTGTTTAAATTTTTATTAATTATAAAAGAAAAAAGACAAAACAAAACACCACATGACCACCATAAAAACGAAAAAGAAAACATTACAATGAAAAAGCTTACATTATAATTTATTTCCAAAGCCTTTATCATCATAACACCACATGTTATATACCATATTGCTTATATATTTTTGTTACATTCTTAACTCTAACCTTTTCAACTATATTTAACCCATTGCTGTTACTGAATATGATCCTATTACTAAACATGTTAATACTACTAACCCTAACTTTACATGTAACCTTAAATATAACCTTGAATGTAACCGTAAATGTAAGCCCTAACACTAAGAGTAAACCCCAAGCCAATTATCTTTCAGCTTACTCTACTTTCCAAAATTGTAATTCTCCTTATGGAGGTGTGACACTTCCCTCTTTTATTAGGACTTTTTCCACAAATATCTTCCCTATTTCTTCGAAATCATTCCCTTTCATCATTATTTTTTTCACTTTAATTCGACATGTTAGCTTATCATTCTGCCCCTCTTTGTGCAGCTGCACTCACCCCTTGGAGCAGCTCAGGTTGGGTTTATCATAGAGAAACCAGGGCAGGAACCGGTCAAACTCCTCCACGGTTGGCCGGAGGGTCCCGTCTGGGATGGCCATGCACTTCTGCCACAAGCAGGACAGGGAAGCTGGTGGGAGGTGGAGGCAGGGAGGCTCTTACACACAGCAGATCATCCCTCAGCCCAGGGGAGCAGGGACACCCTGCTGCCCATTTGGACCTCTGCTCCTTTTCCACAGGGGCCACCCTTTTTGGCCCAGGGTCCCGCCAGCCTCAGGGGCCCCTGGGGGGAGTCACTTACTGTCAGTGGAGGGGCAGAACTCCCCCTTTTCTGGGCCAAAACTGTGGATTCGGCAACAGGAGGAGAAGGGGTTCAGCCAGTCAATGAAGTCATCCACCCAGGAAGTGGCCGGAATAGCCAGGAAGGACCTGGAGGGTAAGGAGAGGCAGGCTGCATGCTCACTGGGGGGAGGCAGGGGGCACTTTGCCCTCCCCATGGGAGAGACAGTCCGGACTGGACTGGTGGGAAGCCCTAGCCAGAGATGCCACCTGCCATTTTCTGGGGTCACAGGGAGTTTGCCCGTCCTAAAGACTCTGACCAACAGCCTACAACTGCCCACATCGCAGTGGCCATTAGGTCTCAGACTGTGTGAGGGATGCCTTTGAAAATAGGGCTGGCCAGCAGGCGGGCACTCTGTGGGCATCCATGGTGGAAGGCAGGCAGCCATCCATCCAGGGAGGGAGGGAGGGAGGGAGGGAGCACGTCCAGTGTGGGTGAGTTTCTCGGCGTGCAAGGAGGGAAGACCAAGGGGCTGGGCCCCTCACGCGGTGGCTTCCTGGCTACACACACGCACACACATGCACCCACGCACACACAAATGCAGAGAACCTTTGGGAGGCTTAAGGCTCAAAGCAGGGGCTACTCCCCTGGGCAGCAGCCAAATGACGGTGTCCCTGCCTCTCGGGGCGAGCTGCTGAGCTTAGTCTCTGATTGGGTTGTGAGGTTATTCCTGCACCCAAAGGCCTTTGAGGACCCCAATGTTCCCCTGGCAGGCTTCTGGTTTTATTTTACAGTTGGGTTTCAGACTGGCTTTTGATTATTTCTCACAGCCACTGAATGGGAAAGCAAACTTGGCCTCTCTTTCAGCCAAGAAGGAAAATGGGACCCAGTTCCGCCAGGTGCTTGGCTATGACATGCAGAAGCTGGGAAGAAAGTTGGGGTAGGGTAGGTTGGGGTGGGGTGGGGGGACACGGCTTCCTTTCCACTCTGAAACCATGGGGAGGCTCTCCAGATATTTGGATCTGCACCTCCCAGAAGGACCTGCTGGCCAAGCCAATGGCCCAAACGGCTTGCAGGCAGGTTGCCAGACTGGAGAAGGCACCTATACAAAGGTTGATTGTGCAAAAGAAGGAATTTCAGGAGGGGCTGTGTGTCAGACGATCAGGTAATGAGCAAACTCTAGAGAAATCCCAATTCCACACCACCTCTGAAGGTGCAGGGGCCCGCTCCAGTTTTTAGTCTGGCAACCCTACCTGGGAACAAAGCTTCTCCGGCAGGCACTCTCATGGCAGCTGGGCACTCTCCTTTCCAAAAAGGCACCTGGTGCCATCTCCTGCCTCCTCGTGGGATCTACACCACTCCCCTGCAGCAACAGCAGCAGCATCCCTCCCGGCAGCCTGATGAGCAAAGCTGGCAGCCTTGGTCCCCATCCAGCGTGTCTGGGGGGTGGCCAGAGAGAGCAGGCAGGGGCCTGATACAGGACACTTACTGCTCCGGGAACTGGGTGGCATACTGGATCTTCTGCGTCATGGAGTTCTCATCGCAGCCTGAACTGGAACAGACCCCATTCATTCCTGGCACAGTGGAGAAATTATAGCCCCCGGTGGTGACAAAGTAGGTGGGGGCCCCCACCATCAGGTACTGGTTTAGGTACTGGAAGTACTGGAGCATGTAGGAGTCCTGGGGAGATGCATTGAGAGGACAGAGTGGGATCAGGCCCTCTCTTGCCCCCCTGCCCCAATTTCTTTTTTCCCTTCTGAGAAACACCCATACTGCCCTGACCGGGGCCCCCCAACACTTTCCTTCATCTGAGGAAACTGAAAAATCTCTAGTTTCCCAATGCGCACAAATGTCTGTCATGAAGCATCATTGGTGAAGGAGAGGCTCACTTGATGGCCTTGAGACCCCCCCCCCCAATTTCCTATCAGCCAAATCCCCATGAACAGGGGGACCACCCTATTCCCAATTCACCATGATTCCTGCCATCAGATCTGTTGATCTTGCACAATGCAATTTTTAGTGTGTTTTCAAACCCCCACCGGCCTGCTGCCCCATGAAGCTCCTGGTTTTTGCAGAGATTCTGTCTACCTTCCCCGGTCTTGAATCTAGAAGGAAGACATCTGAGGACGTTAGCTCGGGGGCTGGTGGTAGCAGGACTGATGAGAAGGACCCCTCTGGCATGAGAGGAGCCCACCGCAAGGCTCCCTGTGGCCCCAAGAGGCCTCTTTCTCACCGTAGGCACTGACAGCTCCTGCTCCATCCCAACCTGGACATTGAGCATGAGGAAGATCCCGGCACAGAACATGAAGGCAAAGAGCAGCACCTGGGGGGTGGGGGAAGAAGAGGAGGGGCTGAAGGTAGCCAGGAAGCCGGAGTCAGTTCATCAACTGCCTTTATGTTTCACCTTGCAACCCACCAATGCCCTGGGGCATTGCAGAACAAGCTGAAAACACTCCTTGGAAATAACGCAGATCATTTAAAAACCCAGGGAAATTACAAGCACCAAAGGCTACAGCGAACAAGACCCTTTCAGCCACCCAGCAGACGCTCAGGAGGGAGGGAGCTCTTGCCAGGGGGTTCCACACACAGTTGGGGGCTGCTACAGAGGAGATCCTGGCACATGCGCCTGCCAACTGAGCTTCATGGGGTGGGGACACACAGCAGGGCCTCACCGAGTTGCTCAGATTTTGGCCAGGCCCCTCTTGGACGAGGCACAGGCCTTCCAGACATCTTTCCCACACCTCTTGGTTTCACCCCATCCACAACCGCAGCCCCCGTGGCTCTCAGGGTCCCTCTCCACTACTCCACCCAGCAACTCCAGCCTCCACTCACCACCAGGAACCGGACAAAGCTGTTGAGCAGGAGAGGTGCATAAAAGTGGCGCATGAAGGCATGGAGGTAGCCCTCTTGCTGCCTCACAGGAGCCTTGTCTCCTTCCAAGCGGACACAGCAACACAGGTCCAGGCGGGAGGCCTGCAAAAGGGTGAGAGTGCTGGATTGGGACCACCAAGGGGCCCAGGAGGGAAAGGCCCCCCCCTCTCTGTGGGCAATATCACTTGGACAGCCCCCTCCTGTCCCCTGCCCCTTTCCCCAGGCTGAGGAGATTCCCTCCATCCAGGGAGCCCAACTGACCTCCTGCCGATGGAGATCCAAAGAAAACAGTGCCACAAAGGCTGACATTTGGAGCAGGAAATCGAAGAAGACGGCCAGGGCAGCGTAGAGGGCAAAGGTTTTGACAGCGGGCATCGGGCTGAGGCCTCCTGCAGCAGTTGGGGACAGCAAAGTGGTCTCGAGGGAAGATCTGGCTGCTCCCCTACCAATTAATTGAGCAACTACCTGGCTGGCCGGCCAGCTGGCCAGGGGCAACTTCATGCCAGCTAATGGCCCTGAGTGTGTCCACTTGTCTTTTCACAGACACATCCAGTCCATTCCCCTGCATGCTTCCTTCCCTCCAGTGAGTGTGAGGCAGCACATGAGGCCGGCCATGCTGTTCCTCCTCCTGCCCTGCTCTGTTCCCACAACCACCCTGTGAGGTGGACTAGTCTGGAGAGAGAGAACATGACTGGTCCGTGGTCACCCAGAACTTCTCATCGTGCCAAGATGGGGTGTGAACTTGGAGGAGTCCCAGTCCAGAACTCTCTCTCTAACGATGCACACTGCCTCTTGGCTGACACTGAGGTGCCTTTGGCAGGTTTGCTGGTCTACATGCATGTGCGCGCACATATACGCACATACATGTGTGCATGCACACAGAAGCCCTGCTGGCACAGGCAGCCTCCCAGGGAAATGCCTGGCCCCGCGCTTCAGCCACTCTGCCACCAATTTCCTCACACTGGCCAAAGGGCTTAGTGCCAAACAGCCAAGGTAGTTGGCCCCGAGCGTTCTGGGAATTCCCCAAAATCCAGCCCCTCGGCAGAAGACACCCCCCACACCTGCGACCCAAGAGGAGGAGCCCCAGAAGTGGCCCACTCACCTATGTAGAAGCAGATGACCTCCGAGAGGCTGCAGAGGAGCATGCTGGGTGCCACCTCCCCCAGGACGCGCCCAATGCGCTCCTCGGGAGTTTCCCCAGGCCGGGGTTCAGACCGCTGCAGAAAGAGAGGGAGGGAGGGAGGCTGAGAAAGGGGAACGGTACTGACCGGCTGTTCTCCCAGGGCCCAGGGGCATCCCAGGACCACCACGTCACCTCCTCCGGGGCCAGGAAGGCAGCATTAGAAGGGCTGCTCTCTCTGCTCCTCCAGCCTGCCACCTGATCACCTTCAAGACCCTGCACCATGTGAGGGGCTTGAGGGCACCCCTCAGAGCTTGAGCAAGTTCCTTCTTTGGACTATGACCAAGTGAGTACAAGCTAGTGGATTTCGAGAGCTGTAGTCTAGAAGAAAAAGCAACCTCCCCAATGATCTGGTGGGCTCCCTCTCTGGCTGCCCTCTCCCTCCACATGTCTCACACCTGGTACTCCAGCACGAAGATGAAGATGTTATCTGCACCAAGGGCCAGCACGAGGAAGGGCACAACCTCAAGGATGATGAGGGAGGAGGGCACCCCTACATAGGAGTAGAAGCCCAGCGAGGAGAAGACGGCCCCCAGCACCACAAGGATGCCCCCCAGGCCCAGCGAGATCTTAGAGTCCACCTGGAAAGGAGCAGAGCCAGGGAGTGGGTAGGACAGAGGTCACCCATGCACGCATGCACACACAGAGCCGATTTGGACAAAAGCCCCCTCCCACTCTTCTAATTCTCATTTTTCCTTAATCAGTCATTAAGGTTATGGGGGAAGAGGAGCTAACCTGCCCAGCTGCCATTGCTCGCCCCTTCCCTCCCTCCCACCTGGGTCCTGCAAGGGAGCATCCAGCCTCCTCTCGATGGCTCAGTGTGGGAGGGAGTCCCACAGTCTGGGAACAGCCAAGAAGGAGCCCCCTCCCCTCTTGCCTCTTCACCGAGCTCTGGCTCCCAGCCCTGAGGGGGAGTCCTGCACCCTCCCCCACGCCCTCCAGAGGGGCAGCACGCCCACCCGCCCACCCCTCCCTTCCTACCAGGATGCGTCTGCAGCTGGAATACTGCCCCAGAGCCAGGGCGATGTAGACGAAAATCACCAGGTAGCTGACGGTGAAGATGGGGAGGTCTTCCCAGGTGGAGCGGTTGATCTCGTCCTCCAGGGAGCGCTGTGGTCAGATTTGTGCACAGGGAGGGAGAAGGGACAAAGAAGAGGGCGGCCAGAGGGCGTGGGTCTCAATGCACCCGGCTGCCTTTTGCAAAGGCTGCCCGCTCCCGCTGCCTCCCCACCTGCCCCTCTGTCTGCACAGGGGACTGGGACTGAGGATACAACAGTACCAACTCTGCACGGTATCCATGCAGCCTGGGGTATACTTAAAGGAGATCCACGGCAACAGGATGGCTGGTCTTTCTTCAGGCCTCTGGATTTCAGTGGGTCTCCTCTAAATGTGCCCCAGTAAGAAGGAAACGAGGGCAAATCCAGATAGAAATGCAAAACAAGCTCCTCTCCCCACATCCAACACACACAGAAGCAACCGGAGAACATGAGAGCCCCGAGTAGGGAAGAGGTGTCTCTGCAAGCCAGAAGACTGGGGAGGATTTGGCCTGGGGCCTGACCCCCAAAGCCCCCTCATCTAGACCCACTCCACACCCCTGGCCTGGGTGACAGCTGGGCAATGGGGCTGTATTTTGGCCAGCATTTTCAAAAGGTGACTGTTCTCTGATTTTGAGGCTGTGGAAGTCGGTGCCTCCATGTCCCTCATACCTCAGCCATGTAGGCAATGGTGTAGCGGTCGGCATATTCCTGCTGGAATTCCTGTACCACTTTCAGGAATTGCTCTTCCCACAACAGCACAAAGTCAAAACGGGGATCGCTGGAGGGGAAGTTGTTCAGGGAGACGGTCAGGATGAGAGCTTGTGCCTCTGAGTACGCCACCCCTGTTGGGTGGACAGGAAAGTCACCACAGAGCAGAAAGGCAGAAGTACACCTGAGTCATCCCCTTCTTCCTTTCGTGCGTACGCTTGCGTGTACACACGCTTGCTTGCTCGCTTGCCCGCCCGCTGGGATTTCGTGTTCAGACTCCAAGGGCAGACAGACAGACCTCTGCTCTTTTTCCCTACCTCCTCTGCCTCCCCAGCTACCCAATTAACCAGCTGGGGAAGCGGTGGCAAGATGTTTCTTTGGCTCTCACCAGGTTTTTCTACCCTTTACCATACTTTTTGGCTCCAGGAATAATCCTGCCTATGTTCCCCTCAACAAAGTCTGAGTGGGCAGAAGTCTTTTCTCCCCCAGCCCTGTTTGCCCTCCTTGCCCCCCCTCCGTTTCCCAAGCTCTTGAACCACCTCAGTCTCTTTCCCCAGATCTCTCTCTTCCTCCTCCCCCTGCAACAATCCCTGGTCTCCACGGCAGACCACAGCCTTAGAATCCTCTGACCCCAGCAGTACTGGGCCCAGCCCTCCACCTTCCCTCCTGAAACAGCCCCAGGGGCAGACGGCATATCCCAGCGTGCCTGCGGTCCAGACTAAAAAATCCATCCAAAGGTTGTACCCTGCTTCCCTCGATCTGCCTCCACCTTCTGCAGGATCACAAATGTGGTGTTTATTAGGCACAACTACACAGCCGTGGGAATGGGACAGAACATATAATAAGATCCAGAAAGATGACCCTCGCCCTCAGTCCTCAGTCCACAAAGACTGCCTGAGGCCCATGGGGCTTTCAGGACTTTAGCAGCCAGCCAGTATTGAAGCGGGAAAGCAATAAATCTGCTCACCCGAAGCCAGTTCCCTTGGAGTCAAAACCTTCTCTGAGGAGATTCCTTTTGCTATGTGTGTAGTTGCAAGGAGCTGTGTGCTGATATACGCAGCATGCTGTGAAACCACTCTTTGTTCACACCTCTCCCAATGGACTGCAATTTGTGGATATCACTCAGCTCAGCTGTTTCACCTTCCAGTCCTTCATAATTTCCTTGTTTAAGAAGGTGACTTGTAAATCCTGTATGTCCAGGAAGGGTGAAGGGCTCTGAACTGGTTTTGGGGTCTTGTCCTTTCTAAGATCAGATTTGTGCCTCTTTAATCTCTTGCTGAGAGACTGTCCTGCCTGACCAGTGCGGAGTGTCCAGAGGCATTGCGGACACAGGGCGGCGTGCATCACTTTGGGGGATGAGCAAGTAAATGCCCCTCTGACAGGGAAAGTGATGTTACCGGCCCCAGGAACATCACTCCCAAATTAAACGTGGAGACAGAGTGAGCACTGGGATTTGGAAACCTCTCTGGATTCCACTGCGTTCCATCCCACTCTCAAATCTGAGTTTTCTTGCTGGGAGCCTCCAAATCAGTTTCAAATTATGGCAACATCAGGGCAACCTTATCAAAGGGTTTTCTTGGCAGAGTTTATTCAGAGGGGGCTGACCATCATTGCTTTCCTCTGAGGCCGAGAGAGCATAACTTGAGCCCAAGGTCACCCAGCGCATCTCCATGGTTGAGCAGGGACCCAAATCCCAGTCCAGCATCCAGAGCACAACATCATGCCGGCTCTCCCCACATCTTTGTAAGTACACTTAATCGTATCACTCCACAGTGGATCAGGAGGGGCAGACTGAGATTTTGAGCTGCTGTCCCCCTACTCTAATTCCTGCTGTCCCTGGTACTCAAGTTGCCCTCAACTTCTCAGGCTGCCTTGGATCTCAGTTGGAGACAAAGGCATGTTCAAAAAACCAAAATAAGTACGTAAAACAAAGAGCTGCCTCCTTGGGTCCAAAGTGTGAGAAGATGCAGCTGCAAGAGCCCCCTTCCCCCCAAGGGGCTGCCACAACCAGGTGCAACCCCTGTTCCTACCTGAGTAGCCCCCCACAGCCAGGAAGGGGAAGACGGGCGCCCCGTAATCGGCCATGCAGCTCAGCTCCAGGGCTGTGATGTCTTTGAAAGAGAGAGGGGAGCTAACGGGGGTGGAGAGAGAGACAGGTATGATGAGGCCTCTGGAGGAAGGCCCACTGCCCCCTACCATTGCTGCACCCCCTTTCTTTCCTCTCTCCTGAGAAAGAAAGGTACCTCGAGGAAGAGAAATAGGTCCCAACCCACTTCGAGGCCTCTGGACCAGAAGGCGTGGGCAGCTGCCACAGGGGGTGTGGGACCAGTTTTCAAACAGGCCACAGAGTTGGGAGGGGCGCAGGGGCTTTACCTCCACTTCCCCACAGCACTCACTTGATGCAATAGAGAAAGTGGTCCCTCCAGTCAACGATGCCAGTCTCCCCATTCCCTGTCTGGTTGGCGCTCATGTTGAGGCGCGTCTTGTTGTTCTGGAAGTACTGGAGCAGACTGTTGACAGCGCAGTCGGTGAGGGTGGCGTTTTGGGGGTTCAGGGGGGCATAGCAGACGTCCTGCAGGGAGACGTTCTGGCCGTGTGCCGCCGACCAGACGGTGATGCCCTGGACCCTCTGCTGCAGCTCCAGCAGGTCCAGCAGGACGTCCTTGGAAAGGATGCCGCTGAAATTGCTTCTGCCCATGACTGGCGAATCATAGATGTAGTCAGACTGATTTTTGGCCGTCAGGATGACCTGGTTGGTCCGGAAGAAGGGGCCAAAGTGTTCCTCATAGAAGGCCTTCTCCTGCCGGGCCTGGCTGTCTGGAGCAGACCAGAGCTCCACAGGGTCTGTGGTCAGATGGATCATGGCCAGCCCGCCGGCGAGGGCCACCACCACTGCCACCGAGATCAGGATTACCGTGCGCGGGTAGGAGGCCATGAGCCGGCCCCAGCGGCTGAAGGTTCTGGCCAGGAACTTGTTGGTGGTCCGGCTAATCTTCTCAGAGCACGGGACCCCAGCTTCCTTCAGCTTGCTCTGGCCCTTTGGCTTCTCCCACGGCGAAGAGGAGTGGCTTCGCCACAGCAAGGTGACCACAAAGGCCACTAGGAGGACACAGAAGAGGAGGACGCACACGAACAGGACTCCGTTCAGGCTGCCAACCTGGAAGGGCCGGGCGGTAGGCTCTGGAGCAGCCACAGCTGGGCACGATTGGGCGCAGTCCTGGCAGGAGCATTTCTCCCCAGTCCCGTTACCCACAGGCTCCGCGCACTGCCAGGCTGTCCCATTGAACGGCACGATGCCACCTCCGATGGCAGGGGAGCCCTCAGGGATCAGATGGTAGGAGATGGCCAGGGGGGCCAGGCCATTGCTGGTGTCCCCCTGGAAGTCCAGCCAGCGCTGGGTGTTGCACAGGGCCGCCCCGTACTTGCCGCACATGGCCCCGATGGCGTAGCCGCCGGTGGCCGGCATCCGCACCCCCTTACAGGAGTTGTAGGAGGCATCTGCAAAGGCCTGGCCATAGTAGCACTGGTACTCGAGGACGCCCACGTTCCCCTGGGTGTTGTTGGTGGTGGTGAGGTTGAAGGTGCGTGTGACGTTGGTGAAGAGGCTCTGATTTGGGCTGCAGATGTTCTGGCAGTAGAGGTTGGCGAAGTTCTCGGAGCAGGCGGGGCAGCGGGAGAGCGCCAGCTGGGAGATGCGGAGGCTGTTCTCCAAGGCCAGCAGCTGGCCCTCCGTGCAGCAGGCAAAGGTGCTCCCTGTGCTTGTGAAGAGGGATGGGCAGACAGAACGCAGGCGCAGCAGGTGGGACCCCGAGACCTCCCGGGCAGGAGTGTTGGAGAGGCAGGGCACCGTGTTGCCCTGCAGGAGGCTGTTGGTGATTTCGGGGTTCTCGCCACATTCACCATAGAAAGCGCAGTACCCCTCTCGGTGGATCTCTGTGAAGGCAGCATCCTGTGGGACAGATAAAGTCCCCCGGCCCCCAGAGAGAGGGGTGGTCAGCAGACAGGCAGAGGGGGAGGGTGGGAAACCAGCCCCAGGTTCATCCTACCTGCCAACCCACTTGCTCCTTGGCTGGTTTTAAGTTGTACTCTTGCTACTGCATGCAAAGCCAAACTCGCCAGCAAAGCAATAGCTGTGTATTTTAAAAAGTAAACGCACCATCTCAGACCATCTAGGAGGGCACCACCTTCTGTGGGCAATTCCTTCTAAGAATTGCCTAAGATTTGGCTTGACTCCTTCAGCTCAGCTGGCCCCCTTCCCAACCAGTGGCCCACTGGGCAGCTTCAGCGAGATGCAGGAGGTTGGTTCATCCAGCATCAGGAAGCAGAGAGATTCCAGCAGCCTGGTCAAAGTGGCAAGGAGGGGCTACAGTCTTCCACCAACCCCCACTACCATTGGGCTCCACTGAGACGGCCCCTCCTGCAAATCCACCTGAGCTACTGCTGCCCAGTTGGCCCTGGGCTGGAGGGCCCCCCACTTGCAAAGACTTCCAAGAGAGATGGATTTTCAAGGAAGTCCAACAGCCTCCTCCTCTACCTCTTCTGAAACACCAAGACCCTCCCAAGCTTCCCCTTCTCCACCCCAGACTCACCAGACCCACTGGGGCCCTGAGCAACAGCAGGGCCAGCAGGGCAGTGCTCAGCATCATGGCAGCAGTTGTCAGAGGGGCCCGCAGAGCCTGGGGATGTGCCCGCACTGGCCTCGCTGCACCTGGCTTCCAGGTGAGAAGCCCTGGTCCGACATCCAGGAAGCCAATCAGGCGGCACCAGAAGGGTAAATCATTAACCCGCCTTCGGGTTGCTCTCCTAGTTGCTCTGGGGTGGCTGTCCCCAAGTCTTTCCTCAGCCAGCCCACCCTTCCGGGGCAACTGGGGTGCCGTGGTCCTTTTCCGAGCAGCTGCCAGTGGGGCAGGACAGACATCAAAGGCAGTGGCTGCTTAAGAGAGACCTCCACGCACACATCTGTGCCCTTCCAGGGCTGGAGGGCAACCATGGCCACTCATCCTCCCCTGCCAGGACCTGCTCCTTCCCATTTTTTCTCCAGAAGTCATTCCACCAAGCTCCTCTCTTGGTTCTGAGGTGCCCACAGTTGAAAAGGGGTTCACAAGCCATCAGGTCCAACCCTCCTCAAAGCAGGATCTCCAGCTAGAGCATCTCTGAAGGTCCAGCCTCTTTTTAAATGTGTCCAGAACAGACTCCACCACCTGAGTCATTGGTTCCCTTGGCAAACCACTGTTAACAGTTTAAGAAGTTACTACTCATGTTCAATTGAAATCTACCCTCTTCCAACTTAAAACCATTAGGCCTTGTCCTAGCTTCCAGGCAGCCCTGCGGATATTTGGAGAAGGCAATCATGCCACCTCTCGGCCTTCACCACGGCAAACGTGCCCAACTCCTTCAACCTCTCCTTACATATTTTGTTTTCCGTATCATCTTTGTTGCACTTCTCCAAACCTGCTCCAACTTGTCTATATTCTTCCTAAAGAGAGACACCCAGACCTGAATGCAGCAATATGCAGAGTATAGTAGGACAATGACTTTGTCTTGAAGACTACAGTTCTATTAACGCAAGCTAGGATAGCATTTGCCTTCTTTGCCGCAGCATCATTCTGTCTGCTCATCTTCGATTTACAATCAATAATACTCCCAGTGTCTTTTTTATATGGACCACTGCTAAGTCAAGTATCCTCCATCCTAAAGGTGCTTCGGGTTTTGTGACCAAAATGCAGAATTTTGCATTTATGTCTGTTGAATTTAAGTCCATTAATTTCAGCCTAGTTTTTCAAGGTCTCTTTCAATTCTGCTCATCTCCTTCCAATGAGTTAGCTACCCTTCCCAGTTTTGTTTCATTTGCAAACTAGATAGATTTCCTCTACTCCATCATATAAGTCATTAATAAAAGTAGTGAAGAGCGTCAGCCCCAGGACAAAATGCTATGACTTCCTCCAGTTTCAAGTGCAGCCATCAGTGGTGACTTGCTGAACGATGTTTCGGTCAATTATGGATCTCGTTGGCAGAGCTTCCATCTATTCCACTTTTAAGCAAAACTTTGGGCCATTTCGCTTGTGGTGTCTTCCTGACTCTAAAGCAGAGCTTTCTAGACTTTTCCAGTTGGTGACACTCTTTTTTAGACATGCATCATTTTGCGACACAGTACGTAATTCAGTAAGTGGAGGTAGACCCTCCACCTGGGCCTGGCCGGCCGCTGCCACCGCCCTCGCCGGGGTCTTCTTTGGCCTGGGGCAGCTGTGGCGATGGCAGGAGAGGCAGACCCTCTGTCCAAGCCTAGCCCGCCGCCACTGCCCATGCCAGGGCCTTCCTCAGTGGGGGGAGAAGGCAGTTCTTTCGCCTGGGCCTGGCCCATCGCCGCCCTCACTGGGGTCTTCCTCGGTCCAGGGTGGTGGCAGCAGCAACCCCTTCACCCATTACATTCACACAACACACCTACACACTGCAGCTGACACAGACACACAGTTTGGAAAGCTCTGCTCTAAAACATACGAAGGGACACAAAAGGCGGCACTGTGCAGTCTCAGCCTCCTGGCCCAGAGCTCTACCTGTCGTGCTTCCACACCCACCGGTGTGCCCTCCAGCACAGCGAGATGGCAGGGAACAGTTAAACCAAGTAATTGCACAACTTCAGCTACCTGGGCCACAGTCAGCAGCAGATGGGGGACACACAGGCCGCCCTAAGGGCTCGAGAGAAAAGGGGGCTTCTGCACGGGAACTCGGGTGGGGCGGGGAGGCCTCCCACATGAACCCGAGGCCTGGTCATGCGTGGTGCCACCAAAGGAGGAAGAAGTCTGGGAAACTGAGCCCACAGACAGAAAAGAACCAACCAGAGACCGGGATGGGAGAAGAACCCCACATGCCTGGTGCTTGTTTCCAAGGCAGGAATGAGAAAAAGCAGCCTGGTGGAGAGCAGTCATTCCTCTGCTCAGACTCCATTCCTCTGCTCAAATGCAAAGGGCGGAAAAACCTTCTAAGATCAATGTCAGTGGGGTGGAGCCGCTTCCCACCCAACGGAAGGATCCAGACAGTGGCCCCCTTCTCCCTTGCTGGGGGTCCAGCCACCTCAACCACCAGGCAGAGGAGTCATGGGTGTCAAAGGACAACCTGTGAAACTCATCCCAGAAAAAAGTCCCAGCAGCCACAGCACTTGTGACATGAGAGAGGAAAAACACACTGAATCCACATGGGGGCCCCAATGTCTTCCTAAAATGATGCTCTGCCTGCCCCATCGCTGCAGGATGAACAGGGTGAATTTCAAGCAAGTCAGGTTGCCAGGTCCCCCTGAGGGAAAGGAGGCGTCAGCCTGGCCCCAACTCTCGCAACCACAGCCTTTCGGGCACCCCCGCGGAGTGGTTCCTGCCCACCCTGGCAGAGCTCAGAGGGGAGGCCTTGGCTGTGCTCTCCCATCCATCTGTGGAGCAGGGGGTCCGTGGGGAGAGAGCACTGCCTGGCCAACACTGGGGGATCCCACCCCTCCTGCTGCTCCCTTCTCCGCCGCAGCCCCTCCTCTCCCCCACCAGAGCCAGACCAGTGCCTGCAACCTGGCAGAAGAAGGGGCATCAGTGCTGCTGCTTCCTCCAGGTGTGTTTGGCTCTGGCCAGACCCCAAAGGAAAAAGAAAGACTTATTTGGGCAACGGGGGACATGGTGCTGCTGTCTACAGGAGCCCCCCAGGGAGGGATGAGGCGCCCCTGCTATTATTTATTTAAAGTATTTCTGCATCAATTCCTAGCCCACAAGGGCTCCTGAGACAATAATGAAATAAAAACCAATTAGCACAATACAAAGATAAAAACATTTTACTAATACATTAAAAAACCAATACCCAAGGAAAGACGCCCAGACAGAAGACAGGGGGTGGTTGCCTATGCTTGCCAAGGCTGAGGACCCTGCAGCCCGACTCTCCAGCGAAGAAGCCAGGCAACTGAAACCGAGGTGGGGGCGTGCATGTGTGCGTGCATGTGCCCATGGTGCAGCATCCTGTGAAGCAGAAAAAAGGCACAAGGAGAACACAGGCGCGCTGCATGTTTCTTGCCCCAGGCACTGAGGGGCCACTCCCAGGGAGGGCCCAGAGCCCTCCTGATACTCCAGCTTCAACGTCACTCATGCCCGCCATCCCCACCCCAACTGAGCCCCTTTATCTGCCTTCCTCAAGGTTTACAACCCAAGCCCAGCCTTGATACCCGATACGGCCACAAGCCCGGGCCATAGTCCAGCTGTTGCCATAACTGGCACCCGGCCACCCGAAGCTTGTGCTCGGAAGCCTCAAGCAAACAGCAGCAAGAGAAACCCCCTTCCTGAGAGGAGGGAGGCCAAAGGCCTACTCACTTTGCCTGCTGGTCAAAATGCAGGGGACAAAGGGCAGGCTGGGTGGCAGCTTGGAGGGACCCAGCCGGCACAAAGGCCAAGCCGGGGCAGGAGATAGCAGGGGACGGGCGTGTGCCTAACGCTGAGAGGCAGCACGGGGGGGGGCAGGTAGGTGCATTGCCACCAACCCTTGCTCAGGGAAACATCCAGAAGGGCAGTCCCTCCACTGCAGGAACCATATTGGGCGGGGCACCGTGCAGGCCCAGAGGGTCAGGTGGGGTGGGGCAGGAGGGATGTGCAGGATGCTCCAATCCTCCAGGCGGCCGCCCTGCCTGCCACACGAACCACCATGACAGTGGCAGCTGCTGAGGCCGGAAAAGCAAAAAGAGGCCCCTCTCCCCATGGAGGCCCCCCACACTCCAGCCAAGGCTGGGAAACCTCTTAGGCACTGAAAGGGCAGAAGGGAAAGCCAGGCACAGCCCTCCCTGCCAAGGGGACTGACGTAAAAATAAGCCAAATGCCAGGAGCCGGGAAAAAGCCTTGTTAATGTAGGAAAGTCCCCAGCAGCCAAACCCCTGTCGCTAAGGTCTCTCCTGCATCCCTCTCCTCTGAGACAAAAGAGGGCCAGATCAGTTCAAATGTCCAGAGGTAGGTGAGAACGGTCACCCCGTCCACTCCTTGTCCCCACAGGTCTCCTTGCCCAGTCTGCCCTAGGACTCTGTCTCTGCCAAGGCCCCTCAGGTGGGGGGCATTAAGAGCTGGACGCCCCAGGGGCCACCTTGGATCTGGCAGCTGATGTCCTCGGCCTCTGCTTGGTGGAAGTGAAACTGCACAGGGGGTTCTTCTGGCCCTGCATGAAGAGGCAGAAAAGAGCGTAGATTAATATGAAGTAGCCCCAAGTAACAGCTAATAAGGACTCATAAGGGCTGTCCAGCCAACTATTCTACCACGCAGGAATGCACCACTAAAAAAAGATGCCCAGCCAAACTCTGTTCAAAGTTTTCTTTCTCCATCCAGGGGAGTTCCATTCCCAAACAGCTCTTATAGTAAGAAAAAAAAGGGGAGGAGACTTTTCCTAATGTTTAGAGGGAACCTCTTTTCTGCTCATTTGAATCTATTGGTTCATATTGTAGTTTCTGGAGTAGCATCAAACAAGCTGGTTTCGTCTCCTACATGGCATTCCACTAGATATGTAAAGACCAGCTCTCCTGCTACTTTCCTTCATTTCTTACATATCTCCTTTGAATCTCAGCTCACCTGAAAGTGTTTTTTAACATACACCTTGGTTTCTTTACACACCTCCCACTTTTCTTCTTTCTGGGAACTGTTTGTCACTATGCCTCCAGTATCTCACCTTTAAGAAACCCCCATGCACTATGAACCCTCTTATCTTTAAGCATTTGTGATTTCCACCAGTATTTCCCTAAGTTACTAAAACCAACCTTTCTGAAGTCGAGTGTGTGTCTCTGACTACGTTTGGCTTCCTTTTTCCTCTGTATAACAAGAGAACATGATCATTCTCACCCCAGAATCCTACTACTTCCACCTTATTAACCAATTTATCTCCTATTGATTAAAATCAAACCCCAAATAGCTGATCCCCCTGTTACTTTCTCCACCTTTTGTACAATAAAGCTTTCTGCGAGGCTAGCGAGGAACCTGTTGGCAGTATCCTATTACTACTATCTATCTTGCTTTTGAGTATTCGGTCACTTGTCATAGAAAGTATCATCCAATCATCAGTCTGGTTAGGAGCTTATCGTTTCTCTTCCTTTTAAGTTTTACCCAAAAGTCCTCAGCCTGTTTTCCGTGCTCTAAGCCATAGCACTTGCTAATTAATCAAAATAATTAACAAAATAACAATGCTGAAAATGAAGACTTTCAGCACTTGCAGTTTTTCTGACGGGCTGAGCAAGGCCAGCTCACACTGAAGGGATAAATAAGGAGACTTCCATCTTAGAATGCCTGAGAAATGGTTCCTCTGTTACTTTGAAGGGGTGACTTTTCTCTCCCTTTTCATGCAAAAGCATTAGCACCTTCTAAGACAGTGAAGAAACAACACTAAAGACCTACTTCTTCCAGTGGGCTTACCCAGAGAATTTATAAATTATGAATGTTTAAGTGTAGTGATTGTTTTTTGTATGCGTTGGTCTTTTACGCTCTTGGAAGTGGTGCTGTGTGTTAAATCTGTTGTTGTTCCCTGCTCTGACCCATAGAAAAAGCTGGGTAAGAACCAACAATCGTAACAACAACCGTTATTGTAGTTATTACGAAAAAAGCAGTATTTAAGGACGAAAAAAAGGTCAAATGATTGGTCTCATCTCGGAAAGCGTGCCCTGTCTCTCAGGCGCAGGGTCACAGGGACCACGGTGCTCAGCGGCTGTGACACAGGTCAGCTTCCATCAGCTAAGGGATGTGGGCTGACGCTGCCCTTGTCTTGGTTTTACTCCTGCATCCCCCTTGGCTTCAGCACGCGATCAACAAACCATGGCTGTGACACACCTGGGACTACATTTCATTCCTGTGACTACTTCTGAGCTGGCCTGAGAACTGAGGGGATCGGGGGCCTGGAATCATTACAGAGAACGAGTACCGCCAACAACTCCAGCAGAGCCATCAGCATCCACCCCCAAAGTTCAGGAGCATGCCACCTTCCCAAGAGACCCTTGCCCCATTCTCCTGGGCTTCTGGCCCACACTGCACCAGCTGCCAATCTGTCATTTCTCCCCAGACGGCAAGGAAAACAAATAACCCACCTCTTCTTTCTGCCACACGCTACTTTCTGCCCTGATCTTCCTCCAAACACAGATGTTGCTGCTCCCCCTGCAAGGTAGGCCAGGAGCAAAGGGGTGCATGGTAGGGTCCCCGCTGGCATGAGCTCCACAGGAAGCAACAGGGACAGTGGGGGTGGGTTTAGGCCTGCTTCCTCCCCGGTCAGCCCAAGATGGGCGTCAGGAGCTACCTCGTGCCCCCATCTGCTCCAGGGCCAGATGAGGCCTGCTGGGCCCCACGCCAGCCTTCTCACTCTGGAGGAGCAGGGCAGAAGGCCTCACTGCTTACCAGTAGGGCAGTCAAGGGCAGCAGGCAAACTGCCTTGGCAGATGCCAGATGTGGCGGGGGGGCACTTGGCACTTGCACCCCAGAGAGGAAGGAGGCAAGAGAAACCATCACCCCCACCCCAGCATGGCTCAGCTTTCAATCAGGAGAACTGTCTAAATGGGACCCACGCTTGGAGACAGGCAAAACATTTCAAGCAAATAAGAGAAAACCCACCTTGCTGTGGGGGGAGGGAGCCGCTTCTGCCGCCTGCGCTTCCCCAGGAAGGGCTGAGCAACTGCCCGGAGGGTGGGGGGCACTGTGAGAGGAAGGAGGCAGCTGCTGGCTGAGACTGAAGCAAGGAGGAGGCATGACAGCTCCCCGCTCCCTGCCACCCAAAGATTGCTGGCTCGTGAGCATTCAGCCCCCCAAGCCCCCCAGCCCATTCCCTTGCCCACGGTGCCTCCCTGGGGATGTGTCCACCCACTCTGTGAGCCATGCACAGAAAAAGCAGTAGCTCCAGCGATCTGGTGGGGCTCCGTGGATCGGAAAGAGGGCCCAGGGAGGGATTTGGAGAAACAAAAGTGGCAAACAGGGGATGCCAGGGAAGGCCCATGACCCCTAACAGCCCTGCTGTCCACTCAGCAAGCTCCCTTCCGCCCAACAGGTAAAACATAGCCCTCACCCCCCCACATGCACCCATGGCCCCCCTTTTCTCCCTTACCCAGGTACTCTGGCACATTGCGCAGGTGGGGCTTGACAACCGCAGGGTGAAGGGGCTTATCATGGCGGAGCAGGTCCCAATCCCGGGGGTTGTCCTCAAAGTAGGTCTGGGAAAGGAAGAGGCAAGTGAGCAAGCTCTGGCCCAGTCCCAGGCTGAGCTAGGGACATCCAAAGCTACCACAAGGCAGCAGCAGGAACAGCTGCATAGGAAAGGAAGTCTCTCTTCCTACTCCCACCCAACACGCTCAGAAAAATACCTTCAGCTTTTCAGAGTTGAGTAACTCCTCCTTGATCTCCCGAAGCCGAGCTTCTTTGATCGCCTGCTTGGTGACTGAGCGCATGGCATCCTAGGAGGAAAGGGGCCCTGAGGCGGTCAAAATTGGCAGCAGAGGCAGCAATGAGAGGAGCCCAGATCCATCCCCCCCCAAAAGCAGCAGCAGCCACCGATCCCGATCTGGGTGGGTGCATTGGGGAACACACCCACCTGTTCCCCTTCAGAGAACCACAACCATTCTGCAACCTCCCAATGTCCCCTCTCCCCAATTCCTGGCCCCAGAAAGAGAGTTCGGCTCTCCCAGCTCTCAGCTGTCCCTTTGATGCGTGGGGTGGTGCATCTGGAAAAAAACTCTTCCTAGAGATGTCCTTGCCTTGCGGGCAGCTCTGCTTCAAGGAGAACCTGGCTTCTCTCACAGGAGCCAGTGGGAGCACTGAGCATTCCCGAGTTTCCGAAGCCCCCTCTTCTGTGATACCACAGGGCCCAAGTGCCAAACTCAAGGAGACCTCAGCACCACTGTTCCCAGGCAACTCACAGCCACCTCCAACCTCTTCCCGCCACCAGCCCTCTTCTGAGCCAGACAACAGGAGATGCCGTCTGCAGCCAACAGCCCCTCACGTGGGGCCCCTCTCAGCAAACCTGCTCACCTGGCAACGGTAGCGGAGACCCTCGACCTCCTCCATCCGGAACTGGTAGGGTCGCAAAGGGGTTTCGCTGCTGTCTGGAAGAAAAAGAACAGCTGCTGCTAAGACAAGTACAGTGAAAAGGCACTCTGGATTTGGGGGGGGGAGAGATGAGGTGCCCTGACAGCTAGCACTCCCTGCCTCACCCCTTCCACCAGCCAGCCAGCCCACCCACTCCCACTTTGGAAGGCCCTCCACCCACCACCTGGCCTGCTAGGCAATACTTCCCCCCTCTCTCACATACCTCCTGTGAGTGCCGACTCAATCCTGGCCAACAGAGGGCGCTCGGAAGGAGAAACAAAAGTGAGGACAGTCCCTGGATTGTCAGCACGGGCCGTCCTGCAAGGAAGGAGAGCCAGGCAAACCACCTGAGGAGCTGGCCCTCAAAAGCCCAGCGCCCCACAGGCAGCAGGACAGTATGGGGCATGAGAACTGGGGGCCCTGCGGAGAGATGTAGACACAGCATCTGCTGCCTCCATCAATTGCCAAGAAGTTTCTCCCCATTGTCTGCTGGCTTCCTTCCTTTGACAGAAAGGACAAAAGAGTTTGGGGGTGGGGAGGAAGCTGACCCAGGCCCAGAACCCATCCCAGCGACCCAGTTAGCTTGCTTCTTTATCACTGGACAGAGTAAGGGCCTGTAAAGAACACGTCTCCTAACCGTGACATATCTCAGCCAGGAACTCCCTGCTAGTCTGCACTGTACCTGCCTCAGTCTGCGTAAGCTATTTAAAGCACAAGAAGATTTATTGCCCCCAAAAGATATTTCAAAGAATCAACACAGCCACTGTAAGGAAACTAAAGAATCTATTTTTCTGAACTGGTTTGGGAGAAAGCGCAAATAAATTCACATTCTCTGCCACAGAGCTTGTAAAAGCTCCCCTCCTGAGACAAATTTGGATCCCTCCTCCCCCTGGAACTTCTTCCCACGCAAAAGGCCTCCTTCGCACACCCAACCCTGGCCTCTACTGACCTCCCTGCACGGTGGATGTAGGATTCAACTGAGGGAGGAAAGTCAAAGTTGAGCACAGCAGAGACATTCTGGAAGTCAATACCCCGTGAAACTCCATATTCTGGATCTCTGCTCCTAAAGAAGAGAAATAACAAGTAGAAGGGGCTGAAGGAAAGAGAAAGTGCCCTGGAAGCCAAAACGCCAAGTGGAATCTCCCACTGTCACCCCCATGGCAGAAAGCGTCTGAGTCTTCTGCAGCCTGCAGTCACCAAGGTTCAACTACCTCCCACGGCCATAAAGGCCTCTGGGGTAGACGGTTGGACAGGCCCCTTAGGGCTGAACGAACCTGCCCAGACCTGCTTCTCACCAGCTGAGAAGGCCCTGCACAAAGACCCTATCTTCTCCTCCCAGTGATAGCGAAGAAGACATGGGCCTCTCCTGGGAAGGCCTTGTATACATGGAGCCCTCTCAGCAAAACAACACCAAATCTCAGTCAAACCGATCCAAACACACTGGGGAAAAATGCTTTGCACTCTTAATTTTACACTATTATACCACACAACTTGATTGTTATACTGTTCTATTTTCTATCTCCCTCTTTCTTTTGACAAACAAACTAGAAATCCAGCAAGGAGAAAAAAAAACCCCAATCCATCTACACTGAAATCCTCGATGCTGGGCACTCCAGCCAGCGTACTTCTCTCCTTTTGTGCCTTTGCTGCTCTTCCTCTTCTTCTTCCCTGCTCTCAGCCCCTCTGGAGCCACCAGGTCCTCCTCGTCCGTCGCAACGATGTAATCGTAGAAACCTTTGTTGAACTGACCAATGATGTGACACCTGGAGAAGACCAGAAAGGTCTCTGAGCGGGATCCTGCCACAGGTTCTTCCCAAAGCTCACCGGGCCTCACACTCCCCCCCCACAAGCCTTCATCCACTTCAGAGCCCAAAGGGTTTGCAGGATGCTCCCCACAAAAGGCGGGAGCCCAGGCACCTGCCCCCAGGCCAGGAACTGCCATGGGCCTCTGCATCTCCAACCAAGCTCTCACTCCAGGCAGCCAGAGGAACTGGGGAAGCCTTGAGGTGACAGCTCCCAGGATTCTCAAGAGCACCAGCACTCCCCCTTCCACCACTGCACATCTTGCCCAGGCCTCACCGGGACTTGACAGGAAGTTCTGAATTGAGGACGCAGGCTGGGATGCTGAACTGCTCTAGAAAGAGCTTGAGACGGTAGCAACGCTCAATAGTGCCAACAAAGAGAATGATTTTCCCCCGCACCAGTGAAAGCTTCAGCAGCACATAAAGTAGCAAGAACTTGTCCTCTTCTGTCTCACACTGGATCTGGAACTGGCTCAGCTGGGAACCATCTGGCAGCTGTGATTCTTGGAGCTTGAGGATCACCTGCGCCACACATACAAATGCAGCTACATTCAGATGGGTACATGTGGGCATGTGCTCTGTGCTCCCAATGCTTCCCGCCACATAGTCCAAGAATGTCGGCCCAACAGAGAGAACAAGCCTCAGATCCGACAAGCCACAAAGAAAAGAGAAGCGAGAAAGGCCGTGTAGGGGAACCTCTCCCCACCAGCCATGGAGCAAGGGTCCCCAGGCCCCAACAGCTTGGCCCATGTCAAGCCCAAACTGCAGCCCACAGCCCACCCCCCTTCCTTCTTCCCCCACCCTTACAGGGTTGTGTAGCACCAGCTCCTTCAGTGCTTGTATGTCTTCGTTGAAGGTAGCAGACATGATGAAGGTCTGGTAGATCTTCGGCAAGTGGCTGGAAAAGGGAAAAGAGCCCAAAAGTCCACAAACCCAGGTCAGAGGCCCCTCCTCTCCTACTAGCAAAAGCCAATCAGATGCCTCTGAGAGAACTGCAAATGGGCCTTCTGGGCCCAAACAGGACAAGACAGCCTCACGCTACAGCCCACTCCTTCCAGTGCTGTCCTAGTACCACTTTCACCTTCCAAGCACTCTAATTATTTCACTCTGGAGCAGAACAACAACTTCCCTGCCTTTCCTGGACCACTCAAGCCCAGTAAAGCTATTTTGCCACTTAAAGCACAAAATCAGTCAAGTGCTTCTCCTTCTCTGGACGTCTTCTAAAATGATCTGGA
Source organism: Iguana delicatissima (assembly GCA_948472985.1). Lineage (NCBI taxonomy): Eukaryota > Metazoa > Chordata > Lepidosauria > Squamata > Iguanidae > Iguana > Iguana delicatissima. Next base: position 66,526 of record CAOKZL010001119.1, on the reverse strand, counting down.
CAGTTTCCTCCTGGGAATATTCTAGCTATAAATCTTGCACTGAGCAGTGGATTGGGCTCAGTGGCTGATAAGGCCCTTCCTAACTTTATGATTTTAGAACTCCGCGCCTAACAATGAAAATACATTCACAAAACCAGCCAATATTCCACTGCCCAGTTTCCACAAGGTTCAAATGCAGTCACCCCACTCCACCTACAGTAGCAAAACTGGCCACCTAAGACAAGACCCTTAAACCAGAGGAGAACATCTCCTCCCAAGATTTTCTGATTTAATCATTCCCAACTCAACTCACCAGAGAAGACTTTTCAGATCTTCCTCAAAACCAAAGGAAAAGAGCAGGTCAGCCTCATCTATCACCAGAATTTCCAGGGATTCTTGAAGGCTCAAGCTTCGTGCCTGCAAATGAGCCAGCACTCGTGAAGGAGTCCCTATGACGACATCAGGTTTCTCCATCAATACGGGCCTGGAAAATAACACAAATGGAGCCTTCCAATCAGAAGCAGCAAAATCAACATCTGTAAAGCTAGAAAAAATATGCAGGTTCCTCTATGAAGAAGGCCGAGGAGCTCTGATACAGCAACGACTACAGTGAACCTCCCATCATTTCTAACTGCTTCGTTCTTCCTAACTAAGTGCAAAATGGCCACCTGACCAGACCTCTGTTGAAGTTCTGTAGCTTGGCCTCCAGGCTGCAAAACAGCGTCTTTGGCTCTTTCCGCACATGGGGGGCCAACAGCCACAAAGAAGGAGGGATCCTCCTTGGTTTCCCAAAGCAAAGAAAGAACCTCTCCCTTCAACCACTCAGGGGGTCTCCTACAACACATTCTCCCCTGGCTCAGCGTGTTCCCCCAGCAGCTTCCCAAAGAGGTCTATTTCTGCTCTTCCCTACTACTGTGAAAAATCAGTGGACCAAGAAGGTCCTAACACGAAGGTGAGCTGCATTTTGCGGGACTCCAGGGATCAATTTTTTTAAGCTCCAGAATGCCTTCAAACGCCCCATTCTACAGAGAGAATGGAGAACACTTTCTTATCTGTCCTACCATCAAAGATTGCTTTTACTGTCTGTTAAAATAAAAGACATCTTTGTGTCCAAATCCCCTACAACATCTACGCAAAAAGATGGTGCACTTTCACCACATTTTGCAGCCTTCTTCACAACTTAAACTCTAGAGAAATGCTGGTTTGGAGCTGAAATTGAACAGAAGATTATTTTTGCTTGCTTCAAGTCGTTAAAAAGGTCTCTCCTCGTCCTAAAATAGCCCCAAAAGGCCCCAAAACAGAGTGAAAATGCCCCCATCCCCCAAAGGATGCAGAAAGAAATACATTTATCTACTTGTAGGAGCGAGTGCAGGAGAGCCCACTACCCATCCACAGCTGCCCACCCCTACCCGAACGCATCCCACTTTTGGAACTGTTGCCATTCCTTCCACCCGCAACCTGCTTCTTTGCCCAAGAATCAGTCATCAGCAGCCAATCGCTTCGCAAAACGTCCCAACTGTAAAGCCACGCCAGCACCAACAGAGCAAGAGGGCAGCGACTGCCGCTCCCGCTGACCACTGGGGCTGACGGGCAGACGGAGGGGTGCAAGGGGCAGATCCCCCGGCGCCCCTGCTCCTCTCCCTCCGCACCCGGTCACTCACCGCTGGGCCGCCAAGTCCGCCTGGCCCGAGATGTCCACAACACGCACGTCCCGGGAGCAGAAGGCGGAGAGCTGCCGGAGCATCTGCAGCACCTGCTGGCCCAGCTCCCTGGTGGGCACCAGCACCAGGCCGCGCACCGCCTGCGCCGCCACCGCCTGCGCCGCCTGGGGCGAGAGGGAAGCAGAACCGGAGTCCCGGTCAGGCGGAGAGCGGGGCGCGGGGGCCGCCCTCCGCCGTCCTCCGGGCCCGCGCCCGGGCCCCGGCCTTCCCGGCGCACAGAGACCCACTCCCCGCCCGCCCGGAGTAGACTCACGGCCTTTCCGCGGAGGAGATGGTGGAGGAGCGGCAGGGCGTAGGCGCCCGTCTTCCCGGAGCCCGTCTTGGCCCGCGCCAGCAGGTCCTTCCCCTCCAGCGCCAGCGGGACGGCCTCCGCCTGGATCAGCGTCGGCTGCCGCCAGCCCAGCGCCGCCACCGCCTGCAGCCCGGGAAACGAGAGGGAGAGGGCGGTCAGGGGCCGCGGCGGGGGCGCGGCGGGGGCGGGGCAAGACCCCCCTCCCCGGCCCCCGGCCCGCGGCCGCCCGTACCTGCAGTAGCCGCGGCTCCAGGCCCAGCTGGGCGAAACTCGGCTCCGCGCCGGCCATGCTGCTCGCGCGGGCTCGCTTCCTTCCGCCGGCAGTGAGCCGCGGTGCCTGCGCACACTTTCCCAGACGGCCTCGGGAAGAGGCGCGGAGCCTCGTGGCCAGAGCGGCCCAGGAGGCGCTGCTGCCCCCTGGCGGCGCGGAGGGGCGGGGTTCGCGATCGGCCGCGGGGGGGCCCAGGGGCGGGCGGGCCGGCGCGGCGGCGGCAGCAGCCGTAGCCTCCCTCCTTCTCTTCGCCCTCGCCCGGGAAGCCGCGGGAGGGCTCCGGGGATAGGGCCGCACCCCCCGGCCTCCCTGCGCCGCCGGGGCTCTTGAGGAAGGGGCGCCGGAGAGCGCGTTGCGTCTGGCCGGAAACGCCCGGGCTTTCCGTGGGTGCGCTTGCCAAGGCCAGGGGCGCCCTCGTTGCTCCGGGCGCCAGCGGGCCTGGACTGAGCGGTGCGCGGCCGGCGCCCGCCGACACGCCCTGCCAGGATACGGCCCACGTTCGCTTTCCTCTCCCGGGTCGGCCCCCGGCTGGCCGCAAAAGGGTCTCCTTAGGTGCTAATCTGCCCATGCAGGTTGAGAGCAGCCCAAGAATGAAAACGTCCACCCTTTAGGACCAATCTCTTTGGCAAACCTGCGCAAGGACCTTTCGGACATCTAGCTGGGGGAGAGCAGAAAGGCCTCTTTCCCCAAGGGTGCACTCCCCCCTTGCAGAAAAGACCTGACTGTGAAATCATTGGGGGGAGAGCCGGGCCTCTCATTCGGATTCCCAGCTCCTGCTCAATGCGGCGTGAGGAAGTCCCCAGACCACCTACTGGCCGTCAGTTGTCCCTGGCCAGTAATGCGTTGCCTTCACAGCCGCCCTCCGGGCTTCCCAGTGACAACCTCAGCAGGCAGCTGTCCTCCTTTGAAAACACAACCCAACACCAGGATTCTCAGGCCAAGGGCCTTCCCCCCTGTCCCTGCAAACATACAAGGAAAGCCTCGTGCAGCAAAACTTTTATTTCACTCCAAAACTGTAACAAGGAATATTAAGAACTCACCCTACTCGACATGAATGAAAAGACTTGTTGGTATCATAACAAAGTGGGGCGGGGATGGAGCAGGAGAAAAAAACATACCCAAGCTCCCCCAGTTTAAAGGTCCAGCTCTGCTCTAATTCAAACAGAAGGTGCATGGCTGGCTCTCTTCCTGACCTCCAGAGCTCCTAAGGATGCCAGGGCCACTAGGTTTGCTGCCACAATAAGTAGAGGCAGCATCAGAACAAAATACGACTTCAAAATATCTTCTCTAAGCTCTTAAAAGGGCCGAGGAGAGATGGTTGCCTTCTAGATGCTTCAGGCATGCAACATGGGCCCCACTCATATCTCAAAGGGATGTCCCTCACCTCTGGCCATCTATCAGCCCGGGACCCTGTGTGTTAGCTGACAGCTAGTTCTGACAGACCCTCTTTACTACATTTCCTGCCCCTTGCAGAGAAGGGCAAGTGCTGATAGGGAGGCAGAAGGAAATGCTGCAAAATAAGTCTGAGAAACAGCGGGGGGGGAGACCACGTATGCACCATGGCCACTGCTGCCATCCCAGTCGCCTGACCTGTGCACACACGGGGAGTTCCACATAAAGCTGTACCCTCTCCGTCCCTCCCCCCTTCCACTGAGATGGGCTGTCTCCACCGCTTTCTCATCCAAGCAGTTCTTGAAGGGCGACAAACACACTTATGCAAAGCTCACAGAAGAGGAGCACCTTCCCCCATCCCCAACCATCAGATCGTAGCACAAGAGGGAGAAGGAGCCTCTACGACTCCTGGGAAGCAACGTTTCCTTCAAACGTTCCAGGGGCAGGGCGTTGGCAATGGAGGCTTCCCTGCTTCTCTGGAGACCAGGTTCCTGTGCTGTGGTGAAGCAAGAAAGGGGTCAGAACAGGGAAACCTTCTGAAGGCAGGTGGGTGGGTGAGTGGGGGCTTGGGAAAGGCAGGTCCTTCTGCCTTGTGTCACCATCTCAGTTCAGTGCGCCAGAAAGTTCAAAAGCGTGACAACGTGCACAACAGCAGCCGAACACAGGGATCTCTTGGGCAATGTGTTGGTGTGCTGCTGGAGAACCTAAACCAACTTTTTGGCCTCAAAGAAGCTCTTGAGGTGCCTCATTTGCCAAATGCCGGTGAGGATGAGGATGATGGTCTGAGCAATGGACCACCACAGCACTCGCTGGTTGGTGCTCTCGCTGGTCATGCGGAATCTCTCCTCTCGATACTGCAAAGCAGGCACACCGCGGGAGTCAGCGAACAGTCATCCCCTCCCTGCCCCACAGCTGGGCCCAACACCCGTCCTCCCCCACCACTCTGTAGGACGGCTGCTTTTCCTGCAGCCAGGGCAGGTGTAAACCACCGACCACACAATCCCCAGCCGCCCAGCCATGGGGGCGACTGGCAAATACCCCCCAGGGCCAGCATCGCACAAAGACTCCGCAGCTGGGCAGGCAGAGTCACACGTGCCCTAGCCCTCTGGGGAGCCTCTCTGGCCACCCCCCACCCCCCCTCCACCAAGGAGTCACAAGAGGCCTCTCCTCACTCTTTGGTAGTTCTGCTCCTTCTGGATTTGCTCCACCTGGTCCAGAAGCTGCCTGGCCCTCAGCTGCAGCTCGGTCAGCTTGTCCTTGGCAGCAATCTCAGGATAGTTGTTGGCATGTTCCCCCACTTGGATATCCAGGTGGACCCGCTAGCCACAAAAAAGCCCACCTTTACTCAGCAAGAGGCCGCCTCCTCTAGCAGCTCCCCTCCCGCCGGAGGGGGCCGCGGAACCCAAGGGGGACAGGGAAGCAGGGAGCCTAGCGGGGGCCCCTCCCGCCCCGCCAGGGGCCCGCCGCTGCGCCCTGCCTGGGGACCCTCAGGGACCTGGGGCTCCCTCCCCCGGCCGCACTCACAAGCTTCCCCCGGCGAAGAGGGCCATCCGCGTGGAGTTGGAGTGGAGGCAGATCTGGTGCTCGCCCGGCGTGTGCGACGTGAAGGTGAAGCGGCCCTCGGAGCCGTACTGCCGCGAGAGGACCACCTGCGGGGGCGGCGCAGGAGAAGGGCGGGGGCCCTCAGGCGCCGCTCGGATCGCGGGGCCCCCAAAGACCCCACTCGGCCCCCGCCCCCCACCCCCTCCCTGGGCACCCGGCTGACCTTCCCGTCGGGGTCCTTGACCTCCACGAACATGCCCAGGCCCGGCGTGGACGGCAGGAAGGCCTCGGACTGCTTGTCCCACAGCTGCGTCCGGTAGTTCCCTGCGGGGAGAGCCGCCGTGAGCGACCGCGCGCCCACCCCCCGGAGCGCGCCCCCGACCGCCCCCCACCCTCGGCGGCCGCGCCTGCGCACCGATGACCATGGTCTCGTCCGGGATCTCCTCAATGAAACAGCGCTTCTCGGTCTCGCCGATGTGGAAATAGAGCCCGAGCGCCCCTCGGCCCGGAAGCAGCGCCCCCAGCAGCAGCGCCGCCCGCAGGAGCCGCCAGGCCGGAGCGCCCGAGGGGCTCCACCGCCCGCTCGCTGCCGCCCCCGCCGCCGCCGCCATGAACGTCCCAAGTGCTGCGCATGCGCGCCCGGGCAGGCGGCGCGGCCCGACCCGGAACGGAAAGTCCGCGCCTGCGCAGTGCCCATCCCGCCCGAAGGAGCGGCTGCGGCGCGGGCGTCCTCGTGCTGCCAGGAGGCGGAGGAGGACGACGGCGACGCCGCCGTCGGGAGCCGGGTGGGTGGGGGGCCGCGCGTGGCGCTCGGCTCCGTCTTCCTCCGCCTCTCCCGGGAACAGGGTCAGGGGGCTCCTGGAGGCAGCTGAAGGGGTCGGGAGCCCAGGAACGCCCCCGTCCGCCGCTGACGTCTCCGGCCAGCTTGGTCCAGGGAGCGGGAGCGGGGCGGAGGCCTCCCAGCCGAGCGCGGGCCCGGGCCCCGACGGCCTCCCTCCTGTGCCGGGAGGGGAGGCGGCAGAGAGCGTGGGCACCGATCGGGGCGGCCCGGCCTGCGGGCGGGCGGGCTCCCTCTCAGGCAGGCGGAGCGGCTTCTCGCGCGGAGCGAGCCACGCTGGGGCGGCGGCGGCGGCTTCGGCTTTGCCCCGTTTCTCCTCAGCCCTAAAAGTGCCCGTGGGGATCCCCTCGGCTGGCCGTGGGAAAGGACCAGGAGCGGCGCTTTCCCGTGGCAGCGGCCTTGACAAACCATTGCGTTTCGTGCTCGTTTTAAGGCAAAAGGTGTCCAGAAGTGAGGCCCGATGCCGCTTGCGAAGCCGCCTCCTCTTGTGCCAGGCCTTTTCCCCGTCTTGCCCAGCGCCTCCGGGGGACCTTCTCTGAGCAAAGCCCGGGATTCTCTCCGCGTGGAGTGAGAAAGGCCGTTTCCGCCCTACATGGTCGCGGTGCTCCTATTTCACTTTCAACCTCCTGTGGAATTCTAAACTGCAAGCCCCGGGATCCCATCGGAGGTTGAAAGTGGAATAAGAGCAGTATAACAGTGTAGTGCAGAAATGGCTGAAGAGAGAGAGGCCTGCCCTTCATGCCCGGTCTAGAAATGTTGCACGTGGATTGTTTTCCACCTTTTTCTTTTTAACAGCTGGAAAGAGCACAAGTACTTTTTGGTTAAATCACATGGGACTATTTTGAGAAATAATGTCTTCCTTTGCACATCCTCAGAGTTTGTCGTTCTTTACGTTCTTCCCTTTTGATGAGCCAGCCTTCCTCCAAGCCCTGAGATGGAAAAGTGCGTCAGAGGGAATTTCTCTAAAACTGCCAGTATTGCACAGCTCTTTCGTAATGGCTTCCTTCTCTCACGCAACCAGCTCCAGAGTACGGCCGCCCTTCCTCGCCCTTAATAGCTCAGTGAGGCCCCACGCAGTCCACGGCACCAAGACGGGGACTATGGGGGACTCCCCCACAGAGGAGCTGCCCGCTGCTCATGGTATGGCGTCACAACTGAAAGCTTCCCCTCGGCTGCTCTCTCTTGTCTCTTTCTTTCCTCACCCCAGTTCATCAATAGCTGTGCTGGCTGTGCTTTGGTGCTTCTCTGTTGTGGGAGGGGTTGCACTGTTGTTTGCTCTTTTGTAAGTGTAAAGTGGACATTGGGGTGGTTTGGGATTCTTCTGGGCAGGTGAGGTTGAAGGCTGGGGCTGCAGGAGAGGGTTTTTTTTTTTAACAAAGGGAAAGAGGGAGACACCCTCCCCCACCTGTCAAATCTTGGCTCTTTACTGAGGACAGAAGAAGAGGGCAGCCCTTGAACTGTCTGTGGGCCTCCAGCTGGACCCAACACTGCATCTCAGTTTTTCTCATCATGGTGCTTGCGTGTTGTCCCTTTCCTCTTCATTTGCAGCAATAGGAAGTTGCACTGTCATTTCAGGGAAGTTTTGTTTCAGCATTCAATGTTGCAACACAAATTACAACACGCAAGAGAGTTATTGGAAACATGGGGCCCTGTATAGTAGTCTTTTAATTGATCGGGGTGTCTGGCAATAGCATACGTTTCTACCACATTGCTGACAGGAGGGATCTATATATAAGCTCCCCGAGCTTGTCAAGGAGAGCCAGTTTATCAGGCATGGGGGGGTTTCACGAATCCCCCAAAAGTAACGTGATCCTCTGCTGCTTCTTCCTTTCCATTCTTTCTTCAGAGGGAGAGAAGGTCGGGGCCCAGACTGCCATCTTTAAGTTCCGGTAAGTCTCCTGTGCAACGCAGGGAGGCAAAGCAAGAAAAGCCTCTTTGGATGCAGAAATCCTTGCTGCCACCCCTGCCCATCAGAAGTCCTCTTATTCTGGGATGTTCTAACCAGAATATCCCCCATAAAGGACAAGTGGGAGGCCCAATGGATTTTGATGAGTGGGCCATTCTCTAGAGCCCACTCCCAGTTTGTTGCCTCCAGTGGGAACTGTGGAAGCGGTCAGTGGCTTCCAAGATCAGTAGGGCAGCGAATCCTCCACTCCAGGTCCTAGTTTCAGCTTTGAAGGAACTGCCTGTTCCACTGGATTGTGTCAGGAATGAGGATTGCCTTGGATAGGATGCCTCCTTCAAGGCTGGGGCTGAGTCCTGGAGTGGATCCAGCACCCCTCTGGAGTGGGAGCCCCAGCTGTGTCTGGTCCCCTACAGCCAGGTGGCATGAGCCCTTGAGGCCCCAGGACCAAGGAGGCTGCAAGCTCATGAACACTATTGGGAATCTCTGATGCTACCGGGGAATGCCTTTACCATGCCTTCATCCTGCCACCTTTGTGGGTCTCAAAAAGGATCTGGGGGTTTTCCACCTGCAACCAGCTCACCTTCCATCTTTTGCCTTGTCACAAAACATTCATCAAAGTGGGAACAGTGGACCTGGTGGCTGCCTTTTTGGCCAGAACTCCCAGGAGCCCTTCTTCTTATAACAGGATTTGCACTGAGAACCAGGTTCCTGTGGAAGAACACAACGGTGGGGTGGGGGGAGAGAATCTGACAATGCTGAAAGGAAATTTTGAGGGGCTGGCAGGGAAACCTGTGGGGAAACTGTGCCTGTGAGATCAGACATGGTGGGAGGGAGCAATGGAGAGGACTTTCCTTTGAAAGCTAAACGGTGGTGTTTCAGGATCTGGGATGTCAACCAGAAGTCCCTCTACCTGCAGGACAACCAGCTGGTGGCCGGATACCTGCAAGGCCCCAATTCTGCACTAGAAGGTCAGTCCTCTGAGCTTTGCTTTCCTGAAGCTGATCAGCTGGAGAGGGACAACAATTCTCCCCATTGTGGCTGGATCCAGTCTGGGTCAGGAGGTGCCTGGCCCCTTCCTCGCAGTACCCAGGAGCAGAGCCTCTTAGGGAGACTGGAAGATTCCTTGGGGATGGGGTGCCATTTCCACAGCTTGGAAATGTTACCTTTTTTGGACTAGAATTCCCTCAACCAGCGTAGCCACTGGTCATGAGGTTTAGGGGAGCCTCAGCGTTTGGAGATTAAAAAAAAATGTTTCCAGGTTCCTGGGGAAGGGTTTGCCACTTTCTTGACCCAGAGGGCAGCAAGTGCTTTCTCTTTTGCCTCAGCATGGCCCTCGAGAGCTTTGTGGCTGCTACAGAGTGCACATGGGCAGCAAAGGGGTGCCTGTGCACAGCAATGCCCTTTCCTGTGGTAGTGAAATGTAGTGGTTAGTGCTGGACGAGGGCTGGGAGAGGCAAGTCTAGACCTTCTGCTCAGCCACGAAGCTCTCTGTCGAGATGAGTAGCTGCCGCCCTCCTTCAGCCAGGGTGGTTCCTGTGAGGATGACGTGGAAGCGGGAGGAACAAAATGGGCTGCCTTGAGCTCACAGGAGGAAAAGATGGCTCCAGATCTGGAAAAAATGACCAAGTAAGCCCAGCTGATGACCTCTCTCTTTCTGTGTCTCTCTTTCTCTGCATGCCTGCTCTTTCCTACCCTCAGAGAAGATCTATTGGGTCCACAACCATGCCTTTGACCACCAAAAATTCCCTGTCATCCTGAGCATCCAGGACGGGCAGCGGTGCCTGGCCTGCTCCTGGGGTGCCTGCCCTGCCGTGCAGCTGGAGGTGAGCCAGGGAGAGAAGGCGTGTGCCCCACTCTCACCCATGGCTTGGGTCTGTGGCCATAGATAGGGCAAGAGGGGCTGCATGGAAGTGGTGCCTCCTTGTGTGCGTATGCACACAGACACAAAGCGGTGGGAGGCTGATCCTGAGCGTGTCTGCCATTGGACGATTGGCCCTGTGGGGCTTGCATTCCCATGCTGCAGCAGCCCACACAGTGCTGTGCAGGGAGGAAAGACGTTGGAGCAGCTGCCCTGCCAAGCCGGTTTCTCCCCACGTCTGCAACCAGTCTAGCCGGTCCCCAGCTATTGCAGCCACCTCTGGAGAGGAGCCTTTGCCTACTCCAAGTGGAGCTTGTGAGGCACCGTCCTTCTGTGCTTCTCTGTGAAGACAACGCCTTTATTGGGCTGATGCAAAGACATGAATGTGCTGGGACAAGCCTTTGGGGGCATCCAACCCCCTGTAAACAAAAAGAGGGAGGATTGGGGGAGGGGGTGATCTGTCTGGCCCTGAAGCCACTGTGGGCCCCTGCAGGCAGCCACAGACTATGGAGAAGGATGGGAGTTGTGGTGCTTTCGGGTCCCACCGAGGCCCACCCAGTGGTCTCTCCTCTTGGACAAGACTCACAGGTTTCTCCATAGGTGGGGAACAAAAACTGAGAGGCTTTTACAGGAGCATCACACCAAGAGAGGTGGAGACAGAGTTTAGGAAGGCCACGGGGTGGGAAAAGAAACCATGAATTCAGTTGCTCATTTCTGCCATTTTGACCTGAGTGAGACACACAACTTGCCCTCTTGAGTGGTAAGCAGGAAGATGGAAGGATTTTGCCAGGCGCACAAAAGACTCCCCAGAAAGAATCACCAGGAATCGTGGCTGGGGGTGGGCCTGGCACACTGGCACAAGAGGGGTCGGCACCCCGCCTCGGCCCCCTGCTGGAGGAGGAGGAGGAGGAGGAGGAGGAGACCCCTCAGAGGCTGCTGCCTGCCTTCCTTCTCCAGAGGAGCAGCTGCCTCGCCAGGTGTGACAGGGCTGTTCTCCCCTCCCCTAGAAAGGTCCTCCTCTCCTTTGCAGCTGCAGCAGCAGCGGGGGGTGGGCGGGGGCCAGTCATGGGTTCCTCACCTGGGTCCTCCCTCCTTGCCAGCCCCAGTGAGACTCTAGTCCCACGGGAACAGAGCGCGAAGAACAGGCTCCCTCCCTCCCCCCTCCCCCCTGAGGTGTCTCCCTCTTTATGAAGCCACCCTTCCTCTCCTCAGAGTATCAACATCACCGACCTGCCCACAGACAGTAGCGAGGAGTCCACCCGCTTCACTTTCTTTCTCTCGGGTAGAGATGGGATATGGCGGTTTGAGTCGGCCGCCCACCCAGGCTGGTTCCTCTGCACCTCAACCAGGACCAACGAGCCACTCGGCCTTACACAGGGTCCTGGACCCTCCCACGTGGTGGACTTCTACTTCCAGCCTTGTTGAGCCACTTCCTCCTCCCCCTCCAGTGACTGCGACCCCTAGGGTGCAGCCATACCCAGATGCCCTGAAAACAGCTGACACCCCACCCAGGACTGCAGAGTTGCTTTCAGCTCCAGGTTTGGTCATCCAAAGGAAGATAGATTTCTCATCTGAACGGACTGGGGCAGCCAGGAATCTGCAATGCCCCCTCTGGCTGGAACAGGCACCAAGGCTGCCTGGCTGGCCACACCTGGCCCTTTGGACGCAGCCTGATGCTCCACAAACATGGCTCCTCCACAGGAAGCTAAAAGCAGGCCTCAGCTGGCTGAGCCCACCTTCTGGGGCCCCGGCTCTCCAGAGAGTGAGACCTTGATTTCCGCTGGGGGAGTCAAACACAGAGGAAATGGACTTTGCAGTGCTGGCAGCAAAAGTATGGGGTTTGTTGTTGTTGTTGTGTACCTTTAAGTCATTTCCGATACACTCCTTGCAAAGATATGTCAGATGCTTTCATAAACATAATATGTATACATTATGTGCAGAAATACATCAGCACCTGCACCACCATCATCCAACAGGCATTCAACCTTTAAATTGCCTGCCGCTTTTACTGAGTTTTGTATCTCCTGCTTTCAAGTATTTTATGTTTGTGTCTTGTATATTTTATCCTTGTTAAAACTTAAATTGTAGTGCTGTTCATTGATTTTCTTGCCTGTGGAAACGTTAATTACCAAAAATGAATACAAGCGATAAAAAGCAGGTCCTATTGCTCTTTACCAGAACGTCCTTGCATGCCTCTCCCTCCCTCCCTCTCCCCCTCCCATTCCTAATAAGTGTTTCTGGAGTTCATTTGATGACTTGCTTTGCTCAGTCATAGGATGCTTGTTTAGCTCTAGAACTCTTTGTGTGCTGTTTTGTGCCAGTTATGTGCCAGTTATGAATGCTTATTTCTTAACATTTATTTTGTATATAGTTCTTCAAATAAAATCTTAAGAACGTAAAAGAAAAACAGTGCGTTTTGAGGGGAGCTCCTGCTAGGGGGGATGCCCGATGGACCAGCTGGCAGAGCCGCAGAGGCTTTCTGGGGCCTTGGCAAGGAACTGCCAGGGAAATCTCAGTGCCCCCCCAGTACCCTGGTGTCATTTTCTCCTTGGAGCGGCATCCACAACCCTCAACCCGGAAACGTGCAAAGGCACAGACCCCGACATTCCTACCTCCCACCCCGAAGGAGGGCTTCAGAAAGGCTACCAGGCATGCTCGCTGTTTCTGGCCCGCTCCAGCCCTGGTGGTGGGGGGAGGCGGTGCTCAGCAAAGTCCAGGGCCTGAGGAAGGAGAATCCTGCCATCCCAGCTGAGAGGAGAGGGGGCAAATGGCGTGGACTGAGGGCAGCCCCTTGAAGGAGATGACCATCAGCCCCATGGATGCCTCACACAGGGCGTACTCCTGAAGGAAGTGGCAAAGGGAGGCCAAGAGCTGAGAAGGGGACCCTGCTGGTTTCTCTTAAAAGGGCGGGGGCTGTGGGTACATGGGTCTGGGAGCTGCAGCCACCATCTCCCTGATTGCTGGGGGACAAGGCCTGCGGAGCATCAGGATGACCCTAGCAGGAGCTGGGGGGGCAGAAGGGGGAGAATCAGGAGATGAGGAAGGTGGGAGAGAGCTGCCACCTCCTCCTCCTCTCCCCGCCCTCACTTGACAGGCTGCAGTCCCCCCTCCCCTGCTTTGCAACACAGCACTGACCCCAGCACAGCCAGTCCTCCTCCCTGTCTATGCCCGGATGTTCCCTCCTGCTGTGGAAGGTGGGGAGGCAGGGTGCTGAGCGGTCAGGATGGGGAGTCCCAGAGAGGCAGGGTGCCTGTGCCGCCCACTTTTAAACTATCTATTTTATTTGAATTGCTGAAATACGTTGCATTCTACCACGAACAGGCCTCAAGGCAGTTTATAATTAAGTTAAAGAAATGCAATGAAGCATTTTCAAAAGTACAAAAAAATGCACCAATAAAAGACGTGCTGCACCCATCTGCTCTGAAGCCACTTTCGTATCAAACAAAGTCAGTCCCCCCCCCCGCCCCGGTGCAACTGGCCACTCTCTCTAATGAACAAGGTGGCCTAAAAGTGTGAGGAGGAAGAGAGAAACAAGAAGGGCCAAATTGCACCAGTCTCCCCCGCCTCTGTGGTTTTTGCTGCTCTTCTGCAGCTGTGGCTTCCTGTTCAGAAGACAAATCGTTGGCCGCTGAGGAGGGGCCCTCTTCACAGGCCCTCTTTGGGAAAGAGGCAAGAAAGAGTTCTGTTCCCTGAGTGAGTCAGGACCCACGTCTCGCCCTCCCTCCAAAAAATCTCCTGCAGCTCCTGAAGGCCTTGTGATTCACTGAGCTGAAGGGAAAACAACCCCGTGGAGTGGACCTGTCCCCATCTCTGCCCAGAGCTCAGGGGATGAGCCTGGGGAAACACCGTTTCAGCCCCTGGGCACTGGGCAGGCCCTGGCAGGAGAGGATTAGCTGAGGAAAGTGGAGGTGAGTCCAGCAGGGGTGCAGAGAAGAGCAAGGGAAGGGGAGGAGGAGGAGGAAGAGGGTGCAATGGAGGATCCAATAGTTTTGGGGTCCTGGCTGCTGCAAATTCAACCCACAGCTGTGCTGTGCTTGTGGGGCCTGAATGCCACATGCAAGAGCAGACTGGGAGTTTTCCTGTGCACTGCCTAAAATAAGTCCCTTACTTTGCTCAGTCCTCTGGTAACTCAGGAGGAGGCAAGAAGAGGAGCAGCCAGGCTTTGTGTGTTGAGCAGTGAAGATCCAAAGCGCCCCAGAGTGCATTGCTGGGCGTGACCTGATATTTGCCACACACCAACAAAATCTCCCAGTCTAAGTCTCCATTTTGCACCAGAGTTTCACCTTCAGATTTCATGACACCCCTCTCACAAAAAAAAGAAAAAGAAAAAAAGATCGTAGCTTGTTTTATTGTGTTTAAGAGAGTTTTTCTTTTGTTTTTTCCTCCCCAGCTTTTGCTAGACAAATCTTGGGAGAACTCTTAAAGGTTGTCCAATTTGGCTGGCCTGACAGCAAACTGCTCTTGTTTTCTCAAGGACCAACTCAGTTTCTTTCTGTGGCTGGCTCTGCAGAGAACATCCAGTGTCTTCCGGCAGCTGGTTAAGCCTGAAAAATGGCGCAGCCCACAAAAACACCTCTGGCGTAACCTAATGCTTGTGGAACTCAAGGCCACATGGGCATCAGGCCAGTGGAGGCACCAGTGGGGATGCCCTGCTTCCTGGGGAAACAGCAGGGGCAGAGAGCTCCCCATCTATCCACTGGGTTGGGTGGAAGGGCTGCCACGCAGAGTGAAACTTAAGGTGCCCCTCCCCAACTATGCTACCAAGGAGGCCTTCGTGGCTGCCACTTAGAGAAGAAAAGCAGGCCAGCAGCAACCTGGTGAGCCACACAAAGACCCGCTGCACTGTGCCAGGCAAGATGCCCAGAAAACCCAACTCCCAGCCCAAGGCACCCGCCCAAGCCGTCTGAAGATCTCGTTCTCCTGCTTGCTGGGAGACTGTCCAACCCCCACCCCTTTTCCTTGGCAGAGGGGTGGCTCTGACTCCCAGGGGTGCCACACAGGCAGCCAGTGCTAATGGAGAGTCCTGAGGGGCTGGAGGTGCTCTTGGCCTGGCGGTGGCCAGGGACTGAGGCCTCTCTCTCTGCCTGGAGGCTAGCCGCGGGATTACATGCAAGTTGCCCATCCGTCCCCTTGCCCTCCCTGCCCCTCCCCCATTCCGCTTGCTCTTTCTGGGGCTGCCCTGCCCTCCAGCTCTTCCTCTTCCTCACGAGGAGACCATGTGAGCCCCCTCTTTCCCTCTGAAATGCCCACAGTCATAATTTCCACCCTGAAGGTGGAGGGTGCCCAGAGTGAATCAGGCTTCAGCCTTCTCCCTCCCTCCCTTTCTTCCGCCCTCTGTGGCCACGGGGGAGGGGCGGGCTCCACGGATACTTCACAGCCACCACCCCCCCCAAGCTGTAATCGGCTCTGTCTCGCTTTTGCTCAGGAAGACGCCTTGGGTAAGAATGACGGGGCGAGCACGACTAAATGCCTCCCTCTGTGGGTCGCCCGAGGGCCTCACCGGCAAGAGGGGCTGCTGAGGGCTCAAGGGGCCCCCTCCCCTGGCTGGGCTCACAGAGGACTCCGGGCCTTCCCCAGGAATGGATTGTGACCCGGCAGGCGGGGCTCAGAGTTCCTCCAAGGAGGGGGTCCCCTCCTCGCTACAACAGCCTTGCAGGGTGGGCGGTGGGGGCTGTGACGTCGCACGCACCCCCTTCCCCAATCCCTCTGGAGGAAAAGGGGGCGGGGAGGGAGGGGCGCCAAGCCGGTTCTGCCCGGTGGCCAGGCGCAAACTCCGACCTGCCCGGACGCACCGAGCGCGGCGAAGGAGGAAGAAATGGGGCTCCCGCCCTCCCGCCGCCGCCGGGACGAAGGCGAGGCGGAGGCGGGGGGCGGCCGCTTGGGTGAAGCGGGCGCCGAGGCTTTGCTCTCCTCCGGCTCAGCCGCGGCCAGGAGGAGCCCGGGGCCCTTCTCCCCACCCGGCCGCCTGGCCTCCGCGCTCCGCCCCCCGCCCTCGCTCCGCCCGGCCTGCGCTGGGGGGCTCGGTCGGGGCGACCGCTCGCCCGCCTGCCTGCCTGCCTGCCTGCCTGTCTTCCTCCTTCCTGGTGCGACGCAGCGGCCGGAGGGGGCGGGACGGGACGGAACGGGACGGGCGAGGACGCGGTGCGACGGGCTTTCTCCTCCTCTTCCTCCTCCTCCGGGAGGCCTGCTGAGCCTCGGCGCGGCCGGCGGGGAGGCGGAGGAGCGCGCTGGTTCTCGGTGGCCCCGGCTGGAGCAGCCCCCCGCCGCCAGGCCGGCGTCGGGGCGATCTGCAGGGGCGGCGTCCCCGCTGCGGCCTCCTCCTCTGCCCGAGTACGGTGAGGCTCCGCCGCTGGACGCGACTCCGCAGCCCTCGAGGAGGGCACGGGGAGGAGGGCGGGTGGCGGACCCCCAACCGAACCTGGCGAGGCGAGGAGGCCCCCCTAGCCGCTCGACCTCCGGCCGCCCGGGGGGCTCCGCTTGGGGCTCGAGGGGGCTCCGTGGCGACGCTCGCGGGGCGGGGGGCGGGTGCTGATGCTGTTTTTTGGAAATCTCCGGTACGCAGGGGAGTGTATGCGCTCCAAGGACCGAAGGGCCCGAAGAGTACTGTAAGACCATCCGTAAAATCAGGCGAATTTTCAGAAAATAGAAAGCCGAGGAATGTTTGGGTGGCTTTATTTCGGGCGTTCTTTTCCTGGGGCTTAAATGACCCCACGAGGGGCATCTCTAGAAACAGTCCCCCGCTGGCAGCCCCCAGCTGTCCTCTCTCTGAGGGGTCCCGAAGAGGAACAGGGAGGGCAGGGCACCTGCAGTATTTGGGGCGATGGATGCCCGGGCCCCAATCCACAGACGTGTGGCGTGTTTCTTGGCCCCCAGCGGTCCCCTGCGGCCCTCGAGTTCTGTCTGAAGGTGGGCAAGTCAGCAGCTGCCGCCTTGGCTGAGGGAACTGGCTGGAGAGGATCGGTCAGCAGCCCTGTTTGTGGCCTGACGAAACGCGAATGTTGGCTGGAAGTTTCCATGAAGGAGAGCGAGATGGTGATCAGCACAAACTCTGTTTAAAGGGTTTTATGTAACAGGGGAGCTGCTTTGGCATGGAATAGCAGAAAGAAGTTGGCTCAGAGGGGAGGCTTATAAGCCACAGGTAGGAGGAACAGTGGACAATCCCAGCTCTGTCCCAAATAGCCAATTAAGCCCTGCTAATCAAGAGCACCATTGCTGCCGTCCTCAGTGCTTATTTCAAGGGGGTTGTTTGTCAGTCCAGGTGTTTGGGTTGTAAGTGGGTTTACTCTGGTGAAAGAGGAGGGCCGCTCTTCGAAGGATAAGCGCAGGCTCTGGCTGACTTTCAGCACTGTTACAGAAGGGAGCTGGATTGGACCACTGACCAACTGGCTGCGGTCTCTTAGTATGAGAGAACAAACAGCCAGCAAAGCTGTTTCAGTTGCATTTTTTGTGTTTTGAGTGCATCCAGTTTTGTGTTTTGTGTTTTGTATTTGGTGGGGCTTGTTTCCCGGTGATTGTAGCCTCCCTGTCCCCCCGCCAGACTGGCAGCTGCCCAGGTGCCATACCAGTGGTGCTTGGGGGCAGCAGTCAAGGCAAGCATGGCCTCTGGTCCAGACAAAACTGGGTGTTGCAAAGCCCCTTAGAGGCCTGGTGCACAGCTCACCTAAAACTTGTCCCAGCTGGAATTCTAGATGCTTGGGAATATTGGTCTGTGCCAACTGCAGCTGGTCTGCCTGTGTCTTCGGGTGCTCTTCCCCTGTTGTTTTCTGGACAAGATGACGGAACCTTTCAGCACCTTCCCTTTTAGCAAAGCTGGTGTGTGGATGTAGCCATGATCCCACTCAGGATCAGGCATGGGGGGTCACTTTCATCATGAACTGACCCTGTTCCCTGATGCCATGGGTATTCTTGAGGTACAGCCCAGGCCATCTGCCAACCTTCCATGTGTGTTTTTTGGAACAGCACCTGACATTCGGGTGTTTCCAGACATCCTGAGACAGTGACCCCCACTTTCCTTCAGCGGGATGCCTCTTTTCCGAATGCTGGTTTGTTTGTTGGTGGTAGATTCAGATGTATGGAGTGTTGTCAAGGCTCACAATAACCTCATGCTGCAGTAGCGCAGAGCAAAGGTTCTCCCTCAGCTGGCAACATGGTATCTCTCTGGGCAGATGGGTGGAGGCAGATAGGTGTGAGGACTGCCTGTAAGGGCTTTCTGAGGAATGTATCTTTTGTGAGGGGGCTGCAGGGAAATGTGAAGGCAGAGCCTCCCCACTCCCTTGTGCCCCCTGGGGGGGTGTGGTCCTCTCTCCCTGCATTTCTGAGCAGCTTTAAGTGAAGGGAGCAGCCTGAAGCCCTTTGGGTTGGGGGAAGGCTTCTTCCCCTGGGACAAAGGCTGGGCTGCTGGTGTATTCCCAGTCTTTCCCCCAGGACAGCCTCCTACTTGGATCTCTGCAGCCGGGCAGAGCATTTTCCTTGACTGAGAGTCATCGTACCCTGGTGGCTTGAGTGGTCAGAGGCAACCGGAAGCTCTGCGGGAGCTCCTGCGCTTCCTTGCTCAAAATGTGCCAACTTTCCTATCTGGCATCTTGTTCTCTGGGGCCTCTGACACTCCCTCTCCCATCCAGCTGTCCTGGGGATCTAAGAACTGCATCGGGACAACTCACATTGTCATACTGTGAGGGATCCAAACCCCTCAAGCACAAGATGGAAGTGCCACGCCAGCCATGTCGGCCCTGGCGTGAATCAGGGAGGCTGGATGAGAGACACCAGCAGGGCTCTTTCTCCTGGCTTGCCTTTTATTAAACGTTAACCCTGTGTTTGTCTTTGCTTTCTCTCTTCCAGGGTGAGTGGGATATCTCTGGGACGTGCCTTGCTCAACCCCTTGCAGGCACAATGAGGGCAGAAGGGATCCCGGGATGACTGGCTCAGAGGGATCGTCTCTACAGGTTTCCATGGTGAAGCTTAACATGGAGGACTCTGGACCCAGCAGCGACCCCACTCTCAGGGACTTCTTGGCCATGTACAGAAGAGGGGAGCTGGGCTGTGGTGCCAGAGACACTTTGGGAGGGGACTGGGACCTTCTTTCCTCTTCTGGAAGCCCCCCAGCAGAAACTTTGGCCCCCTCTCCCCTCTTGTGCCTGGAAGACCTAGATGGATGGCTGGGTGGGTGGCAGGGTACACAGGGCAGCACCAAAACAGCCTCAAGGAAGGAAGGTTTTGCCTCCTTAGCTCAGGAGCACACCAAGGAGTTGCATGCCATGGCTGCGCCTCCTCCTTTGGAGAGCCCAGGCGTCTGTGCTGAGGAGCTGCTGGGCAAAGGCTGCCTGCTCCCAGGGAGCCCCAAAAGTCAGACAAAGACCCCGGGTGATGCCACGCAGGCCCTCTTCCAGGCCAGCATCCGCCAAGCCCAGCTGTGCATCCTGGACCTCCAAGGGGAGATTGACCGGCAGAAGGAGCCCCAAAAGAGTTCCTCCCTGACTCCTCCCCTAAAGGCACTGGGGGGGCCCTCCGGACAGGATTCAGCTCTCTCCCCCAAGCCTTTGCTCCTGGCCACAGACAGTGGGGAGGAGGAGGAGGAGGAGGAGGAGGTGGAGGAGGAGAGCTTGTCCCAGGAAGATGAGGAGGAGGAAGAAATGGAGTGCTTGTTCTACAACAACCCCCTCTTCCAGGAGAATCCCAGCCCTACGAGAACCGTCAGCTTTGAAGAACCGGCCCTGGGGGGCCAGCAAGCAGGACCTTCTCCTCTTGATCTCAGAGATGGTGGCTGTGGTGGAATCCATGACATCAGCTGGTTCTGCAGGGCCCGTGGCGATGACCCACCTTGCCAGGTGGCAGCTCAGCCTCCCTCTGCACCAGAGCCCACTGCAAATGAGCCAGGCCCCTTCCTGCACAACCTCTCCCAGTCCCGTTCCCTGTCCCCCCTGGTAATCACCGAAGGAGAGCTGGAAGCCCCCCAGAAGGAGAGAAGGAGGATGGAGAGCAGGGGGGCCAGGTGAGGGAGACTCTGTGGTCTCTTTGCTTTCTCAAGTCCCTTTGCCTCCTGCTGCTGTTCAGATGAGCCCCCCAGGACAGGAAAAAGGCCATTTGCTCAACCTGACCTCTCTGCCCTGGTTGTGCAGCTGCCCCTCACTCAGTGGCAAGTGCTGTGCAGTGGAAAGGCAGGCTGCCCCGCCAGGGGGTGGGGATGGGATAGGGGCTTAGCACTGCTCTCTCTCTCTCCCTCCCTCCCTCTCACTCACCTTTGCCTCTGCCCTTCTGCAGCCACAGCACCTGCAGCACCCCCCAGCCCAGCCAGCTCACAGTCTCTCTGGAAGTGTTTCTGAAAGCCCAGCAGTAGGTGAGTCCTGCCTCTGTGGGGACTGCTGTGGCCAGGGGGGTGTATACCCTCTGACCATTTAGCTTCTTCCTCTTTGAGGGGCTGGGGCTGGGGAATCTCCCTTGGTGGCCTGAGATGTGGGAAGGGAAAGCATTCAGACCAAGTGCTTCCATGTGGGGAGGGAATGCTGAGGCCCCTCTCTTGAAAAATGTGAGCTGGTTGCCAGGGACAAAGCCTGTCTCTCCCTCTCATTGTTCCCCAGGTACCGATATGCCAGGTGCCCAAGGCCTCCTCTTCTCTTCCTGCAGCACTTCTCTCATGTCAGCACTGCTGGAAGAGCCTCCCGAACACCCTCCCTTCCAAAAGCCTCCTCCCTCTCCCAGAGAGACCCAACGGATCCCTCTCCACTCCTCCCCGGTGCTGCCGGTCCCTGCTGCGGAGCAGGGCCCCTGGAGCAAGGAGTCTGAGCCCCGAGCTTCACTCTGTAGCCACCGGGCACCCTCCTGCGCATGGGCGGGGGAGGCCCCCAGAGGAACTTCCTGTCTGCAGGAGGAAGGCAGTGCACGGGATCCACACCCTGCTTTGCCACTGGGCTCCGACAGGAAGTCACAGGAGGGCTCGGCAGAGGGGCATGTGGTGATGGCTGAGTTGCCCACCCAGCCAACTGAGGAGGGTGTTGGAGATAAGGAGCAGGAGGGGGAAGAAGAGCCTCCTGCCCCCCAGCAGTAAGTTTGCTCAAGAGAGGGCCTCAGTGTTTCTCTCTTGGCCTCTGCCTCCCCCCACCACAGCTGCCCGCAACATCCTCCTGCTGTGGTTAGAAGGCTGAGCAAGAGGCTGAGAGGAAGGCGCCATTGGGAGAGGAGGGGGTGGGGAGGCAGCAGCGGCTTCCCATGAGCAGGTTGGCACCCTTCTGGCTAGCCCCCTGCCACATGCCGTGCCTGCTGCCTACCTTCTTCTGTGTGGCCTCCTGCCCTCTCTCCCCTGGGGCCACAGACCTGGGGGGCCGTGCGGGGTCAGGGTGGAGGGCTTACCTAGAGTGCCCAAAGAGTCCTTCAGAGATCAAAGGAAGGGATTCCCTCTGAGTCAGGATGGCTGGCAAGATTCAGGCTCACTGCCTATCTCCACTGTGTGTGAGTATTAGCCATTTTCTGTTCAATGGCAGCCATTTTCTGGGGATGCTGGGCGGGGGGGGGCTTCTGTCTCCACCCCAACCAGCAGCTTTGGAGGGAGTGCCTTTTCCACAGGGAACCAAAATTCCACTCAAGGGGAGTTTGGGAAGCAAGGGGGCAATGGGCTTCCTTCGGTGCTCCACTCTGGAGGCAGAAGGGATGAGGGCAGCCCAGGGTATCTCCCCACTCCTGAGGGTTGTCCCATCAGGCAAGACTGGCCAGCAGCTCAGGGGCTGCTAGGCATTGGGGTCAAGGAGCTGGGCTGGCATGTTGGGTGGGTGCGAGGGGAGAGGGCATCTGAGCCCCTCCCAAAAGAGGAGAGTGGCTCAGCAGGTGCCAAGAGAACAGGTCTTTGCCCACCGCCTGGGGCCCCAGCACTGAGTGTGGGGAGGAACCCTTCTGCCTACCAAGTGAAGCGAGGAGGGGAGAAGAGAGGGGTTTGCCTCTAGGTTGTGGCCTTCGCATCTCCCCCAGCCCTGCTGTTCCCAGTGCCTGCTGCCCCACTCCTGCCAGGAGGCTCAGAATAGACTGAGACGGAGCAAGGGTCATTGGCCTGGGCTTTGGGGAGACTGCAGCTCTGGCCCTTTACCTGGCCCAAAGGAGCTGCTGTGCCAAGGCCACCCTGTTTGCAAATAGATTTCTGAGTCTCCCCTCTTTCTCCCCCCGCCCCGCACAGCTGCCCCCAAGGCCTCTCTGGAGATCCTGGGCGCATGGCACTGGACCCGGGCACCAAGGAGCTGGCGGACCCCGAGGCCCCGCTCTTTGCCAACGGCACTTCTGGGGACCAGGTGGCTGCGTTGCGTCTGGCTACCCGCCTCTACCACCTGGACGGCTTCAAGAGGTCTCAGGTGGCCACCTTCCTCCGAAAGAAGTATGACGGGGGGAGGTCTGATGGGAGCCCCCACCCCCACCCATCCCCCTCCCTCCTCGCCTCTGAGTGTTTCCTTGTGCTTGCTGGCAGCAATGAATTCAGCCAGACGGTGGCCGAAGCCTACCTCTCCTTCTTCCACTTCCAGGGTCAGGAGCTGGATCAGGCCCTCAGGTAGGGAGGGATCCCCATAGCAGGCAGTGGTGGGGGTGCCTGCTGCCTGTTTGGATAGTGGGACAAAGCAGACGGCTGCTGAGGGGGGAAGATGGCCAAGAAGGGCAGTGGACGGCACAGGGCCCTTCCAGCCATCTTTCCCGCCAGGGCCTTTCCTTCCTTCCTGGGTCATCCTTGGCTGGTAGAGGTGCCATGTCAAGGCCCCCTCCTGCCCTCGTGGGGCTCTCTGCACTGCCAGCGGATGCAGGGCCCTGGAGGAGAAGGGCCAAGCCAGGCCAAACAAATGTAGAGGCCTCCCTCCATTCCTCCACGGCTTTCCCCTTCCTCCTCCTCCTCCTCTTCTTCCTCCTGCCAGGTTGTTCCTGAAGGCTTTTGTGCTCACCGGGGAGACCCAGGAGCGTGAGCGGATCCTCCGGCATTTTGCACAGCGCTATCACAGCTGCAACCCGGAGGCCTTTCTCAGTCCAGGTGAGAAGACTGTGGAAAGCGGGCTCCCCACTGCACCTGTGAGGGACAGATGTCACCTTCTGCTTGGGGGGAGTGGGGCTGTGAGGCGGAGGTGGTGGCAACCAATCCCTCCCAGCATTGTCCTCATGTGAGACTGTGGGGCAGGGGTTGAGATGGGGGTCTCCTCCTTTCCTATAAGTGCCTTTGCCCCCCTCTGTCCTCCACAGATGCTGTGCACACCCTCACCTGTGCGCTCATGCTCCTCAACACTGACTTGCATGGGCAGGTAAGGCCCTGCAGGAGGGAACAAGTTGGGCCAGGCAGGGCTGGTCTGGGGGTCTCCCATGTGGCTTTTAGGGGGCCCAGAAGTGAGCCTGATCCTTGGGGTGGGGGTGGGGGAGAGTAGAGGGTGGAGAGGGAGGCCCGGGGACTGCCCAATGACCATGTTTGGGCAGGGTGAAGCAGAGGGGGTACTATGGATACCCTGGTACTTCCCTCCAAGATTCTGGGTCCGTTGAGCCTCCAGGGAAAGCGGGTGAGGGTCTTATTTAGGAGGATGTTGCTACCTGACAGTGTTCCCCTCTTTCTTTCCCCTCCCGCTTCTGCCTCTCCTGTTTCTGGCCCGGGGGGGAGTAGAAGGTGGGCCGGAGCATGTCCTGCCAGGCCTTCCTCACCAACCTGGATGGCTTGAATGATGGGCAGAACTTCCCCAAGGAGCTTGTGAAGGTACCTCCTGCTGCTGCCACCCAGGTGTCTGGTGGTGGGTGGGCATCGGGGTATGGTATGGAGCCTGACAGCTCTCTGGGGCCAGCAGGATGTGTTCTGATTGGCATTTCATGGGCTCTCCAGGGCCTCAAGCTGGGAGGAGGCACGCGTGTGGAGGGCTCAGTTAAGGGTGGAGTTCTTCTTTGTGGGGAGCTTGTCTGTGTTTACTCCAATCTAAAGCAAGACAGGTGTCCCTTCGCCTCGAGCCCACCTGGCTCCACCCTCCCCACTTTAGCCAGTACTGTCGACCCTTTGGAGCAGAATCTGTCCCCTCCATGTGCCAGCAAGGCAGCCTGTCCCCAGCCAAAGCACCCTTGCAGGATCAGGATCAGGCTCTCCTGCCTGTAGCTATGAGGAGAGGTGGGAGTTGGGTGGAACTGAGCCCCCTTTGAACCCATGGCCCCAGCCTCCTGGAAGCTTCCAGATGGTAGGTTGCCGTTTTCTGCAAATGGAAGCCGCGACTGCTGGGAAGGAAGCAGTGGCGGCTTTCTCTTGTTCCCAAGGGCAGAAGACAGACTCTTCTCTGGGGCCAGTGGGGTAGATGCAGAGGGGGCTTCCTGGGATCTGCCAGATGCAACTGGAGGATGTTCTGAGGGTAGGCAGGCCCAAGGGAAGAGGGGGCACACCTGGGGGCCCAGATGTGGGGAGGGGTCTTGGCCCCACCTGGCTCTTCTGTTCTCTCTCATTCCCCCCATTCTCTCTCTGTCTTTTCTTCAGGGCCTGTATCACTCTATTCGCCAGGAGAAGCTGGAGTGGGCTGTGTAAGTCACTGGGCTCCTCAACACCCGTGGGTGCTGAGGAATTTCCTTCCCCTAGGGTGAGGTGCACACAGCCTGTGTGTCCACATGGGCTCAGTGGGGGGGGTTCCTGCTTGGCCTTCTAGGCACCTCCTAATTCTGCACCACTTCCAATAAGGCAAGAACACACAAAAAGTCCGTAAAGCTCAGCAGCTGTGCTGGCAGGAGGGGGGCACTGAGAGAACTTTAAAAGGGTCAGTGCGACCTTGCTTCTGGGTAGGCACATACTCAGTTAGAGTAGGCATGCTCAATTAGAGGTCCAGACAGTCCCGTGCAGCCAGCAGGAGTTTGGTGCCACCTCCTCATTTGCCCTCCTTGCCAATCAACGAGGCCCCACTCTTCTCTGCAGGGATGAGGAGGGGGAGGCACCCAGCACCCCAAAGAGCCTCCCACCCTCATTGGCCACCAGCCAGAAGAAGAGCAACCCCTTCCTGACCCTGCTGCATGATCCAGGAGCTCAGACCTACCGCCAGGGCCCCCTGACCCGCAAAGTCCACGCTGAGGCAGATGGGAAAAAGAGTGAGTGTGCGGGCGCCAGGTGCAGACAGGGAGGGTGGCAGGCACACTGGCCAGGGCTCAACTGTGGGCACGTGGGGGGGGGTATTGCGAGCATAGTGGTGATTCCCCTGCCCCCTGTGTGGAGTGCCTCTATGCAGGAAGAAGAGGGGCAGGAAAACAGCTCAGCCCCACCCTCCCAGAACTCCCAGGTGCCAGGGAGTGGGCCCTGGATGACTGACCCACCTCTACCCCTTCTTCCACAGCGCCCTGGGGCAAGAGGGGCTGGAAGAGCTTCCACACCGTCCTCAAGGGGACTGTCCTCTACTTCTTCAAGGTAATGGTGGGGGGGAGAATCCCCAGGAATCCCTGAACCTCCTGTGGGGGAGTGCTGAAGAAGGTCTCTTCCCATCTCTCCTCCTGCAGCAGAGTAGAGCAGATCATCACTCCTTCGCCCCCAGGGCCCACAACTCTGGGTCCTGGAGACCTTGTGTACTGCGCCCCAGATTGGTGCCCAGCTTTGCCACTGACTCTCTCGTGTCTGCTCTGCCTGGGAGGTCTGAGCCCATTCCCTTATCTTTGCACCCATTGCCCCCCAGGATGAGAACTGGACAGAGTCCTCAGAAGAGCCCATCGGGGTGCACCATGCCCTGGCAGAGCGGGCCAGCAAGTACACAAAGCGGCCCCATGTCTTCCGGCTGCAGACAGCTGACTGGCACGTCTTCCTCTTCCAAGCCCAGTGAGTCATGACAGGCTCACAGTCCAGCACGTGGCAACCAAGCAGGCCAGCTTCTTCTCCTTGGATGGACGTCACTGGCACGGGGGTCCAGCCTCCGCCCCGCTCAGTTCCCCCTTTCCAGGCCCCTGTGCTCCTCCTCTTCTTGTCCCTGCCACGGGAGGGGGCTCCCAAGCAGCACTTCCTGGGGGGACAGACAGCTGCAGGCTCAGAGGGGACCGATGCCATGGGTAGTGGCTAACAGCGGGGCTCTAGGGGCTTCCCACAGCCTTAGGGCAACAGGAGGCAAACCACTATTTTGGGTGATAGGTGTACCTTCAAAAAGGGCAAAAGGAAGCCAGCCTTTAGCCGTCATGCTAAAAGGGATCCTTTCTTCCTGTTGCATTTCACATATTGTCTTAGATGGTAAAGCAAAGGCTGACAAACAGCTTCCACATGCTCCCCTACCAGCAGCTGGGGCTGTTGGGGTCCACATTGGGGGAGAGAGTGGCGGAGCCATAGATGGAACACCCCAGTAGAGGCAGGGCAGGCTCTTCTCCATGGCCTGCTCGGCTCCTGAGCAGTGCTCATCGGTCTGGGCACCTGGCCTGGGGTCTGCCGTTTGTACTCCAGCACTGTCGTTTGATAAACAGCTGCTCATAATAGCACCTGCATAATGCCAGGGTGCCAAATCCCAAACCTGCCCAGTGCTCTCCCAGCTCAACAACCACCTGAAGTAATTTTCCAGCACCACCACCACCATCTGTTTTGACCCCTGAATTGTTGACTCGGTCCCTTCTTCAGATGAGTGTCACTGTCATGGGGCAGGAGGGTTTCCAAGGGCAGAAGAGTCACCCTGGTGCCCCTCGTGGGCCCACTTTGCTGGAGGCGTGGGCAGAGACCCCTGACGGGACCCCTCTCCCTCTCTGCAGGAGCACAGAGGAGATGAGTTCGTGGATCTCCCGCATCAACCTGGTGGCTGCCATGTTCTCCTCACCACCCTTCCCAGGGGCTGTGGGCTCCCAGCGGAAATTCGTCCGGCCTATCCTGCCGACGGCACCCTGCAAGAACTCTCTGGTGAGGCTGTGGGCCCTTGTGAGGGTACACCTGGCTCTGGGTGTGGGCACGTACTTCAGAAGAAGCGCCGACATGACACGGGACTTGCAGGAGGAGAGTGGGAGCCCCTGGTGGGGGCTAAGCCCCCCTTCGCCTTCCATCAAGCTCTTTCACGTGGCTTGCTTCCTCTTCCTTGGTCTCATTTCCTTCTCCTTTTTCTCTTACTTAATATCCCTTATTTCCCCCCCGAAACTGGAGCATTCCCCTCCTTCCTCTCCCCCTCCTCCACGTGCAGATGCAAAGGTGGGCAATCTGCAGTCCATCATGTGGGGCCCCCATGTGTCACCACCACCAGCTCCACATGGGGGGTGGGATGGGTGCAAGGAGCTTCTTGAGTTTTAGTCCACCCATTGTCCCAGGTATCTGCCTAGTGATTACTGGGAGGGAGGGAGGAGGGTTGAAGCCCCTCACCAGCTGTCTGGGACATGGTGGGTATCTGTGCATGCAAGTATGTGTGCGTTTGCAGCCCCAGGCGTGGAGCCGACACGGCCTGTATGCACACCCACACATCCCATGGCATTGGGGCAGGTTGCTCCCGAGTGCAGCGGCAGTCCAGAGGAGGGGACTTTGGGGCGCCCAGGACAGCCAGTTCCTGACCACTTTCTCCCCTGGCCAGGAGGATCAGTACCAGGCCCATGAGGACTGTTTGGAGAAGGCCTCTGAGGACCTCCGGGAGCTCCAGCAGAACCTCCCAGATAAGCGGAGCCGTGGGCGGCACCTGGAGGAATACCAGCTCAGGAAGGAGTACTTGCTGTATGAGGTAGGCCAGGCATGGGGATCACAGCAGCCTCCCCCTCAACTTCTCTCTGATGCTGATGAGTGAGGCCAGAACGTGGAGCTGATTGGTGGTGAGGGAATGATGGGTCCGTGCTCTGGCACTGCCTCCTTCTACAAGGGTGGGGGGGCATAGGAAATCCAGACCTTGGTGAGGGATTTTGGGAGTTCTTGTTGTTGTCCTGTGCCTTCAAGTCATTTCCGACTTATGGTCACATTACGGTGATGCTACCATGGAGTTTTCTGGGGCTGAGAGTATGTGAGGCACTCAAGGTCACCCAGTGGGTTTCTGTGGCAGAGCGGGAAATCCAACCCTCGTCTCCAGGATTGTAGTCCAGTGCTCAAACCCCTACGCCACTATTGCTCTCTGATTTTGGGAGGCCTAGGAAAAAACAAAACAAAATCTTTTTTGACCACACCATTTTGCTAATGGAGCATTACCCTGGGGCTCAATTCTTTGAGCCAGGCCCTCCCCATTCAGCTGTGGCCTTCTCCTCCCTTTTGTGCTGCGCAGAAGCACCGGTACCAGACCTACCTGCGGCTTCTGGAAGTGAAGCTCAGCTGTGTTGCCGCCCCCGCCTCAGAAGACCTGGACCAGTGGGAGGCTCACCTGGGGGAGGAGGTGGAGGAGGGCAGCTGCCCCCGCCTGCAGAAGTCCCACTCAAGCCCCTCCCTGAATGCAGAGGGCTCACCCCCACCCGCCGCCACCTCTGCTGCTGTCAAGGTGAAACGGAACATCTCAGAGCGCCGGACAGTCCGCAAGATCATCCCCAGGCGCAACAAGCACTTGCTCTGACCGGACCCCCCCGTCCCTGGCTCGGGAGGGGGCCTTTGGAAGAGGAAAGGGGCTTGGGGGGCGGAGGGTGGAGTGTGGAGCGTTTGCAACCTTTGGGCACCAGGGGGCAGCAGGGCTCAGCAGCCGGGCCACCCAAGCGGGTTTCAGGTTCTGGTCTTCCCACTGACCGGCGGGGGGGGCCCTCTGGGCGAGGTTGGCATCTCAGCTCAGAGGGCTGGGCCGGGGCTCTGTTTTGCCTTAGGAAGGCTTCCAAGACTCAGGGAAAGCTTCCTGCCGAGGGTGTGTGGGGTCGCGGTCTCTCTCTCTCTGTCTGTGCCTTCTGAGACCGCCCCCCAGTCCCCCAGCCACGCAGCTGCTGTTGGGGTGGGAAAGGAGCTGGGATCATTGTGCAATAAACATGGACAGTGGATGGATGGCGATCCACCGAGTGTTGAAGGCTGTGGGAACTTCTTTGCATTGCCTTGCACCCCCACCCCAGTGCAAATTATTCCAAAGGGGTGGTGGTGGTGCTGTGTGTCCTTCACCTCCCTGCAGACAGCCCCAGCAGTCACAGCAGCGGGTGGGGGAGGGAAGAGGGAGGAGGATTTCTGAGGGGAGGGGGTGATAGGGGAGCCTGAGGGTGGCTGACGCTGAACCCCCTTTGCTGCTCGCTCCCCAGGAAAAGCATCCTTTAGGAATGGGAGAAACGACACAAACCTGCTCTCCTCCCTGTCCCTCCCTCCAGTGGCCCATGGGTGCTGCCTTGTGGGATCTCCCTCCTCTCCCTTGGAGGGGCCCCCACCCCTCCCACCGTAAGGGCTACCCTGTGGTGGTTTCTCCTGGTTCCGCTGCGCCCCCTGAGCCCAGCCGGAGGAAAGCGGGGGAGCGGGGGCTTCGGCACGCCAAGAGTGCGAACCCAGCAGTCTCTCTTTGGATTGGAGGGCATAGTAACCAGAGCTCCCTACCAAATAGTGGTGTTGGGGGGGCTTCAGCGAGGGGAAGGAAGATTGAGGACGGCACCCTCCCCCTGCTTCTCCCGAGCCTTTGCTCCTCCCCTCCCCTGGGCGCGTTGGTCCGTCTCCAAATGCGCCGCTGATGCCGCAAGAAGGAGGCTTTGGGGCCTGAACCCGAATCCGGAGGAGGGGCCGCCAGCGCAGGAGCCTCCCTCGCAGCCCCGCCGGGAGCGGGCACGCGCTTCCTCCCTCCCGAAGGCAGAGCCAGGCTGTGCCGGGGCGAGGGCGGGAGCTCCCAGTTGCGGCGGCCGGAGGAGGCTGGAGGCAATGAGATCGCAAATTGCCGCATCCGGTAGAACCTGCGCTTTGTTTTCTGCTCCATGAAGTTTTATGTCCTATTATTGATTCGCTTGGTTGCTCGCCTCCTCTCCTCGGTTTGGATGACATCCGCCGGGGGAGGCGTGTTTTTTCCTGCTCGAGGCTCCTGTCGCCGACCCCCGGCCTGACCAGACGTCTGAAGCGCCTTCGAGATGGGGGGGTGATCGCCCCCTAGCCTCTCTCTGCTCCTCCGGTTCTTCCACGCCGGCGCGGACCCTCCGCTTCGAGGTGCCGGCGTCCCTCTGTAGGCCGAGCGCTGCCGAGGCGGCACTCTCGCCCGTGGGCGGCGAGGACGGCCTCTCCGCGCTCCGCTGCCTCAGGATCCCTGGGATCGGACCGGTGGCGCGGTCGCCCGGCGCCTAAAGATGCGCGGAGCCGGTGGGTCTTCGGCTGGGGGAGCGCCGTCACGAGGCCCGTAGAGGCGATGCAGACCGGCATCGAGCCCCCGCTTCCGTTGGCTACTGCGCCCCTGTCAGAAGGAGGGAGCCCGGCCCCTTTGCTCGCTTTCCACGTGCGCGGCAGAGGGATCTTTCTTGGCGCTTTGCTGCGCTGCTTAAAAGTGCGCCAACCTCGCGCAGATCCTGAGCAGAGAGCTCGCCCGCCCACCCCCCCACCCCGAGCAAGCGAGGCAGGGTGCGGACCCGGCAAGCCTTCGGGCGGCGGAGGCAGTCTGGCCTTGGAAAGCCGGGTCGGCTAGAGGCACTTTCCGAGGGCGGCTGCGAGGGGGACCCGAGAGCTGAGCCGAATGAGCCTGGGGGTGCAGCGGTCAGCCACGGAGCAGGTTTCCTCCCGGGCGTGCGTAATTTTGGGGGATGGGGGAGACCTGGCAACGTGTGGCCCACGTGCATCCGGCGGCTTGCGGGAGGAGAGGTACTTGCCTCCCCGAGGGAGGCATAATCACATTTTTCCACGAAGAAGACGCGCGGGCTCTGTTCCGAGGCGCTGGGGCCCCAGTCCTTCTCCTCCCCTCCTCTTAACCAGACCGCCGCCCCCGATCCCGCCTTCCGTTATTTGTAGCCAATCAAGGAAGTCACGACGACACTGACGCCCCCGGCGCCTGGAATAGGAAACCTCCCGCCCGGCGCGTTTAAAGGGCTATTGGCTGGTCGGCGCCTTCCTTGGTCCTTGTAGGCGGGGAGCCGTTGGAATGCCAGCAAAATAAGCAAACGCTTCAGAAACGCTGCCTTTTCCTTTAGCTGCGTCCCTCCCCCGGACAAAAGCCCGAGCACAGGCGCTCCTGGCTCACGCCGCCTTTGTAGAAACTCTCCCTGTTCCCCGGCAGCAAAACGGGTGAAGATTTTACCAAAACTGACCTGCCAAGTGCGTGGAGATGAACCCTCTCATTGTTACGCCCCGCTGCGGAGGCAGAGCGTCGCTTAGGCCGGTCCTGCGACGCCCTTCGCGCTGCCCCTGCGCCCCCGGGTTGCGGAGAGAGGGTCGCGGAGGCGCCGGAGGGCCCCGCTGCGCAGCACAGCTCGAGTGGTATCCACTTCCCAGGCCTGCTCCTGGGGCTGGGAAATTGTCTGCGGCAGCAGCAAAGGACGGAGGATGTTTCTGCGTTTTTGTGTGCGTGTCTGTAAGCCGCACGATAAGAAAATAAGAGCGGTAATAGTGACGGATCGTATCTGTAGTAAAACCACGGCAGGTCCCAGGAGCAACCCAAATCCCTTCCCTCACATGAGAGCACCTAATTTGGGTGCCTTCGACCCCCCTCCTCTCTCGCTCAGAGGGTACAGAGAGGCCGAGTACTCTCTTTCACCTCAGCCCAGCCAGCCCCTTTCTGCCCCCTCTCCTTGATGACATCTTGTCTCCTGAAGAGATCCGATGAGCCCCGGACTGGAGCAGATTTAATGATCCTGGTTGGTCTCACAGAATTATTCCATTAAGACAGATTTTGTCATTTTCTCTATGATCAACACAATCAACTCAGCTGCGGCAGAAGGAGTCTAGCCAGGTTCCTGTTGGTATCTTCCACCTGTGTGAAAGCAATTGGACATTTTTGTCCAATGTGCAATGTCTGCATTCAGTTCAGGGGTGTGGAAGTGCAGTTGTGTTTGTGGATACATATTTGGGTCTTGGTTCAGTTGTGCAACATAACCACTCAAGAGTGTGTAGCACAGTAAATGCACAACTCAACATCTAGAGCTCTGCTAAGCAACCCTGGATTGTATAGGATCTTGGTGACCATCTCTGGACAGTTCCAGCTTTAAGCAGCAAGGAACAAATGGGAAGCGAACCTTTTGGCTGTCTCCCCAAGATCCCCCCCCCCGCAGCCTTCCTGCAGCTGAGAGACTGTTTTCACTGGTTCTTTGACAACCCTAAGCCTTTTCAGAAATATGGAGCCAGACACACAACGTGAGATACATCTGTCCTCAAAGACAGCCTCTAAATATTTTGAAATACATACAACTTCCAAAAGAGCAGTTCAGCTGGTTCAGGTCAATATCTTCGGCTAATGCAGCATTTTGTTAGCAAATGTGAAAAGTGGTTGATAGAGAAACAAGAAGCTTCCTCTGCCCTCCCAAAAATGTCCCCAAGGATCTCCATTTCTCCCTACCCGCTCTACAGCAGATGTTGTTCACCCGTCGCTTCACTTGACTGACAAACGAGGTGGGAGTGTTGTTGGTTCTCCAAAGCAGCCCAACAAAAACTCCCAAATGCTGTTTTCGCATCTGGTCCCTGCTTCTTGTTCTTATTCTTTTCCAGGACTGAGAAAGGCTGATGTATTTGGAGTGGCAGCCATTTTCTAGGATCATAGAGTTGGAAGGGACCCCAAGGGCCATCCAGTGCACCCCCCTCCTGGTAGGAATAAACAGCTACGGCACCTCTAAAAGAGGCCCATCTGGCCCCTGCTTGAAGACCTCCAAAGACAGAGAGTCCCCCACTGTCAAACAGCTCTTACAGTAAAAAAAGTTCATTGCAATGTTTGGCTGGAATCTTTTTCTTTAATTTGAACCCATTGGTTCTGGTCCTAGTCTTTGGAGCAGCAGAAAATAAGCTGGATCCATCTTCCACATGACATCCCTTCAGATAGTTAAAGCTGGCTTTCACCTCCCTCAGGCTAAGGTCCGCAGTTTCTTCCCAAGCTGTTCCTCATCAGGCTTGGTTTGCAGACTTTTGACTGGTTTGGTAGCTCTTCTTTAACCATATTCCAGCTGGTCAATATCCTTCTTAAAATGTGGTTCCTGGGTCAGGACACAGGGTTCCAGGTGAGGTCTGACCAAAGCAGAACGAAGTGGCACTAATGTCTCTTGGCCCGGGCAGTGCCCTCCTGCTGGTGCAGCCCAGAACTACATTGGCTTTCTTGAGCACGACTGGCTCACATTTAGTTTATTTTCTCCTAAGACCCTGAGATCCTTTTTGCATGTACTGTACATTTTATATTTGACCGCTAGAGAGACCACCTTTCATGTAGCCCTGTTAATATTCATTGTGTTAGTTTTCACCCAGGTTACCAATGTGTCAAGATAATTTTGAATTCCCCCCTAATTTGATATAATCTGAATATTTGATAAGCATTCCTTCTTTTCCATAATCTAAGTCACTTATCAAGATGTTGAACAACACTGGGCCCAGGACAGAACCCCAAGGCAGCCCACTAGTAATGCCCCAGAAACACTTGCTTGAACCCAGGGCATTTTGCATGTACTTTTGCCCACTGGGCATTGGCATTTGGTGGGATGGTGAATCCACTCCAGAAGAGTGAACCTGCTTCTTTGCACCTTGGGACTCTCCAAGGTGCTGAACGCTGTTCCCCAAATAGGCCCAGCCGGCTGCTGCTTCTGGGCTCCTTTAAAGCCCACCAAAGCCTGCGGTGGATTCACTGACACACTGATGTAGAAGGCCCCAGTCCTCCCCCCCAAATGCCACCTGCCTCCTCTTCTATTCTCTGAAGGTGAGATCTAAAAGAAAGGGGAAGGTGGGCCACCACTGCCTCCTCCCCCTTTGATGATGGCAGCAGTGGCCACTGGAGACCACTTGGGTGCCAGCAGAGAGCAGGGTTTTTTGTGTGCCTTTAATGCAAACATGGCTGATAGAGGAGCCTGGCAGGTGTCCATTCAGCTCAGGATGAGGCCAAAAGAGAAGCTGCACCTTCTTCCCAGGCTGGAGGAGCTAGTGGGTAGATTGGATGCTGGTGCCAAGGCCCAAATGCCTGGGCAGGAGGATGTGCCACTGCCAGCCAGCACATCTGAGTGTATGCACGTACACACACACACACACATACTGCTTCAGTCTTCATCAGGTGGCACAGGTGTTCTTGTGGCCCTTTCAGGGAGCAAGACTGGGGAATTGCACCCCAGCCATGCATGCACACACTGGTCTCATCTTGGCAACTGAACGATCATCTGCTGGACTTAAAATGCCCCCTGTTCTCCAAGGGGGCTCTCTTCCCTTTTTCGCCCAGCAGGCACAGAGTGACGCCGGCCGCTATGCGGTCAGTGGCACAGGGTGTGAAGAAAGAAGGGGAAGCCATCCAGGATCTCTGGGAAGGTTCTGGGCCTGATCCTCCGCGGGCTCTGCTAACCGCATGTGATAGGCTTGGTCCTCTGTGGCAGCTTTGGTGGCGGGATGGCGAAGGAGGCCGTGGCATGGGAAGGTGGGAGACCCAGCGGGCATAGGAGGCGGGTGGGCAGATGGGGAAACCCTGGTGTAGGGAAAAAGACACAGCAGGGTAATAGCTCTCTCCAGATCCTGTCCACTGACACTTCCATAGGACTGGAAAGTAACTAGTTAAAATAGCAAGTTATATGTAATTAATTCCTTTTCTCAGTAACACAACTATGGCTAAAATCAGAGATGTGTAACATCTTTTAGCTAGAAGGTACGATGTAACTACCATGTTAACTTGATGAGAGCTACTTTCATTTCAACTGCTGTGTGAATGAAGCTTTCTAAAAGTACTTTTATAACTGTGGAGAGGCAGGAGCATCCCATGGTTCAACTGCCTCTCCTGCTGCTGTGGGGCAGAGGGAGAGGGGTATTTTGTGCTGGGGGGCAGCCATTGGTGTTTTCCTCTAAAGCAGCTACCTTAGTTATTCTGAATTGGTTGCCAACGTGCAAGGGACCCCCTTGAGGGAAGGGGTCTTCTCCCCTTGGGACTAACATGAGCTGCTTTGCCCTGAACTGAAACTAGCAAAATGAGTTTTGCAAAATCTAAGTCTTCCCTGGAGGCCCCCTGCCCACTCTGTCTTCCTCCTCCCTCCCCGGGGGAGAGGTCCTCTGCAGAAGGCCTCAGTTGCTCTTTCCTGTGGGTGGCAACAATGAGAGGAGGGAGAGAAAGGGCCACTCTGTGACCACAGGCCCAGTTCCAGCAGAGGGGAACCATTGCTCCATAAGAAATAGCTCCCTTTTGGAACACGGAGCTACTGCTCCAGCTGATGCCTGGGGAGGGGGTGTCTTGGCACTGGGCACCTTCACCTGAACAAGGGGCATGCCCTGGTGGCTGTTCCCTCCCTGTCTGGAAGGCTGCAGCTGGTGTCCCTCACAGAAGAAACAGGAAAGCAAGGCTGGGGGAGTCCCTTCTACAGAAATAGGACTGCAGCCAGGAGGCATTCTGATGTGGGGGAGAGAGTTCCCCTTCAGCCACCCTACCTCACTCTCCCTCTTTCTCTCCTCTGCAGCTGCTCTGCTACTCCCCCCCAAAAAAATCACAGCAGTGCCTTCAGCAATCTTGAGTCCAGAAAGGAGGATGAGGCTCAATTGCGCTGAGCTGCCAGCCCTGGCTGCCTCCCCCTTCCTCCCCCAATCCGCTCCCAGATGTCTGTTTCTCCTACCAGGCCCACCTCAAGCTTCCTGCCCCCCTCCCACTGGAGGCCACATGCAGGCCACAATGTGGCGGATAGCCACTGGCTTGGCTCTCTTTGTTTGCAGAGTCCCTTCTTCTGCCCAGAATGAACTGTTGGCCGCTGCCCCTTTTGCTCTGGCCCTCAGACTGTAGTCGCCATGTTCTCTCACTCTCTTCTGATCCCGCAGCCGCAGCATCCTTTACAAGTGGTCGTAGGTGGTGGAGGAGGGCGCAGGGCCCCGCCCTGCAGGGGAACTGTAATAATACAGGGGACCTGGGCAAGCAAATGGGAGGAACACCCATTAGTGAAAACTCTGCCAGAGAAGCATTCTTTCCAGCTCCACAGACGTTAATCCTGCACCTATGGCACCCCTGCCCCTCCATATGCCTCAGGAGGTCCCATGTGAGCCCAACAGCCCTGGCAATGGGGCCACACCCTCAGTGCTCCCCCCACTCTCGGGGGGGGCTGCCCTTCTCCCCCCTAGCAGGAGGGGTTTGCAGTCTGCTCAGTGCCATCTGCTGGCCTCTCCCAGGAGGGAAAGAGGGGGCAGAACCAGCTGGCCAGGGACAGTTCAGAGAAGGAGAGGTGGGAGGATGCAACCTCAAACAGGGTTGGGAACTGAGGAAGGCTGGGGGGTCACATTAGCTCTGCAGGAGACCTCAGAGAGCTATAGCTGCTCCCACACACACAAAAAAAGTTAAAATTAAAAACAGTTTCACCCTGAACACCTGTAGGAGCATTTTCACCATATTTTGAGTTTCAAAACAGACCTCAGAGTGTGCACCCCACAGTCTCTAGGGGACTTTTCAGAGCATTTGGAGCTAAAAAAAAATTTAAATAAAGTTTTTGCAAAAATTGTTTTTGGTCCCTAGAATTGTCCTCCATGCCCTTTCCAGCTCTCTTGACCCTCTGGGGGCCACAAAAACAGCCCTGAGGGGTGCATGCAGCCTGCAGGTGGCACTTTGGCTGCCCTGACCTAGAGACACATCTGTAAAAAGGGCCAGATAGGAGTCAGGGAGGTAGAAACTGTAACAGAGTGAGGGCAGTCAAGGACAGAGAGAAGGTCTGAATAGGGTTTGGGAAGCTGTGAATGAGGAAACAATTCAGAGATTTCTTGTTTAACTCATTTTGTTACGTAATAAATCTTTCCTTATTTACTCTCTGTAACAGTCAGGCTGTTCCCTGTAAGAACAGGCAAGGAGCCTGAACATGCTTACCATGGTGAAGCTATAAAGGCACAGAATCCTGGAGTTGAAAGGGGCCAAATGGGCCATTGGGTCCAACCCCTTCTCAGTACAGGATTTCCAGCCAGAGCTGGCCAGCCTCTTTTGGAAGACATCCAGAAGGGAAGGAGATCCCCAAAACTTCACTTTGGCAAAATAGGGGCCACCTGGGGGCTGAGTTCCTGATCTGGGGTGGGATCTTGAGGGGGATAGGGGCACGATGAGTGATGGGAGCTCAAGGGGTCTTTGGAAAGGGGGTTTCTTAGGGGGCAGGATGGAAAGCAGCAACAGAAGAGGCTCTGGCCTTGCAGTGCCCATTTGGGGCTACTGCTTTTCTCTCTTCTCAGGTGGGGGCGCTGTCCCGCTGCTCCTCCCCTTTTGCTCAGGCTGAAACAGTAAAATCTCGCTGGCAATCAGGGGTGGGTGGAGGGCTGGGTGGGGAGAAGGACATGTTATTTGCCAGAGTGGCAGGCTGAGAACAGGAGCTGGAGC
Source organism: Iguana delicatissima (assembly GCA_948472985.1). NCBI lineage: Eukaryota > Metazoa > Chordata > Lepidosauria > Squamata > Iguanidae > Iguana > Iguana delicatissima. The sequence goes on along the minus strand of CAOKZL010001119.1, from coordinate 29,488 downwards.
GTGTGACCTGGTCATTGGGCCAGAGAAATGAGGACAAAATGGCCCCATTTTCCCGAGGTCTGGAAGTCTGCCAGGAAAGCCAGCCAGATTCATTTGAAGCGCAGCTGTTCATTTTTGGACTTTGGAATGCAGGGGCAGGGGCAGGCAGACCTTCCCCCCAGTGCTTCAGGGCCCCATCAGGAGCAGGCGCGCCCATACAGAGCGCCCCACAGCTCCCCGCAGGCCTGGCTGGGCGGCAGACTCACCCAGGAGGGCAGCGTTGGGGAAGTGCCAGTTCTCTGCCCCGTAGCTGCAGAAGGGCCCGGGGTCGCCGCCGCCGCCGCCGCCGCCGCCGCCGCCGCCGGGGCTGTAAACAGCGTTTCCCGAGTAATCTCCTCCTGCTGGAGACAGAAGAGACGGAGAGAGCAAGGGAGCGAGCGCCTGGAAAGGGAAAAGAAGCGGGCCGCGAGGCCCTCCGGCCGCCGGGGAGCGTCGAGGCGAGGAAGGGAGGGCGTCCTCATTCCCCTTCCCTCTACCCGCCAACCGACCTCCGCCTGCTCCCCCGGGGGCCCGAAGGGAAGCTCTTCCCTTTCTCATTGGAGGACAGCGGCGCTCCTTCCCTTCAGATGCGCCCCCTCCTCCCACCCCTCGGGCTCCCCTGAAGCTGCAGAGAGCCCCCAGATGTGCACTGCGCCAGTCAGGGGACGAGGCTTGTGAAGACGCTCCTTGCCTGTGTAAAAGAAAGGGAAAGGACGACGCCCGTTTTGGGGCCTGGTGGGTGGAAGAGGAGGCACTGCCTCCTCCAACCCTCCCTCCGGGGATTCGTCCATTGCCTTTGGTGACCCTCCCCCGCATCCTGCTCACAGATTCCTGGAACAACCTAATGGAACCACTAGCCACCCCCAGCCGCCACTACAGGACCCCACAGTTAACGGGAACTCGGTCACCTTTGGCTTCGGGCAAGGGATGTGCGGCGGGGGGAGGTAAAGAGCGGCTCGCTTGGGTTTCTTGCTGCACCGAGTTTCAAAAACGAAGCAGCTCTCCGGTACTGCCCTGCCCTGGCGTCGGGAGAGGGGGCGCCCCCTCCGGACCCCCATGAGGCCTCAGCAGGGCAGAGCAAAGCCGCCCCCGTCGCGCCCTGAAAAGCTCCGGGAGACAGGAAACGGGGCTCCGTCGGCAGCCTGAAATGCCTCTCACCTCCCACCGACTGGCGCCGCTGACTGTCCGACCGGCGGACCCGTGGCCTCCGCGTCAAGTAGTGCCCCCGGCCCGGGTCTCCGCCGCCGCTGCCACTCAGCCAGGCGAGTACCCAGCTCCGGCCAGGCCAGAAATATTCGGAGCGGAGGAAAGTAACTTTTGGAAATGAACTCCCGCACTCCCCCAACCCGCACAAAAAGCGGCGGGCGCGCTGAGATTGATCACAGGGCTTCGAGCAGGTCACAGAAAGTGTTTCAACGCTCTGATGTTCCTTCTTGAGGTGTTTTGCATTTCCATGTGGGAGCGCCTGAGGGGCGCGGAGCGGGGGGCTCGGTTGTGATCCTTAAACTGGTCGGTCTGTTGCGCGTCGCTCCCAAGCGCAGCCCGTGCTCCTCCCGCCTCGAGGAACGCCCCGCCTCCGTCTGAAGGGCCCCTGCAGAAGGCACACTCGCCTGAGGAGCTCCCCGGGGGCTCTCCCCTTGCAAACGCCCCTCCCCGGCCCAGCGAGAACGGAGGGAGCGGGGGCGGAAGGTGGAGGAAGGCCTCCTGCTCAGGCGGCTGGGAAAGTGGGCCAGGGAGAGGCTTCTCAAGGGTTCCCTCTCTATAGACGCGCCTCTGCAACAGGGGAGCTCCCCCGCTTTACGCTCACCGGGCCAGGGAGCAAAGCCGCAGGGCCAGAGTCCGGATGGCAAGCGACGCCCCTCCAGCCTGCCAAACTGTGTGCGTCCCCTAGGGCCCATCCTCACCCCCGGGCCCTTCTATTTCGGCTGGCTGTCCCGGAGGGAGCGCCTGGGGGCCGCTGGAGAGGAAAGGGTGCCTCCCCCACCCCTCAGGCGGGGCGGGGGGCTGAGATGGCGCTGGGCGGCTCCTTCCCCTCCTCTGGTTACCTTGGCGATGTGCTTAATGCGGCGTAAAGAACACTGGCTTTCCTCTCCCTGCGCGCTCCCTCTTCTGAAGCATGAAACGAGATTGCTCGGGAGGAGGGAGGCGGGAGAGGTTACCGGCGGTTTTTACGCCGCCTGTAATGAGAACAGTCCATCAATGCCCCCCGGAAATCTCGTGCCCTGCTCCTTCCCCCTCCCCGCTTCTTGGCCGTCGGTGAGGGGCCCTCCTGGGTAGGGGAGGGGAGGGTCTATTCAGAGGCCGATCTCAGGCTGCCCCCGCCGCCGTCGCCACTTCGCCGGAGCTGCCTGAGGGCTCTTCCGCCCCGCCTGTGTTGCTGTCCGCCACCAAGTCGCTTCCGACTTATGGCGACCCTTTCTAAGGCCACCCTGTCATGGGGTTTTCTCGGCAGAATTTGTTCCCCTAGTATGCCCTTGCCTTCTTCTGAGGCTGAAAGAGCGTGACTTGCCCAAGGCCGCCACGACAGTGTGGATTAATGATCCTCCCGCTCCTTGAAGGGCTGTCGTAGGAGAATAGGTCGAAACTTGACCTTTAGGAAAACTGGAAAATCCTGGTCAAACACTCTACACCCACCCTCTCCTGATTCCTTGTCAGGGGAAGGGGCTTTAGGCAGTCTGAGCGCCTCCTGCATTCTGTCTCTCTAGAACTCTTCGCATTCTCGGGCACCAGCTGGAAGGTGTGCTTACCAGCGCCCCCAGGTACACCATGTGACCCTAAAACCCTGTCTCCGCTTCCTCCTGCCAGCTGGTGAGTTCCAGCTCTCCTGAGCTGCGCCTTTAGGCGAAACTTGCTCTCAGTTAGCCACGGTTTGGACAATGCGTTTGTGTGTCTGTGTGTTCTTAACGTACATGTAAATGTAAACTGTATAGTTTTTTAGTTAAGTAATTTTCGTCTTATTTTTCTGGACCTGGTCTCAGAGGGAACCCAAGAGGTCTAGTGCTTTCCCACGGAGATTCTGCTGAAGGCGCCGGACTCTTCCCTGAACCGGCCTCTACCTTCCCTAACATCCCGCCAGTCTACCCGATCCAAGGATGACTTAAAGAAAAGCAGAATGAAGCAGGAGAGGCCGCAAGAGGCCAGCGGAGCAAGAGGAGGGGAGGGCCAAGCAGCAAGAGTTTGGCCCTGGGACTCCGGTGATAGATCTGCGGGTCGCGGGCCTCACCAGCTGTGCGTTCCTGAATCCGTGGGGAACTCTGATAGACTCAATGGGATGGCCCGAATTTAGCCAGCCCGCTGCTCACTGAGGCATGGTTTCTATGTTTCGGCATTTGGGAACTGATGTGCTGCGCCCGCCGAGCCCCACCGGCCCGCTAATTCCCTCCCTTTCCGCTTCGGTGGCTGGAAGCGTCCTGCCGGCTCCGGGCGAAACTGACCCGAGAGGAAACAGCGAGTAGAAATCGCCCGCCGTGGCCGCGGGGCTGAGGGCGAGGCGGCCTCCTCCTGCCCGCGCGGTTCGGTGGAGCTCAGTCGAGCGTCCTATCAAGCACAATCCCATACTAATCTGCTTCACAGCAGAAACAGAAGGTCCCTTGCACTTAATTGCCCTCGGGCCAGCTTCGGCCTCTGGAGATCCACCGAATGGCAGACCTCCCTCCGAGGCTCTCGCCCACCTTCGACGGCCCTGCTCCGGTCCCGCAAAGTCACGGCAACTGCGGAGGACGGCCGCCCGCTGTCCCTCCTAAGGCGCTGCGTGGTCCCAAGCGGTGTTCCCAGAGGAGTCTGGATCTTAGTGAATACGCTGCCTTCGTTTCTGTTTCGGGGTGACAACACTCCCTGCCGGTTCTCCCTGGAGGCGGGCGATGTATTTGGCACGTGCTTGGTAACTTTTCCCACGTTACTTTCCCACCATGTGTGTGCAGTCTGAGTGCTCCATAATCATTCCCTGCTACGTTCCCTTCCTCCCATTTTTCTCTTGCTCATTAATCATTGTCATTTTTCTCGGGTAGGCACGAGTTTCTCTGTCCCCCCAACTGAGAACCGCGTCTCCGTCACCAGCCGCCCGGCACTTACCTGCCACCCTGTGGGCGATGCCGTAGCTTCCTTGGCCATTGGTGGGGATGTGGGGAGGATAGCCAGGGAGAGTGGGGCCAACCACGTCGTGTACTGGAAGGGGGGAAGCAGCGAGAGAGAGAGAGAAAGAGAGAGAGGTCGGCGTTGACATTGAGGTGCAGGAGACCACCCGATCAGGAAACAAGGGGGGACCCGGGGAGTGGGGCACTCTCTCCAGGATCCCGGAGAATGGGAAAGAGAGACCACCCGCCCCGCCTCCATTTCAACATATTGACTTCCGCCATTATTGTAAACTGAAAGGAAGGGAATGCCTTAGGAGTCTGGCTGGGATAGTAACGGATCCCCCCCTTCACTGTCGGTGACAGTCAAAATGAGAGACCACCGAAAGGCCGACGCCGATTTTATAAAGACTGGGGGAGGGGCTGCAGAAATGGGCTCCAGTAGGCAAAGAGGGGAAGCAACCAGCAGCAGGGTAGGCAGGCCGGCCGGCAGGCGGGCACTGGCTTGCTACTTTCGGGGCGTCATGTGAGAACACGTTCAGTTGAGCCATCCTGGGAAAACAAGATGAGCGCGAAGGGAGCGACTGCCTTTAACCAAGGAAGGAATTCCGCAAAGCGGCCGCCCTGCCTTACTGCAGATCAGCTGCCGAGAGGACTCCGGGGACAGTTTTAGAAATCCTAGGACCGCTCTGAAGACGGTCCGCTGGACAGGTTCGCCAGGTGCCCCTGGGGGTCCACTTACCCGCCACGGCGGCAGCGGCGGCGGCGGCGGCAGCACAGTGCGGGGTCCCGGCCAGGTTCCGGGAGAAAAGGGCGCTGGAGGGGGTCCGCGGGACCTTGCCATCCTCCACGGAGCTGCTCAGGAGGGGTGCGGGATAAATCCCTACCTGGAATCGGCAGCGGGAGCGGGGGAAGCAAGGGAGAGGGCGGCGGGGACTCAGCGCCTCTCCTGAGCCCATGCTGCCTCTTTCCTCCTGGGCTCCTTCAGCATCCATAGATCCAGCCCCGCCCAGTCCCCGATTCCTCCCTACGAGGAGGCGGCGGCCTCCTCCTGCCCCAGAGCCGCTCCTGACCCTCGGAGTGCGGCTCCCCATCTCTCCAGTGTAGGAGTCGAGTGGGCCAGACCGCCCCAGGCCCGCGCGGAGCTGCCGGGCGTTGCGAGGGGCCAAACCTGCGCTCTAGCCGGTTCCCCGCTTGGTCGTGGTGGGGTCAGAGCGCACCTGTTCTCCCTTGCCCTGGCCGGGGGGCACGAAGATCTCCTGGAAGGGTTGCCTCTCGAAGGGTTCTTCCAGCAGCGGCTGCTCGTATGCCTCGCTTCGAAGGTACTTGTGGGGAGACCCCTCACCGCCGCCGCCTCGAGCCGCTTCTGAACCGCGAAGTCGACAGCTCTCCCGGTCACCTACCGAACGGAGCCCGGTAAACCCGGGGTCACGACGCAGCAGGCGCCCCATCCCAGCCTCGCCTTGACGGGTTAAACCCGGGGGAAGCGTCGCCCCAGCCTCCACCTCACCGCTGGAGTGAGCGAGCCTCCCTCCAGTGTGGACGGAGTCCCGCTGGCCTTCCTTGCTCCCCCCTTCCCTCCCTCCCTCCCTCGAGCCTCAAAGGGAGAAAGAGCGGCAGGAGGGCGATGCCCCCCAGGGGCGCTCTCTCTCCCCCGCTTCCCTCCCTCCCTGCAGGGCAGAGCCGCCTCCTATAGCTGGTCAGCGTCCAGCAACGCCCACCGTTCCAAACAGGTCGCCAGGCCTTGTGGCACTGTCAGACAGAGATTCTCTTTGGCATTTTATTCCGCATTGCTCTTGCGGGCTGCAGCCTGAAAGCTGATGCCGCATAACTTCTCTTCGTCTGCTAGATACCAGGGCAAGGATTTCTGGGGCGAATTTACCCGCAGCAGCCGCCTCTCTGGCCGCCGCACCGTGTCTTCCCTCGTCCAATAATTTCTGGACCATTTGGCCTAAGGAAGAATTCTGGCCCGCTTGGACCCTTGCGCGCTCCCGCGGCGGGCGATTCAGCCGTTTAGCCAAGCGCGCTCTCTGCTTCTCTTCTGGCTTCCCGTTGCACCACCCAGCAGGGCCGGCCCGGAGCCTGGGCTCGGCCTTTCCAACGCCGCGCGGCGGAGAAACGGGTGGGAAAAGCCTTCTCCGAACCGGGAGGCTTTCCTTTCCATTTTCAGACCAGGCCCTGAAGAAGCGGGTACGCTCGTGCGGCGCCTCCTAGTGCCTGCCCCCCCAGGGGCTCCGGCTCCCCCCCTCCCGCCTCACTTACTCCCGTGGATTTGCCTCCTGCTGTCGCTGCTGCTGGGGGAGCCGATCCCCAGAAGGCCGTTGATGGAATAGGTGGAGCCCAGGGAATCCGAGTGGGGCGACTCCGGGGGGGTCACGGCCGAACTGGGGACTGCAGGACACGGCAGAGAAGCGAGTCAGCCGCCGCCCCTCGCTCCCGACTGGGAACATCAGCGAGCCCACCGGCCGAAGGGCGGTGCAGGCAGCGAGGGGCTGCGGGCGAGGCGGTGCAAAGCGGCAGCGGGCTGGAAGTTCAGGAAGAGGAGCTCTAGGACCCCTGCCTTCTCTGGCCCCCCAAGTCTTCGGTCCCCACTGACATTCTCCTCCAGCCTTCCTCGGGCCAAGTAGGGGGGAGAGAGACAGGTGCTGCTAGAATCCAGGCTTCCCCAGGACATAATCGAGGTGGCTACCCGCCTCCTGGCGCTTCCGCTCCCGAGATTTCTCTCTGAGGGCCTGGGAGCAAGGCCGAGGGGTTCCTAGCCAGCCATCTCCAGCAGCCCCTCGCTTTGCCAGTTCAGTTCCAGGGAAGCCGCGGCGGGATTTGGTTGCTCCCCTCCAAACCCAAAGAGCGATGGCGACGAGCGGAGCGGGGTAGCGATAGGCCCGGCCAGGGCCCCTCGGGCGGCACTTACTTAGATTTCGGCTGGGGCTCAGGGCTTTAGACACCCCCCACAGGGGCTGCCCATCGATGGCAAGTTGAAGGGCTGCTGCACTTTGGTGCGGATGATCCTGGAAAAGGGCGAAAAAGGCAAAGGCCGGTGGGCCTCCTATCCACGCAGGACCACAAGGGCAGGGAGCGGATGACCGGGGCGTTCCCGCACGGAAATGGCAAGCAAGAGGTCCGGTTCCTTGCCGAACACGACCCGCCACCCTCCGCCGCCTCCTTACCTGTTGATGGAGCTGACGCTGGGAACGGTGTCGCTGTCGCAGACCCCTTCGGCCAGCAGGCGGTCCCGGATTTCCCAGGCGAACATGGTGGGGTTCTGCCGCTTGTAGTCGCCGATCTTCTCCACCACCTTGGGGGTCGCCACCTTGGGCTTGGAGCCTCCAATCACGCCAGGCCGTATGCTGCCGGTCTCGTAGTACCTACTCCAGTTGAGAGAGTAACAGGATTGCCATGCGCGCTCCAAGAAGCGCCGCGGGAGGGTTCGGAGCAGCCTGGCAGCGACTGAAGCCCAGTTGCCAGCCAAGCATCGGGGCTTCCGGCCGCACTCGTCTGGGATGGCAAAATAAGATGCCCACCCTCCTCTGGCTGCCAATCCTTGGCCCAGCGTCGACCCGTTCTGCCTGCACCTCCTTCCCCCGCGCCTGCGCTGCGGTTCAGCTGCTGCCCACTGGGGGATCGGTGAAGGGGCTGCGCCTCTCTTCCCACCGCTGAAGGCCAGGAAGGAAGCGTTGAGAAGGATCCGCCAGCTTGCACGACAGGACCGCAACTGAGTGAGGCCGACGGAGCCAGATCTGCCCTGAGCTGTAACATTAAGACCCCTCTCCGTCCCTTCCATGGCTGGACGGGGCGGGGCGGGGCTACGGCTTTCTGTCTCGTCCAGAGGCGCCGCTTGCAGGAAAGACCCTCGCCCGTCATCGCTGCGCCTCCTGAGCCCTATCCAGCGCTGGCGGGATAAGAAAGGCCTATTCTCTCCCCGCAGGGCGGTCGTGGCTTGGACAAGGCTGGCAGGTCCCAGGTTGGCCACTTTCACGCTTACCTGCCCAGGATCTTGCTGACGCAGCCATGACTGACGCGCAGCTGCCTGGAGATGTCGCAGGGGCGCACGCCCTGGTGGGCGAGGTCCACAATCCGCTGCCGCACCACTTCGGGCAGGGGCCGCCCGTTCACGAAGGCGCCGCCCAGCTGGTTCAGTCCCCCGTGTCCTACCGGAGACACAAAGCGGGTCCTCAGCGGGTGTGCGTTGCGGGAGCGGGGGACTGTTTCCCTCAGGAAAAAGGAGGGGCTGCGGCAGAGGTCAGAGTCCATGCAGGAACTCCGTCTGTGTGTCACATCTTTCTAAAGGTTATCAGTACAAGTTTGGGGGCTCAAAGCATTCACTGGTCAAAGCCATACATCCTCTCATGCGTCTGTCCCCCTCTCTGCTTTCCCAGGCCGGTGCTTGCCACAGCCCACTCCTCTTTGACCAGGGCGACCCCTGCCATACCTATCTCTCTGCCCCTGTCCCGACAGTACTTTGCTCCCCTAACATCCTGGCGCTGCCAGCCTTACTTTTGTTTTCCCGCTTTTCCCTAACATAAACTAAACCATATCACCTCTTGAAAGTGACCAAGTAGGCGCACATAGTTGTCTTTTTTCGCCTTTCCACAATTCAAAAACTACATTGGTCCAGGAGCCGCTAAAACGTGCTGGTTTTAAAAAGCAACCAGCGAGGGAGAGAATGGCTGAACGGACCCGCCTGCAAAGAAGGATTCGCTGCTGGTTCGGGGCCATTCACCGCTGCTTTGGGCCGCTGGGCTCGAAAAGAAAAACGCAAGGAAGCACACAAATAGTCTTTTAGAAGTCGCTGTCTCGAATCCTTAGCAATGATCACGCAATTTAAGCACAGATATACCTCAGCAAACTAAGTGGAATTATTCCCAGTCATTCCTTGCGTCCTTGTCGTGGGCGGACAGGACTCTCTAGAAAAGACGGTAGTGTTTGGCAGTGGGTGAGAGACGGTGGGAAAAGAGGAAGAGCGCTGTGCCAACCGGTAGGCGAAACCAAGGAAGCCTTGAACCAGAGTTCTGCCAGCCGAGCAGGGCGGTTGCGGAGGCCTCGCATACACATGGGCCGCGGTAAGTCAAGGTCCACGGGAGGGCAGTTGAGGACAACAATTCCTTCTGTTACAGTAAATTTCGTCCCAGAGGCAGAAATAACACTACAAAAAGAAGGGCATGTCGACATGTTTCGGCAAACTTTTTACCCAAAACTTAACAGCATGCACGCGTGAGAGGAAACAGAAGAGCATTTTGAACCTTCGAGGGGCCAGTTGGGGACTTCTTCCGAAATCCGCTCAGAGACGACTTTTTCTTTCACCGGCCTCTGCCTTTCTTATGATTTCCATGTTTGGGGGGCCAGACTTAAGGGATCTGTGGTTTTGGTTTTGTTAACATGGCTAGGAGTGGCGCGCGGCTTGTCTGCTCCTGCCTTTTCTCTGCTTGGCTCTTCGCTCCAGGGCCCCCTAAGGAGGACCCCTAAGGAAGGAGGGAGTCGCGGTTCTCCTGCCTTTCGCAGGCGGGCCCCAAGAGCTACAGTGGGTTCGACAGGAGCAGGGCTCCTTCGTTCTCAGATCGAGATTTATTCCGCTGTTTACGACTGCTGCAACCCGATGCCGAAAGTCTGTGTTTCTCCAACCAGTCTTCAACGTCTTCCCAAGGCCAATGCTGCTACAAAAATTCTGCTGGTCAGAGGACGAAGAGAAAAGAAATGTCGGCTGCTGTAAAAACACCTTCTAAAAAAGAGCTTCCTTGACCGAGGCTCTGGTAATTGAGGTTTGGCTCTAATTTATAATAACGACGCAGGAAAACCGATGGGCAGCACAACCGCTCCGGAAGGTTTGCCTTCTCGGCAACAATCCCGGCTCCCAGGAGACTTTCGGCGGCTGCTGCCCCGGGCCTCCGGTTTCCTCACCTTCTGGCTAGAAGGCGCACGGAAGAGGGGCGTGGTGGCAGGTTTCTTCCAAACCTCTCCCCCGCCGGCCGCGCACCGCTTCTTCTTCTTCCCATTTGCTCCCCACTGCCTTGAAATTTCGGCATTTGTCTTCCTTTGTTGGCAAGATCCAATCGCCGGAATGGCTTCGGAGCTCAGGCTCGATCTTTGCCCCCCGAGAGCTCTCAGGCTGGAAGGGGAAGCCCCGTGTTGGGAAAGTTGGGAGGGGGCCACAAAGTCCGGCCGCCGCCGCCGCCGCCCGCGAAGGCTGGCTTCCTTCCCACGACCCGCTTGCTTCCTCCCTCTCCCGTGGCCTTTTCCCCGCCGCGCCCCCCTTCTGGTCGGTCAAGGCCTCTTGACCGACCAGACCTTGGCGGGGGAGGAGGCGAGGACGAGGTCCCGCGGGAGGGGGGCGTCGCGGCGGCGGCAGCGGCGGCGGGAGCTGAGCTGAATGACCCGGGTGGTCTTTCCAGGAGCAGGCCAAGCGCTGGAAGAGCTCCGGTTTCGTCCCGCCGCCGCCATTGCCGCCGACTCCGGAGGGGACCCACCTCACGGACGGTTCGGTGCTGAGCGGCCCAATGGGACAAAGCGCTGCCCCTCCCTCCCCCGCGCCCCTTGGGATCCCTCCAGACACAGTCCACGGGGTCCCTCGTCAGCGGGCGCGTTGGCTAGGCCGGCCAACGCGAGAGACAGAAAGACAGAGGGAAGAAGGCCAAGCCCGAGGCTTCCTTGGCTCGAGGGCGAAGAGGCGGCGGCAAGGCGGACTCACCCTCTGCCCACTGCCCCCTTCCTCCGAGCGGTGGCGGTCCAGCGAGGCCCATGCCGGGCTCACGCCACGCAGTCTTCCCACCGGACTGCCCGCCCCTCGAAGCGACTGGAAGAAGGGACTGTGTCCGGGCTGGAAGCCGGGCGGCCCCCCGTCTCTCCGTTCATTCTCTTCGGGGCAGGTGGAACTCCAAGGCCGGAGCACGCAGCTCCTTGCGCCCCCCGTCCAGGGGGCCGGCTTCCCTTGGAGAGGATGGTGCGGAGAAGAGAAGCTCCCCCGAGCACCTGGCGAGTGGCTTGGCAGGACTGGAGCCCCGGCGGGGAGTGAACTTGCGGCCGCGAGCGGGGCTTACCTGATCGGTGGATGCGGTGGTGGGGCATGGCGCGCTCGCTTCTCCGGGCGACGGCGCAAGGGCCTCCGGCCCGCTCCTCCGCCCCGATCCGCGCCGGCTGCAGAGGAGAAAGAGACGGTCGCCTGAGTCGGGTCAGATGCGGCCGCGGGCGCTTTTACGGAGGGGGTCTACCATGGGGTCTGTGGGGTACATGAGCTGATGTGAGCGCAAGAGGCGAAGGCCCAGACAGACGTAGGAACCATGTTGGGAACGAGAAGACCAGAAAGCGAAGGCGGTCCTCTTCACCGTTCTCACCCCCTCCCGACCACCAACACTTTCCCGGCGCCTGAGGGGTTCCTGGGCGACCGCTGCATCCCCGCCCGTCCTGCTCCCCCAAAGGCCGCCGGAGGGCCCCGGCTTACCTGGACGGGGGGTGGCGCTGGGCAGGAGGAAACGCCGGGCGGGCGAGCCGAAGCGCCGCTTCCTGACGGCTTCCCGGGAGCAGATTTGTGCCCGGCGGCGGAAGGCGGCTTCGCGCGGGTTTTATCCCGTGCTTTCTCCCTCTCAGCCGTGCCCGGCAAAGCGGGGTGGCGCTGGATTGGTTGCTTGGGACTCGGGAGGGGGCGCGGGGGTCATGGATGAGCGCCTGCGAGAGGGAACAGAAGCGCGCAGGAGGAGCGGTGGCGGCTCTTCCGCCGACCGGTCCGCGGCAGGGGAGGGCTCTGCGGGCACGAGAGCGGCGCATCCTCTGCAGGAGGTCGCCGCCGGGCCCTGCTTGCCTGCCCCTGGCGGCATCCGCGGTGGGCCAGGCCGAGGCCTTCTCCTCTCCTCTGGAGGCGGTGGGCTGTCTCGGAGCTGAAGAGCAGAGCAAAGGCGGCGGCGGGAGCGTGGTCATTCTGCAGAGGCCTCCTCCCAGAGACCCGACGGAATTCCCAAGGGAGGCGAGGGCCGCTTGAGTCGGGGGTAAATCTGGAGGCAGAGGGTGATAGGCTGATTAGCTGATTTACAGCGGTCAGCAAAAGGTTTCTTCAGGGTCTCCGTCCTTTAAGACGAGTGATTGGCAAAACTCCCCCGCCACGTTAGCGAACTCGTCCCTGCACACTTCGACGCACCTTCGTGTCCCTCCGCGGGGCGACCCGACTGGGGCAGAGCTGGTCAGCGGGGGCTCCACCATTTCGCGCTTTGCTGGCCTCCCAGGCCGGACGGAGCCATTTTGCTCTGGGCACCGGGCACCGAACAAAGAGGGGAGGCTGGGAGCTCGAAGTCTTCCGCTACCCCGAGGAAGGAGCCAGAGGGTCCCGGACGAAGACCACCGTCATGGGCCTGTAGGGCATCAGCCCTTCCTTTCTTTTCCAGGGTCTCCACAGCCCCTCCACCCTCTGACCTCGCTGGCAAGGACCGGTTACCATCAGCCATCATCACCATCATCATCATCATCACTATCATCACCACCACTACCGATTTATTGATTACTTTTCTGTCCCGCTTGTCCAGTAAAAAGAACTGTGCTGGAGACGGCACAGCCATCAACAAAACCGGCAGAAAACAGGTTAAAATAAATTAAAAACACATTAGACCCTCAACCCTACCCCCCTCACCCTTAAAACCATCACATTTCCCAAGCGCTTAAAACCCACTACAACCGCCAGTAAAACCGTTTCAAGTGGCAGTTTGAAGAGGTGCGTCGCATCCATCCGTCCTTCCCCACGGGGCAAGAGCCGGAAGAGATGGCAGCACTCCCCCAGAAGGGGGAAGTGTTGGAAATCTCAACATTCTCTCTCCCCCCATCTTGTTGTTAGAACAGATGGGCAATAGCCAGATAGGGCATCCCTTTCTGTTGCATGCCAGATCTTCTCCATTTGCCTCTCTGTCTTTTATTGCATGATCATAAATACCTTTGGTGCTCAGATCATGTGACCCAGGACAGTTGCTTGGGTCATCCGTCTTGTAAAAGTTAAGGCTCCTATCTCTCTCACTCTCTCTTTTTGTTCTCAATGGCTGCTTTCCCTGAACTCTTCACATGCTCCCAGTTTGAGTCCCATCAAGGAAGATGGTGAGTTAAACTGAAGAATCTCCTATTCACTAGATTAGACAGCTAGCAGGCTCTCTCAATACAGATGTAAATGAAGAGTCATTAGTAAAGTATTTAGTCTTTTATTCAAAGCTACCTGCGTCTGTGTTTATTCCAAGTACCAGTCTGAAGCCACAAGTCATTAGATAAAACTTCTACCGCTTCTCTGTGTGACTTTGCTAAATGAAGATTGGATCCTGACAGTTTCAGTCTCATTTTGCTACAGGAAGGGGGGAGGGCATCCCACCCCCTCGCCTCTGGGGCAACGAGGAAGGAGAAGCCCTGCTGCCACCCTCCTGCCCACACCCAGCCCCTCGAGGGGAGGCCGTTCTCTAGAGGGCCCCTCCGGGAGACCACTTCCGGACCGGATCCCCTCCCCGAGGCTCGCGGGCTTCAGGGACCGCGCGGCTTCCGTTCCCGGCTCCCGGTCCCCGGAGCGCCGCTAAAACCGGCCCAGTTGGACTCGCTGCGGCGCCGGGGAAGAGAAGGGCGCAGCCGGGGCGGGAGGGGCGCTGGGCGAATCTCCCCTTTGTGACCCGAGGACTTGCCACGGGAGGAGTAGGAGGCGGGGCGGAGAGATTTCCCCTCCTGGACCCCGCCGCCCCAAGTCCGAGCTCTGGTTCAGAAGGGGGCGACGGAGGGTGGGCAACAGAGAGGGGCGGAAGAGATCGCAAGCCAGCACCGTTCCTTGCGTGGAAAGGAAGGGGAAATCCCGGGCGGGAGCTAGGGGAAGGGAGGCCGGGCGAGGGTCTGCTCGGCTTTGGGCATTTCGGGGGCGCGAGCGCGGGAGTGTCCCTAACGACGCTGCCGCTTGACTCCGTCTGGTCCCGAGACTTGGAAAATCTCTGCCTGATGGAAGACCAGAAGGAGCCAAGGAGCAGAGGCTTCTGTGTGCCGGGAGCAGGAAACCTTTTGAGAGGAGAGGCCTGTAAGCGCGCGTGCAGCCTTCCAAAGCTCCTTTTTTCCCACCAGTGGGGAAAAAAGACCTCCACTCCCACACCCATGCATATATGTGTGCCTACGCGCCCCTCGCGCGGGCACACCCCCCGAATGCCCTGGACCGTCATCAGCTCTGCCGTGCAGCATGGAGGGGAGCCCCCGGGGGCGGAGTTCATGTTACATTTACGCAAAAAGAGACAAGGATGCGAGGCCAGCGCCAATTTGGGGCAAGGTGCCAGGAAATTTGATTGACCAGGCCCTGTAGTGATTTGGGCTAAGAAGAGAGGAGGAGCAGGGCGGGGGGAAGATGGCCAGAACAAAAATAATCACTTTTGGTGAATGGGGATGCTTGCTTTCTGCAAAGGCAGGTGGTGCAAAAGGGACAGGATGGTGACAACAAGGTGACCTCCCCTGAAGAGGAGCGAAGAAGAAGTCATCCTTTGTGGCTAGCAACAGCCTGGAATGTGGAAGACAGACAGAAGGTCCAGGTTGGTGGTTTATGTCCTGTGACTCAGCAACAGGAAGAGGTTAACCATTATCTGCCATTTATATTCTGGGCTGACCCAGAAGTGCAAAAGTGCAAAGTCTCCCGCAGGTTGGAGGAGGGCTCCTTGATCAGCTTGTGATCCTGACTGGCAGCAAAGGTGGGCGAGGGACTGTTGTCTTGCCAAAGCAGAGCCAGAGGAGAGACCCAACTCGGGGGGGGGGGCATTCACCGCCAGCAGTGGTGACCGGTTCTAGAGACAGCAGTATTAAAGGCCTCCCTTTAACAGATGCATGGCTTGTTTAATGCATCCAAGCTTCAGATGTCCAGCAGAAGTGGGAAAGGGTGAAACTGGTGCAGTGTTGCTCACGATCAGAAATCCTCCAAGGGCTACAGCCTCTTTGTGCCTGGCCAGGTGGTAATCCTGTCACAGAGGTCCCTGATTTCTGCTCCTTTCCTGTAGAGTAGCTCTGCCCTCTTTGCTTTACAGTCAAGAAATCAGAACGAGGCTTAAGACAATGGGGCAGCTGTGAAAGAACTAGTGTTAAGATATATAACTGAATGCTAAAGGTAGGATTGCCCATGCCCTTGTATTTCCAATTTCTGCCTATGGTTGTGAAATATGGACAGTGAAGAAAGCTGACTCGTTCAAAATATACCGGGGAACAGTTCTGAGGATACTCAAAAGAGAAACAAATTGGTCCTAGAGCAAATCAAGCCTGAACTTTTCCTGGAAGCCAGGATGACAAAATTGAGACTATCTTCCTTTGGCCATATCAGGAGAAAACATGACTCACTAGGAAAGACAAGACAATAATGCTTTGCAAGGTGGAGGACTACATTACAGAGAGATGGGCTCAATCAAGGAGGACACGTCCCTGAATCTGCACGGCCTGAGCAGGATGGCTGATGACAAGAGTGGCCCGGAGAGCTCTCATTCATAGGGTCGCCATAGGTTGAGGTTGACTTGACAACAGTTAAGGGTGACTTTTGATGGTTCAGGTTAGGAGCCCTCCCTCCTTTACAAGGTTGGCAGAGGTGAGCCAAGGTGCAGAGTCCCCCAGAGCCTCTAGCCGAAGGCAGGAGGCCCTTCCCTCTCAGGTGCCAAGATCTCTTCTGCGTGCCAGGATCCTCTGGGAGGGCTTGGCTCCTTTTCTCTGGCCCGCAGGCCGGCGAAGGAAGGACACAGCCCAGGGCCTACTCTGGGAGGCTGCAGCCGGCTGGGCATCAGAATTCTTGGGAGGAAGGATGCAGTTCCAGGAGAGTTCAGTGAGTGCTGGAGGCAGAAGGGGAGGGAAAGGCAAGGTGGGAGCAGGTGGTGTTGCTCTCTCCCAGCCTGACGATGAGCCAACCCCTGTGCCTTCACCCCGCAGGATTATCCCCCAACAACCTGGGAAGGAGGAAGGAGAGGGAAGGCTCAGCTGAGGAGAGCAGGATTTAATTCTATGCATCATTAAGTACTCCTCGCGCTGTTGTGTCCCCCATACATCATCCATGCTGAGTAGCCTGAACACTGACATTACATTAGTGTCTGGAAATGAGTTTCCTCTTTTATAGCAAAAATGAGAAGAAAGAAGGGAAGGGAGGAACCCTTAAAAAGCAATTACTGCTGCATTTACGAGCTCCAGTGTTCTCCTCATTCCTATCTTGCCCCCACATCACTTCCTATGCCTGGATGCAAAAGAGCATTTTATAGTTAGCAAAGTATGAAGGAAAAATGTAGCTGGGTTAGGAATTAGAATAGTTTGCTACCATGTCCACGAATTGTGCACGTTTCTGGATGTGAACGCACTTGACTCATCAGAGCTGCTAGCAGTTTATTAAATTTCTATCCAGCCTTTCCACTGAAAATGGCACTCAAGTAAGTTAAGGTTAGTAAATACAAATAATAATTAGCAAACATATACCATGAGATTAAAACACCATTTAAAGACACCTTTGCAAAAAATAAATGCTCCCAGTCAGAGGTCCTTTGTGCAACAAGCCATCTCAAACGTCAAGCGTCCCTCTGAATGGAAGGACTTTCCCCCTCCAGCGGTGTCGGTGTGTTTGTCGGTGTGTTTGGGCCAATTGTGCCACTGAATTTACTGAGTGATGATTGGAGAGGCTGGGTGCCACGTTCTTCACAGAGGAGCACTCGGTCCCAGTTGTGAGAGCACAGCGTGGGGAGGAGGGTGAGGATCCAGCAGAGGTCCTGGCAAGGGCGGGAGGGCTTTGAGGGACAGCGGCGGAGCTGCCGGGCGGGCGGGCGAGCGCGCGCGCGGGCCGGCCGAATTTAGGGCTGGGCTCAGGTCGGGGTTACTGCCCCCACCCGTTTCGGACGCCCCTCCGGCTTCAGCCACGGAGGACGAGCGGTCCGCTCTCCCTAAGACCGAGCCCCATGGCGGCTCCCGGGAACCCTCCAGCACCTCAGCGCCTCTCGGGCGACTCGCCCGCAGGCCGCCCGCCGCGCCCTTCCGGGAGGCTCTCCAAGGCGTCCTCTTGCCTTCAGGTAACGGGCCGGCAAATTCTCCCGGCCCATCCCCAAGCCTCGGGGGCCGGCAGGACGCCCGCTACTCCGTCGCAGCCTTTGCGGCAACGGGCGTTTCTCCCGCCGCCGCCGCCGCCGCCGCCGACGTGCCGCTCCTGCCCTTCCGCGTCTCCCGGTTGCTCCGCTAGGCGGGAATCGCGCGCCCCCCGGGAGCGACGGGGCTCCTGCTGCCCCGGCACGGGCTGCGCCGGCCCGGAAGGCTGGAGGGAGCGGCCGCCCGCCCGCCCGCCCGCCCGGGGTTACCGGGGTGCACCCCACCAGAAGGGACAGGAATCCCCCTCCCTGGCGCCGCGGAGGGGTTCTGGGGAGCCGGTTCAGGCGGGGCCCCCCACAAGAGGCAACGGGCTCCCCGGGACATATCGGGGGCGCGCCTGGCCGGCCAGCGGGACAGTCCGAGGGCGACCCGCGGGCCCCGCCGCCGCCGCCCACCCCGGAGCGCCGCAGCCCGGCCCCACAGCCTTCCGCTAGAGCGCCCGGTAGCGGCTGCCGGGGCGCCTTCCAACCGCCCGCCCAATCCTTTGCCCGGCGCGCTCTCTCGTGGCTGCCCCTGTGCACTACCGCCCGCAGGTCTGCGGCGGCCTCAAAAGTCCGCTTCGTTTGAGGTGCATTCCTTCCCACTCCCTCCTTTCCCCCTCGCCTTGGAACAGGGAGCCTAGAAAGGGGAGGAAGCTTCCGTTCAGGATTGGGGGTCGACCAGGGAAGGGAAATATTAGGGTAACCCCCCATTTCCCTTTCCTCTCCCCCTCTATGCAGTTTTGCCTTTCCTCCAGGGAAATGATGGTTCCCCATTTTCTCTTCTTCCTCCCCATTTTTCCTTCCTGGAAGCAACTCGAACTCGCCACCCTCTTCCAGCTGTATTTGAACCCGAGTCTGGTCTTCAGGAATTTCCAGGTGATTCCCCCCCAACTTCTTCCCTCCCTCTTTTCAGTGCAGAAAGACAGAATCCGGGCCTTTTCTTCCACCCCCACCTTTGTGGTAGGGTTAGGGGTCTCCCCTTTTTGGGCCTGGATGGCCCCTCTTCCAGCTGCCCTGCCCAGGGGTCTTGGTCTCTCCTTGGGGTTCTCCAAGACTCAACCCTAGGAAAGGGGGGCTCGACTGGATGCCCTTTGAGGACCCCCTTCCCCTCTTCTGGTGTTCCATGTGCTGTCTGGGTAGTTCTGGGTGTAATTTGGGGTTTCTAACAATTGGGAGCTTCTTTAAAGTTTAGAGTAAAACCCAGAGCGGTGGCTCCTCCTCCTTCCTGTTTTTCCTCTTTCTCTGTTTAGATCTGGAGGCTGGTGACCAACTTCCTCTTCTTCGGCCCCCTGGGGTTCAGCTTCTTCTTCAACAGGATATTTCTGTATCCTTTGTAGATTAGGGTCCTTTCCCTTCCTCCCCAAAAGCCTTACGAATGCCTGGCGCTCTGTGCATGCCCAGAGGAACCTTTGTGGCAGATTTGAGAGGGGAAAAAAGAAAATGAAGGCCCCTCTGTGCCCCCCATCTTCCTCTCTCCCCTCAAAAATGCCAAGACCCCTTCTGTCCCTCTTCCTCTCCTTTTGTCCATTCCCGATTCTCTCTCCCCTTTCCCTCCCCGCCCTCCTGCTCCAACCTCCCCTCGCCCCCGTTCCCTCCTTTCTCTGCACTGCCCTTGAAGCCCTCCACTGAACCCTGAAAGTTTGGCCTCCCGACCCCCTTAAAGCAAAACACCCTCCCTGTAGAGTAGGTCACTGGAGAGAATAAAGAGAATAAAATGACACAGGAGAGAAGAGAGAAATGTGCCCTCCCTGCAGAGTGTGCCCTTTGGGTTGAACAAATAGAATGGAAATACATTTAAAATTAAAAAAAATCCTTTCTTTGCAAGTAGAAATAGAATCATATAAAGTTGGAAGGGTCCCCCAGAGGGCAACCAGCCGAACCTCCATCAGCCACGAGGTGGTGGCCCAAAGCTAAACCGCCCTCCCAGAGAGGCCCACAGCCCACCTCCTATCAAGATTGGGTTAGAGAGGTTCTTGCCCTTCTGTCATCCTCTGAGAGAGTGTGACTTGCCAAAGGTCAGCCAGTGAGTTTCCATAGCCAAGAAGGGATTTGAACCTGGTGCCCAGAATCCTAGTCCAAGGCTGAAAGCCAGAGCCCTCACTGGCCATCATAACTTCGCTTAAAGACCCCCACTAAAGGATGGGGACCCCCAAACCCTGTGAGGGAGGCCACCATAATCCCTCTAACAGCTCCTGGAGTTTTCAAAATAAGCGCCCTGGCTCATCTCGTTCTGTTTCTCAGTTTCACGCCCGCAGGAACCCCAATTTGAAGGCCACCAGCCCCAGCTAGACAGCTCCTGTTCACTGGGGGACCACCTTGCGGGAAAGGGGGGGGGTCCCATGAGGGACTTTGAGCCTTGGAACCCCCTCACTTGTGCCCTTTTTTCCTCCCCCCTCCAAAGTGCTCCCTGTTACTCCAGGCCGACTCCTCTGGTTCCTGGAGGCTCCACCAAGGGAAGAGCATTTCATTCAGACAGAACCTTCTAAAATCAGAAGGCAAGAGTGTCCCAGCAAACGGTACCACCACTCCTTTGTAATTTCAAACTTTAAATGTGTTTTCAAAGGTTCATCACCACTTGATTTTGGAATGGAAATGCCTGCTTTCCCAAGTTTTTTAAAAACTCATTTCTGCTTCAGATTATCTGGAAGCTGCTTTGGCCACATAGGTGGAACATAAATTAAACAAAAGAAGGAAAAGTAAGCGTAGAAATTGTGGCTGATCTTCCTCCTTCCCCCTCCTGCCTCCCAAACCGAACTTTCCAGGTTGCTCAAAGAGAGGCTGTCTTCTGGGAGCCCAGGGGAAACCTCTGGAACCTCCTGGTCCCACCTGAGGAAGCCCCATTGCTGTCTCAGGATTTGGAGCGAGCAGGAGAGGGGCAGAGGAAGGCCCGGAGGGCATCTAGCACATTAAAGTCCAGCTATCAGGACGCAAGGAGGTGATTTTTATCCTTTTAGAAAAGACACAAGTTTGGAGGTTTTTAAGCGGAGGCTGGATGGCCACTTGTCGGGAGTGCTTTGAGGGTTTTCCTGCATGGCAGGGGGTTGGACTGGATGGCCCTTGTGGTCTCTTCCAACTCTACATTTCTATGATTCTATGATTCTATGATTCTAAATGCAGTAAGAACGCATTTCCCAGAGAAATTACACATACTGTTTTATTTAAAAAAACTTTAATGTAAAAAGCTTCTGGATGGATGCACGTGCAAGAACTCTCTAACGCATTGCAAGTGGAAAGGAAAGTCGTTCTGCAGATGTTCTAGGCTTCTTTGCTTCCAATCTCTACTGCAGAATAAATACAGGAATGCCTCAGTTAAAGTGGCCACAATTTCAAACACAGTTCAGATTAACAGATGTTTCCCCAGGAAGGAATGACTGTCTGGCTGAGACCCCTCTCTGTGCAACTGAGCCACAAAGGGGAGCGAGGAGGGCTTGTGGGGAGGGGGAAGGGGGGCTCCCTGGAACTCAGGGGCAAGAAAAGCCAACCGGACGAGCGGGCAGTGTGTTCTGCGTCTCTCTTCTTGCATTTCCACTCGCCTTGAAAACCATTTTTTATATTCTTTTGAACCATAACTGTTGCACATTCTTAACTTTTGTATTATGAGTTTATAAACTGTGCTGCGCTTCTGTAGGTAAACCCCCTGGAATCACCTCCTGGGAGGAAAGCAGTATAATAAACACAATAAAATACTGAACGATTGGCCTCTACCAGCCTCTCCAGACGCTGAGAGAGAACACAGGCGGGTTCAGGGTGCAACACAACCTGCCGTCTGTGCTTTCTCTGAACCTGCATTCACGGAGCTGAAACTCCATAGGACTGGAAATATTTCCCCATTTTTAAGATTTCATGCCTTTTACAGAGTGGAAGAAAAGGATGGAAACTTTCCTTCAAATAAGTGCTAAGAGTGTAAAAGTGTGCGTGTGAGCAACCATCCAATGCAGGACAACAAAAATCTCATGGCAAAGTTTAGAAAAGTCCCCGGAGAGAGGCAGAACCATTTTCTCTTCTGCCTTTCAGGACCCCAAAGCCTGAATACCTGGATAAGGTTGAAGAACGCTCTGCACGCAGAAAGAACCGCACTCGGTTCCCGGACCCTCCAGGCGAAGAATTCTCTCGGCAGGGGGAGAACCTGTCGGCGGGAGGCTCTCCGGCGTTTTGGGTGCAGAAAAGAGAGAGAAAAGTGGGTCAGAAAGGCAGGAGGTCCCCCTCATTTACACGGCAGGACCCCCCCAGCAATCTTAAAAATATTTCTGTACTAAGCAAGAGTGTGAGGAAATCTTTTAAGACAGTGCTAAGCAATTAGAAAGCCTAGAGCAAACACTGTGATGTGAATTACAGGTATGTGAGCTACAAATAAAATGAGAGCCAAACCCTCACGTGCGCAGGTGTGGGATGAGGAGGAACCGGTCAGAAACTGTGCATGAGAAAAGGATCCCTGGACGGCAGTCAAATGTTACGGAGAGACCCCCACCTGGAAGGCTCCACCCGGTTCTCCCGGCTGCCCTCCAACTATGTATCCCAAAGGAAAGGGATCCCAGAGGGGCATGGGGGTTATCAAGCACCGAGGGTTCTTTGCTGCTGCTGAGCCATGAAGACTCACGGGGTGGCCCTGGGCTAGTCACTCTCTCTCAGCCTCACCTAACGCTGAACGGGGTCCTCTGGCTTCTGAGCTAAAGAGAAAGACCCCCACTCAGCCATGCATTCCACTCCTTCCTCTGGGATCTCGAGGGCCCCCGGTCCAGCCTGCTGCCTGGACGGGAATCCAGATTATGCCACCCCTGACGGGTGGCCCTGAATAATCTTTGGCCCAGAAATCCCCAATGAAGGAGACTCCGCCACCTGCAAAGCAAGCAGTCTTCCGAGGGAACAGACGGGGCTTAACGTGGGAGGGAGACCACGTTGCAGGCAAAAACATTATGCAACTCCCCTCTGTCTCTTTCCTGCATGCAAAACTATATTTCTAATTCTCTAGCCATGGTTAGAGACTCATAAATCAATGGAGAAGAGGAAGGAATTCCTTAGGAGCAGACCAGGAGGTGCTGCAGAAAGAGCCTGTGGGGTGCGAAGTCTTTATCTTGATAAGCAACCCGAATGAAGAGCTGCCTTCTTCCTTCCTGATTTTAGGACAGACGAACCTCCAAGCTGTGAGGTTCAGTGGTGGCCACTGCTGGAACTGAGCCAGGGCCATTTTAAAGGCACACAACCTGGCAACCATCCCTAAATCCTGGGGGTGGGGAGAGGCCTTGGGTCTTACTGTTATCTCCCACCCTTCACTTTCAGGGAAAGTGAATCTCAGGGGGTACAAGGATTAACCCATCACCCCTTCTTTCTCTTTTTCCTAACCTCAAAAGACACGGATGGTGTGGTCGTTTGGGTGGCCCTTTCCCCCAGCTTCTCCTTCTCCCCAACATCCTTTTTAAATGCAGAAACCTCTACACTGCATTCTAGATGGGTCACGCCGTGGGTCTGTGCAAAGCCACAAGGACCTCTGGAGTGTTATTTCTGGCCCCTTTTCCAATTACGGTCGACTCAGAAACACAGCCCTTCTCGCAAAAGTCCCAGCCGCAAGCCTCACCCCCTTGACCGGTCGCTCTCAGCCCACATCCCGCACTTACATACGAGAACTTCATAAACGTTTTGTCCTGGTATCATCCCTTCAGAAACACATTCCCCAAATTTCTCTTTTAAAGCCCATTTCAACCCCACTCCAGCCTCTTTGGAGCATTTCCCTCCTCCAACTCCTTTTGTTTACATCACATCCCTTTGAATTACACTTTCTTTACATTACTGGTACATTGCAACACATTACATTTGTTTACATTTAATTATCTACTGTCTTTTGAAAACATGGCTACTTGAATCCCTTTCCCCTACATCAAGCTTTTAAATCAAAAGATTATTTCCTTCCCAACCTTGTGGTGTAGGAACATTTTGCATTTACTTCTCAGAATGTTTGGCCTGCAAGCCTGGACCTTCCCCAACAGACCTCCAGAGCTTTACCTCTTAAATTAATGGCTCTTGAGTTGAAATAGTGAAACGGTTCCCCTGGGAGAAAGTAATTTCTTTGAGGGAACTGAGTTCGATTCCTGCTTTGCCCCAACAATACTAACATCCCAGCCACTGGGGAAACTTCTCATCATCTTCTCCTGTTCTGGTGAGGTTTGGGTCGGCCTGAAGACCAGGGAGACCTTGAAGGCCCCCCTCTCCGAGGCTGAGACCCCATAAAGGGATCTGGGAAGACTGGATTACCAGAACTCTTGTGCAGCTGGGACCCCCAGGAGTTACACGTTTAAGAAGGAGAACTATTTGGAGGTGAGGCCTCCCAGGAAGGGGGATGCCATGCTATGCTAACCTGGGAGAAACACTATGCTTTTAAAGCATATTAATTCATAATAAGATATAATGTCGAGAATTATTGACATTTGAAGCTAAGCAGGACCCGTGAAGGGCCTCCTCGCTTCTCAGAGTCTTCCCAGCTAAGGAGGACTGAATTATAATGCCTGAAAATATATTTGCCCTTTTCGGGCCCTACAACACCTCTCCTTCTCCCAGTGGATCCAGCAAACCTCTGTCCCCTTAACTGGTCTTGCTGGGCCCAAGGAGGATTTCCCTCCTGCAGGAAGGAAAACTGGGAGCCTTTGGTGGCCATTTCTTATTCTGGGTACTGCAGAAAATCTAAATTAAAAAGGACTACTGCAGCACTATATACCATTCATGAAAGAGGTTTTTACTATTTCACAATAACATTTACAATTACTCTGCACATTCTCTAGAGCTAGTTATTCTCAGTATTTTTGGTTTCTGGGGTGCTAGTTGCTGAGATCCCATTCACAGAGAATTAAGTTAAAAGGGACCCCAGGGGTCATCCAGACCAACCCCGACGGGACAGCAATCCCTCTAACTCACCCCTGAAGGGTGGCCAAGAAATCCTCTTCCATTTCAGAGCCCTTAACTTGGGAGGCAAATTGGGCTCTTGTTGGAAATCTCAGTATTCTCTCCCCCGCCCCCCCCCCCCGCATTTTGTTGTTAGAACAAATGGGAATAGCCAGATATGGCTTCCTTTCTCTCCTGCATGCCAGATCTTCGCCATTTGCCTTTCTCTGTTTTTTATGGCGCATGCTTCGAGTCTCCATCAAGTAAGATGGTGAGTTAAACCGAAGATTCTCCTATTCATTAGATGGACAGGTAGCAGACTCTCAATACAGATGTAAATGAAGAGTCATTAGTAAAGTATTCAGTCTTTCATTCAAAGCTACCTGTGTCTGTGTTTATTCCAAGTGCCAATCTGAAGCCGCAAGTCATTAGATAAAAACTATCAAAAACCCACCAGAGGCATTCTTGCCATCAGTTGAAAAAACTCACATCTGAAACTAGTCAGCAGTCTAACAGTCTTTATTACGGGCGGTAAATTAGGCTAAGGCAATTAAGTCACAGCAAAACGAACCATTTCTAACAGAGCAGACAAAAAAAAAAGGAATAAGGGGACAGCCTGTTCAGAAGCCGTGTTTTAAGTAAGCATGTTCAATAACAAGGAGCCTTTCAAATCATAACATGTGAACACAGCTGCATGTTCCAGACGGCCTGATTACATTCGGCATTCTCATGGGAAACACTCTATCCTGCTAGCCTAAACAAATCCTACAAGCGGTTTTGCTTTCTCACCCTCTGGCGGCTGGAAATGTGCAGCAAGGAGTCACAATACACCTCTACTTTGTGACAAAAACTTCTAACCGCTTCTCTGTGTGACTCTGCTAAATGAAGGCTGACTCCTGATAGTTTCAGTCTGATTTTTCCTACATACTTTCAATTAAGGCAGCGGAGGAGAAGATGCATTGGGGGACCTGACAACACCTCTTCATTCGCTCTATGGGGTCTCCTGCATTCCCCTCCCCCGTCTACTTTCCTACATGAACTTTTTTTTTTGTCTTACTCATCCTTGCAGTATTTCCTGCACGGTTTCCACGGCAGTCAGAGTCCTACCTGCCTGACCAGAACGCTGTTGCCACTGTTACTCTTAACAAAAGCCTAAAAGTCAAAATTCAGGACGCCCCATTCCCTGCAATGAAACTGAGCCCCCTCTCCCCAAAAAACAGTTCCCCACACAGTTAAAACAAGGGAAGAAAAGAAAAACATTGAAGGCCACTCAAAGCAATGGGAAAGCGTGGCTGAAAGAGTGATAGAGGATTAAAGACAGGTAGGAAAGGCATTGAGAGCAGCGGCAGAAGAGAAGCCTTGGGGGGCAAGGGTGGAATGGGGGGCGCCTGGCAAGTGAGGAGGCCAATGAAACATGGGCAGTGGCCCCATAGATCCCTGGACCTATTTCTACCCCCTGCCCTCCAACTTAATTTCTAAACTAGAAGAGAGCTCTCCAGTGGGGAGGGGGGTGTTTCGGCCGGTGGTCCATCCCACTGACCCAGGGAACGGCTGAGCTTGGGCTGCTCTCCTCTCAGCCTGACCTACAACTGAACGGGATTCCTGCAGGACAAAATGGAGAGCAGGGGAGCCACGCGGCGGCAAATGGTGGACGGCCTTTTAAACGAAACCTCAAAATTACCTGAGCAATCAAGACAGCCTCTCCCAGCTTCCAGAAGTTACAAAAGCCTGGGAGATTCTGACGGTGACCTGGGGGTCACAATGGCTTCTAGCCAAGGGGAGCGTTAAGAGCGGGGTGCGTGAAGCACCATCTCGGCCGTGAAAAATGGGGTCTCCCCCGGCATGGGGACCTCTGAAAGATGTGAAGTCCCGCATGGGCAACGAGGGACATCCCTACAATGGGCCAGGGCCACCTCCCCACGTCCAAAGAGTTCCTGTGCCCAGATCCAGAAGTCTGCCCAGTTTCCCCAAGGTGTCTGGAAAAGCTCTGCCTTTCTACACTCTGCCTTAAATAAATAATAAGGGGGCAAATCTACTAATTAGCCTACAAATTAAGGGGGCTTGTGCTGTACGTTCCAGCTGCACCGTGTTACAGGCAATGTGGGGTGGAGCGAGGCGGGGCGGGGGAATCCAGAGTTCCTGAGCCTTGGCTCCTTATACCTGGCTCAGAGTGCCCCAGCCACGTCTCCAGCTGGAGTTTGGGGGGCGGGATCTATTACTGGGTGCAAAATGCCTCGGGAGATCCCCCCAGGCCCCGTAGGGAGCTCCCCCGAGACAGGGAGCCATGCCTGAGGGAAAGACGGCTCCCTTCCTCTGGTTACAGAGCGGAGCATCCTCCCGGGTACCCCGGGGGCTCAAAGGCCTAGCGCCACCCTCCTCCCGGGTTCGCCGCGGAAGCCTTAAGGCTTATGGCCGGACGACCAGCGGTCTCCAACCCTCCCTGGAACTACGATGGAACCTCCAGGAGTGAATGAGACCCCCCAGGAAACCCGCATCTCTCTCGATACCTCTGGTCACCGATTCCAATTAGAGACCGCCCCCCAACCCAGCTGTTTAGCCTTCCCATCTCCCTCCCCATTTCATTATTCTAGAACATGTAATTCCAGTTTACAGAATGACGGGCCGGGAAGGGCGAAATGCTCTGCTAACCGTTCTCGGGGCCGCCCCTTTACGGGGCCTTCGAGGAATCAACCTCCAAAGGCAGCTGGACTTCCGTCCCTTCCTCCTTCTGTGCGGGGACCGTCCCGTTCGCCCGACGCGGGGTGATGGGCAGTGTTCTGGGTACCCGTGGCGTCGCTCCCAGGGTGGATGTGGGGGCATGGTTTCCCTTTGTGGGCATGCGGCTGTTTAGAGTGGGGGGGTCTCTGTGGGTGGGGAAAGCTTTGTTACCCCCCTCTCTTCCGGGCTTGAGGTGGGGAACGAGAGAGCTTAAGACACAATGAAAGCATGTGCTTAAAATACACTGAAGTACACCAAAAACATAAAACCTTTAAAATACAAACATAAATAAAATCATAAAATTAAAAACACATCAAAACGTACGTGTGTGTGTGTGTGTGTGGATTGTTTGGGTTGTTCCAGCCTGAGGTTGGTGTGCTTGTGAGTCTCGTAGGATTAGGAGTGAGCTTAGGGCCGTGGTTGCCACCCGCAGCTCCTGGCAGAGACGGGACCTAGGCTGCATCGAGGACTCCCTCTCAGGCGCCGGCCCCCTGGCCTTTCCCCACCCACAGAGACCCCCCACCCTGAACGGCCGTGTTCCCACAAAGGGAAACCATGCCCCCCACACCAACTCTGCCCCCTCATCCGCCTTGGGAGCGGTGCCGCAGGTACCCAGAACACCGCCCATCACCCCGCGTCGGGTGAACGGTCCCCGAGCAGAAGGAGGAAGGGACGGAAGTCCCGCTGCCTTTGGCGGTTCATTCCGCGAAGGCCCCGTAAAGGGGCGGCCCCCAGAACGGTTAGCAGAGCATTTCGCCCTTCCCGGTCCATCATTCTCTAAACTGGAATTACATGTTCTAGAGGAACGAAATGGAGAGGGAGATGGGAAGGCTAAACAGCTGGGTTGGGGGGCGGTCTCTAATTGGAATCGGTGACCAGAGGTATCGAGAGAGATGCGGGTTTCCTGGGGGGCCTGTAGGTTTATTTCCAGTCTTAAGTTGACTTCCAGCCTTGCAAGACTGGAAATTCCCTCCCAGTGCTTTTACTAGGGTTCTTGCCAGCCTTCCAAAGCTGACTTCCACGCATGGAACGACTGGCAATCTCCCCAACTCTATCAGGTATGCTGCCACCACCCCCCTGAATTATGAATTACTTAGACAGAACAGGAGGGACTCTGCCTAATCTATAAGCATAAGGAACTTCCACCTCCCCCTTCCCCTGAGTGAGAGGTCCTATGTAGCGTGTGCCAACCCTGGCGTGGAAATGGAGAGAAACAGAGGTTTATAAAAGTGTTTTAATCAAGGCATGCAAATAAACAATATCACACTTGGGAGACCCCCTCTCCCAGGTACACTTAGTTACAGGAATTTACAAAACAGATATAACAGCACAGATACATTCTTAAGATCAGCCAATTCCCAAAATAACAACATCCCTAACGCGACTAACTACTTATTTCTAGTTACTCACAATTAGGTTATAGGTGTAGATGGTCTAAAGGAGAAGAGAGGGGGGGTCCAGGAGACAGGGCATGCTGCCAGCTCCACTGGCCCCGCTCTCCCCTCTCTCTCTCTCTCTCTCTCTCTTTTGGCCACATGGCCTCTCAGAAGTTTTATATTTTCCTCCTTGGAAGGATCTGGAAGCCTCTCCAAGATGCCCGCCTCTTTCCTTTTGGTTGGTCAATTCTTACCTTGTGACCTGTGATGCTGACCCTTTCTTTTTGGTTGGTCAACTCTCACCCTGTGACCCTTGATGTAATCCTAACATCTCATTAGCCCTTGGTTTACCTGAAGAGAGAAGTATCTCCCTTTGATAAGCCTAGATAATGGGAAGCCCCATTATCACAGGGCCCGTAAAGGGGCGGCCCCCAGAACGGTTAGCAGAGCATTTCGCCCTTCCTGGTCCGTCATTCTCTAAACTGAAATTACATGTTCTAGAGGAACGAAATGGCGAGGGAGATGGGAAGGCTAAACAGCTGGGTTGGGGGGCGGTCTCTAATTGGAATCGGTGACCAGAGGTATTGAGAGAGATGCAGGTTTCCTGGGGGGCCTCATTCACTCCCAGAGGTTTCATCGTAGTTCCGGGGAGGGTTGGAGACTGCTGGCCATCCGGCCATAAGCCTTAAGGCTTCTACGGCGAACCCGGGAGGAGGGTGGCGCTCAGCCTTTGAGCCCCCGGGGTACCCGGGAGGATGCTCCGCTCTGTAACCAGAGGAAGGGAGCCGTCTTTCCCTCAGGCATGGCTCCCTGTCTCGGGGGAGCTCCCTACGGGGCCTGGGGGGGTCTCCCGAGGCATTTTGCATCCAGTAATAGATCCCGCCCCCCAAACTCCAGCTGGAGACGTGGCTGGGGCACTGTGAGCCAGGTATTAGGAGCCAAGGCTCAGGAGCGCTGGCATTTCAGGCGCCCCATCCCACCCTTGCGTCCCAAGGCTTCCCTTTTGTAGCTGCTCTCTCAATGCCTTTCCTACTTGTCTTTAATCCTTTCTCTGTCGTTCAGCCACGCTTTCCTGTTGCTTTCAGTGGGCTGTGTGGGGAACTGTTTTTTGGGGGAGGGGGCTCAGTTTCATTTCAGGGGATGGGGTGTCCTGAATTTTGACTTATAGATGGGTGTTAAGAGTAACAGCGGCAACAGCGTTCCGGTGAGGCAGGTAAGACGAGAAAGCTATGCAGGAAATACTGGAAGGAAGCGTAAAACAATAAACGTTCATGTAGGAAAGTAGACGGGGGGTGGGGGGAAGGTAGGAGACCCCACAGAGCAAATGCAGAGACGTTGTAAGATCCCCCAACACATCTCCTCCTGCACTGCCTTAATTGAAGAGCCA